>OY720632.1:186054449-186772047 GCA_963169105.1 Ceriagrion tenellum | reverse complement strand
ATCGAGTTTATAAGCGTCAAAGCAAATGTCTCTAAAGTTTTCGAAAATGTCAGCTAGAAGCGTTACATCACTTTTAAAATAGACATCACTATAGTCTCCTAATGTTTGACATTCAAAATATTGCCAAACGTGCTTTGCGTGTGCGTAATCTGTGTCTGGTATGTGATCATCCGTTAGGATATTATAGAAATGTTTCCTATCTGGAGGTGTGCGTTTATTAAGCCTTTCTTTACAACTGGTATAATCATAAGGATAGACTCCTTTTCTTGTGACTAAATTTGTCATGTTACTAAATGTTTCATTCGTGAAGTTATAATTATTCAAGTTTGATGTAAGTGTGGCTAGTGAGGCTGGCATAAAGCGAAAAGAATCAACAAAACGAATTTTAAATTTGTTATCCACCGTTTTTGTGAAAGAAATATATTTTTCTCCACTCTTGGGCATTACAAAAATTTCCTTTTCGTCATAGGCAAGTTCTTTAACTATAAAATGACCATCATAGGAAATCAAGTTATGAATAAACAGGTTAAAAATTTGGTATTTTATACTGTAAGTTGCAAAATGAGGTAGCAGGACCTCTATATTTACCAGTTAAGTGGTCATGATCTCGCACTTTGTCTGTTTTTCATTCTTCACCACATATTTGATATTCGTTAGCCTATCGAAATGCAATTTCATCTTCTAAGCTGAGTTGTTCCATAGGAATGGGATTTTTGTACGCGTCAAATACTTTTTTGGCTTAATCTTTGATGCATTGAATAAAAACTAACAGTATGGGGACCTCGATATAGTTGCGGTTTCTGACAGTCATTTGGAGTGACTACCATGCAGCAGAAACTGAAAGGATCATGTTTCTGAAATGCGTTAGTGTAGGAACTGTGGGGTGATGGCTCGCATGTGCTGATATTAGTTAGTAAACATTCAAAATCTGCATATATGACGTAAGGTATACGGAAAGAATGATTCACGTTGGTAAATTTCAAAATTTTATCATTCTCGTCAGGCATTATGATTTTGCAAGGCTCACCCGTTCCTAGGCACAATTTCTTATGTTCTTCTAGTTTAGCATCATCATAATAATGAGTAAGACAGCGCCTGCAGATGAATATCCGATGAGTTCGTGTGATTTGAAATCGAATTAACCTACCGATATTTTTATCCAATTTTTGATCTTTTTTGATTTTGATGATATTTGATCTTTTCAGTCAGACCAAACACGTTAATTGTAATATTATTTGCACGCTCAAATGTTATATCTTTTAAGTTAACTAGATGCTTGATGCAGTTCCAATTATAGCCTGTACGAAACGCTGGAGTATCGTATTTTGAAACTCGATGTGGGTATTGTGCAATGTTATTTGCCCATATTGAGTACCTGAAACAGTATGGATCGATATTCTTTACGTTGATAATAGATTTAGTATTCATGATTTTCTTCGGGAGATCGATGTACGTCGATCTTCGAAGTGAAGCATACTTGTTAATTCTCAATTCTAATCCGATGATCTGAGAAAGAAACCACCCAGAGCCTTTCACTTGAAACTCAGGTTTTTCTTGTAGTATTTTAGAGAATGCCTCGTTTACTTTATCGTCTACATCGTCAAGCATTAATACTCGTTTGTTCATTGTTTTGAACGAAGTGCCTAACTCCTCGTTCTCACCTTTACGAAATTTGCATTTAAGGACTAGATTGAATTTAATTGAATTGTTTGTAATCACTTGACTGTGAAGTTCTTTGGTCAATCTAGTTTAAAAATCGTCCAGAAAAGAAATTCCGTCTTGTCTTTCCTCGTCCTCTGGAGATATAAAGAACGTTTTCAGTCGAGAATTAATTGCTTACTCTACCCCTGCGGGTAGGGCGATGGAGAATACTCCCGCAGTATCCCTGCTTGTCGTAAGAGGCGACTAAAAGGGCGGGGAGGTAAACCCCGAAAACAAACCCCCAGGCAGGAAAGGGATGCGTCCGGACAGTTTTGTGGGTCCACTGTCTGTGTGCGGCCATACACGCTGGCCTGCGATCCACCCGCATGTTTGCCGTGTTCGGAGACCCGTAAGGGGGAGAAGAGGATCCTGGTGGGTGAGTTCTCTGGAACCCAGCCGGGTGTCGGCAGCCCGGTATGGGCCGGAGTTCAACACCCCACTTCGGCCCTGGATTCCCTGTAAACGGGCAGTCAAGATCTAGCCAGTCTTGATCAATCGGCTTATCGACACGTTTCGATGGCGAGTGCTGGAGTGACGGGGGTCTGTGTAGGGCGGCCAAAGGTGTATGGGTTTGGAGGGCCCATGCACTGGAGACCCCACCCGAATCAGGCCCCCTAAACAATGGTGCTATACCCCTTGGGTAGCCCTGGCGACCACACCGGTATTCGGTGTGGCGTCCCGAAAGTGTGGCTCCGTGGTGGGTGGGGAGCCCAGGGGACGAATTCCTAATTTTCATGGAGACAATCTCACTCCCTCCAAATAAAAGATCCCGCCCGGATACCCGCGCCCGCCCGCCCGTAAGCCCGCGCGTAAAAGTACGTTCACAGCAGTCTGCTATGCGAACGTACAAGTACGTTTGCAGCAGTGAAAGGGTTAAATGTAAACATGCTCCGAGAGGGTCCAAATAGTGTCCCTTTAAAATGTTTTATTGCTTAAAACAACCTTAGCTTAATATCCACGGCAGCTAATCACCATCTGGAAGATAGTCACACGTGTTGCACACATCTTTGCATTGTTGACAATAATAAAAAAGTTTCAAACTTCATACACTCCTATATGCTTTCTATCTGCTCATGGCCTTCACCTACAAATTTCAAATTAATCCTCCTTCCCTTACGCAATTTAGCCTCTGTGACTTCATGAACTTCAATATAGAAAATTTCTACGCTAACCTAACTTCCAATCTAGCTATCTAGCCTTCTAGCTATCGAATGCATGAATTTCCAAGCTCCAATTAGTAAAAAATACCCTACACGGTCTTATTCCCCTTTGTTAACTGGGGACATTTAGAGCAAAATTCATGAGAGAAATATGATTCGTCGTATTTTTGTGCGCACAAGAAATCCAATGTTCCCCCAACAGCTCAAGAAATTAAGAAACGAAGTAAAACAGCTAATCGCCAATTCTAAACGGCGACATTTTGCTGAGTCACTTTCCTGCTTTTCCGACACAAACAGCATGAGGCGAGAACTACGAAAACTCGGAATTATTCATAAACGGGGTGACCCCGATATAGTTCAACAGAATGCAAGCCTGGAAGAAATGGACAGTCCACCATGTGGGAATTCCTTTTTCTTCCATCCTTACGTAGAAACTGAGTTGAAACATTTCATTTTAAATCTGGGGACTAAACATACAGCTGGCCCTGATGAAGTACCACGATGCCTATTAAAACTTGCATGTGATATAATCCTTCACCCATCTTATACCTGATCAACTTATCTTTTTGTCAAGGTGTTTATCCATCCTCCTTGAAAGTTTCAAAAGTCATTCTACTCTACAAGAATAAAGGTGATTTGAATGATCTTAGCTCATAAAGACCCATAGCATTCAAAATCAGATTGGGATACTCGTTGAGAAAGCTTTCTATGGCAGAGTAATGTCTTACCTGGAGAAATATCAACTGATTTCAAGCACCCCTGCGGGTAGGGGGATGGAGAATACTTCCGCAGTATCCCTGCTTGTCGTAAGAGGTGACTAAAAGGGCGAGGAGGTAAACCCCGAAAACAAACCCCCAGGCAGCAAAGGGATGCGTCCGGACAGTTTTGTGGGTCCACTCTCTGTGTGCGGCCATGCCAGCTGGCCAGCCACCACCATGTTCCACCCGCATGTTTGCCGTGTGCGGAGACCCGTTAGGGTGAGAAGGAGATTCTGTTGGGTGAGCTGTCCGGCACCCAGCCGGATGTCGGATGCCCGGTATGGGCCGGAGTTCAACACCCCACTTCGGCCCTGGATCCCCTGTAAACGGGAGGTCAAGATCTAGCCAGTGATGATCAATCGCCTTATCGTCTCGTCTCGATGGTGAGTGCTGGACACCCCTGCGGTTAGGAGGATGGAGAATACTCCCGCAGTATCCCTGCTTGTCGTAAGAGGCGACTAAAAGGGCGGGGAAGGAAACCCTGGAAAAAACCCCAGAGCCAGCAAGGGTTGAGTCCGGACAGTCTTGTGGGTCACCTGTCTGTGTGCGGCCATACCACCTGGCCTGCGATCCACCCGCATGTTTGCCGTGTGCGGAGACCCGTAAGGGGGAGAAGGGGATCCTGGTGGGTGAGTTCTTCGGCACCCAGCCGGGTGTCGGATGCCCGGTATGGGCCGGAGTTCAATATCCCACTTCGGCCCTGGATCCCCTGTAAACGGGCGGTCAAGATCTAGCCAGTCTTGATCAATCGGCTTATCGACACGTTTCGGTGGCGAGTGCTGGAGTGACGGAGTCCTGTGTAGGGCGGCCGAAGGTGTATGGGTTTGGAGGGCCCATGCATTGGAGGTCCAACCCGAAATGGCCCCCTAAACGATAGTGTTATATCCCTTGGGTAGCCCTGGCGACCACACCGGTTGGCGGTGTGGCGTCCCGAATGTGTGGCTCCGTCGTGGGTGGGGAGCCCAGGGGATGAATTCCTAATTTTCATGGAGCCAGTAAATCTTCCTCCATCAAAAAGATCCCGTCCGGAAACGGGCGGGGGAGATATAACGTTGACCGCCTGTAGGCGGTATCTTATTATGAGAAGTACAAATGAAGGTGAGACCCTTACAAAGGTGTCTCCCTTCCTCATTCGTAGAGTCCTCTCGTCCGCCGTAACTGGCGATTTAATATCTGCAAAAAAGCTGCGAGACGGTACACTATTGATTGAAACGGCCAACGATAAGCAGAGTGCGAAATTGCTGAGCATGAAAAAACTTCATGACCATCCGGTCAAGGTCGAGGTGCACCGTACCCTGAACACCAGTCGGGGAGTGATTAGCAGCTATGACTTGCTGTACGTAGACGACGACGAAATTAAGAGAGAAATGGCCTCTCAGGGCGTTGTTGACTGTCGTCGTCTGAAAATTAAGCGTAACGGAGAGCTGATTAACAGTACATCTGTAATCCTCACCTTCTCGCGCCACACGCTCCCCGACAAGGTATTTGTTGGCTATGAATCGGTTCCCGTCCGCCCATTCATACCAAGCCCTATGCGATGCTTTCAGTGCCAGCACTTCGGCCACATCGCTACCAGATGTGGGGGCAAGGCCACCTGCCCGCGCTGTGGCAAGGATAAGCACGAGGGTAATGAGTGCACCTCCGAGCCGCTTTATGTCAAATGCGAGGGTGCACATCCAGTGTACTCTCGTGATTGCCCAAAGATGAAGGAGGAAAAGAAGATCATGGAGATTAAAACAATCGATAAGGTGTCATATTTTGAGGCCAGGAAAAAGTACCGGACATTAATTGCCCCAACCTTCTCTCGTTCTTTTGCTGCCGTTGCTACCACTCAGAGTAGCAAAATGTCAGACGAAATCGCGAAAGTAGATAAAGTTGAGAGTAAGAAAAGCCCAGATAAAGAAGAGCTAGCCAAGCCGGATAAGGCCACAAAGCCGGCAAAATCTATACCCACCAGCGCGGTTTCCTCTGTGATGAACCCGCCAAAAACCACTGGTTCCACGCCCCCGAGGCGTGATAAAACGCCTTCCCCCGGTCCGTCCGGGGTACGCGCACCATCTCCAGTGGAGGCTATGGAGGAGGATGAGAATCTCTCTGAGACGGATATCCTCCTCGCCAGACAAAAGGGGAAGAAGCACCGTATTCGGCGCTGATCCCCCCGAAGGACATACAGATTTCAGGTTTTAAATTTGAAATTTGATATTTTAATGAATTTTATACTACAGTGGAACTGTAATGGTTTTTATCGTCATAAGGAGGAGCTGAATATTTTAATTCGCGATTTTAATCCGCCCTGCATTTGTCTTTAAGAGACGCATTTTAAAACGACGGACAAGGGTATTTTAAAACATTTTAACGTTTTTAGATTTGACGACACCAGTGGCCTCCGGGCCCAAGGTGGAGTGGCAGTTGCCACCCGAGAGGCCCTATACACCTCTCGGGTGCAACTGAACACGCCGTTTAAGGCGGTAGCTGTGACCGTGCACGCCCCGGAACCCATAACGTTGTGCAACGTTTATCTTCCCGAGGGAGCATCAGTCACTGAACGCAACCTAGAGAATCTTGTCCGTCAGCTACCAAAACCCTTTATTCTTTTAGGCGATTTCAATGCCCACGACCGTATGTGGGGAAGCTCCAGGGGACAGAGCAACAGGAGAGGGCGGATTTTATCAAATTTTATCGGAAATTTTAATCTGTTGTTGCTAAATACCGGGGAAAAAACTCGTTTTAACAGTTTTAATGGAGAATTCTCATCCATTGACCTTTGTTTGTGTACTAGCAGTTTAATGACGAAATGTCGAATGTCAGTACATACAGACCTATTTGGAAGCGATCACTTTCCTATCCTCATTCGCAAGGAGGGCAGTTTTGATAACACTTTCACCACCCCAAAAAACTGGATCACCCGGAAAGCGGATTGGCCGAATTTTAGAACACATTTTCATTTTAAACACGATGCCACTATTGACGCATCACTGAACGTCGAAGTGTTGACATCATCTATAGTTGAAGCTGCAAGTTGCAACGTACCGCGGTCTTCGGGACACGCTCGTCGGCCCGCTGTGCCGTGGTGGACCGAGGAGTGCGCCAATGCAATTAGATTGCGCACGCGAGCATTGCGCATTTTTAGCAAATATCCAACGGCAACAAATCTGGCCTCTTTCCGACGTTTGAGGGCCAAAGCTCGGCAAGTCGTGAAGGAAGCAAAGAAGGCCTCCTGGATGGAATTTGTATCCGGCGTAAATAACAGAACCCCACTTGCACAGGTCTGGAAGAAGGTGCGTAGCATCTGCGGCTCTCGTCAGGAACACGGCGCTTCGATATTGAAGGTCGATGACCGGATGGTGACCTCCCAGCCGGAAATATGTGAAGTGTTTGGTCGTTTACTCGCGAAGACCTGCAGTAACGCCAACTATGATGCAGCATTTAGAGCGATTAAAGATCGATCCGAGGCTGCCGCTCTAAATTTTAATTTCAATGGTACGCGTCCTATTGCTGCCTACAATGAATGCTTTACTATGTGGGAGCTGACCTCTGCAATTGCGGACTCCCGGGACTCCTCCCCAGGAATGGATGGCGTCCACAATGAGTTCATCCGGAATCTTCCCGGGGCCGCATTGTCGGAAGTCCTCCACACCCTCAACCAACTCTGGGTGCAGGGTACTGTCCCACAATCGTGGCGGGAGTCTGCAATAGTCCCTATTCCTAAGCCAGGAAAGGAAAGGACTAATGCAAACAATTATAGACCCATCTCTCTTACCAGCTGCCTGTGCAAGGTCATGGAAAGAATGGTCAATCGCCGGCTCGTTTGGTGGTTGGAGAGTCGGAACCTACTTGCTAACATCCAGTGTGGTTTTCGGCGGGGAAGATCGACAATTGACCATCTCGTCCGAGCGGATAATTTCATCCAGGAAGCCTTTCTTTTGCGCCAACATGTCGTCACTGTCTTCTTCGATCTGGAGAAGGCATACGATAGGGTCTGGCGGCACAAAATTTTAAAGACGCTGCACAGTTGGGGTTTTAGGGGTAACTTACCCATTTTTATTCAAAACTTTTTAACGGACCGGGTATTTAAAGTGAGAGTGGGGAACAGTCTGTCACAGTTTTACACCCAGGAAAACGGAGTACCCCAGGGCTCCGTTTTAAGTGTCACTCTTTGCAATCGCCATCAATGATGTCGTGGATTGTATTAAGGCTCCGGTAATGGGATCATTGTTTGTTGATGACCTTGCTATTTTCTGCCGGTCGTCCATACTCGTCTGCAGCCAGAATAATACAACTGACGCTAAATAAACTGGATAAATGGTCTCGCAGCAATGGCTTCCGTTTCTCAGCTGAGAAGACGAAATGCGTTCACTTCCACCGAAAACGGGGATATGATGTTCCACCACCTCTGCGCTTGGGTGGAAGAATCCTTCCATATGTGGAGTCAATACGTTTCCTCGGTATGATATTTGATTACCGACTTAACTGGCGGGAACATGTACGACTGTTAAGTGAAAGATGCCGTCAGGCCTTAAATATTTTAAAAGTTTTAACTAACTCGAACTGGGGCGCAGATCGCACCACGATGCTTTTACTGTACCGTGCCCTCATTAGATCTCGTCTGGACTACGGCTCTTTCGTCTACTCCTCCGGACGAGAGTCGTACCTGAGGCCTTTGACAGCGATTCACAATGCTGGATTGCGGCTGGCCACCGGTGCTTTCAGGACAAGTCCGGTTTTGAGCATTTATGCTGACGCCGGAGAGCCACCTCTGTATGTCCGCAGGAACATGCTGATGTGCTCCTACGTGGCAAAACTTTTATCAATGACAAAGCATCCATGTTACGATATTGTTTTTAACCCTAGATTTTTAGACAATTTTAATGGACGGAGAAGGGCCACTCGCCCTTTAAGCGTACGTTTTAACAATTTTATCGAAGAGAATAATTTCTCTCTTCCGGAAGTATACCCGGTAGGTTATTCCAACCAAGCTCCATGGAATATACCACGGCCAGATATTTACCTTGAACTGTGCAAGCTACCAAAATCCTCCACCATCGATTCAGAATACCAGGTAATGTTCAAGGAAATGCTGAAATCCCACCCGAATACCATCCCTATATATACGGATGGATCCAAGTTCAATTCAGCCTGTGCGTGCGCAGTATACTCCCCTAATCACGGAGTCGTGAAAGCGAAGCTCAGTCCGCTGTGTAGTGTTTACACAGCGGAACTTCGCTATAAAGATGGCTATCCACGGCATACATGGTCGTAGTAAATCTTTTATAATCTGCACCGACTCTTGAAGCGCATTGAGAGCAGTTTCCGACTTTTCCCCACTCAGTCCTATCGTTCAGGATATACATAATGCCCTTCTTTCTCTTAATAGAACGGGAATAAGAGTCAGCTTTTCATGGGTTCCTGGGCATGTGGGAATAGACGGAAACGAGAAGGCTGACTCAGCGGCGAAGGAAGCACTGAACGACCTCGGAGCCTTTTCTTTCCTGGTACCGGCAGAGAACCTTAAGTATACCCTAAAAAAGATATGTGCACAGGTGGAAGGACTCGTGGAGGAGCCAAATGAATAATAAATTGCGCTGCCTGAAAGCAGATGCGCAGGCGTGGGCCTCTTCCGTCAGTAGCTGTCGTAGGGAGGAACTTGTCATCACGCGACTGAGAATAGGGCACTGTGCCCTGACCCACTCATACCTCTTCACCGAAGAGAAGATCCCACCTCGCTGTGATGAATGCGACTGCCCTCTCAGCGTTCGGCATATCCTGACGGAGTGTGACAAATACCGATGCTTGCGTAGCAGGCTGCAGTTAGCGGGAGACATGAAGTCGATCCTAGACGATGACTCAGTTGTTCTCAACCGCGTTTTATCATGTTTAAATGGAACTGGCCTTTTTAACAGTATTTTAAGGATGTAAAATTCATTTTAATTTTAGCTGTGTACATATTAACAATTTTATTATAATAGCAATGTATGTAATATATATTTTTCTTTTATATACATGACGTGTGGTGGTGCAAAATGACCATGCTGTCGACGCACCCTATAAACATAATACTACTACTACTACTACGAGTGCTGGAGTGACGGGGGTCTGTGTGGGGCGGCCAAAAGTGTTTGGGTTTGGAAGGCCTATATGCTGGAGGCCCAACCCAAAGCAGTCCCCCTAAACAATAGTGCTATATCCCTTGGGTAGCCCTGGCGACCACACCGGTTTGCGGTGTGGCGTCCCGAATGTGTGGCTCCGTGGTGGGTGGGGAGCTCAGGGGATGAATCTCTTAACTTAATGGAGTCTGAAAATATTCCTCCACCCAAAAGATCCCGTCCGAAAACGGCTGGGGGAGAGATATGTGATGGAGCGTGTATGCGTTATATTGTAATGAAATGTGAAACAGAAGGTGAGTCCTTTAAAAAGGTATCTCATTCCTTCATTCGGCGTGTTTTATCAGCAGCCGAGTCTGGCTGGTCGAGGGACTTAATGTCAGCTGAAAAACTTCGGAATGGTGCTCTTCTCATAGAAACCAGTAACAATACCCAAAGTAAGATACTATTATCATTAATGAAATTCCATGAGACACCTGTCATAGTCGAAATACACCCCAACCTTAACTCGAGCCGAGACGTAATCAGTCATTACGACCTATATGTTGAAATGGATGAAATTAAGAGGGAGATGGCATCTCAGGGGGTTACCAACTCCAGACGTCTTACAACAAAACGTTACGTCGAAATAAAGGAGACCACATCTGTTGTCATTACATTTTTCCGAGATTTAATTCCAGAGAAGGTATTCATCGGGTACGAATTGGTTCCAGTACGCCCTTTTATGCCGTCTCCCATACGCTGCTTCCAGTGCCGGCATTTCGGCCACATCGCAACACGATGTGAGGGCTAGGCCAGCTACCCACGATGCGGCCAGGAAAAACACGGAGAGGAGTGTAAAAACGAGCTTCACTGCGTGAACTGCGAAGGGCAACACGCCGTCTACTCACGAAACTGCCCGAAAGTTCAGGAAGAAAGAAAAATTATGGAAATTGAAACGGTAGTTAAGATCCCATATCTAGAGGCTCGCAAGAAATACCAGGCTCTCATGGCTCCCGTGTTCCTTCATTCTTTCGCTGCAACACCTGGCATAAATACTGCAAAAACCCCCGAAAACAGTGAACCACCGAAAGAGAAAGGCACAAATAATACCCCAGGAGAAAAATAAAATTGTAGATGAGGCTCTAAAACTGGCAACTACGACGAACACCTCCAGTGCGGCCTCTCCTCGTAAGAACTCGCACAATACTACCACCGGGTCCACGCCAATACGGCATGAAAAATCAGCTACACCCGGTCCATCTGGATTGACCGTATTAGGCCAACCAGAATCAATGGAGGAGGAGGAGAGTAGGTAAGAAAATATCGTTCTGGCACAGTCACGTGACTTATAAACAAACGCGAATAACTAGCATACTAATTAACTTAGATAAAATATAACGACACCGTTGGATAGCTCTAATTAACCCACATCAAATATCGTCCTCATCTTTGCGACAAAGTTATCAATACGCCCGCACCAGTCCGAAATGAATAATATATAGCATCACAGGAAAACGATCATGCATGGTATTCGTTGATGAAAGAGCTCACGTCATTCGCACCGGATGTTGAGTGCAATTCCGCCCCGATAACCTTGAGCTCCACTCTCAAGTTTCAACCCAGCTGCGACCACAATTGCTTCCGCGTTTCAACATTCCTCCCCTCCCCCCTTCCTTCTAGGTTGCATGACGCAACCTGCCGAGATGCATTGCATCACCCTCTCACTGTATAAAAAGCCCCCGTCGAGAACAGTTTCGTAGTCATTCTCAACTTGACTTTTACCAGACAAACATCCACTGCAGTGTGCTCGCGTGCCTGATATCAACAGACATATTTGTGGTAAGTATAACATTTACTATTCTCGCTCGTTTTCGGTCTTTTATTAGTGCAGTCGACGGCTCGAACTCGGGTTAAGAGATCACTTCTCGTGAGTAACGAGGTAATATTCACCTTGAATATTTCTAATCATAGATTCTTTCGTTTATTTTTTTTACTTTTACAGCAATCATAAACATGTCCTCTATACAAGAAATCTTTGAAAACTTTAACTCTGGAAATTACAACACAGTAAATGAGTTACAAACAGCACTAACAAACATACATTCAAGAGTAGCTTTACACAATGAAACAATTAACGATATTGAGACTTACATTCGAATGAAAGATGCACATGATAAAGCGGAAGGTAGACGCTTCTGTTTATACTGTGAGGTGTATTATAGTATAGACGAAGCAATGCCACATGAGAATACGAACGAGCATAGACGAAATATAACTATTCAGCAAGGTTCAGGATTTATCGAAGTAGAATCTGCTATCCGATCAAGACTAAAAACTTTTTGGATTACTCCCGAGGAGGATAGTGGTCGGGACGTGATTTCGTTTCTAGACGTGATTCGGAATAAAGTAATCGAAAAGACGAACGAGCAGGTTGATATTAACAACTCGATCAAATTCAATTTAGTCCTAATATGTAAATTCAAAAAGGGCGAGAGCGAAGAGTTAGACGCTTCGTTCAAAACCGAGAATCGACGTGCCTTCGCCGCAGATAAAATAGAGGAAATAATTGAAGAGGCATTTTCAAAATTGCTGAAAGAAAAGTCAGAATTTCAAGCTAAAGGATCCGGATGGTCTTTGTCTGAGGTTGTTGGCTTGGAATTGAGAATAAACAAATACAAACCACTTCAAGGCTCGACATTTATAGATTTGCCAGGTAAGATAAAAAATACCAAAGCTGTTATTAACGTGCAAAACGAAGACCAGTATTGTTTCAAGTATGCTATTTGGGCTAAAAACATTACAAGAAACCCTCAACGTGTTAGCTTATACAACTGTGTTGAATTCCATAATGCATACAATTGGGAATGCGTCGAGTATCCAGTTGACTTGAAAGATATCCCAAAATTCGAACGTGCTAATAATATTTCAATCAATGTGTTTGGATTGGATGATAAAAATAACGTTTACCCGATAAAAATTGTGAACATTGAACTAAATGACCATCGAGACTTGTTGTACGTGACAAACGATTCTACTGCGCACTATTGTTGGATAAAAAATTTTAACAGATTAATACGACACCAAATTGTACAGACAGCACGGATATACATTTGCAAACGTTGTTTTACTCATTATTATAATGAAGAAAAACTCGAGGCTCACAAAGAATTGTGTCGAGGTACAGGTGAACCAAGCAAAATTGTCATGCCTAGCGAAGAAGACAAAATTTTAAAGTTTACACACATAAATCACTCTTTTCGCGTACCTTACGTGATTTATGCAGATTTTGAATGTCTCCTTGAGAACGTGAGCACTTGCGAGCCTAAACCACACACCTCTTTTACTCACAAGATACAAAAACATACACCATTTAGCTTTTGCTACATGATGATCACACCAGACGGATGCGAAGAGCCTAGGTTATATAGAGGACAAGACGCGACGCGTGTTTTTATTGAATACATGAAAGAGGAGGCCGAGAAAGTTTTTAGACTTTACAAAAATACAGTACCAATGACCCCTCTGACTGAGGATGAAGAAAGAACGTTTCAAAATGCATCTGTTTGTCATATTTGCGAGAAAGAGCTAGGTGAAGAAAGGGTAAGGGATCACGATCATCTTACCGGAAAGTATAGAGGCCCAGCACACACGTTTTGTAACATTCAGTATAAGATGCCAAATTTTCTTCCAGTCTTCATCCACAATCTGTCATCCTACGATGGTCACTTTATCGTTCGGGAATTAGATTACGATGAAAGAAGAATATTTGTAATCCCCAATTCCGAAGAAAAGTACATCTCTTTCGCAAAGTCTATCGATGAAAACTTTAGTATTAGATTCGTTGATTCATATCGCTTCATGTCCGCTTCACTGGCTTCACTGGTTGCAAATTTAACTGAGTTTAAATATACTAATACGACATTCGGTGAAAAGACGAATTTAGTCACTCGTAAATGATTGTACCCTTACGATTACACCGATTCATGGGATAGATTAGACGAAAAACAATTACCTAAGAAAGAAAATTTTTATAGTAAACTCACCCACGAAGACATATCGAACGAAGATTATGACCACGCGTCTAAGGTATAGAATACATTTAAATGTCAAACACTAGGTGATTACAGTGATGTTTATTTAGAAAGCGATGTGACTCTTTTAGCCGATGTTTTTGAAAACTTTCGAGACGTATGCTATGAGGCCTATAAACTTGATCCCTCTTGGTATCTGACCGCTCCATCACTAACGTTTGATGCAATGTTGAAATACACTCAAATTGAGTTGGAATTGCTAACAGACCATGACATGTTGTTGATGATTGAGAAAGGTATTCGAGGAGGAATTTCACAATGCTGCAAGCGCTACTGCGAAGCTAACAACAAGTACATGGGAACTTAAAACCCTGAGAAAGATTCAAATTACTTGTTATATTTAGATTCCAACAACCTTTACGGCTGGGGGCTTTCAAGGTCCCTTCCCCACTCAAATTTTAGATGGGTATCACCAGATGAAACTGAACATTTTGATGTGACAGAAATTTCCGATGAAAACGAACAGGGATATATTCTAGAAGTCGATCTCGAGTACCCCCAGCACCTGCACGATTCGCATTCAGATTTGCCTCTATGTCCTGAAAATAAGGTCCCCCCTGGGGGTAAACATAAAAAACTATTGACTACTCTATATGACAAGACGAAATATGTAATTCACTACGTCAACCTGAAACAGGCACTCTCCTTTGGAGTGAAAATCAAAAAAGTTTATAGAATAATAGAATTTAGTCAGTCACCTTGGTTGAAACCATACATAGATTTGAACACGGAAAGAAGAAAATTAGCTACTGATGAGTTTTCAAAGAATTTTTGGAAATACATGTTAAATAGCCTGTTTGGACGTACTTTAATGAATGTACGCAAACATATTAATATGGAATTAGTATCTAGCGAAAAAAGATTACAAAAACTAATCAATAAATCACAATTTTTAGATAGAACGATTTTTACAGACACTCTAGTGGGTGTTCATCTCAGAAAATCTGTCATCAAAATGAAAATACCCATTTACATTGGTTTCAGCGTTCTCGATCTGAGTAAAACTTTAATGTATGATTTTCATTATAAAACAATGATTCCTAAATACGGTCAAAAAATTTCCTTGGCTTACAGCGACACGGATAGCTTTATTTATGATATCAAGGATAGTGATGTGTATGATGACATGCTGAAAAATCTCGACGCGTTTGATACATCAAGCTATCCAAAAGACCACCCATGTTACTCAGATAAGAACAAAAAAGTAATAGGTAAATTCAAAGACGAATGCGATGGACGAGTAATGACTCATTTCATCGGACTGCGAAGTAAACTGTATTCATACAAGGTTCTCGGTTCCAAAGAAAAAAAGAAAGCGAAAGGGATAACCAGAGCAGTTATTGCGAAAAGTATCCATTATGAAGATTATGTGCGCTGTCTACACGAAAATTCAACAGAATTTAGAAAAATGAGGGTCATTCGAAGTAAATTGCATCAAATTTACACCATGGAAATGAATAAAGTAACGCTAAATTCCGTTGATGATAAACGATACATTTGCAATGATGGAATTAACACGCTTGCTTGGGGTCACTATAAAATTCCCCGAAAACGAACGCACGACGAGGCATTTAGTGATGAGGAAACTTGAAAATTAATAAAAACATGATATGATAAAACACACTTCCAGTCTCAACCATGACGTTAGTCTGGAAACATCCGTTTACCTGCATCTGCGCAGGTCCATCAGGATGTGGAAAGACGACCTTTGTAACGAAATTCATTGAAAATTTACATTATATGATAGATCACGACATTGATGAAATAGTATGGTGTTGCAGCCCAGGAAGCGAGCCAGATATAGAACACGATCTACTGAGCATACACTACGAAATACCGTCTTTTGAGGAATTTGGAGGTGCGCCAATCTTGTGCGTTATCGATGATTTAATGAGCGAGGGAGCATACAGTAAAGACGTGTGCAAACTGTTCACCAGAGGGAGTCATCATTTTAACATTTCGGTGTTTTTAATCACGCAGAATATTTTCTATCAAAGCGCACAATCGAGGAACATTTCGCTGAATGCAAAGTACATAGTATCGTTCAAAAATCCGCGAGATCAATTACAATTCGGTCATTTGGCACGACAGGTGTATCCAAAAAATTCGCAGGAGTTGGAAAGGGTATATAAGGAATCGACGGAAGATCCATTCGGTTATTTGGTCCTAGACCTCAGGCAGGACACTGACGATAGATTTCGTTTTCGAACGAGCATATTCCCCTACGACTACGACGACGAAGTCATCGTAACCGTAGTCTACATGCCTGTACGTAATGAACAGGTTGAAGAGTAATAAACATTTGCTCCATGCGTTGAAGTGTGCAAGGCCTAAATTACGCTCTGCGATATTTAAATCTTCAGACAACGAATTAATTAAAGCCATATGCGATTGCTGTTTGAACACCATAAACGGGAACCATAAGATAGATCACAGGTTAAAACGAAAACTATCCAAACATCGTAACACGTTGAGAAAGTTGGCAACGCGGGGAACGAGTGTGAAGAGAAAACGCGCCCTTCTCATACAAAAGGGTGGTTTTTTACCATTATTATTGGGATCAATTTTAAGCGGTGTCATCGGTAGCCTGCTAGGAAAATGAGCTTGCGTAAAATGCTCGTAGTGAGTCCAGAAGTTTTCGAGCGAGGACATATGAAGGCAAGGTTGAGCGCATTAGATAAGGAAATGAAAGGTGTGTTGGCCAAGAAAGGAATCAAGGACGTAGACAAGTGGCATGCATACAAAAGAATACTCGATAAATATATGAGCACGCTTTCAGACATCAATTCTCCCATACACGTTCCGATAGTAAAACCTTTGACTCAGAACATACCACATACAAGGTCGGTTGAGAGTGGGGACGAGAGGATTCACGCATTGAAGAAATCCTTAGCTGAAGTGAAAAAAGTAAACGCCGATTTAGATTCCACATGGGAACGCATAAACCAAAGACTAGGAGCGATGGAAAATCTGTCACGACCACCCGGCGTAAAAAAGATGCGAAAAAGTTACGCTCACCCATAGAATTACCAAGAAGAAGCAAGCGCAAAATAAAAAAGAAATCGTTCGGACCAGAATGGGTGACGACGTAATCGATAGTGTGTACAACGATCCAGCTCATCCGGCAAGTTTTTCAACACTCGATAAATTACACAAAGCTACTAGGGTTCCGAGAAACACATTACGCGAGTGGTTAGATTCTCAGGAGGCTTATACTCTCCATAGACAGGTGAGGAAAAGATTTCCCCGAAATCGCTACGACGTGACCTACATTGACGAGTGCTGGCAATGTGATTTCAATGATTTGCAAAGTTTGAAGAAGTTCAACAGAGGGTATTGTTACATTTTGACTGTGATAGACTTGTTTTCCAGGTACGCCTGGGCTAGAGCTATACGGAGTAAACGAGCGGATGAAATAGTCAACGCTTTTAAGGATATATTTCGCGAGAGAAAGCCGTTAAAAATTCAGAGCGACAAGGGGAGTGAATTTGTCAACGCCAAATTTAAAGATTTTCTATCACGTTGTGGAGTGAAATTTTACACTACAAACAATCCGGACATAAAAGCCAGCCTCGTGGAACGATTCAATCGCACTCTAAAAACTAAAATGTACAAGTATTTTACAAAATACGACACTTTTAATTACATCGATGTGCTTCAAAAACTCTTGATTAGGTACAACAATAGCGTTCATTCGAGTATAGGCATCGCACCCTCCAAGGTGAACGCAAAGAATGCGTTTGCGGTCGCCAGCCGGAGAAGAAATGTTGTGAAAAAAAAGTATACAAAATTTAAAATCGACGATCACGTGAGGATTAGCAAAGAGCGGCTTCCTTTCGCTAAAGGTTACACTGCTAATTACACCAGAGAAATATTTAGAGTAGTAGGCATAGATAGTACAAGAGAAATACCAACTTATAAGTTGCAGGATATGAATGGGGAGAATATAAGCGGAAGTTTTTACGCGCAAGAGTTAGTCAAGGTGAAAGTTTCCACAGAGACGGAATATAGGATAGAGAAGATTTTGAGGCGTAGAGGACGCGCTCCCAATCTCGAATATTTTGTAAAGTGGGAAGGATACCCGAAATATTTTAACTCTTGGGTTGCGGCTTCTTTCGTGCGCAAATTATGAACGAGTTTTACTTGACGTTACCAAGCGATAGTTCTCGCGAATTCTTTCCCCAAAACACAATAGCTCATTATCGTGCAAAACTGAGTCATCGTATCGATTTAGAAAATGATGAATGGCTTGTAGGTTTGGCGGAGATTTCGATACCGTCAATCGATTTAGAAGATATAGCTCCGACTCATCCTCCAACCGATTTGATTGAATTAGAAGAGGGAGCTTCAACTCGTAAAGATGAAGGTAGTGTAGTAGAAAAGATAGGTCCTGCTAATCCTCCAACCCATTTAATTGGAGGGGAAGAGGAAGCTTTAACTCGTAAAGATAACAGAACACGAACAGAGGAAGGGTTAGTTAGAGGAGAAGAAGGTGGACCCGGGGATGGTCGAGTCAAAATTGCGATAGAAAAAGGTCTTTTCTTCGAGATTCCGCAAGGAACGTACGGAAGCGTATGTTTTGCTTTTGCTTCGCCATTTACTGCTACCCCCCGCCGTATAAGGGATAAAATAGTAAACAATATCATGCGTTCTGTAGATGAATTAGCAATACGAGATGGACAGGTAGGTGTAAACGAACGAAGTTTACCAGACTCAGTCATAATAAGAGCAAAGGATGTCACATATTCACTACCATCAGGAGTCTATGACTCATTCGGAGACTTAATTAAAATATCTTTAGAGGGTTTTTCTAGCGCAGGACAAAAAAAGATAAAAGAGGAATGGGGATTATTATCGTCTTTCCTGATTCGGATGACGGGTGAAGATGATGATGCAAACGTACAAAATATATTCAGCAATGTTAAAACAACTTTCTCAAAATTGAGTGGTAAACGAGGGAGGAGAAGTAGAACTCCTGCTCCTAAAAACATTTACGTATACACCGACATTATTAAGCCACAGTTTGTGGGTGATTCATTGAGTCGCTGTTTACGCATACTAAATACTCGAGTTGGGGGATATCAAGTATTCAATCCGATTTACTATTACCCCGTCGAGAAGAACAGCATTGAAAGCGTTGAGATTTTAATGACCGATAAACTGGGTGAGGCTATTCCATTTCATAGTGGGATACAATCTTCAATAGTGGTGTTACATTTTATAAAAAAGAAGTAATTTAGATTAGTTGGTCATTAAGCAACGAGATGGCTACGGTAGCGGATCGTTATTATGCATACTATGCAAGACAGGTGGGAGGAGAGGTGGGACCAATATATCGAGCATCATATCGCGTCCAAAAAGGGAGGGGTATTGGAAGTTTTCTAGCAGGTCTATGGCGGTTTAGGAAGCCGTTGATATATAGTGGACTTAAG
This sequence comes from Ceriagrion tenellum, assembly GCA_963169105.1. Lineage (NCBI taxonomy): Eukaryota > Metazoa > Arthropoda > Insecta > Odonata > Coenagrionidae > Ceriagrion > Ceriagrion tenellum. The sequence continues at coordinate 186,752,822 of OY720632.1, read as the reverse complement.
ACTAGGGAAAGAGGTCGCGACTGCAGGGGCTGCTGCCCTCGGCGATTTGGGCACAAAACCGGTGAAAGAGATATTACGCAATAGAATAAACGAGGCAGGACAGAATTTGAAGCGCAAGGCGGAAGAGAAGTTAGAGGGCATGAAAGGTGGGAGATTAAAGATTGCAAAACGTCCTCGCTTGATTGAAATAAAACCGCGAAGTGGTAAGAAAAAACAGCATTCAACGAAGAGGTCGCGAAGAGCGAAGAAGGTCTCGCGGAGAGATATTTTTTCATAATGTCTGAGCATATGCTGAGTTCGTTGGATTTATTCCAACCTAATCCACCCATACAGACCAACATTCTATCTAAACGCCTGGTGCCTTACAAACCCATATCTTCGTTGGACAATCGATCGGTCATTGAATTTTTAATCAAAGATTCTGGCGACTCGTACAGAGATTTAAATAGTATATACCTCAAGCTCAAAGTGAAGATTTGCAAGAAAAATTTTAGTGATTTTACCGATGCGAACACTAGTCAACCGGGTGTAGTGAACAATATTCTACACTCACTATTCGAGCAATGTGACGTATATTTCAATGGGACTCTTGTCACACCTTCGGAAGATAATTATCACTATAGAAGTTATTTGGAAAACATTCTAAACTATGGATCTGACGCTAGTAGAACACACTTGCGTAATGTCGGTTGGGAATTGGACACGGGAGATGTTGTTAACAAGACAGATAGCAGCAATGCTGGGTACATGAAGCGAAAATCGTGGTTCAAGAATAGTGCCGAAGTGGAGTTGTATGGTAAATTACACGTGGACGTGTTTAATCAAACACAGCTGCTACTCAATGGCGTAGACATTAATATTAGATTAATGCTCTCTAAACCCGCTTTCTATCTAATGGGAGAGGATGGTGGGGTTTTGCGAATACTCGATGCAACGCTATACGTGTTGCATCATGATATTAATCCCTCGATATTAGTAGCGCATAGTAAAATGTTAGAACGAGACAAAGCTAAATACCACTACAAGCGAACAGAATTGAAAACGTTCACTGTACCCTCAGGCGGTCGAACTTTAAGTATTGACAACGCAATCAATGGACGAATACCTAACACACTAATATTTGCAATGGTCGACAATGACTCGTACGTTGGTGATTTTAATAAGAATCCATTTGCGCTCTCTCACTACTCACTCGAGAATTTTTCGCTCTTTGTGAATGGAGTTCAGATTCCTTCCGAGGGACTGGAATGTAATTTCAGCAGCAAAAACTATTGGGCACGAGCGTATGATACGATTTTCTCCGGCAGTGGAATAAAGCATCACGATAAGGGAAATCAAATCACTTACGATATGTTTGGGCATGGCTACTTTATGTTAGTATTCGATCTCACACCGGACGATTCAGGTAACGAGGACTATGTAAGTTTAAGGGATACGGGTGTGGTGAGAATAGAGGCGAGATTTGAAAACGAATTGGCTAAAACCGTGACGTGTTTGGTCTTTGCTGAATGTGATGCTACACTAGAAATTGATAAAAACAGGAAGATTATCACAAATTTTTAGTCATGGATAGCGTACAAATCGATAGACTATTACGTAATGGATGGATGGATGGATGGATTTATTTGTCTGTGATCATTTTACAATGAAATAAACATCGTCAAGTTATAAATAAGACAATAACACAAAACATTAAAATATTACTACACTGCTGAACAAATCAAAAGATTATACCACCAGGGATACTGTCAAAATATTCTTGTACAGAGTATAAAGGGTTAGTGATCAACCAATGCTGAAGTACCCTTTTGAAATGAGCCATGTTAGCCTGTTTAGCCTCATGAGGAAGCACATTGAAAAATCTAATACTAGCTATATTTAAATAATTATATGTTTTGGTTAGACGGCATCTAGGAACATCAAGAGTATCACACATTCTCGTATAGTATGAGTGAGAGTCTCCTCGAACGCTATAACTGTCTAGGTTTCTTTTAACATAACACAAACTTTTAAAAATATATAGACCATACACAGTCATGACTTGCAGTTGTTTGAAGAGGGGCTTACAATGTTCACGTGGCGATGAGTTGGTGAGCAACCTCATTACCCTTTTTTGGAGAATAAGAATCTCCTTGGTGGCAGTAGCATGTCCCCAGATTTCAAGGCCATAGTTTACATGGCTATGAAAAAAAGCATAGTAGGCAGATAAAAGGTATTCTTGAGGTACCAATGTCCTAAGTTTCCTTAGCATAAAAGTAGCCTTTGAAAGTTTCCCAGCAACAGATAAGCTGTGAGCATCCCAAAGTAATTTACTGTCTAGTTGAAAACCAAGCAATTTCATGGTAATGGGTGGATTTGCTGCCAAACTTAGTGAGAAGGACATAACTTGAGTTTTTTTTTCATTTAAAACAAATTTGTTAGCGGAAAACCATTTGGCAGCTTCTTTCATTGATGTCCTAGAAGCAATATGGGCGCTGTCCTTGCTATTAACTTTATGGATGAAAGAAGTATCATCCGCATACAGTAAGGAGATACAGGGGATGTTTGAGGGCAAGTCATTGACCATGATCAGGAATAATAGGGGACCTAACACAGACCCTTGAGGGACCCCATGTTTAACCTGTAAGGTCTGAGATTTCACCCCATTGATCGATACACTCTGTTGTCTATCAGATAAATAGGATTCCAAGAGTTTTAATTCGGTGTGTTGAAGCCCGTAATATTTGAGCTTCTCCAGTAGGATTGAATGTGAGACACAATCGAAAGCTTTCGAAAGATCACAAGCTGTCAAGGAAATTGAAGATCTGTCTTCGAATGAGCTGCTTATTATGTCAACAAGATGTTTCACTGCAGATGCAGTTGAGTGACCCTTGCGAAAACCAAACTGGGACGAGGAAAAAAGTTTATTCTCCTCGAAGTAATTGTACAATTGGTCCTTAATAACATACTCAAAAATTTTAGCAAAAGTTGGCACAATGGAAATTGGGCGATAGTTTGAAAAGGAGTCCTTGTCTCCCTTCTTGTAGATAGGTATGGTTTTAGATATCTTAAGTGCTTTAGGAAATATGCCAGACTGCAGGCAGGAATTAAATATTATGGAAAGAGGTTCAGTGATACAGTCAATGACTTTGGAAATAAGATAATTTGACAAACCATATATATCTGCGGTTTTTGACTTCTTCAAATGCATAACAATTCTCTTAATATCCCCTGGCGTTACCCAAGTCCATTTGAATGTGCACCTTTTAACTTTGTAATTGTGAAGGTAGTGAAGAGCTTTGGCTGGGGTTGAAGTATGAGATATTAAGGCATCAATAGAGTTAATAAAGTAATTATTAATATCGTCTGGAGAGAAAGGTACATTTTGAGAACAGTTTAATTTCCCCAATTCACCATTAATAACCCTCCATGCCACCTTAATGTAATTCTGTGAATTATGTATTAGGGAACAGTTGGCGTTTTTTTTGCGTTTTTAATAGTTTCCCTGTAATTCTTTTTTATGATTCTGTATCTTACTTCCTCATGTTTATTCATTGTTAGTTTATATAGTTTGTGAGACCTGATGACTTCGTTTCTTAAATTGTCAAGTTCAGGGGTGTACCAATTATTAAACTTCTTAGATTTGTTGCAACTAAGTAGCTTCTTAGGAAAACAATGTTCAAAAGATTGCAAGAAATAATCGAAGAATAATGAAAACATTTCATTTCCATCTTGGCTAATGAGGATAGAGAACCATGTGACATTTACAATGAGATGTTTTAAACTTTCGATTCCTGTTGGGGTGATGGGTCTCAACCATCTCGTAGTTGTGCGTCTAGCTTCAGTAAGGGGCCTTTTGGTCCTAGTGTGGAATATTAAGGCACAATGATCAGACAGACAGGGGTCAATAACATCAATACAATAGTTATTATTTGGTATGTTAGTAATAACATTATCAAGGCAGGAGATGCCTCTTGTGGGTTTGAAATTAACACAGTGCATGTTGAAAGATTCAATTAGCAGGTTAAAAGCAATAGAATCATTCGTAGAGTGACACATGTCTAAATTAAAATCACCAGATATAATAACGTTGGTTTCAAGACTTAACGTTAATTTTAGTAAACACTCAAGTTGGTCGCAGAAAATGGAGAGGTCCCCATTTGGCGAACGATACACTGATATAATTATGACATTTAGTTCCTTCATTATAATGGCAGAAGCTTCAAAATGTACGTCGATACAGAATCTGCTGATGTCAAACACTTTAAAAGCAATATTTTTAGAGACATAGATAGCTGTCCCACCATTCTTTACTTGTGTACGGCAATAAATAGATGCTAAAATCAAGCCATCCAAATTGTACAAAAATTTTTCTTCTTGGCGTAACCAATGTTCGGTTACGCAAAAAACGTCACATTTATCAGAGTTGATAAAAGCTTCAACTTCAAGGTATTTGTTTCTGATACACTGAACATTTAAGCATATAACAGCCAGGTCACTTTCTTCATTATCCCAGGCTTTTTCTAGTCACTTTAGCTTTGGCTTAGTTATGCCAAGTTGGCTTCTGGTGGTTACACCCGACTGATTTGTCGAATCCTCGACCAGCAATGTTGATTTGCTTATAGGAAGAGGCACTTTTCCTGGAATCAAAGTATTTGTTGGAGAGGTGGGAAGTGATTGGGAACTTAAGTCAATTAAGTGGGTATTAGAACTGATTGATTGAGGTAAACTAGGAGCTGAGCTCTGAGCACTTACATCGAAATCTGAAGTGCACACTGAACTGTTAATGCCTCCAGTATTATCAGCAGGAGTAAAAGAGGGTTTGTTTATGGGGTATTTTAGAAATCTGAATTTGTTCACTTTTACCTCAGGAGGCCATATTTTGCGGTCAGTGATGGCTGTAGCACAAGAGGAATAAACACTTACTCGGAACGATGAGTAGCTACCCTTGGCCTGTAGTTTCTCTATGTCCACTACTTGAATACCGTTGTTAGACAGGTGAGCTTTTAGGTCTTCCGACGCAGTAGACGATTCTAGATTCCAGACTAGATTGGGTGAATTATTTCCAGACCAGAATAGATTGGGTGAATTATTTCGCGGAGTATATCCTTCCGACAAGTTACCACACTCACCAAAAAATGGCATATTCGTAGTAAATTTAGATCCAGCTGGTTTTCCAGGTTCTCATTGGGTAGCTATTTACATATATAATCAATTTGCAGAATACTTCGACTCGTACGGACTAGGCCCCTTTGTTCCTAAAATTTTGAATTTTTTAAGGCCTTTCAACTGCACTCACAATCGCGTTCAGATACAAAGTTTTCATTCCGACATTTGTGGGGAATATTGTTGCTTGTATGCAGTTAGTAAATATTTAGGTCGCTCGCTACACAAATTCCTCACCCAATTCAATCACACTAACCCACACCTCAACGACTGCCGCACCCTGGAGCTGTTTCGAGTCACCTTTGGTGGGCTGAGGAGTGATACGAGGTGTCATCCCCGTGCCCAGCGTTGCTGTTCCAGAATAAATACAGTGCACGGAGATGGGAGGTGATTATTAGAGAAGAATCAGCCGCAGAATGCAGATCGTCGCATCAGTGAGCTTTTCGAAGGAGGGAGTGACGGAGCTTGCAGCCGTCGACGTTGATTCCAACCGCCTTTTTTGGGGCACTTTCAAGAAACATGGGAAACTCGTTGCTGGGGGAAAGAAGCTTCGGTTTCAAGACCCTCTGCACTGCGATGAGACTTCCTTCAACAGTGGATTCATCTCTTACGCCGAGCTTGCCCCCGCTTTGGAGGCCATCCTTGAGGGAGCGACCGCTCTCTTTGCATTTGGCGAAAAAGAGTGCGAATTTCTCTCCAATCTCACGCTGCGTACTTTCATCTCTCTTCAAAAGGAATTAAATTGCCCCCCTCCTGAAAAATGCAGCTTTATCTCATTTTCCTGCCTCAATCCCTGTCACAAATTACGCAATAGCACGTGCGCATTGAGAGACGCTCATTCCCTCGCCCAGTGGTTCAATTATAACCGTCTCAAGGTAGAAGTTGATCCATGTCCGGATGATGATTGTTCCCCCGCCCCTCTTCCAACATCATCGTCCTCTTAAGCTATATAAATTCTCGCCATACATCAGTCATCATGCTACCGTCGGAGGAAGCAGTCCTGCATTCTCCACCCATCAAGAGGAAGAGACCGGCTGAACACCATCCCAGTCACTCTTCATTCCATAACTCGAACAATCTGCTACTTCAATCAGTGTATTATTTGTACAGTGCAAAGTCGAAGAGTGTGTGTTGGTTACGATCCTGGTAGAGACTTTGAGCCGGTCGTGCAATTCAATCAAGTTGGAAAAAAGTGTAATTGTTTCGCAAGCTGATTGGACTAATATTCTAAACTCGGAAAAGACTGTGAATTTGTTTTTTTATAAAGGTGAAAAAGAACAATTAACTTCATCCTGCTTAGCCTATGCAAATTACTTTGGGAAGAGACATTTGGTTATTAAGAACACAAGCCCGTTTAACTTGAACGGAGACGAATGGGTGGCGTGGCATTGGTGAAGCTCTCCAAGTTGATTAATCTATTTCTTCGAAGACTTTCGATCAGTCGTGATAAAGTGAGACAATTTCTCACCACTAAATTAGCTATAAGTATCACAGATTGTGATTTTGAAAGACTTGAATTGGAGATGGTACTCATAACGTATGATTTGCCTGGTAATCAAAAAGTATAACTTGGTTATGCTCTGATTTTTCCAGTGCGTGTGAGTGAAAGGCTTTTTGACCTCTGGCACGAAGTAAAATTCTGTAAGTCAAAAGGTCTTTGATGTGTGTTCAACCCCTGGCATTGGGCTTAAAAACCTTGTAAGTTGGACATACATCGCGATGAGTGCCATTATCGAATTTCAAGGGTTTACCGCTAACGATAATAGTTACATAGTTAAGGAATTGGCTATTATCTCTGTTCAAAACAAATGCTGCAATACGTGGCTCTTTAAATCACCGGAGAGATTGCTGTATGCAAAAGAGGCGAGTTGGGTGAGAAATAATTATCACGGTTTGAATGTATATTTGGGAGAGATTGAGTATTCCGATTTGGAGAGCATACTTTATAATTATACAAAGCAATATAAATATCTGTTCACCAAGGGAGCACAAAAGGCATCTTTCTTAACCAGTCTCCTTCCCATAGGTATTTGCGTGGCTAATCTAGAATTGTATGGTTGTCCCTCGCTTAAGAAATTGACTACGAATGAGGGATGTTTAATCGAAGCTCATATGGATGGTAATTTGCAGTGTGCGAGAAAAAACTGTCACAAGTTGGCAAATTGGTGCCAACAAAGTAAAATTTGTTAACCATTAAAAAATCTTTTTTGCAATGGATGGATTAGATTTTTTTTGTAAGTAGTCTAAACATTACCATGTTTTCTTTGTTCATTTATTATGTAATTAAATGGATATAATTGTATTGAGAGTTATTTATTTATTTACTTATAAAGGTAGTGCGAGTATGGAGGTATACGATCAGGAGTGCAGTGCGAGAACAATATAATATTAGTGGTGAATTGAGACGAAATATTTTGCCAACAATATAACCAACACCTCCATGTGTGATTGATGTATTTATATTATTATTAAGTGAAAAATAAATATTTTTTGTAAACCTATATTTTCTTTTATTTCTATGATACCTTTTTTGCATTAGAGGTAAAAAATTAAAAAGAGCAAAAACAATTTTTTAAATGTTTTTTTATTTACCTCGTTCTCATTCCCGATATAAGGCCTGGATATAATAGGAGACAAAACCTGTCCCATCCTGCAATGCAATTACTAAAAGATGTACTCGTTTGTTCTTTTATACCGCTATCCATGAACGTGTTAGAACATGTCTATGCTTTATGATCTTTGGGTTGATACGTGCTTTTACTTGAAAGGACTGAAGCATTGCATCTTGCACCATGCAACCTAGAAGGAAGGGGGGAGGGGAGGAATGTTGAAACGCGGAAGCAATTGTGGTCGCAGCTGGGTTGAAACTTGAGAGTGGAGCTCAAGGTTATCGGGGCGGAATTGCACTCAACATCCGGTGCGAATGACGTGAGCTCTTTCATCAACGAATACCATGCATGATCGTTTTCCTGTGATGCTATATATTATTCATTTCGGACTGGTGCGGGCGTATTGATAACTTTGTCGCAAAGATGAGGACGATATTTTATGTGGGTTAATTAGAGCTATCCAACGGGGTTGTTATATTTTATCTAAGTTAATTAGTATGCTAGATATTTAATATTGTTTATATTAAAATGTTTTTCGGCTGTTGTGGGTTGAATATTTGCTTCATCGCAAAGACAAGTACATCATTTGATGCGGGTTAATTTGGACTATCAGACGGTGTCGTTATATTTTATCTAAGTTAATTAGTATGCTAGTTATTCGCGTTTGTTTATAAGTCACGTGACTGTGCCAGAACGATATTTTCTTACCTACTGAGGAGGACTGTCTCTCTGAGACAGAAATCCTCCGCTCAAAACAGAAAGAAAAAAGGAAGAACGGAATACGGCGCTGATCTTCCTAATACTCTCGTAGAGTGAACTTTGTGATATGTGATAGTGATATGAACTTTATTTTGCAGTGGAACTGAAATGGTTTTTACCGTCATAAGGAGGAGTTGACAATTTGAATCCGAGATTTTAATCCGTGTTGCGTGTGTATGCAAGATACACATTTTTAAACAACGGACCAGGGAATTTTAACCCTTTGCAGTCCAATATTTTTGGAATTCAAGTAGTCTGGTCCAAATTAATTTTTAGGAAAAAGAAATAATTGACAGATTGATTGTTGACCTTTTAAATGTTCTTATTTTATTGTTAGTAAAAATCCCTTGGTTATAATATTATGCATGTTCAATCAAAGAGTTTATTCTTTAAAATTTTTCAATGCGTGATGTCTTTTGAAACATTGCCCCACATGCAACCCAGGTTTGCGGTCACATGTTTCACAAATAAAAAGTTTCCCTTCTTCCTCCAGGCACATTTCTTTTGGAACATACCAAGCAGTCTTTATGCTTCCCCTCTGGATGTTGTATAATAATATGAAGTTTTCCATTCAGTCTCTGCTCCTTATCTGAACTGGAAGTCCTTCCTCTCTTGCTTGCAGCAGTTCCCCGGCTGAAGTTTCCAACTAGCTCATTCACCAACTGCCGCCTGAATTTCATGTGACTTAGAGGTTTCTTACTGTTTTTTTGCAGTATTTCTGGTAGAGGATGAACCCATTTATTATTGATACCTCCATCCTCCAGAAAAACAGCTTCCGCCGCCATTTTAGTGTCTTCCGAAGGAAACAGTAGGAAGAGGTGTACTGGTCTGCTGTGTCAACATCACCCATACTTTTTGTATAGTGTGCAATGACACTTGGCTTGACAACTACTTGTTCCTGTCCATTTCCCTTTTTTCTTCTGGATACACCCTCAGACGAAGATGTGCTCCATGTACTAAGCATTGAAACCAAACGTTTATCTCTTCAAGCCAGGTAAAGAATATCATTACCTCTAAATGTAATTTTATCCCCTTTCATCAGCTTGGGCTTTTTGAAAAAGGGGGACTAGATATATTATCAAACTCTTCATCCAGTTCACACATGTAATCATCTTCTTCACTACTTTCATTATTTATTTCCATTCTTATTTCATCTTCGTTCACTTTTGAACGCCTAAATATAAATAGAATACCATCCAGTGTAAAAGAAGAAAAATACTCTGAAGAAATTCACTATCACAATAGTAAAAAGTATTTTTTTCATACTTAGTACACACGAGGTGTGTTAAAAAAATACCCGGAATTTTCGTTTTTTGAAAAAAATATATATTTATTCACCTTCATCGATGTTGTCCCCTTCAAAGTAGTCCCCACTAGATATTATGCACTTATGCCAGCGCTTTTTCCAATCCTCAAAACACTTCTGGAACTCGATCTTTGGGATAGCTTTGAGCTCTTTCAGCGATGCACTTTTAATGTCATCTATGCTTGTGAAACGACGACCCTTTAAGGTTTTTTTTTATTTTTGGAAAAAGGAAAAAGTCACAAGGGGCCATGTCTGGCGAATATGGAGGTTGGGGCATCATTACAGGGTTATTTTTCGCCAAAAAATCACGAACAAGCAACGATGTGTGAGCAGGTGCATTATCGTGATGCAAAAGCCATGAATTGTTTTGCCACAAATCCGGACTTTTTCTTCGCACTGCTTCACGCAAACGGCGTTGAACTTGTAGATAGTACTCTTTATTGATTGTTTGACCTTGTGGCAAGAATTCATGTTGCACTATGCCATTAAAATCAAATAACACAGTAAGCATAACCTTGACGTTCGACCGCACTTGCCGAGCCTTTTTCGGTCTTGGAGAGCCAGAATGCCTCCACTGGGACGATTTAGCCTTCGTTTCGACGTCATATCCGTAAACCCATGTTTCGTCACCTGTTATAACTCTTTTGAGCCAATCTGAGTCGACGTTGACTTCATTTAGTGATTCCTGAGCAACTTCCATTCGCCGCTGTTTTTGTTCAAAATTCAACAATTTTGGGACAAATTTTGCTGCCACGCGTTTCATACCCAAAATGTTCGCAAAAATGTCATGCTTGAGCCAATCGATATGCCAACATCATCAGCGACTTCTCTGATTGTGATTCGGCGATCATTCATAACCACTGCTTTCACTTTTTCCACGTTTTCATCGGTTGTTGATGTGCTGGGGCGTCCGGGGCGTTCGTCATCTTCAACGTCTTCACGGCCATCTTGGAAACGCTTATACCACTCGTAAACACTTCTTTTTTTCATAGCAGACTCACCATAGGCCTTTGTTAACATTTCGCACACTTTGTTACACTTTATTTCATTTTTTACGCAAAACTTAATACAAATTCTTTGATCCATTTTTTTTAACAATCGCAAATCGCCGAGCTCATGAAAACACGTCTAACCTTAGCGGTTGCCACAGATAAAGGAAACAATGAATACATCTGAAAATTGTGTCATACTTCATGGGCATGTATACCAACACAATAAATTTTTTTTTTGACAATCGGACTCTCCAAACGCGCGAAATTGAAACATTCCGGGTATTTTTTGAACACACCTCGTATACAGAGATAAATAACAATATATTCTAAATAAATAGTTTAATTGGAATTTAACTCACCAAAATCTGCACAAAAGCCACTGAAATCAATTAGAAGAATCCTCGGTAAAACTAAGAAAAAAACGTAAAAAATACTTGTTAACATCGGCTGAGATCCCAAGTTATGATACTTAAGTTACGCAAAATCGAACTTCATTTGTAGAGTTGATTACCTCATAAAAAAGAAATACTGCTTGCCAGAAATAGGTGAAATGGCTTCATAAGGTCCTAGAAGTTCACAAAAGTGACATAAGATAGCAGCACCTTACATAAAATGCGTAGAATCGCAGTGCCTTGTGATTTCGAGCTCAACTCGACGTTGGACCTGATGGTAGCGCTAGGCCTGTCGAGCCAGCCTCGACGTTGGATCGCAAAGGGTTAAAAGGTTTTAGCATTTTTAGATCTGGCGACACCAGTGGCCAACGTGCCCAGGGTGGAGTAGAAGTTGCTATTCGGGAGGCCCTTTACACCTCCCGAATACTATGAACACACCGTTTCAGGCGGTGGCAGTGACGGTACACGGAGAGGATAACGTTGTGCAACGTTTCCTCATCTGCCCGAGGGTGCTCAGGTCACACTTTTTAACCTGAAAGCCCTAATACAACAGCTCCCGAATCCATTTGTATTATTGGGTGATTTTAATGCTAACGATCAACTATTGGGTGGACCTGGTTCCGAGAGTAACCGAAGAGGGCGTATTTTATCTGATTTTAATACTGAATCTGATTTATTTTTATTGGACAACGGGGAAAACACCCGTTGAAATAGGTACAAAGGAGAGTTTTCGACTATTGATTTATGCGTCTGCTCGAGTAGTTTAATGAATAAACTAAATCTATCCGTGTATAATGATCTATGTGGCAGCTATCATTTCCCCCTTTTAATTCGTAGACAGTCATTATTATGTAACCCCTCTTTTATTCGACCCGGGAATTGGATTATCCGCAAGGCTGACTGGACTCTCTTTAAGAAGAACTTCCATTTTCATCACAACAGCCAACTCAACGGAGCTCAAAACATAGAAAACCTAATGACTAATCTCATAATAGCCGCAAACGCCAGTATACCTTGTTCTAAAGCATCCGCATGGCGTCCAGCGGTTCCCTGGTGGAACGAGGAATGCGCTAGCGCAATCAAATTAAGGAAAAAAGCTCGACGTATCTTTAACAAAGGTCCTACAGAAGGGAATCTAGCATCCCTCAGGCGTTTAAGAGCAAAGGAACGACAGACTGTTAGAGAAGCAAAGAGAGCATCCTTGACGGAATTCGTATCAGGCCTCAATAACCGAACATCTATTGCCGAAGTTTGCACAAAGTGCGCTGCATTTCTGGCTCTCGTCTTGAGAATAATAAACTTTAAAGGGCACAATCATGTTGAAGATTATAACATACCCTTCACATGTCGGAATTGATGTCCGCCATAGACGGTTTACAAGACAGCTCCGCAGGTATAGACAGAATCCACAACGCCTTCTTCCGAAATTTATCGGACTCGGCTTTGACGGAGACTCTTAAAGCTCTTAACCAGATATGGGAAGAGGGAAGTTTTCCGCAATCATGGAAGGAATCCCTTTTAGTACCAATCCCGAAACCAGGCAAGGACAGACGAACCCAGCAATTGTAGACCTATCTCGTTAACAAGTTGTCTATGTAAATTAATGGAAAGGATGGTCAATCGACGTCTCGTTAGGAACTGAGAGACGCGAAGCCTCCTCTCTAATGCTCAATGTGGATTCCGGCAAAGGTCAACCGTTGACAACCTCGCTCTTGCTGAGAGCTTTATCCAGGAGGCTTTTCTCATGCACCAACACGTGCTTGCCGTTTTCTTTGGCATAGAAAAGGCTTACGATAGTGTGGCGTTATATGATTTGAGCAACTTAACGCAAGTGCGGATTTCGGGGTAATCTACCCACCTTCATAAAAAAACTTTTTATCCGATCGTGCTTTTAAAGTAAGAGTTGGAAATTACCTACATCGTTTTTATAACCAGGACACAGGAGTACCTCAAGGCTCAGTTTTGAGCGTTACACTCTTCGCCATTGAGATCAATGACGTAGCGGACTGTATAAGTACACCGGTGATGGGATCTTTGTTCGCCGACGACCTGACAATCTTCTGCCGATCATCGAGGATCACCAGTGCTGAAAGACAGGTCCAATTGACTCTAAAGAAACTTGAAAGATGGACACAAAACGGGTTTCGTTTCTGTATGGAAAAAACAAAATGCGTCCATTGCCATTGGAGGCGTGGATACTACCCTCCGCCTAACCTAATTCTCAATGGACGGAATCTGCCCTTCACTGATTCCAGAAGATTCTTAGGGATGACATTCGATCACAGATTGAACTGACGAGAATATGTGCGCGTATTGAAGAATAGGTGCATGATGAAGGTTTTAAATATTTTAAGTTTTATAAAATATTAATAAAATATTAAAAATTTTTAAGCCACTCAACATGGGGCGTAAATCGCACAACATTACTTTTATTAATGACTCCACCCAGTCCCGTCTTCCGCATACCACGGCCTCCTCGAGAAGCGTGCGTCCCTCCGCATTCCTCGTGTCAATATCTTCCAGTCCCTGGACCTGGTTCTCAAATCGCGAAGTGATGGAGCTGATTGCCATTGCTTTAAACAGCCGAGATATCGCTTGAGAGACGGAATCCATGCCGGCCATGACTTAAGTCGAAGATGAGCCAGCTGTTTCTGAAACGGCGGTGTCTCTAAAAGAGTCAGTGAAGACATATTAGAAAGAAAGAAAGAAAAACATTTATTGTTCAGGAAGAAAATCCATAAGAACAAACCACTATAGTGAGCACAGTTTAGAGGCGAAATTATTATTACAAAAAATTTGATGATACCTATCACAGTACGAAAACTTGTGTTCCATACTTTACAAATAACAAAATTATACAATAATAAAGAAACCATAATAACATGAAAAATAATTTGACAAAAAAGATAGTAAATTATGTTATTCCCAGGAAAGTAAGAAATCACGGTGTTTCATTTTGAATGTTTTAACTGATTTGCAGTTTTTAACTTGAGCAGGCATGCTGTTCCATACGTGGCAAGCTGTTACAAGTGAGGAGGAGTAATATTATGAAGGCGCGATTGGATAAGCAGTAACAATTTATTGTGTACTACACACAGAACTCAGCGTATCACACACACACAAAATGTCCGCCAGCGTCCGGCACGGTAACAAGCGTCTTTCGCGGTTGATTATTCAGGCGTCACTGTCATCCTGTCATGGCGCTGCCCCGGTCATGGCGTGGGTCGCCGCGCCTGCCACCTAGCGGTGGCGTCACTTAGGCACCAAACAGCTGCCGATCGGTTGGCGTCCGCAATCGTGGCGCGCAATTGGTAAATGTCGACGCCACATCACCCCCTCGGCAGAACCATGCTACCTAGGGGCAGAGAGAATGAGAAAAAAAGGTTTGAGACAAGGTTATGAACAGCTATAACTGGTAATCCCGCAAATGATGCGGGAAATGTACGCGGCGCCCAGCCCGCGTTTGCCGCTCAGAGTCTCTCAGCGGTGGCGGTCGAGGCTGGATGGGCAGTTCGTCCGGTAGGGCAGCTGCGGGGGGCGTTCCCTCGGGCTCTGGATCCGCTGCGGGCGTCATCTCTGGCGCCGGATCTGCATGGCCCTCGGCTGATGTGTCCTCTGCGACAACGTAGGCCGGTTTAAGACGGTCGACTGCCACCCGGATGTCGCGGCTACCGCAGCGATGGACGAAATGTTTGTCCCCCCACTGGAGGACTGTGAACGGCCCTTCGTATGGAGGCTGCAGAGGTTTGCGTACGGCATCGTTCTGGACGAAGACCTGCGGGCAAGAAGATAAATCTCGAAAGATAAAAGTCCGCCTTTCAGCGTGGCGGGAACCAGGCCGTGGGCTCAGCTTATGAAAGTACGCCCTCAGCTGCACCACAAAGTCGGTGGGGTCCTCCACCCTGGAGGATGTCGTCGGGGCGAGGAAGTCGCCCGGTAGGCGCAATTGGGTGCCGTACACCAGCTCGGCCGACGTTGTCCCCAGGTCCTCTCTCCAGGCCGCCCGGAGTCCCAGGAGGACGGCGGGTAAGACGTCTACCCACCCGTTCGTGGAGTGGCAACGGATGGCTGCCTTCAATTGGCGGTGAGCTCTCTCGACCATCCCGTTTGCCGCTGGATTATACGCCACCGTGCGTAGATGAGAGCATCCCACCATTTGGGAAAGCTCCCGGAAAAGGTGGCTTTCGAATTGCCTCCCCTGGTCGGTCGTGACACGCAAGGGCGTGCCGAAGCGAGAGATCCATCCGGAGAAGAATGCTCGTGCTACAGTCTCCGCTGACATATCGGGGATTGGAATTGCCTCCAGCCAGCGGGTATACCTGTCGATGGACGTCAAACAGTAACGGAAACCCTGTGAAATAGGCAAAGGACCAATAATGTCAATATGTACATGTTCGAATCTCGACTCAGGCAAAGGAAAAGAGTCAACAGGTGAAGATACATGGCGAGTCACTTTACATCGCTGGCAAGGTAAGCACTCTCGCGCCCACTGGCGACAGTCTTTTGTCACTGAGGGCCACACGTAACGGGAAGACACTAGTTTTGCCGAGGCTTTCACACCGGGGTGGGCAAGATCATGTAGGGAATGGAACACACGCTTACGCAATGACGTTGGCACAAAGGGGCGAGCTGCTTTCGCGGAAGTGTCACAATAAACGGTCACTTGCAATCCCGGAATCGGCACCTTCACTAGGTGGAGGGACGAGTTGGAATTAAGGAGCTCGCGAAGCTCCGGGTCAGCCTCTTGCGCCTCGGCCAGCAGCTGATGACTGATGGCCTGCGAGACCTCGGCACAACGCGAGAGGGCGTCGGCAACAATGTTGTCACAGCCGGATACGTGACGAATATCCGAGGTATATTGGGAAATCAGATCCAGCCAACGAAATTGCCTGGGCGTGCACTTTTCCGGATTTTGTCTCAAGGCAAAAGTAATTGGCTTGTGGTCGGTTAGAACACAAAAATCACGGCCCTCAATGGTATGACGAAAACGCCGTATAGAGCAGTATATAGCCAAAAGCTCTCTATCATACGCACTGTACTTCACTTCCGTAACACTTAGTTTGCGGGAATAGAAATTAAGCGGTTTCCAACCGTCCGTGGTGTGCTGTTGTAGCACAGCGCCAATAGCATCGGCAGATGCGTCCGTCATCAAGGCGAGGGGGGCATCGTGGTCAGGGTGGGCGAGAAGCGTTGCGCGCGCGAGAGCATCTTTGCTTTTCACAAAAACACTATCCAAGGATGGCGTCCACACTATTTTAGCGTTGCTCTTCTTCTTGCCCTTCAACACCTCGTTCAGCGGTGCTTGTGTTTCGGCAACGTTTGGGATAAACCGGCGATAAAAATTAATCATGCCGAGGAACTGTCGCAGTTCTTGCACGGTATCAGGCTTAGAAA
The DNA here is from genome assembly GCA_963169105.1 of Ceriagrion tenellum. Taxonomy (NCBI): domain Eukaryota; kingdom Metazoa; phylum Arthropoda; class Insecta; order Odonata; family Coenagrionidae; genus Ceriagrion; species Ceriagrion tenellum. The sequence goes on along the minus strand of OY720632.1, from coordinate 186,736,225 downwards.
ATCGCTGAATGGCGTCCACTTTCTCGGGCAAAGGTTTCGTTCCCTCGCCAGACACCAAATATCCTAAAAAGCGCACTTCCTTTGCACCGAACACGCACTTTGAGGGATTTAAAACAACACCGTATTCATCCATTCTCGAAAAAACTTGGCGCAAATGCCGTAAATGTTCTTCTTCCGAGAATGATGCGGTCAGAATGTCGTCAATGTATGCGTACGCAAAGTCAAGGCCACGTAATACCTCGTCCATAAAACGTTGAAACGTTTGCGCCGCGTTACGGAGGCCAAAAGTCATCACCGGGAATTCGAAGAGACCGAAGGGCGTAGTAATTGCGGTCTTTGTAATGTCTTCTTCGTAGGCCGGGATTTGTTATGAGCACGAATCAAGTCAATCGTGGAAAATACACACTTACCGCACAAGGACATAGAAAAGTCTTCAATGTGGGGCACTGGATACCTATCAGGGATCGTTCTCGCATTCAGCGCGCGGTAGTCGCCACACGGTCTCCACTCTCCCCCCGTTTTGTGCACTAAATGAAGCGGAGACGACCAGGGGCTTTCGGAGCGCCTGGCGATTCCCATCTGCAGCATGCCGTCAAACTCCTTTTTGGCGACGCGCAACATCGCGGGTGCTAACCGGCGCGGCTTACACGACACGGAAGGGCCCGGTGTGGTGCGGATATGGTGTTCCACCGGGTGCTTGCGTCTTTTGGGTGCCCCTGTGGGACGGGATATTTCCGGGAACTCGCGCAACACATTTAAATACGCACAATCGTCATTATTAAATTTAAAAGAGTCACTCACACTATATACAGAATTAGTCACTCTCTTGCCATGCACAGAGGGGGATGTTAGGCCGTCAAGAAGCCTACGGTGGCGAATGTCTACTAGCAGACCGTAAAACGATAAAAAATCAGCGCCAATGATGGGCTGGTCAACATCAGCGATAATGAACCGTCATTTAAAGTCTCGACGGAGTCCCAAGTTTAAACACAAAACAATCCAACAGTAAGTTTTAATAATCGTCCCGTTAGCCGTGAATAGTTCGTAGGAGGTAACTAAGGGCTTACCTTTAACGCGTGCGCGCGGGTAGACGCACAAGTCGGATCCTGTGTCCATTAGAAATTGTATTTTCGTCTCGGCGTCCGTGACGAAAAGGCGACAGGGGCTAGGGCAACCATCACTCGTCGCCATTAGCGACTGCCCTCTGCGTTTTCCGCCGCGTAGTTACACGGCTCCCGGCACATCGTTGCCCTGGTGCCAAAGCGGTCGTGGTACCAACACCAAGTCGGGTGCCGCTGGGACGAATGGCTGCGGTCTCTCGAGTGACGTCCTCTCGAGCGGGAACGGGGGCGACGCGAAAAGGTACCCGCTGACGATAGCGACTGCGATAGGGAAGCTATCTGTAGGGCGAGCTCCTCCATCCTCCTTGTAAGGGCCTCCACTTCCGGCGTCAGCGAGGCGCTGGCCACTTGCGGGCGGGAACCAACCTCATGGATTTTGTCGGCTAGATTGGCGACGCTGCTCAATTCCGCTGAATCCTGAGTCGCCAAGATTGTCTGGGTGCTGGAGGGTAGGCGGCTCATCCACAACAACCGTAGGAATTCATCCGGAACCGCTTCTCCGGCAAGCGTCCGCAGGTGGCGCAGAAGCTGGGATGGCTTCCGGTCACCCAACTCTTCGTGTTCCACTAACTGCCGAAGCCGCGTCTCTCGCGATGCAGAGAGGCGATGTAGAATCTCCGCCTTTAACTTGTCATAGCGGCCGGTTTCGGGTGGATTTGTTATAACGTCCTCCACTTCAATGGCGTACTTATTGTCTAGTTGTGCGACGGCGTACATAAACTTTGTATTGTCACTAGTTATTCCGGCGAGGCTAAATTGAATTTCTAACTGAGCAAACCATAAGGACGGCCTATCCGCCCAAAACGGAGGAAGTTTCAACGCAACACGATGAGCGTTCATGGCGTCCGGCTCGACCATCGTGACCACGTGGGGCGAAAACTATAAAGACGAAAATTACTCACTCCGCGGAAAAAAAACGATCACGTCGGGGTCACCACTTGAGGAGGAGTAATATTGGGAAGGCGCGATTAGATAAGCAATAACAATTTTATGTGTACTACACACAGAACTCAGCGTATCACACACACAAAATGTCCGCCAGCGTCCGGCACGGTAACAAGCGTCTTTCGCGGTTGATTATTCAGGCGTCACTGTCATCCTGTCATGGCGCTGCCCCGGTCATGGCGTGGGTCGCCGCGCCTGCCACCTAGCGGTGGCGTCACTGAGGCACCAAACAGCTGCCGATCGGTTGGCGTCCGCAATCGTGGCGCGCAATTCGTAAATGTCGACGCCACACAAGAAATGACTTACTATAAACAGTAGTGCGATGACCTGGGAAATACAATAGATCTGGATCAGACCTAGTGGACATTGTAGAAACTGAGGAAGAAATCATGTAGGTACTTAGGTGATTTATTTTTACACAGAACAAAGAAAAAAATCCCAGGAAGTACTCTCTACGGGATTTGACATTGTGCCACCTTAGTTTTTTATAAGACGGCGTAATGTGGACGTCTCTGCGAAGGTAAAAAATGAACCAAAGGCAAGAGTATAAGGCTCGGTTGAGTTTGAGATTATCTTCTTCGATTAGGTCATTGTATACAAGACAGCTGTAATCTATCACAGAGAGAATGAGTTGAAATGAGTGTTTTTCTTGTATTGACAGGAAGTAAGTTTCTTTGAACTTTTAACTGATAAAGTATAGAATGAATCTTGTTTGAAATATTATTTAACAGGAGAAGCCCACGATAAGTTATCAGTCAACGTAATCCCTAGATTATGCACATTGTTGGAATATGGAATAGAGATACCATTGACGACAATACTGGGAGTTATAATGTGGCTAATGTTCCGTATCATGGTGGAACTACCGATTATAGCTTTGATTTTGCTTGAGTTTAGGATGAAGTTATTTTCAGTGGCCCACTCAGTTACGTTTCTTACGTCTTTATTAATTTTGAATACAGCCTCGTATATTTCCTCGTCATTTCATTTCATATATTAATTAGTATGCATGATATAATTCGTCTATATCCTTCAATCGACGTTGCACCAATCTCCAAGGGTATGTGTTATGGTGTCAGTCGACTGTATGCATGCGATGCTGGTCCCAGTTCGTGGTGTAACCCATTGCACTACACTTCGCTGCCGAATCCGGTCTGAAAAGACAAAGTAAGTCTCAGTGTTTGCTAAGAATAGAATAAGAATTTTATTCTTGACATGAGTATATGATAGTTTTATGTCATACAGATGTAAGAAGCAAACATTTCTTTCAAATTACGAGGAGATGAAATTCGGCAACCTGCTCACTCTACACTATTTAGATGTCAGCTTAGTATGACATTTATCAGAGGAAAAGTTTGTTAGCTTTCAAATGAAGTAGGTCTCACTTAGTGGAAGGTCGACATTGTGACAAGACCAGCTTCGTTACTTCCTAATGTCATCGCAGAGTATACTACCAGTTTTGGCATCCTTGCCAACATCAATTACACGGAGGTTTAACGGTTTTGAGCGAATGTTTTTAATTCGTCTATATCCTTCAATCGACGTTGCACCAATCTCCAAGGGTTTGTGTTATGGTGTCAGTCGACTGTATGCATGCGATGCTGGTCCCAGTTCGTGGTGTAACCCATTGCACTTCACTTCGCTGCCGAATCCGGTCTGAAAAGACAAAGTAAGTCTCAGTGTTTGCTAAGAGTAGAATAGGAATTTTATTCTTGACATGAGTATATGATAGTTTTATGTCATACAGATGTAAGAAGCAAACATTTCTTTCAAATTACGAGGAGATGAAATTCGGCAACCTGCTCACTCTACACTATTTAGATGTCAGCTTAGTATGACATTTATCAGAGGAAAAATTTGTTAGCTTTCAAATGAAGTAGGTCTCACTTAGTGGAAGGTCGACATTGCGACAAGACCAGCTTCGTTACTTCCTAATGTCATCGCAGAGTATACTACCAGTTTTGGCATCCTTGCCAACATCAATTACACGGAGGTTTAACGGTTTTGAGCGAATGTTTTTAAGTTGAAGGAGAAATGGTGTGAATCAAAAGGTAGGAAAGGATGAGGTTAGTGTAGCATCCCTTATTCAATTGGAATATTTCCTCAATGGTTGCACAGAGAAACAATTGCAAAGTTTAAACAAGTTATAAGGGTTACTACTTGCGTTAGAGTATATGTACTTCAAAGTGTATTCAAACCTGATCTTATTGGTTTAATTGACAGAATTAGGTCCATAGGGATGCTCCGACGAAACAAAATGATTTCACGCGCAGCATAGAATATGTAACGCAATGATACGTACACCGTTCGCAAACATGGCGCCTCGGCAGCATGAAGTGAAAGAGGCTCTTTGTGTATACACTTCTGCTATATGGAGAGAAATGAATGGGACAAATAACGCGGCTTGAATAGAAGGGACTTATAAAATAATTCCATACAAGTACTCACTCAGAGAGAATACAGTGAATGATGATCACGGCAATGCACATGTGGAGATGGGTACGTGAGGAGATCTCCACGTTTATCAAATCAATTTATTAGAGCCTTTATCAATGCCCACTACAATCTCTGTCCTCTGACTTAGTTACATAAACATCAACAAATCAGCAAGGCCTCCTTGGCAACAATATAAAAGATGATGGCACCATTTACGGTAGCCACATTACCCCGTTACGCAGTTGAGTCGTCTATCGTCGTTGTAAAAATCGGGAAAACGGACTCTTCTTCCGGAATTTGTCGTTCGCCCTTCGCATGTTGATGTTGAGCCCGTAGGTGCAGCCTTGTCTTCCATAGCTTCAGGGGTGAATTGGGTTGGTTTTTCGGCCCCAATAACATGCTGGTTTAACCCGGTCGATTGAAACCATCATCTCTTCTCCCTTGATATTCATGGTAACCGTTTTCTTGTCCCGTGCAGTAATTCCATGTGGACCCGAATAGGGTGCTGCAAGGATTTACGAATAGGACCCTCACGTAGAAATACATGGCTGCAACTCGACAAATCTTTGAAAATAAATTCCTCCGATTTTGAGTGTCTAGAAGCAGGGGCTGGACGCAACTAGATTGGAGCAGGACGAAACCATTGTTTCTTCCTCACTGCCCCTGAATATTTCGGAATCCCTGTCAGAAGAACTTAAATCTCTCAATACCACTTGGGACATCAGACAAATTATCTGCGAATATTTCATTTATAATTTCGATATTGCTGATTCCTCTTCTTTGTCCAGCAGTCATAGTTGCTCAATGGACCACAATATATGTTTAAACTATTATATCTCCGATAAAATAGACGTCAATAACAAAAACTTTCACACAAAGAAACAGTGAAGCTACCTGAAGGCACACAAACCAGAACTAGGTCCAAATAGTTCCAAATCAATCCGTAGAGGGCGGGAGGAGAACACACTGCACGAGTACGTGAAAACACGTGATCGGCACATAATGGCAGGTTCCACAATTATTTAATCAAACGACTGGTTTCGATACAAGGTGTCATCATCAGGCACTTAGTACAGAATCATTTTTAACGTATAGCAAGAGTTAGGGGGGTGTTAGGATGGAGTGGAAGGGGGTGGAGATGTTGGTGGAGGGGGTGGAATTAACCTTCTTACTATCAATTCTACATTCCAATGAAACATTGTCACGATGTGCAAAAGTCTGTTTACCGATAAAATCTAGTATGCAACCAACAATATGGTGGTTAGCTATTTTTACTTTCACTACCATGCCATCATTAGAATCGGTATTTTCTCTGTAAAAAGTATGGTCAATGCAAGTCTGGCTGAAATTACTATTTCGAAATGCTTCTCTAGTATATCTATTTATCACTGAGGCAAAACCACAGCTGGATAACATGTTAAGATATCTCATAGATGTAACATTCAGTCTATCTTTTATGTTAATATTTATGTCTCCATTTATAATTGTATCAAGAGACTTTTATTCATGTAAAACCTTTACTAATTCCTCTATTAAACGGGTCTTACTTAGGTTTGGCGGTCTGTATCCTGCTATTATTCTTAATATATTGCCCTTATGTGATGCTTTAGCTATGATTGATTCACAAGTTAGCATATTTGTTTTGTCTAACCACTGGCATTTCACATTTAGTAAAGAGCATGATGCCTCCTCTTTTATCAGGTCTCAGATTATAAGTTACGTTATATCCTTCAATTTTATAATTGGCTATTTCCTCTTGACGAATGTTTACTTCGGTAAGTATGATCCCCATTAGGTTAACTTCTTGTACAAGAATATTTATATAATCAATAATGGCATTCCAATTTTTTCTGATAGATGTTAAATTTATATGAATTATACTACCACTTCTTACATTACTTTTAAAATCTAGGTCAAACTGATTCATATTCCATGCGTTTGATTTATGGTTTACTGATATAGGTAAAATAACTCATGATGGTTCTGTGCCTCTTTTCTAACTCAAAATTCCATCAATTTAAACATATAATTAAATACACTAGGCTTGATTTAAAATTGAAATACTCACTCTTTAAGTTACTGCCTTTAACTTCTGAATTCCAGTGTACAGCACGTGGTATAAAAATATTTCAGTACTTTGCTACGATTCAAAATCAAAGAGTTGTGTAAATATTAAACTGGTGAAGGGACACAAAGGAACAAGTCGATGAATAATGTAAATTAAGTGGTGTAATAAAATCGACGAGAAATACCTCACGGCAATTATCAGGTGCGGCAATATTGCTGCTATCACAATTACAGGATTTCTGAAAGCGTAGAACATACATACATATACTGTACTGTGTATTTAAAATTATTCAGATTCAATGTTCCATACAAGTACTCACTCAGATTGTGCCAAAATTTCCCCCCTCCCACTCTGTAAAAACCACTGCGAGAAAAACCACTCACGCCGAAAACTCGCCAACGCCGTCGCGACCATCCCCTCGCGCAGGGCTGTCTCGCGTTTCGCTGTTTCGCGTTCGCTGACCGCGATGGGACAACCAACTCAATTTTATACTGAAAGAAACAGTGCTGCCCTCTATTCCGAGTGATTCGATGGTAGCGCCATTACCTCCACCAATCAACAAGGACAAGGATTTCCCCTACTATCCCCAACTCCTGCGTCGGTCAGCTGACTCCCCTCAATCGCCTGCCGCGCCGTGTCATCGCTGCGCCCGCTCTTTTTTGAACCTGACCGCGGCCGGGAAAGGATGTATCTGCTTGGTTCCAGTTGTGACTTGTGTTCGTCTTGTGTAGACCAAGTTAACGGTATTTAGCCCACGGGCTTGTTTTCTATTGTAATAATTGTTGTTATATAAATACTCTTACTTGAAGTTAATCAAACTGGCTAAGGTGGTTGTTATTTTTCTCTCGTTTCCGCCCACCAATCGCAGTCGATTCACTCGCGACAGTGGAACAGTTGAATCTCACATGTGAAATGTTGGAGAAAGCCATGAATCAAGAAACATCTATCGTATGCAATGTGTACGAAATACATCATGATAACGTCATAGCGTGTGATGGTGTTTTCACGCTATCATTACCAAAAGGATCAGAAGTGGTGGAACGTGATGGTTGTGCTCGTGTATCAAAAGGAACGGAAAATATCCATGTGAGCCTCGGATTGACCTGTGACTAACCAGGTAGTGTGCGCCCAGTGCCATTTACCGCTGGACTAAAATCAATAATAAACTATGGACAGATTAACGAGGAAAAAGGATAATTGATTCAATCTTATACCTTTGTTCTCAATGTTGTTTCATCAGATATTACTTTGTTTTAAGTAAAAAGGATTATACCATACCATGCTCTTTTTCATTTAATACCTTACCAGGAATGGGTTTTTTATAAAAAGACAGGGTATTGGTTTTACAAGTTTATTGTTTCAACATATTTTATTTTGTATACACCAGTTAGCAAGCTTAAGACAATTCTTTCTAGCACATTGTAAATTACTTTGAGAATCAGCATCAATTAAACATCCCTCATCTGTAGTTAATTTCTTAAGCGAGGGACAACCATAGAATTCCAAATTACCCACACAAATTCCCTTGGGAAGAAGACTAGTGAAGAAAGATGCCTTTTGTGCACCTTTGGTGAACAGATATTTGTATTGCTTCGTGTAATTATGTTATATACTCTCCAATTCCGAATAATCTACATCTCCGGCAGATGCTGACAAGCCGTGATAGTTGCTTCTCAACCAAGAAGCGTCTTTTGCGTATAATAGTGGGGTCGGTGATTTTAAGAGCCACGTATTGCAGCATTTGTTTTGAACATAAAAATGGCCAATTCCTTGACTATGTAACTATTATCAACAGCGGTAAAGCTTTGAAATTCGATAATGGCACTCATCGCGATGTATGTTCAACTTACAAGGTTTTTACACCCAATGCCAGGGGTTGAATACACATCAAAGACCTTTTGACTTGCAGAATTTTACTTCGTGCCATTGGTCAAAAAGCCTTACACTCACACGCGCTGGAAAAATCAGAGCATAACCAAGTTATACTTTTTGATTACCAGGCAAATCATACGTTATGAGTACCATCACCAATTCAAGTCTTTCCAAATCCAAATTCAACGTAGTATTAGATAATTTGGTAGCGAGAAATTGTCTCACTTTATCACGGCTGCTCGAAAGTCTCCAGAGAAAGAGATTTATCAGCTTGGAGAGTTTTATCAGAGCACACCATTCGTCACCGTTCAATTTAAGTGAGCTTATGTTCTTAATGCACAAATGTCTCTTCCCAAAATAATTTGCATAGGCTAAGCAGGATGAAGTTAATTGTTCTTTTTCACCTTTGTAGAAAAAATCATTCAGTCTTCCAAATTCAGAATGTTCGTCCAATCATCTTGCTAAACAATTACACTCTTTTTGTTTACTTGGTGGTAATTGCACCACCGGCTCAAAGTCTGCCAGGATCGTAACCAACACACACTCTTTGACTTTGTACTGTTTAAATAATACACTGATTGAAGTAGCAAATTGTTAAAGAGTGGAGATGCAGCGGGACTGGGATGATGTGGAGCTGGTCTCTTCCTCTTGACGGGGGGAGACTGCCGGACCACTTTCTCCGATGGTGACACCATAGAAACTGACAAGCGTCGCGCTCGCATGCTGCTTAAGAGGAAGAGGATGTTGGGGGAGGAGTCAGAGGAACGCGTCATCGCCGGATGGGCATGGGTCAACTTCAGCCTTGAGACAGTTATACTAGAACCATTGAGCGAGGTAATGTGCGTCTCTCAGTGCGCAAGTGCTACTGCGCAATTCGTGACATGGATTGAGGCAGGAAAATGCAATAAAGCTACATTTTTCGGGAGGGGGACAATGAAGTTCCTTCTTCAAAGAGATTAAAGTTCGCCCCGTGTGACTGGAGAGTACTCTTTCTCGCTAAATGCGAAGAAAGCGGTCGCTCAATGATGGCCTCCAAAGCGGGGAGAAGCTCAGCGTAAGAGATGAATCCACTGTTGAAGGAAGTCTCATCGCAGTGCAGAGGGTCTTCAAACCGAAGCTTCATTCCCCCAGCAACAAGTTTCCCATGTTTCTTGAAAGTGCCCCAAAAAAGGCGTTTGGAATCAACGTCGACGGCTGCAAGCTCCGTCACGCCGCTTTGGTTGAAACTCACGGATGCCACGATCTGCATTCTGCGACTGATTATTCTCTAATAATCACCTCTCCCCGTGCGCTGTATTTATTCTAAAACAGCAACGCTGGGATCGTTGATGGCACCTCGTATCACTCCTCATCCCACCAAAGGTGAGTCAGTCTTGAAACAGCTCCAGGGTGCGGCAGTCATTGAGGTGTGGGGTTATGTGATTGAATTTGATGAGGAATTTGTGTAGCGAGTGACCTAAAGATTTACTACTCCTAAAGATTTACTAACTGCATACAAGCAACAATATTCCTCGCAAATGTCAGAGTGAAAGCTTCGTATCTGAACGTGATTGTGAACGCAGTTGAAAGGTTTTAAAAAAATACAAAATTTTAGGAACAAAAAGGTTTACTCCTCTACGAGTGAAGTACTCTGCAAATTTATTATATATGTAAGCAGCTACCCAATGAGAAGCTGGAAAACTAGCCGGATCTATGCCATTTTTTGGTGAGTGTGGTAACTTGTTGGAAGTATATACTCCGCAAAATAATTCACCCAATCTATTACGTAATAATCTATTAATTTGAACGCTGTCCATGACTAAGAATTTGATATTCTTCCAGTTTTTATCAATTTCTAGTGTAGCATCATATTCAGCGAAGACCATGCACGTCACAGTTTTAGCCAATTCGTTTTTAAATCTCACCTCTATTCTCACCACACCTTTATCCCCTAAACTTACATAGTCCTCGTTACCTGACTCGTCCGGTGTGAGATCGAATACTAACATAAAATAACCGTGTCCAAACATATCGTAAGTGATTTGATTTCCCTCATCGTGTTGCTTGATTCCACTGCCGGAGAAAATTGTATCATACGCTCGTGCCCAATGCTTTTTGCTGCTGAAATTGCATGCCAGTCCCTCAGAAGGAATCTGAACTCCGTTCACAAAGATCGAAAAAGTCTCGATGAGTAGTGAGAGAGTGCTAATGGATTCTTATTCACATCACCGGCGTACGAACCGTTATCGACCATTTCAAATGTTAGTGTTAGGTATTCGTCCAACGATTGCGTTGTCAATACTTAAAGTTCGACCGCCTGAGGGTTCAGTAAACGTTTTCAATTCAGTTCGCTTGTAATGATATTTAGCTTTTTCTCGTTCTAACATTTTACTCATAGCGTTACGTCGAGTATTCGCAAAACCCCATCGTCCGCACCCATTAGATAGGAAGCAGGTTCCGAGATCATTAATCTAATATTATGTCTACGCCATTGAGTAGCAGCTATGTTTGATTAAAAACGTCCACATGTAATTTACCATACAATTCAACCTCGGCACTATTCTTGAACCACGATTTTTTGTTTCATGTACCCAGCATTGTTGCTATCGGTCTTGTTAACATCATCCCCCGTGTCCAATTCCCAACCAACATTACGCAAGTGTCAGATCCATAATTTAGAACGTTTTCCAAATAACTTCTATAGTGATGGCAAACAGTGATGGTTTTTTTGGGATAACCCGCGTCAAGATTTAAAAAAGCCAACGCTTCTCCTTTGCCGGAGACCTCATCTGGGCTGAATGACCTAATTGCCTTTATTTTGCATTAATTTATATCGGCACGTTGGTGTAAGAGGGCGAGGGTGTTGGTGGAGTCTTCTGGGCGTCGCTCTTCTTTCTAGAAATTACTATAAGCCATGGTTCACTTATATTTTGTCCCTGGTATCTATTGAAATTCTCGTAATGCCTTTGAATTTCTAATGCCTCGCGGAAGATTCTCGTCTTGAAATGTTTTTCTCTGGCGAGAATTTTTGGGTTCGTAACGTCAATGGTGTGCCCTAGGGCGGCATGTTCAGCAAATTTTCTCAAACCTAAGAATTTCGATACTAATTCTAAGAGCATTCTCTTTCTAACATCCTCCATTACCTTGCCAAACACGGCATTATTCATTAGTTTATAAAGGTCTATGAAAATCATTTGTTGCTAATTGTCTTTGAATAATATTTGGGTGAATGTATGACTTTAACCAAGGTGACTGACTGAATTGAATGACTCTATGGATCTTTGTGAGTGTAAGTCCGAGAGAAATGGATTGTTTCAGATTTTCATAGTGAATTACATATTTAGTTTTGTTTTCGAGCGTTGTTAGTTACTATACTTTCCACCCGACCGAATTTTGTTTTCTGAACACATAGGTAAATCGCTGTGTATCATGGAGGCTTTCCTGATACGCTAAATCAACCTCTAAATCGGGTTATGATTTAACCATCTAAAATTATCGTAATGTAACGTCTTGAGAGAGCTCATCCATACAAGTTATTAGCTTCGTAACACATCAATTATTTAGAATCATTATCTGAATTATAGTTATTCATGCATCGGCTGTTTGCTTCACAATAACGTTTACATCACTGTGATATACCACCTCGAATCCCTTTCTCAATCATTAAAATCATATCATAGTCAGTAGTTCCAGTCCAATTTTTGTGTTTAAACATGCTATCGAAAGTAACAGATGGTGTAGTGAAGTAACAAGCAGGATCGAGTTTATAAGCGTCAAAGCAAATGTCTCTAAAGTTTTCGAAAATGTCAGCTAGAAGCGTTACATCACTTTTAAAATAGACATCACTATAGTCTCCTAATGTTTGACATTCAAAATATTGCCAAACGTGCTTTGCGTGTGCGTAATCTGTGTCTGGTATGTGATCATCCGTTAGGATATTATAGAAATGTTTCCTATCTGGAGGTGTGCGTTTATTAAGCCTTTCTTTACAACTGGTATAATCATAAGGATAGACTCCTTTTCTTGTGACTAAATTTGTCATGTTACTAAATGTTTCATTCGTGAAGTTATAATTATTCAAGTTTGATGTAAGTGTGGCTAGTGAGGCTGGCATAAAGCGAAAAGAATCAACAAAACGAATTTTAAATTTGTTATCCACCGTTTTTGTGAAAGAAATATATTTTTCTCCACTCTTGGGCATTACAAAAATTTCCTTTTCGTCATAGGCAAGTTCTTTAACTATAAAATGACCATCATAGGAAATCAAGTTATGAATAAACAGGTTAAAAATTTGGTATTTTATACTGTAAGTTGCAAAATGAGGTAGCAGGACCTCTATATTTACCAGTTAAGTGGTCATGATCTCGCACTTTGTCTGTTTTTCATTCTTCACCACATATTTGATATTCGTTAGCCTATCGAAATGCAATTTCATCTTCTAAGCTGAGTTGTTCCATAGGAATGGGATTTTTGTACGCGTCAAATACTTTTTTGGCTTAATCTTTGATGCATTGAATAAAAACTAACAGTATGGGGACCTCGATATAGTTGCGGTTTCTGACAGTCATTTGGAGTGACTACCATGCAGCAGAAACTGAAAGGATCATGTTTCTGAAATGCGTTAGTGTAGGAACTGTGGGGTGATGGCTCGCATGTGCTGATATTAGTTAGTAAACATTCAAAATCTGCATATATGACGTAAGGTATACGGAAAGAATGATTCACGTTGGTAAATTTCAAAATTTTATCATTCTCGTCAGGCATTATGATTTTGCAAGGCTCACCCGTTCCTAGGCACAATTTCTTATGTTCTTCTAGTTTAGCATCATCATAATAATGAGTAAGACAGCGCCTGCAGATGAATATCCGATGAGTTCGTGTGATTTGAAATCGAATTAACCTACCGATATTTTTATCCAATTTTTGATCTTTTTTGATTTTGATGATATTTGATCTTTTCAGTCAGACCAAACACGTTAATTGTAATATTATTTGCACGCTCAAATGTTATATCTTTTAAGTTAACTAGATGCTTGATGCAGTTCCAATTATAGCCTGTACGAAACGCTGGAGTATCGTATTTTGAAACTCGATGTGGGTATTGTGCAATGTTATTTGCCCATATTGAGTACCTGAAACAGTATGGATCGATATTCTTTACGTTGATAATAGATTTAGTATTCATGATTTTCTTCGGGAGATCGATGTACGTCGATCTTCGAAGTGAAGCATACTTGTTAATTCTCAATTCTAATCCGATGATCTGAGAAAGAAACCACCCAGAGCCTTTCACTTGAAACTCAGGTTTTTCTTGTAGTATTTTAGAGAATGCCTCGTTTACTTTATCGTCTACATCGTCAAGCATTAATACTCGTTTGTTCATTGTTTTGAACGAAGTGCCTAACTCCTCGTTCTCACCTTTACGAAATTTGCATTTAAGGACTAGATTGAATTTAATTGAATTGTTTGTAATCACTTGACTGTGAAGTTCTTTGGTCAATCTAGTTTAAAAATCGTCCAGAAAAGAAATTCCGTCTTGTCTTTCCTCGTCCTCTGGAGATATAAAGAACGTTTTCAGTCGAGAATTAATTGCTTACTCTACCCCTGCGGGTAGGGCGATGGAGAATACTCCCGCAGTATCCCTGCTTGTCGTAAGAGGCGACTAAAAGGGCGGGGAGGTAAACCCCGAAAACAAACCCCCAGGCAGGAAAGGGATGCGTCCGGACAGTTTTGTGGGTCCACTGTCTGTGTGCGGCCATACACGCTGGCCTGCGATCCACCCGCATGTTTGCCGTGTTCGGAGACCCGTAAGGGGGAGAAGAGGATCCTGGTGGGTGAGTTCTCTGGAACCCAGCCGGGTGTCGGCAGCCCGGTATGGGCCGGAGTTCAACACCCCACTTCGGCCCTGGATTCCCTGTAAACGGGCAGTCAAGATCTAGCCAGTCTTGATCAATCGGCTTATCGACACGTTTCGATGGCGAGTGCTGGAGTGACGGGGGTCTGTGTAGGGCGGCCAAAGGTGTATGGGTTTGGAGGGCCCATGCACTGGAGACCCCACCCGAATCAGGCCCCCTAAACAATGGTGCTATACCCCTTGGGTAGCCCTGGCGACCACACCGGTATTCGGTGTGGCGTCCCGAAAGTGTGGCTCCGTGGTGGGTGGGGAGCCCAGGGGACGAATTCCTAATTTTCATGGAGACAATCTCACTCCCTCCAAATAAAAGATCCCGCCCGGATACGGGCGGGGGAGAAAATAGTTTCGTTAAGAGCATGCGCTATTTGATAGTAAAATGTGCGAAAGATGGTGAGACGCTTATAAAGGTGTCTCCCTTCTTCATTAAACGTTCACTGTCTGCGGTTATCCCTGGGGAACCTCACTCAGTTAAAAAACTAAGAGATGGTACTCTATTGGTTGAGACTGCAAATATAAATCAGGCCGAAAATATACTAAAAGTGAAGAAACTCCGTGACATCCCGGTCACGGTAGATATCTACCGCACCCTAAATACTTCTCGGGGAGTTATAAGTCATTATGATCTCCTCTACGTTGAAGTAGATGAAGTTAAGAGAGAAATGGCCCCTCAAGGTGTAACGGACTGTCGTCGACTTACGACTAGGAGGAACGGTGAGATGATTAATACAACATCTGTGATCCTCACGTTCGCTCACGATAAGCTCTCCGAGAAAGTATATTTAGGTTATAATGCGGTCCCAGTGCGGCCATTCATACCCAACTCCATGCGTTGCTTTCAATGTCAAATGTTCGTCCACATCGCACCGCGATGTGAGGGTAAGACCACCTGCCCGCGCTGTGGCAAGTGCAAGCATGAGGGTGACGTGTGTTGGATCCTTTCTGCGTAAACTGCGAGGGTTCGCATCCAGCGTACTCTCGTGATTGCCCTGTGATGAAGGATGAAAGGAAAATTATGGAAATTAAGACCTTGGATAAAATCCCGTATGGAGAGGCGCGGCAGAAGTATCGGAGTCTCATGGCCCCTACATTTTCCCGATCTTGGGCAGGTGTAGCAGCAACCCCCAAGAAAATGTGTACTATCTCCACTCAGACCGAAGAAACTAAGCCCACAAACAGCGTAAAAGAATCTAATGTACCGAAGAATATGCCCCAGAAAGCCACGTCGAAGATATCGGCCGAGCCGGCTATGGCCCATAATCCGGCAAAGACGAACGCCACCAGTTCGGGTTCTCCAGGTAAGAACCCGAACAACTCCACCCCGGCCACGCAAATCAGGCGTGGAAAATCTCAATCCCCCGGGCCATCTGGTCCGGCCTGCAGAGCAACCAGAGTCGATGGAAGAGGATGAATATGTCTCTGAGTCGGAGGTCCGCCGGGCTAGGTCTAAGGGGAAGAGACATCGCATAAAGCGCTGATTCTCCTACTGTACTTAAGGCCCCTTTTTTAATTTTAAAGTTATTTATTACTCACCTTTTATGGTTTTTGTCTTAAAGTGGAACTGTAATGGTTTTTATCGGCATAAGGAGGAGCTGGCCATTTTAACTCGCGAATTTCACCCATGTTGTGTTTGTCTCCAAGAAACGCATTTCAAAATGGCGGACAAGGGGATTTTAAAAGGTTTTAACGTTTTTAGATTTGACGAAATCAGTGGCCAACGAGCCCATGGTAGAGTTATGGTTGCTATTCGGGAGGCCCTTTACACCTCCCGAGTGCACCTAAACACGCCGTACCAAGCGGTGGCAGTCACCGTGTACGCCCCCGAGGCGATCACGCTATGCAACGTGTACCTGCCCGAGGGTGCACCGGTCACTCAATTTTACCTGAATGATCTTGTCCGTCAACTACCTCAGCCGTTTATTTTACTAGGAGATTTTAACGCCCACGATCCTCTTTGGGGAAGCCCAAGAAGGCTATGGAATCGTAGATGACGGATTTTATCCTCCTTTATTTTAGATAATGACATGGTTTTATTGAACAATGGGGAAAAAACCCGTTTTAATTCTTTTACCGGCGACTCTTCAAGCATAGATTTGTGAATTGTATCGAGCGCCCTAAGTACAAAATTTAACTTATCCGTTCATGACGATCTCTGTGGGAGCGATCACCATCCACTTCTTATTAACAAGGAACGGTATTATAACCCTAGTTTTATACGGACAGGCAAAATGGCTATCCGGAAAGCAGACTGGTCGCTTTTGAGAAACAGTTTTAATTTCAAATATGACAAAACACGTGATAGTGTTGACAATATTAACAGTTTGACTAGCAGTATAATACAAGCCGCACGCGCCAGCGTACCACGGTCTCGCGGTATTGCGACGAGACCTCAAGTTCCGTGGTGGAATGATGACTGCGCGAAAGCTATCCGCCAACGTAAAAGGGCGTTGCGGATTTTTAACAAATATCCGACGGAAACCAATCTATCCTCCTTCAGGCGCTTGAGAGCAATGGCACGAGAGGTCGTGAGAGACGCAAAAAGAGCTTCCTGGATGGAATTTCTGTCGGGTGTGAATAGCAGGACCCCATTTGCACAGGTGTGGCGTAAGGTGAAGAGTGTCTCGGGTAATCACCATCAGCCGGGGATAGCCTACCTTAATGTTGGTGGCGATATTGTGACCTCAGCTCCTGATATTGGTGAGGCTTTTGGCCTATTACTCGCCGATACGAGCAGTAATAGAAACTACAATCCCGCATTTTTGGGAATTAAATTACGAGTAGAAGCCTCATTAATCAACTTTCGTGAGATCCGCTCTCATGAAGATTATAACCTTCCGTTCACCCTTAGGGAGCTACAATCAGCCATTGATGACTCCAAATTTACGGCTCCGGGATTGGATCCACAACGCCTTTCTCCAGAATATTCCGACGACGGCAATGTTAAAGGTCCTCCACACTCTCAATCAGCTTTGGAGAGACGGTGCATTCCCGTCGTCCTGGCGTGAATCACTCGTCATACCCATACCGAAGCAGGGCAAAGACCGAACTGACCAGAATGGTTATCGACCTATATCACTCACTAACTGCCTGTGCAAGTTAATGGAAAGAATGGTTAACCGACGGCTTATTTGGTGGCTAGAGCGCCGAAACCTTCTCTCCGATATTCAGTGTGGATTTCGTAGAGGCCGGTCCACGATCGATCACCTGATAAGAATAGATAACTGCATCCAGGAAGCCTTTCTTCTCCGCCAGCATGTTGTCGGTGTCTTCTTTGACATAGAGAAGGCATATGACACTGTCTGGCGGCGGAAAATATTGAACACTTTGCACGATTGGGGTCTCAGGGTTAATCTACCCACTTTTATTCAGAATTTTTTATCCGATCGGGTGTTTAAGGTTAGAATCGGTCAGTACCTATCCGTAGCATACAGCCAAGATAATGGGGTTCCACAAGGGTCAGTTTTAAGCGTAACACTTTTCGCCGTGGCAATCAACGATATCGTTGATTGCATGAAGCCACCGGTGATAGGGTCTTTGTTTGTGGATGACTTCGCGATATTCTGCAGGTCATCTTATCTTACCTCTGCCGCTAGACTCACCCAACTTACGCTGAATAAATTGGAGAAGTGGACCCAAAGGAGCGGATTTAAATTCTCCTTGGAAAAAACGAAATGCATTCACTTTCACCGGATTAGGGGGCTGCACATCCCTCCGCCGCTACATTTAGGAGGGAAAAACATTCCATTTGTGGACTCCAACTGTTTCCTGGGACTTGTATTTGACTATCGCCTCAACTTGAAGGAGCAAATTAGTGTCCTGAAAAGAAAATGTACAAATGCGTTAAATATTCTGAAATATCCAAGTCACTCATCCTGGGGAGCTGATCGCAATACGCTGATCTTACTATACCGGACGCTGATACGGTCAAAACTAGACTACGGTTGTTTTGTGTAGTCCTCCGGTCGGGAGTCATACTTGCGCCCGCTGACATCGGTTCATAATGCTGGAATACGGTTAGCCACCGGGGCGTTCCGTACGAGTCCAGTGCAAAGCATCTATGCGGATGCAGGAGAACCGCCCTTGTCCCATCGGAGAAACATTCTTATGTGCGGCTATGTAGCAAAAATTTTATCTATGAGGACTCACCCTTGTTTTAACATTGTTTTTAAACCCCGCTATTTAGAACTTTTTAACCGTCGAACCAGAGCCACTAGGCCGGCAAGCATACGATTCAACAGTTTTATATCCGAGCATCTAATCACGCTCCCTGAAGTATATCCTTCTGGCTTTCCCAAACATCCGCCATGGGAAACTCCCGCTCCTAAAATCAACATGGGACTCAGCGCAAGAAAGCTTTACCCACTGTTTAGGAATACCAGCGTCAGTTTTATCTATATCTTCACTGCAACCCCGGTATCGTGCCAGTTTTTACAGATGGCTCTAAGTCTGACGCTGCCTGTGGATGTGCAGTTGTCTCATCCCACCATGGAGCCATGAAGGCGAGGTTAAATCCGCTGTGTAGTGTTTACACAGAGGAACTCCTCGCAATAAAAATGGCTCTAGGAGGAATAGAAGGAAACAGTGGCTCCTTCGTCATATGCTCGGACTCTCTTAGCGCCCTGAACTCCATTTCTAGCTTTTCTTCAATGCACCCAATCGTTCAAGATATACAAAGTGCTTTGATATCCCTTAGCAGAAGGGGAATATCTGTATCATTCCTTTGGGTCCCAGGGCATGTGGGTATCCCTGGAAATGAAAGAGCGGACGCTTTGGCGAAGGAGGCACTTGACTTGGAGGAAATAACTCTGACGCTGGTACCATACGAGGATCTTAAGGCTTTCTTGAGAAAGGTAGCCCTAGAAGAGTGGAAATATGTATGGATGAACGTAGGAAATAATAAACTGCGCGGGGTGAAATCGGTAGTGTCCGCGTGGCCCACATCCGCCAGGAAGAGCCGCCGGGAGGAAGTGGTCATCACACGTTTGCGGATAGGGCATTGCCCTTTGACTCACTCCTTTCTCTTCACCGAGGAGAAACGACCACCTCGCTGTGATGACTGCGACTGCCCTCTCAGCGTTCGGCATATCCTGACGGAGTGTGACAAATACCGATGCTTGCGTAGCAGGCTGCTGTTAGCGGGAGACATAAAGTCGATCCTAGGCGATGACTCAGATGTTCTCAACCGTGTTTTATCATTTTTAAATGAAACTGGCCTTTTTAACAGTTTTTTAAGGATGTAAAATTTATTTTAATTTTGACTAAGAGTACATATTAACAATTGTATTTTAATACCAATATATGTAACATATATTTTTTTTATAAACATGACGTGTAGTGGTGCAAAATGACCATGTTGTCGACGCACCCTATAAACCAAATACTACTACTACTAATTGCTGACTCAACCTCAACAAACCCCCTACCCTGCTGTTCAGTCATATTCCGTCTATGTTGATTGCTATTTTCATGAGGCATAGCATCAGCAATATTGTAGTATATTTCGCAATAGTTACAAAAGCGTCTTCTCAAAGCTCTATCGAGTGCGTCTTTCATGTTACCATAACTTTCTTAATCCTCAATGGTTTGATTTTCAAAAACTTTTTTTCATGTATTGTCGTAAGTGCTTGTTGTAATTCCTCTGTGGTACTGTACGCGGCATGTATGTAATGATTTATGATTTCCTGAACTATGGACTTTTTGTAGTTGTATGTTACCTGTAGTAAAAGAAAAATATGTATATATCTTATGTTTTCAATTCACGATAAACGTCAACAATTATCAATAAGATTGTTCAGAATTTCCCGCGGAATGATTGATAAAAAATGTTCGTTTAGAGATTAATCTTTTTTTCACTTTAAGCGGGAAAAAAGGTTCTTTGACTATTCACTAAGTACTTTTCTGTCGTTAATATGTTGTGAGTTGCAGTCGTATTAACACAACACAGAACTGCATCTAAACACAACTGATATAAAGTGTTCATTGGTGAATGTAAGAAGAGATTTGTTGGAGAAAAGAAGCCAAAAGTCAACGCGAGGTAGTCACTCAAGTAATCTACACATGTATCTGAGTCTGTTGAAATTATATGCGACT
This sequence comes from Ceriagrion tenellum, assembly GCA_963169105.1. Classification (NCBI taxonomy): domain Eukaryota; kingdom Metazoa; phylum Arthropoda; class Insecta; order Odonata; family Coenagrionidae; genus Ceriagrion; species Ceriagrion tenellum. The sequence goes on along the minus strand of OY720632.1, from coordinate 186,715,803 downwards.
ACTTTTGCACGTAAAAAAGAGAAACTTAAATATTACTTACAGTTACTGTGTTGAATCAGAGAAGAAGATGAGAAGTGTATTCCTCTACCGGGCAATCGGTACTGCGGTAGTGCAGTCCTCTCGACTGATTAATTGTTTGTGCTGCAGTATGGTTCCAGAAGGTTGAAGTTGTTGAGGCTTCTAGCTTCGATGCTCGAGTAGAAATGAGGATTTTCCAGTTCTGTGCTCTGTTTTACTCCTGTTTTATAAGAGACACTGAATGTATTACGCCCTTTCTAAAGGAGGCTAGGAACGTTCTCAAGATGCCTTTCATCAAGGGGTGGTGCGTTCTCAAGGAGGTTGGGTGGGGTTCTTGAGGTGGAGGCAAGCCTCCTTTTCCAAGGATATGTGGGTGCGGTACTAAGGTACTCTTTTCCTTTGTTTTTCGTATAGGGCGTCAATTGCTGCAAGGTGGCTGTGAAGTGGTTGACGCAGGACAAATAAAGCAAATAATAAAGACAAATCCTTGAAACGAATGTTTAATCGGTAGAACTTGAATAAAAAAATGTATCCGAAGAATTGTACGAATTGACAAGTCTTCGTTTCCGGGCACGGTGATACTCCGCGGTAGGTTCTAAGTACTTAAGTCTTTTATGCGTATTAAATGAAAACGTATATGAATGATATGTTCTATTAGATGTTAATTCGTTACCATCACTGTCTGTTTGTTCGCTTGAGCTAGTATCACTGTCTGTATGTTCTCGAAATTTAATTGAACAGGAATGTTTATCAATTAAAGTAAATAGTGGTGTACGAATACAATTCGAGCAACAATTCTCTTTATTCGTTATCATTTCTGCTGCATTCATTGCATTTAAAACTTGATGGTGACAATAGACATATACGCTTCTTGGTTTGTGTGGTCTTATTGATGACGCACAATCCCTACAGAGATTTGCATCGTATATGCTGTATATATAAGAATAGTGAATATGTACTACATGAAAAGAACTGCTTTCTATGTAATTTTCTAGATAATTGAGGAATTCGAAAGGTTCATCAACGAGGAGTTGGTACGCACATGGGGTTAGACGTGTATCAAAATCGAAGTCAGATATAACATTTCTTAATCCACTATACAATTGCGACATCTTATCATCTGATAAAGTCTTTAACCAAAATCTCCATAGTACCATCCTATTATATTCAATAAAGTTTATAATATCAGTCTGTATGGTGCGCGGTAGGGTAAGCTTGTATGCATCTGTTTTTTATCTAAGCGCGTTGATAATACTGCAAGACAGACGATACAGAGTTGGGAAACCAATACAATACAAGTGCGATCAGTAGGTGGTGAAGGAACGTTCAGTTCCTTAAACTGCGTTCGGTTTAAACGTATCACACCAGACATATTGGAGCTGTAAGGTGAAAAAGATAGTAGAAGACTACTGAGGCTATATATACGATTGCACTGACAATTGGGTGAAGGAGTGGTGGTTGATACGACTCTCAAGGGCGGGTCTCGTCTGGACTCGTGCCTACTCTCCGTTCATCGGCTGATGCAATATCGCTATGTGTTAACGCTCTCAAGGATGGAATGGTGGGCACCATTCCCCATAGTCCGTACTAAAGGGTGTGGTATTCAGACCTAAGTATATAAGGCATGTGATTTGGAGAACACTTCATTTGCAAAGCAGGACCGCCGCCGTAAACAACCACCATTATCCCCCAACAGTCACCAACTCAACAACCGTCATCACCAGTACCATGTGAGTATATATAATTGTTATCTCCAGTTCCGTTTCATTTTGATACCTAATGCAATATGAACTCTGTCGTAACGCTAGTTCATGGAGTAGAGTTAATTTGGTAGATCCAATCTCTTTTCGGGCCTTGTGAGAACCTGCGCACTAATGAGTATTTTCTTACGCACCTGATATAGAATGAACGGCAGCACTACCTCTAAAATCGCTGCGGCAGCAGCATCCACCGGACCTTCCGCCCCCGCTGGACCGTCCGCCCCCGCTGGACCGTCCGCCCCCGCTGGACCGTCCGCCCCCGCTGGACCGTCCGCCCCTCGTCGGACCTTCCACCGCTCCCTGCTTAGTCATACAAAAGTTGTTGGCTGAGCAGGAGGCGTCCTTCTTGAAGGAGGACCTTCAGGTGGGGAGGCGCTACCGCGTGGAGACGCTCGAGAGGGTCAACACGCGGTACTGGGAGGCGTTGGTGGCGGTGTTGTTAATTTTGGGGAGAAAGAGAAAACTCTTCCTCCCTAAATATTTCACTTTGTAGGGGGCGGAAGTTCTATTGCATAATTACAATGACGAGAAGTTCTCCGTATTCACGGAGAACAACTTAATAAAAATTGAATGAAAACTTTCTTTTATTTGAAGTCTACCAATCCCAAATTTTTATTCGATTTTTGGACAAATATAAAAAAATGACAATGTTTTTTTTAAAGAAAAAGCTATTTTATATATTTTTTGTTTAAGCCAATAATAATTGTTTGTCTATTTCTGGGCTAGACTAGATGATCTAGGCCAAATTGTTGTCATAGGTTGATCAATAGCTGAACACATTTGTAATTGAAAAAAAATTTCTCTTCTAACAAATGAGATATGAGCCGAAACGTGTTTTCGATGTTTAGTTCTTAGGAACTTATTAGAAGATAATGAGAGGAACAGCCTCCATAGGGCGTTCTATACACCTCCAAATATAATGAGGGTGTTGAGGACACCCCCAAGATGACAATAAAGAAAATCCAAAAGCATTAGAGCTAACGGTAATACTCACCTGTACTGCAACCGGCGATCCAACGATGGCTTCTGGTGGACACCCCTGGGCAGGGGGTTGGGAGGACCGAAGCCCACGAACTGATACTTTCTGCACTTCGGACTCGCGTATTTATACGATTCTGGCTGGTGACCAACGCCCAAACTCCCCTCAAGTCCGTGGTGACCAACGCCTTAACTCCCCTCAAGTTCTTGGTGACCAACGCCTTAACTCCCCTCAAGTTCTTGGTGACCAATGCTCAAACTCCTCTACTCCTTCTCAGTCCGCCTCAATTTCCAGTTTTCCATGGCAGGTGGCACTGCGAGTTCGGTCCAGCCTTAATTTTCAGAGGGAAAATTTGATTTTGTGCTGTTTAAATACTAAAAGTTTTCAAAAAATTATTTTCTCTCACATTTAGATCTTTAGCGCGGAAGTAAAGTACTTCTCGTTAAGAGTCGTTGATTGACTAAGAGATAATATGTTTTGTTATTTTCTATAGTCAGTAGTCAGCTAGGTAACAACTAGTAAACAGCGTAAAAAGGCTCAAAAGATAACTTGAATTGTAAGGAGATTTATACAACAATTATTTTCTCTCAAATTTACGACGAGCGCAAAAGTAAAGCATTTCTTAAAAAGAGTCATGACTTGGCTAACATCATATTTTTGGTTATAATCTAAAGTCATTACTCAGCTAGATAAAAAATAGGGAAATGAGTAATAATAAACGACAAGGCAATATTAGTTTATATTTTTCATTTATAGAACAGTTATATAAGTATTACAGTGGTATGATTGAATACTTCTTTCAAAATAGTCAATTCGTCCTCAGTGGCAAGCACATTTGATTACACGCAAACGAGCCCCTTTGATTACATCGTCAGTGCTATCATATCTCACTTGAGATTCTTTATGGTCCGTGTATCACACTGGCTTCCTTTCGTCAACCTCCACGATCTCACCACCACCTTTTAATATCAAGATATCACCGCCGCATTTTGGTACACCTTTGCAAATCACCTTGGACCTTCCATCGACTTCAGTTATCTCTGGAACACTTCCTCTGTAGGGTCGCAGAGCTGGCATGTAGGCCTCGTTCACATCCAGCCAGATGATAGGAAGCTGCTCCTCAGCCTTGCGTCGTTTTTCCGGATCGGTGATATCAGACGTCAGGGTAATGTTGAATCTCTCCACCGTCCCGTTTCCATCTGGGAAGCCGGAGAATGTCACATTCTGCCCGACCACCTAAAACTCACGTTTTTGATGTCTAAACACGCAGTAGTATGACGTGTTAAACATTACTGTCAACATGAAATCCGTATATTCCTCCTTCATTAAGTCTTTGGGGATAAATATTTTGTAGGTAGACCCATCGTCCTGTCACTCCACTCGCAAATATGCATCACCCAAGCGAGCTCTTGGGATCTGTTGAAAACTGGCGATTTTAGAAGACATTTTTTCAACTGCTTGGTGTGTGATGGTTCGCAATATGTGCTCTTACTTTGCTTTACTCTCGTTTTTATACCACTCGCATTGGAGGGGGAGTAAGTAGGAGGGGAGGTCTGGAGGTCCTTTGAAGGAGTCTCACACATCGACCTCGTCTGGCTAGTGGGGTGGGATGACCTTGAACAAGTCCGGTCCTGTTCTAGGCTGTCTGGCGGCGGTGGCCGCGGGTTATGAATAAATTTACATATTAAGTGTTTCAGAACGATCTTTTTCATGCCACTGATATTCTCACGGCAATGCTCAGGCACGGCAATATCGTTTCTAATGCAATTCCAGTATTTCCTGAAAGTTTAGATCATGCATATATTAGACTGTTTACATAAAATTCTGAATGCCAGCCTACAGCACGTGGTATTAAAATATTTCGGTACATTGATACGAATCAAAATAAAAAAGTCGTCCAAATATTAAATTGGTGTAGGGAGACAAAATGTATGAGGCGATTAGTGTTAGGAATTTAGCGCTACAATACAAACGAATAGTAATTGATTGAGGGGTGCGAAGAGATAGCTGAAAGAAAAACTGAGTGGATGAGAATTGTTTGATTGTCCGTTTCGAGGCAACGGCCGGTGGATAGAGGACCGAGTGTTATTCCTTTCAAATATTTTCTCTCTCTCTCTGTCAACAGAATGTCAGCTTAGATACGGCAAAAATTATACCATAAATTTTTTTGACTTTACTGAAGTATAAAATGTCATAGAATCTTAGCTTGCAATTTTAAGTAATGCTGAATATATTTTATTGAATTGTCGTCGACGCACCCTATCAATCCCACTACTACTATTTTATTGAATCGTCTTAAGTGGCTATTGATTTTCTGTGATCACATCTCTTTCGGGAAATGTAATTCTCGCCCCTGCGGGTAGAGGGATGGAGAATACTCCCGCAGTATCCCTGCTTGTCGAAAGAGGCGACTAAAAGGGCGGGGAGGTTAAACCCCGAAAAAAAACCCCAGGCAGCAAAGGGATGCGCCCGGAAAGTTTTGCGGGTCCACTGTCTGAGTGCGGCCATACCAGCTGGCTCGCGATCCACTCGCATATTTGCCGTGTGAAGAGACCCGTAAGGGGGAGAAGGGGATCCTGGTGGGTGAGTTCTCCGGAAGCCCGGTATGGGCCGGAGTTCAATACCCCACTTCGGCCCTGGATTCCCTGTAAACGGGCGGTCAAGATCTAGCCAGTCTTGATCAATCGGCTTATCGACACGGTTCGATGGCGAGTGCTGGAGTGACGGGATCCTGTGTAGGGCGGCCAAAGGTGTATGGGTTTGGAGGGTCCATGCACTGGAGGCCCCACCCGAAGCAGTCCCCCTAAACAATAGTGCTATATCCCTTGGGTAGCCCTGGCGACCACACCGGTTTTCGGTGTGGCGTCCCGAATGTGTAGCTCCGTGGTGGGTGGGGAGCCCAGGGGATGAATTCCTAATTTTCATGGAGCCAGAAAATCTTCCTCCATCTAAAAGATCCCGTCCGGAAACGGGCGGGGGAGATATAACGTTGACCGCTTATAGGCGGTATCTGATTATGACATCTGCAAAGGACGGTGAGTCACTAACTAAGGTGTCTCCCTTCCTCATCCGTCGTGTCCTCTCAGCAGCTGTTACAGGCGATCTTAGATCCGCAAAAAAGCTGCGCGATGGTACTCTATTAATAGAAACGGCAAATGACGCACAAAGTTTGAAACTCCTTCCTTTCACGCGTCTCCAGGACATTCCAGTTAAGGTGGAGGTGCATCGCACCTTAAATACAAGTCGGGGAGTGATAAGCAGCTACGACCTGCTCTACGTCGACGACGACGAGATAAAGAGAGAAATGGCCTCTCAGGGCGTAATCGATTGTCGTCGACTGAAAATAAAGCGTAACAGCGAGCTGATTAACAGTACATCTGTAATCCTCACCTTCTCGCGCGACACGCTCCCCGACAAGGTATCTGTTGGCTATGAATCGGTTTCCGTCCGCCCATTCATACCAAGCCCCATGCGATGTTTCAATTGCCAACACTTCGGCCACATCGCCACCAGATGTGAGGGCAAGGCCACCTGCCCGCGCTGTGGCAAAGAAAAACATGAGGGTGATGCGTGCACCTCTGAATCTTTCTGCGTCAATTGCGAGGGTACACACCCAGTGTACTCTCGTGATTGTCCCAAAATGAAAGAGGAGAAAAAAATAATGGAAATAAAAACAGTGGAAAAGTTACCATGTTTTGAGGCACGAAAAAAGTTCCGAACTCTTATAGCCCCAACATTTTCCAAGTCATACGCTGTTGCTGCAAAAACGCCTACTTACAACTGAAATAATTCAGTTATAACAGGTGAAACAGAAAAGAAAAATGAACAGAATGCGACACATAAAGTGGAACAAGCCAAGCCGGATAAGGCTACAAAGCCGGTAAAAACAAATAACTGCCCGGGTTCTCCAACAAAGACCCTAAAGAAACCCACCGGATCCACGCCCTCCAGGCGTAGGAAAGCTCCCTCCCCCGGCCCCACCGAGGTGCGGGCGCCATGCCCAGTCGAGGCTATGGAGGAGGATAATCTGTCTGACTCAGAAATCCTAATAGCCAGACAAGGGGAAAAAGAACCGTGTTCGGCGCTGATTCTCCCAACGGACGGACGGACTGCTGTATGTAAGTTCTCACTTTCTAACGTATTCTAATGAATTTTATTTTACAGTGGAACTGTAATGGTTTTAATCGTCACAAGGAAGAGTTAAACATTTTAATCCCAGATTTTAATCCGTTTTGTATTTGTCTCCAAGAGACGCATTTTAAAATCACGGACATGGGTATTGTAAGAACTTTTAATATTTTTAGATATGACGGCACCAGCGGCCAGCGAGCCCAGGGTGGAGTGGCAGTTGCTATCCGAGAGGCCCTGTACACCTCTCGGATACAACTGAATTCACCATTTCAGGCAGTGGCGGTAACTGTGCACGCACCGGAGCCCATAACGTTGTGTAACGTTTATTTACCAGAGTGCGCTCCAGTCACTGAACGCAACCTCGTGGATCTTGTCCATCAATTACCCAAACCTTATGTGATTTTAGGTGACTTTTATGCTCATGGCCCTTTGTGAGGTAGCTATCGGTGGCAGAGCAATAGAAGAGGTCGGATTTTATCAAATTTTATCCAAAATTTTAACCTCCTTTTACTTAATAACAGTGAGAAAACTCGTTTTAACAGTTTTAACGGAGAATTTTCCTCCATCGATCTTGCCAATTGTTCAAGCAGTCTTTACACGAAACTAAACCTGTCCGTTCATACAGATCTATGTGGGAGTGATCACTTCCCCATTTTAACACATTTTGAAAGAAGTTTTAACAATGATTTAACCCGACCGGGCAATAGGATTGTCCATAAAGCGGATTGGCAGAATTTTAGAGACTTTTAATTTTAAACACAATTGTAATTGTGATGCCACACACAATGTGGAGGTTTTAACAAGGTGCTTGATCGAAGGAGCGAAATGCAGCGTCCCACGGTCATCGGGTAACGTCCCACGGCCAGCGGTTCCTTGGTGGAACAAGGAGTGCACCGAGGCAATTCGTCTTCGAAAACGTGCCCTGCGTCTGTTTAAAAAGTACCCAACCGCAACGAACCTTTCGTCCTTCCGTCGACTGCGAGCGAAAGCTCGACGAGTCGTGAAGGAGGCGAAAAGGGTCTCCTGGATGGAATTCGTCAATAGCACTAACCACAGGACACCACTTGCACAGGCGTGGAATAAGGTGATATTCATCTCGGTCTCTCGCAGGGAGTACGGCGCCTCGTGCTTGAGAATTAATGGCCAAATCGTGAGCTCCCCTCGCGACGTAGCCGAGGCTTTTGGAGAGTCACTAGCCAGTATAAGCAGTGACAGGAGTTACAGGGAAGCTTTCTTGGCCATCAAGGAACGCTTCCAGAGAACTCCTCTTTGCTTTGCTGAGACGTCCGTAATCGCGGAGTATGACGACCCGTTCTCGCTTTGGGAACTTCGGTCAGCCATCGCGGATTCCAAGGACACCTCTCCGGGACTGCACGGAATCCACAACGCCTTCCTTCGAAATCTTTCGGGGGAAGCGTTGATGGAGATCCTGAGCACCCTCAACCAGTTATGGTTCGAGGGTAGTTTCCCATCTTCCTGGAGGGAATCTGCGGTGGTTCCGATCCCTAAACAGGGAAAGGATACAACGGACCCGAGTAACTACATGCCCACCCCCTTACCTGCTGTCTGTGCAAGGTAATGGAAAGGATGGTAAACCGTCGGCTCGTTTGGTGGTTAGAGCGGCGGAACCTTCTGTCGAATATCCAGTGTGGTTTCCAGCGAGGTCGATCAACCATTGATCACCTCGTTCGGAGCGACAATGTCATCCAGGAGGCCATTCTTCTGCGCCAGCACGTCATCGCGGTCTTCTTTGACCTGGTGAAGGCGTATGACAGGGTCTGGCGTCAGAAGATTGTAAGGCCGGCCGCACACTAAGCCACCGGTGGTCGCCACCGGTGGCAGCCACTGGTGGCCGCCTTTCGCCACCAGTGGTCGCCACCGGTGGTTGCCACCAGTGGTCGTCTTTCGACACCGGTGGTCGCCACTGTCAGTCAGCTTAGCTCGAGAAGGTAGTTGAACCATGGACTCCGATACGGAAGCACTGTGCGTACTGCTCCTACTGAGAAGATCTCGCCGACGACGGAAAAGAAAACGACGGCATTGGGTACACCCGATGTTATTACTACGGCCAAGCCAAGGGCAATTCAGTTTATTATTTGAAGAGTTGAAAAAAGATGAAGAAAAATTCTTCAACTACTTCAGAATGAGCTTAGCATCGTTTAACAGCTTACTTGAGTTGACAGAGTTTCATTTAAGACATGAAGATACCAAGATGAGGAAAAGCATACCTCCAATTGAAAGACTCGCAATTACATTGAGGTTGGTATTAAAAATAGTAATAATATTAAAACTTATTTCTATTACATTCTTTCTTCTCACCTATGTATAAACTTGAATTCCTTAGGCTAATTTGACATTCGAAGAAAAGGGAAATAATGAGCAACAACTTTTTTTAACTTCACACTTTTATTGAATACAGTACTGGCTTAAATTTAGTAGAACTTACATTTAGTAGAAATATTATCAAAATTGAACATTTATGGAGCTCTGTTGCAGCTTTTTATCACTTAATACTTTTAATAATTCAATACTGACACAAATCAAATCTCGTACAATAATTATTCCTTATTTCCTCCAAACATGTTATCTATTATGGAGCTCGCTTCTGACATAGCTTCACTAATGGTGGGAGATAAACATGGTGGTGACACTTGCGAACTGTTTTCTGTTGTAGTAGCATACTCTTGCTGAGATCCTTGCGAGTAGCGTTGATGTTGAAGTGCAGTAACATTTTGGGGTCCATTATATCCACTTTGAAAATTATAAGACTGTGTCGTTGGTTGATGTTGATAGTGAGACATGGGCTGTTGATTACAAAAATTATATCCTGGATGTGTATACGATTTATATTTCTTAATAATATTCATAATTTCCGTTTTAGCATCCAAACGGTAGTCTTCGTGGATTTTTTTGAAATCCGGCACCAAAGAAATAAAAAAATTACGATCTGCATCTTCATCTGCAGACGATTTCTTTTTAATATTATCGGACAATTGTTGTAAAAGTTCATTTTCTCTTTTTTCGATATTTGCAAGACGTACTTTTTTGTTAATAGGTTTTGAGTTGTCTGGCGAGTAAGAAGCATTAGCTTCATGGACTTCTTCCTCTGCATTCTTTACTGGCCTAACATCCGACAAATCAGACAAAAATGATAATTGCTGGAAGTATACGTACTCCTTTCGGCTAGAAGCTGCTGAGCCACTTGCGATGCTTTTTTTCTTGGCTACCTCTCTATTATAACTATCCCGGAGACTCTTCCACTTGCGTTGCAATTGAGCAGCTGAAATGGCAAATCAAATTGCATTGGTTGGCAATAAAAGAAAATTAGATACTTTGGTATTATTTGGAGGGCACTATTATACAGCGCTATGGGGTGGCTTTTGTTTGGTTATGTTATCATATCATAATATAATCTAACCTGTCGCCAAATATCCCCCTAAGTAAATCCCCTCTAGTAGTAGTGGCCTCCGTAAAATACCAAAGTACAGTACCGAAAAAATATTTAAAGAGTTTATGACTTGCTGCAGGTTATATATGACAAGTGCAGGTTTAATAATTTTGGTACCTTAATGCTGAGTATTACTTATTTTACAATTTAACCTAAATTAAATAAGACACCCAAACGTTTGGTTATAAAATGTCATATAGCTATTATAATGGTTTGTACTTGTTTGTTTTAGGTATTTGTCAACTCGATGCTCGTTTGGTGACTTTGAGTTTTGCTATCGTTGTGGTGCATCTACAGCTAGAAGCATTGTAAAAGAAACTTGCGCAGTAATCTGGGACCAACTGAAATATATTTGTATGCCAGAATTGACTGAAGAAAGATGGCTTAAAATAGCCGATGGATTTAATGATGTCGCTAATTTTCCGAATTGCTTGGGGGCAATTGACGGAAAACACATCAGAATAATTAAGCCGTTAGAAAGTGGATCATTATATTACAATTACAAACACTTCTTCTTCTCTTGCTTGCTGTTTGTGACGTGAATTACATGTTTACATTCGTAGATGTTGGAAGTTATGGAAAAGCATCAGATTCCACTATATATAAAAATTGTGAACTGTTTCGGAAAATGCAGGATGGAACACTAAACATTCCATCACCAACGCCAATTTCAGTGAATTCTCCTCCTATAAATTATTCATTTGTTGGTGACGAAGCTTTTGGACTTTCTGAACATATGTTAAGGCCATTTTCTGGAAAACATCTGACACGTGAAAAAAGAATTTTCAACTATAGATTATGTCGAGCAAGGCGCTGTATTGAATGCTCTTTTGGAATTCTCACAAGCAAATGGAAGATACTGAACCGGCCATTAAATGTATCAATAGAGTTCGCAGAAAAAATTGTTACGGCATGCTGCCTTTTACATAATTTTGTTCGCGAAAGAGATGGATATAATTTTCAACACAGTTTGAATATTGACCTTGAAGCTATTGAACGCACCGATATGCCACACCGTCGAGGAGTCATCAACAGAGATGTTCTGAGAGATTATTTTGTAAGTGAGGATGGAGCTCTACCATGGCAAAACGATAAAATATAAATTAACGTCTTTGCTTCATTTAACTTAACTACATATTTACTTGTTAGTTGGATTAATATGATTTCATTATAATAAATTTGTCTCCTTACCTGCTTTGTTTTTTTCTGCGGTACCCATTTCCTCAAATTCATTTACAAATCGTAAACACAACTCCTCCCAGGCTTTTGTTTTGTTCAATCTGTCACTGTAGGCATCACATCGCAAGTCCCATATTGCTGGACGGGCTTCCACTTCGGATATAAAAACATCGATATCGAACTCCATCTTGAACAACTGCTCGCACGTACTGTCTGACAACAACTGTGCCTCGTGAGTTTTGACAGCGGCGATGTGACGGTGGCGATGGCGCCGGAGTGGCGTAGTGTGCGATGGAAGTCTGGCCACCGGTGGCGACCACTAGCAGCGAGACAGGGCCACTGCCTCAGCTTGTGGCGCAGCGAGCGCTGTGTGTGCGACGAGCCCGTATGATTACATGCAAAAGGCAATCCTCAGCGTTTGTCTGCCACCGGTGGCGACCACTGGTGGCTAAGTGTGCGGCCGGCCTAAACACGTTGCATGGCTGGGGTTTTAGGGGAAATCTTCCCATTTTTATTAAAAAAATTTTATCGGACCGAGTTTTTAGAATCAGAGTAGGTAAGCACCTTTCCGAACCCTATACACAGGAAAATGGAGTGCCTCAAGGATCAGTCCTTAGTGTGACATTGTTCGCTATTGCGATCAAAGACGCTATCGACTGCATCACGGGACCTGTCATGGGATCATTGTTTGTGGATGACCTGGCTATTCTCTGCCGGTCATCCAAACTAGTAACCGTATTTTAATGTTACTAGTTACTAGTCACTGAACGCAACCTCGTGGATCTTGTCCATCAATTACCCAAACCTTTTGTGATTTTAGGTGACTTTAATGCACATGACTCTTTGTGGGGTAGCTCTCGGAGGCAGAGCAATAGAAGAGGTCGGATTTTATCAAATTTTATCCAAGATTTTAACCTCCTTTTACTTATTAACTGAGAATACTCGTTTTAACAGTTTTAACGGAGAATTTTCCTCGATTGATCTTGCCATTTTTTCAAGCAGTCTTTACGCGAAACTTTACCTGTCCGTTCATACAGATCTCCGTGGGAGTGATCATTTTCCCCTTTCAATACGTAGAGAAGGAAATTTTAACCAGTATTATATATCCCCTGGTAAATGGCTTACTCAGAAACCTGATTGGCCAAATTTTAAAGAAAATTTTATGTTCAAATACGACTCAACTCGTGACGCAACACAAAACGTCGAAGTTCTGACCTCCGCAATCATAGAGGCGGCAAATATGAGAGTTCCACGGTCTACGGGCATCGTCCGTCGACCTTCTGTGCCGTGGTGGGCAGAGGATTGCGCCATGGCAATTAAATTTCGGAAACGAGCGCTACGAATTTTTAACAAGTACCCGACGGAAACCAATCTTGCCTCTTTCCGACGTCTTCCTGCAAAAGCCCGACAAATTGTGAAAGAGGCGAAGAAGTCCTCCTGGATGGAATTCATTTCCGGTGTAAACCACAGGACTCCCGTTGTACAGGTATGGCGAAAGGTCCGAAGCATCTCGGAATCCAATCAGCAATGCGGCGTTTCCGGACTAAAAGTCGATGACCGAGTAATTACTTCTCCCTCGGCTATGTGCGAGATTTTCGGCCGCACATTCGCCGAAATCAGCAGCGACGCCAACTACAATGCCGACTTCAGAGATATGAAACAACGCTCTGAAGCATTATCTCTGTCGTTCCAAGAAACACACGGCATTGCTGATTATAACAAAAGCTTTTCGCTGTGGGAACTAGCCTCGGGCATTGCGGACTCTCGTAATTAGTCTCCAGGGATGGACAATGTCCACAATGCATTTCTAAAGAATTTGCCAAAGAGTGCATTGGCGGAGATCCTTCACACCCTCAACCAAATTTGGTTTGAGGGGAGTTTCCCACAGTCCTGGCGTGAGTTTGTCGTGGTTCCGATACCGAAACAGGAGGACAAGAATGACCCGAGGAATTATTGGCCCATTTCACTCATAAGTTGCCTTTGTAAGGTTATGGAGAGAATGGTTAATCGCCGGCTTGTTTGGTGGTTAGAGCGGCGAAACTTTCTCTCCAGCATTCAATGTGGTTTCCGCCGGGGTAGATGTACAATATATCATCTCGTACGGACTGATAATTTTATCCAGGAGGCCTTTCTTCTGCGCCAACATTGCATTGGAGTCTTCTTTGATTTAGAGAAGGCGTACGACTTGCTTTGGCGCAGGAAAATTCTACAAACAATGCACAGTTGGGGCTTTAGGGGTAATTTGCCCAGTTTTATACGAAACTTTTTATCAAACCGCGGTTTTATAGTGAGAGTAGGTAAGAGACTCTCACAGTTTTACCACCAGGAAAACGGCGTTCCCCAAGGTTCTGTTCTAAGCGTCACGTTATTTGCAATTGCCATAAATGACATAGCTGACTGTATTAAAACTCCGGTAATGGGATCCCTATTCGTAGACGATCTTGCAATCTTCTGCAGGTCGTCCACATTAGCCAGCATTTCAAGATAAACTCAGCTGACTGTCACAAAACTCAATGACTGGGCAAAGAGAAATGGGCTTTGTTTCTCTATTGAGAAAACTGTGTGTGTGCACTTTCACAGATAGAGGGGTATCCATTTAGCTCCGCCGTTACGCCTAGGAAGAAGTAACCTACCTTTCCTGGAATCCGTTCGATTTCTGGGGATGACTTTAGACCGGAGACTGACATGGCAGGAACATATTCGCAATCTAGCCCAGAAATGTCGCCGTGGTCTTAATATTTTACGTATTTTAAGCAACACAACATGGGGCGCAGACTGCTCCACCTCGATTTTATTATACCGTTCTCCGATTCGGTCTAAAATAGACTACGGGTGTTTCGTTTACTCTTCTGGACGAGAGTTTTACGTGCGACCGTTAACAACGGTCCACAACGCAAGAATACGACCAGCCACTGGCGCTTTTAGGACCTCTCCTATCCACAGCCTGTATGTGGACGCAGGGGAGCCGTCTTTGGCTACTCGCAGGCTAATGCTGACATGTAGCTATGCGTCGAAAATTTTGTCAATGACAAAACACCCATGTTTTAATATCGTTTTTAAACCTAGGTTTTTAGATATTTTTAACCGTAGGACGAGGGCTACCAGGCCACTAAGTATTCGACTTAAAGATTTTACGGACAGTATTGACATATCTCTGCCGGAGGTGTATCCTGTTGGGTATTCAAAATACCCGCCATGGTCCATACCACGACCATAGTGCCACACTGAACTGCACAAGCACCAGAAATCTTCTCTAACGTCCCAGGAATACTAGAGCCTATTTTATGAATTCCCAGATAACCACCTGGACTTCATCCCCGTGTATACGGATGGATCGAAGTCCGGCTCGGCATGTGCTTGTGGAGTGTCCTCTGCACATCACAAAGTCATTTAGGCGAGGCTCCATCCGTGGTGCAGCATATACAATGCAGAATTACTCGCAATTAAGGCGGCCTTAGGAAATATAAAATGCAATTCTGGCACTTTCCTTATCTGTACAGACTCTCTAAGCGCTGTGAAGTCAATTTCAGCCTATTACCCACTCCACCCTCTCGTCCAGGATGTACAATGCGCACTTCACTCCCTCACCAACAAGGGAATTAAGATCTCCTTTATGTGGGTACCTGGACATAAGGGAATAGCTGGTAATGAACGCGCAGACAAGGCTGCAAAGGAAGCATTACAGATGCCAGAAATTATATGGAACATGGTGACTGCGGAGGACTTATAGGCTATGTCTCGAAGCGTTATTTTAGACAAATGGCAAGAATCGTGGCATGGGAGTAATAACATCAAGCTCCGGACTGTGAAACCGGTAGTATCAGTGTGGCCCTCTTCCGTCAGGAATACCCGTAGGGAAGAAGTCGTCACACGCCTGAGGATAGGGCACACTGCCCTGACCCACTCATACCTCTTCACAGAAGAGAAGACACAACCTTGGTGTGATAAGTGCGACTCCCCTCTGAGTGTGCGACACATTTTGACGGTGTGATAAATACCGGTCTTCTCGAGATAAGCACATGGTTAATGGTACCTTAGGACGCATCCTAGGTGACTCTCACGATTGCCTCACCCGAGTAATTGCGTTTTTGAAAGAAATCAACGTTTTTAATAAATTATAAATTTTTTATATGTATATGCGTATTATACAACGTTATGCAAATTTTATCCCACACTAGGACTAAAGCGATTTAGCTTCAATTACACAAACCTGGTATTACCTATGGACGACAGTGGTGCGAAATGACCGCAGTAGTCGACGTACCCTTAAACAAAAATTCTACTACTAATTACTACTAACTAATGTGATTCTCACGTATTCATCGAATTGTTCGAAAAAGATTGAGAAGTGGAGATAACTAAAGTGGCATTTCTAAAGAAACAACGCCTATCTCCATCCGCTCTAGGTATCCATGGGGACGGTGGAATCTCATGTCTTTCAAACCTTCCGCTCGAACGGTGCGCCCCCAAAAGACTCCAGGGAGACCGACTTCCCTTATTTTAATTCCGTGGACATGGACATTGAGTATCTCTTCCTAGACTTCCGTGAAGAGGGTGTAATTATCCAACCAACATGAGCTTGCAATATATTTGACCACGTCACACAAGAAATGGTCAACATTTTTTTGAGATTGTAGGCAGTGTACAGTTTAATTCAAGAAAAAAATGTCTTCTGGGTGGAAACGTTTAGAAATTCACTTTCGCTCAATCAATAGTGAGAAAATCAAATAGAGGAAGACGTGTTTTCAGCTGAAAGAATTTAGTTTGAAGGATCATTTACTTAAAACGTCGGTTAACTAAAGTTACCTCCATTCCTTTGCTTAACGCGGATGAGGTTTTCTTGTAAAATTATAATATGAAATGGCAAGATATTTATTCTACTTACCGTAAGAAAAGGATTAAAAGCCTTCAAGTTGTTAGTAAAATTTAAAGTTATTAAGATTTACCTTAATGGTATGAACGGAAATACTATTGCTTGGAACAACCAAACAAGGCAACAAAGAACTTGATTAAAGTAACGTAGCTCCGTGAAATGCGTTAGTAATAATACAATTCTCCAATTTATCCAACCCAATTACAATTTATCCAATGAATAATTAGAAACCGTAAATAGAACGTAAAATTAATGTTAAGATTCGTCTATAAAACGCCGCTCATTTTGAAAGGTGATATGTTTTTTCGATAGAGTGGTTTTATGGGTGAGGATAAGTTCGGGAAATATCTCTGTTGTTGTATTTCTGTGACGTGATTTTTCAAGATTTATTTCTTAAGTATGAAGTTTTACAGTATGCATTTAGCACATTTATTAAATATGACATCACTAGGCAAATGCCTTTATCTGCCTTTTGAAGCCCTAAGTTCTCGTCTTTTATTTATTTTCTAATAGATTTCACTATTTTTGACACTTTTGAGGAATCAGTTTCGGTGGGTGCAAAGGGGGAAGACAAAATTTCCTGGATTTGATTAGCAACAACATGCTTAAGATGACTGGTCGCATTATTAAGGACCACAATCCCCTGATAAAAGCTCCACGTCACGAGAAGACACTTGGACGGGAGGGGAGTACTTTAGACCTCTCTTTAGGAGAACGAGTTCCTTGTTATTGATAGAGCGGTGCGAAAGTTCGAGAATAATCTTTTTAACTCCGGGAGTAAGCTTTTAAATTCAATTTTATACTGGCATCGTTACGTTGATGATATTTTATTGCTTTGGAACGGCACAGACTGACAATTGGACAACTTTCAGTCGTTTTTAAATAGTTTTCATTCCAAAATCTCCTTCTCCTGCGAGAAAGAGTCCAACGGTAAAATTAAATTCCTTGATCTAACCATATCAGTTTCAGACAATCGACACCATTTTTCTAATTATCGCAAGCCCATATACACGGACCATGTTATCACAGCCGATTCAAGACACTGGTATCCACAAAAATCACTGGCATTTCACTCACTGATCCATCGCCTTTTTAATATACCGCTGTCCAAAGAAGATTTCCGTAAAGAAGTACTTATCATAAAGCAGATAGCCAAGGAGAACGGTTACACACACAGCCTAACTGATAAATTAATCCATAATAAGCAAAAGAAAATCACTCTTGAGTTCCATTTTTCCCTCTGGTCAAAAACAAAAATGTACAAAGCAGTGGTGTTCCCTTCGGTACATTGGACCGACCACAACTAAAATATCCAAAACCCTCCCTAGAGATAAATACCACATTTCCTTCAGGCCCCCGTCAACTCTCAAAACTATTCGTGTAATGCAAAGACTCAATAGACTCTAAGAAGAAAAGTGGTGTATGTTTTAAAGTGTGGTGATTGTAATGTGGTTTATGTCGGACAAACTTCCCCGAATTTGAATGAAAGAATTAAAGAACATTTTAAAACTTTTATAAACAGCAATGACGAAAAGAGTAACTTTGCCAAACACCTTGTAACTTCTTACCACCGCAGTGATTTTGATTTTAGTATTTTACATTTGTCCAATGATATACGTGAGCTGGACGCTGTGGAACAACTAGAAATTTTAATATGTTTGCACGACCCTAAGGTCACTCTAATTAACGAATATTTGTACCCTGCCTCCTCCCCTATCCTTGACGCCGTCATTGCCTCCGCTCCACCCCACACCCATTCAAGATCCTCCACCAGCACTTCGCCTCATCGCTCTCCCCTCCCACATTCGCCACCCCCCCCAACAGTAAACCCCATCCCCTTGTTCAGCACCTACTCCCACCTACCCAATTTTTAGCCATAGGACCTGGCTCTGATGTGTATATATACAGGCCGCATGCGGGACTTCTTCACCTGAAGATGGTGCTCCGAAACCCGGGTCGTCCTTTTAAATTGCGATTTTTAAAATTGTGATTTTAATTTTTATAACTGTGGTTTTAGTAAAAGTTTTTATTACTTATCCATTGTTTTATTAAATATGGATTACCACAAAGTAACCAAAGACAACATTTTATTTACCTGTAAATAATGTTTAAGCTAAGGGGATTGGCATTTAATGGTTGAGGAGTAGTATTTTATTTTTGCACTTTTATGTCTTCATTATTCATTATACTGGACCTGCAAAAGTTGAGGTTATTTATGGTGGAGAACGGTGTAATTTTTCCGTAAAAGTGACTTTTTTTCGAAAAAGGCGTTTTATTTTTACATTATTTCTGTTAATATCCTTGAAAATAAGAATTTTTTGTATAGACTTGTCAATAATGTTGCCGTTGCAATAACATAACCAGAAAGGAGGTATAAATCAATTTATAAGCATAATTAATGCCTTGAGACATCTTAATTTAGATTATCTTATTAAGGGTTATTTTGAGCTTCTTTTTTTCTCAGATGTAGGGTTAGATGTGCATTCCAGGTTGAGAAAATTGTAGAAAGAACCGATAAAGACACTTTTCAAATCACTGGAGTGTGTTCGAATGATACGGTACAAAGCTCCACAATGTCAGTAGGATGTGAGAGATGTGGGAAGTCAGTTGGATGTGAGAGAGATTGACAATACAGTGACAAAACCCTCCTAAATACGAGGATGTGTGCCACATCTAAATAAGCGCCTTAATGCACGCAAAATCATTTGTGGTCGAGCGTTTGCTGTGGAATCAACGGTGCCTGTGGAGGTAGATGTGTGCAAGGTCACAAACTGACGCAACCTACAGAGTGCATGTCACAAGAGATCAAGCGACAGACTGAGTCTTAATATGAACAGTCAAAATAGGACAAATAGGATCGATATTTTTATTCCGAAGGGGATATAATATGGTTATTATATGAAAGAAACTTGCTCAACATCTAACCCATTTAGAAGATAGTGCAAAAGGAAATTTGAATACCTGAGAAATCGCTATAATTTTATCGCGGAAAAACGAAGGTATTTCTATCAGTCGAGAGAATATGGTGATGGAACCTATGGAAATGAATAAGGGAATTAGATTTCCTCTCATGGCTTTCTAAGTGAGCATTGCTTGGTACAGATGCATGTTGAGAAGAGAGAGTCTTTATTATTATTATTATTAAGAATTTGCTACAAGTAGACCATATGGTCCGGTGGTAACACAGATACTGAGAAAATACCATTATACATACATTTAAAAATTAAAACAATGACATTACCAAAAATGCAAAAAAAGCAAAGTTATTACCTTAGAAAAATATGGGGGAAAACCCTCACAGTACAACTACCCTCAATCTCGTCATTAACGTTAGTGTCTTATTTGGGAAGGGCTCTAGCACTTTCTTGGGCAACTCATTCCAATCCCTTATCCCCCGGTGCAGGAAGGAATATTTCAGTGTGTTTGAGAGCTGCCTTGGAGGCTCTATCTTATATTTGTGATCTCTTCTCGCCAGATAACTAGGTTTTTTTAATCTTTCAGCTATGTCCCTCCACGCAGGATCGCCAATGTATGCCTTATGCATGCACTTGAGACGTGCTTTCCTCCTCCTCGATTCTAGTGATGTCCAGCCCAATACTCTCATCATCTCCGTTACACTAGCCTTCCTATTAAAATTTCGCATCACAAATCTTGCGGCAAGACGCTGAACTTTTTCTAATTGCTTTATCTCCCCTCCCAAATAAGGGTCCCAGACTGACGCCCCATACTCTAAAATGGGCCTAACAAATGTCTTATAGGCGAACTCCTTGGTTTCCTTACAACTTTTTCCAAGGGTCCTCATTACAAAGTATAACACTCTAAAAGCTTTTGTCGTAATTTTTTCAATATGTGGCCCCCAATGCAAATCCCTATTTAAAGTCACTCCAAGGTAATTACAGACACTGGCTTCCATCAATAATTCGCTCATAATGAAATAATTATTTGATATAGTTATTTTTCCTTTCCTGAATCTTATGAGTTTTGTCTTATTTGCATTTATGACCATGCCGTTTTCATCCGCCCATTTCTCCAAATTATTTAGATCATTTTGTAATATATCGCCGTCATCGACTTTTACCATTTCCCTGTAAATAATGCAATCGTCTGCAAACATCCTAACAGAGCTCTTAATATTTTTACCAATATCGTTCACATAGATTGTGAATAATAAAGGTCCCAGTACACTTCCCCGCGTCACACCTGAATTGGCATCGAATTCCTCAGAGTAACAATCGCCGATCTTAACCCTTTGTGACCTGCCAGAGATAAAAGAATTTATCCATTTTATTACCCTCCCATCAATTCCCAACAAGCCTATTTTTTGCATGAGAATGTCATGGTTTACCCTGTCGAATGCTTTTGAGAAATCAATCAAAACTCCGTCTATTTGCTTACCGCTATCTAGCCCCTCCGCTAGGTCCTGATAGAGAGACGCTAATTGACTTTCACAGGAGTAGCCTTTGCGAAAACCATGTTGCCTTTCCCATAACCAGTTCTTTTCTGTCAATACATCCTTGATATAGTCCGCAATCAAGTGTTCCATGATTTTGCACACAATGCAAGTCAAGCTGACAGGTCGATAGGATTCAACACTATCACGAGAACCTTTTTTATGTATGGGAACTATACTTGACTTTTTCCAATCATTAGGTAAATCGCCATTGTTAATTATTACTGTGAATAAATGGGTTAAGAAAGGAACCAAAGCGTTTCCCAACCTTTTAACGAGTTCTCCTGGTAGGCCGTCAGGACATGACGCATGACTCCTAATTTTTTTAAATCTCTTACTGACATCCCTAACCTTAATTTCGAAAGGTGTATACGAAATGATATCTTCTACCTTTGATGATAATGTATATTTACTGTTATTGACTTTGGAAAAATGTTCCTTAAAAGCTGAGGCTTTTGAAAAATTATCGTTTATAATCCGGCCTTCAAAATTTAGAGTTATATTTTCTAGAGTATTATTCCCTCCACGTCTCCTTCGAATATATTTATAAAGCCCACTCCATCCCTGTTCCTTAAGGGATGTCCTTAAGAATTTGTCTTTGGCTTTTAATTTTTTCGTATTTAATTCCTTATACGCATCTTTATAGTTATTTAAGTACAGGTCACCTTTGTTTCTCATCTTGTGGAGCCTTCTTCAACCTTCTAATTTCTATGTTATAATATTCTGGGTCTGGATTTGCTTTCAAAGTTTTTAAGGGAACAAAACGATTTGTTCCTTCGAATAGTAGCCCTTTGAAGTTTTCCCATATTTCATTTACACAGCTCCCCTTCCTTACCCATTCCGGGAAGGCTTGAGTGAGATAATTATCAAAGCCGTCCCTATCCATCCTACCATACTGCTTGCACTTTTTTCCTTTTAAGCCTTTCTTTTTGTTCGTACGAGTGACGCACAAGGAAACAGCCTTATGGTCGCTAATTCCTTCAAGAACATCTGAGGAGAAAAACATATCCATTGGTCTCACTAAAAAGACATCTAAAAGATTCGTCATCTATTAGATGACGAATATAAAAGCAGCGTAAGTATGTAAATAAAATGATAATCTTCAGAAAAAAATCGGGTCACGTCGAGTTTATTGGATCTGAAAATGAAACTTCATTTTGTTTAGATATGCAAACAATCGTCACCGTTGATACTAAGGGCGCTTAAGAGGACGCATCATACCCTTCGGTAAGGAAAAGTTCTGTCGAAAATCCACAAGATGGCGTCACTCGCACCCGATTGAGGCGTTTTAGCGTCAGGAGTCTCCTACTCCAGGGTAACTCTCGCACAAGGCAACAGTCGTCGGTAAGTTTTAGCCAAGTCTCCGGCGCGTAAGTACAGGCAGCGCTTATATAAGATCTGTGAAAGAAGACTGAACTAATTGCATCACCGTCCGAGCACATCATGGCAGAAAACCATTCAGGTAGCTTGTCGAAATATACCAATCACAGATTCTATCTTACAACCTCGACGGCTGTTACTTAGCATTCCGATAGAGGAGGGATTGATACATCTCCATTAGTTTTAGATATGTCAATAATAATAATAGTTTTTACAAAAAGATACCATACATCTCGCCGTTTTCCGGATGGTTTAATTATGCTCCGGGATAAAATTTTCATGTTTCAGATACGAGACTCCCTTGGCAAAGGTCTATTATTTATACTATAAAAATTTCAAGTTGAATACGTAAGACTTAAACAAAAAATCTGGGGTCGGAAATCATCACAAATCCGACCTGTCGAGCGGGTGTGATGCGTCGCCCTAATGAATTTGGTGGCATATCTGATTACATTAAATACGAAAATTGAAAGAGGCCGTAAACTTAGCAGCCACAAACAATGGGCGATAACTAACTCATTCCATAATATAAGGGAATTACAGAATTGAAGAGAAAAGCCTATCCAAAGAGGTAATCTTTTTTTGGCTGGATGAAATACCGAAGAACAGAAAGAGACAGGGAATGTTCGTACTTGACTCTTTCAAAGTACACTTGGTAAAGTACGCTATATATATAGAATGACTGACAAGCAGAAAGCCGTGATTATCACTGAAACTCAAAATATATCAAAGTTTTAGGGATAAGATCTCTTTATTAATTAGCTATTCACAATCAAGGTAACTGTCAATCACGGAATTACGCAAAGAAATGGAAAGACTTTGAAACCTAATCACAGTAGTCCCTGTTGCGTCGATTCGAGAATGTAGTTACCATTTAAAATAGCATCGTTAACAGCGTAGACCATATTTTTAAGACGAAGACAGTGCCAGTTGTGACTCGAGCATAAACTCTATAAAAATTTGGCAAGGGGCCAACCCTTGCCAAATTATGGGTTCCAATCCCCTCATGTTCCTTTCTCAATCTCAACGATCTATTATCCATTCCGACCCGAAAATACGAATTCTGTCCGCCTTAAAAGGCCTTAATGACTCATGTTCACATACTTGTGGATATTGACGAAGTTCTCATTACCTTTGAGACGCATTTCCTTAACTAACACGAGTAATTAGTCAGATTATTTTCAAAATCTAAAACGTGAGCACTGATTTGTGGAATTTGTCGATGAAGTCTGACATTATTTCATCGTAGTGCATGTGTGTATTTACCATAGATATAATATGGCGTGAAATAGGAAGAATATTTCAAAATCGTACTATTTTCAATCATAAAAAAATTGGCGTTAATCGCATGATATCCGTAGATTTTGCGTGGAGATTTGATGATATTTTAATTTTAAATTTTTAATGGCACAAAATATAACAAATTATAGGCCATATAAAAAATAAGAGACCATAATTACAATTAAAACAGTAGACTAAATTTAAAAAGGCATTTACTCAGCGTTAGTTCCACTTAAGCCCTATGAAAAGGACAGTGAAATTTTGGCGGGGATTTTTACTTTTTTGCCTTTTTAGAAACTTTTTATCATTCATAATTTATATTTCAAATATTTTTTTAATATATCAGAACTGAAAGTTCCCTGTTTTCCTATGGAACTGTTGTCTTTTAAATGGTATTCATGCTTCAGCCCTTTTTGACTCGGGTTATGTGATCGATACGATTGTAACAGTGGCAATGTTTGGGAGGTACTTTTCATCCCGCTTATTCAATCTGTAGTTAATTAACGTGATGTGTTTGATATATTATTTATCCAAGATATATCATGGATTCATCATAATCTTTATATACTTTAATAGTTATTAAGGACCACTTTAAATATGATCGATTGGGAAATCTCTTTTGATTTTAAGTCTACTTAAACTGCGATTTCCATAAAAGTAGGCGTAAAATAGAAGTAGCATATATCAAGTCTGGAACACCTTCAGAACTAACTATCCAATTCATAAGAGTCCTGAAATTATGACTTGAAGACGACACAATTTTGGCTAGAATTTGTAAATATACAATACTTTACTGAATAATTAAAGACGCCCTTTTATTCTAATTGAATCCACAGTTTAAAAAGTTGTCCATCATTTCTTCAGAAATTAAATGCCTGTTCCCGTCATTTTAGGAGAATATTTAAGAGAGTAAATCGCATTCACAGCGTTATTTGATCTAAGTAAATATTTTCAATATTGACTATACATTCATCTCACAATAAAATAGTGGTACATGGAGTATATGTATGTTTAATGAAGTCGTTCTTTAAAAAAGCCGAATACCAGCAATGTATCAATCAATAAAAACTGTGGACCTTAATAGGGTTGTTTCAAATCACAAAATCACTAATTATAATATCGTAGGGTATTTATTTCAATCTGATAACGATTGTAAAAGGAGATTCCCCTGTTATAGAACCTTAACTTTTAATCCGAGCGTTCCTATTTGTACCAAAGTTTTGATTTTACAATGTAGACGAACTTTTAGCTTTTTTATAATTTGTCAAACGTCCAACTCAACTGATAACAATTTCTGCTTTAAATAGTTTTAAAGTGTAGGGTTTTTTAAAGGGTAAATTTATGAAAACTTAAAAATGTTACCGTTCAAAAGTAGTTGATTTTGTAATATGGAAAGTTAAGCCAGAAAAATACGAAATAATTTAAGTGCGAAATAACGCGAATACTTTATATACCTAATATAATGTGAAATTGCATCATGTCTATAGTTATCGTAATATATAAAGTTGCCGGTTGTACACTAAATCGATCGACGCATATCGATGAACAGATATAAGATTGAACAGCGTATTCATATTAGGCTTTCACGTGAAAATATTGTTTCA
Source organism: Ceriagrion tenellum (assembly GCA_963169105.1). Taxonomy (NCBI): domain Eukaryota; kingdom Metazoa; phylum Arthropoda; class Insecta; order Odonata; family Coenagrionidae; genus Ceriagrion; species Ceriagrion tenellum. Next base: position 186,690,700 of record OY720632.1, on the reverse strand, counting down.
ACCGCGATCGTCAAGGAAGTACGTTCAAAAAAGAAGTATCGACGACACACGTATATCTACAGCCATGATGGTTTTTTAGACCACATTGAAAAAATTTTAACATTTGCAGAGTGCATTTTGACTCGATAGATAAATTATGGAACTAGCATGTAAATCTTTCTCTCTATATCATCTGGAATTCATAGAACTGGGTAAAATGAAGTCACTGTCTCAGGAATCCGACATACTTAATATTGTCATTGAGAAATAGGTGTATAAAATAATGTGCAGTAACTTACTGATTAAAAAAAAAATGAAATTGAAAAAAGAACAATGTACTCACTGAAGGTGAATAAAACTGAAGACTCTTGGCAGGGAGATATATCTTCATGGTAGGCGATGCCGTGAAATTCCCGGATGGCCTAACAACGGAGAAGACATTTAAACTAGATTGGGCACTTCAGATTAATTCAATACACATTTTATTTAAACATATTTATACTCGAATCTCAACATGTTGATAATGCACTTAATTAATTTTTTATGAGATATTAGTGACCTACATGCAAAATTGTTGCCTGAAAAATCAAAATAGGGAAATGCCACTCCAAATACGTGTCCTTGTCGCTCTACGATGGTGCGAGTGGAGGTGGGGGGAATAGTAGATAACTTGAAGGAAAGTGGAGTGGGTAGCGACGCTAAGTCTCGCTGTCCGTTTTGAGGCATCGGCTGACGTAGAGATGGATGGAGTCTTATCTCTTACGAACAATTCGATGAAATCGAGAAATTATTTTCCTTGTGCTGGCCATATGTGTCATTCTGGGCGTTAGTCCCTACGAATAATATGGTAATTCGTGAGATAATTTTAAAAAATTTCTGAAATTAACATACTAAATTTCCGCGAAATTAAAAAAAAACGTCGACTAATTTCGCTGTATAATTTTGCCGAATCTGAACTGAAACAATGTCATAGTGAAAAACACACGGATTCAGAAGAAAAAGACTATTTTTTGCACATTGAGCGATAAATGGTTCATTTTATTGGAGTGTTTATTTTGTCCTATCCTGTAGATCTAACTTTTTAAATAAAATATTAACTAAATTTAAATAAGTGTTTTCAATCGCTGTAGGAAAAGGAATTCAGGCAATCAAGCTTTCAGAGGAAACACCAGTTTGGTATAAGATGAGAGTTTGTTTTCCCTGAAAAGAGAGACAGCGTGGAGTTCAACTCACAGACAGTACACATAGTGCCACTAACCTCAAGGCCAAACCTGTTTTTTATACAATTTGTCGGATAAATGTAAGCCTTTTACGAGAAAAGTCACTATTTTTGGTTTTCGTAAATCACTTGCGAATCGAAGTCCAGAATAAAGCATGCGTATGTATTTTAGCAACGTATTACGCATATTAATCGAATTAGCGTAAAGTTTGGAGAATGTACGTTCAGTTTAAAAAACATATGAAATTACTTACACATGACTACTAAAGAAGATTGATGATCTTGGGGATGTTTCCACCGGGAAGCACAAACACAACAAACACTCTGAAATAACAAAAAGAAATCGCAGATATTATCAGTTGTAATATTAAACAAATGCCAGCTTTTCTAGATTTCCTACTAATAAAATACGCACCACTAAACGATTTGGAAGAATCTATATGCACTCATCCAAACCGAAAATCTAGTGAGGGAATAACGACACTGTCTACGTGAAGATTTGATCGTCGATTTGGCGTCACCATGGGAACGAGTAAACAACTACAGGCAAAGTGGAACGGGATATCCGCGAAGACGGCGTGATCTTATCTCGGCCACACCTTGCATTCGAACGGTGCGTCTCCAAGAGACTCGAGGAAGACGGGAGATTTTTTATCCTTCGTCCGTCGATATTGAGTATCACTTCTTAAAACTCGAGCAAAGCGTTTCATTTATAACATGCTATAGAAATATTTCAAAAGTTTTTAAGGAACATGTTAAAATTCTCAGGCAGTCGTAATACGTGTATAATTCGTCTCGTGCAAAATACGTAAAAATGCATATTTAAGTAGCCAAGTGAAATGCCACCAACATTATTTTCCTAAGATCTCTAAAAGACCAAATCTTCCCTAGACTGTTTCAAATGCTCACTTATTTTTACTATTACGGATTAACGTCATCTATTCCAAAGAATAATTAGAATATGGGGTGTTTCGACGGAAATATATTTTTTAAATAGATTATAACCTCCAATTTGATACATTGAAATAAAACTGTATCAAGGACAACATACGTATGGAGCCTTTTCAACAAAGCTTTAATATTAAATGAATAATTTATAGCAAAGTTAAATAATAGAAATTTCCCTTTATTATCGAGAGAAAGTGGGGATGTTCGATAATTTGATCACTGTAAAGATGAGTTACGCAGCTAATGAGTTGATTGAAGGTGAAAGCAGTTAAACTCGTGGAATATAAGATTTTTTGAATAAATTATTGACAAATAAAGCAAAGGTCACGTTACAAGAAGTGATCTTCAATTATCTTTTTGCTCAGCAAAGGGATGTAGTATATCAGAGACATTAATCACGAAAATTTGAACATATTTAAAACCAATAAATAATTCAGTGTATAACCTCCTGACTATGGCCTTTCCAAATTATTTCCCAGGGATGAATTCAGATGAATACCCCTGCAGGTAGGGGGATGGAGAATACTCCCGCAGTATCCCTGCTGGTCGTAAGAGGCGATACCCCAGCGGGTAGGGGGATGGAGAATACTCCCGCAGTATCCCTGCTTGTCGTAAGAGGCGACTAAAAGGGCGGGGAGGTTAACCCCGAAAACAAACCCCCAGGCAACAAAGGGATGCGTCCGGATAGTCTTGTGGGTCTACTGTCTGTGTGCGGCCATTCCACCTGGCCTGCGATCCACCCGCATGTGTGTGCGGAGACCCGTAAGGGGGAGAAGGGGATTCTGGTGGGTGAGTTCTCTGGAACCCAGCCGGGTGTCGGATGCCCGGTATGGACCGGAGTTCAATATCCCACTTCGGCCCTGGATTCCCTGTAAACGGGAGGCCGGGGGCTAGCCACCCCCGGTCAATCGGCTTGCCGTTAAGTTCGGTGGCGAGTGCTAGGGAGGTGGGGAACTGTGTAGGGCGGTCGGAGATTCTCGGGTTGGTGGGCCCGTTATATCGAAGACCCAACCCGAAACACAATCACCTCCAGGGTGCTATATCCCCTCGGGTAGCCCTGACGACCACACCGGTTCGCGGTGTGGCGTCCCAAATGTGTGGCTCCATGGTGGGTGGGGAGCTCGGGGGACGAATGTTATCTAGGGCATGGCGGACAACAAACCTCCACCCCAAAAAAGATCCCGTCCGGATTCGAACGGGGGAGATAATGCTTATGGCGCTAGTCAGCGCTATCTAGTGATGAGGTGCCAGAAGGAAGGGGAGAACCTGAAAAAGGTTTCCCCCTTTCTTATTCGTAAAGTTCTGTCGGGTTTGGTTTCTGGAGATCTCAAACCGGCAAAAAAGCTTCGCGATGGCACACTGCTCATTGAAACGGCATACAGGGCTCAAAGTGAGAAACTTCTGAAGACCGTAAAGTTGCACGACATTCCCGTCAAGGTCGAGGTGCATCGTACCTTGAACACCTGTCGGGGAGTGATTAGCCATTACGACTTACTGTACGTTGAGATCGACGAGATAAAGCGGGAGATGGCCACCTGTCGGGGAGTGATTAGCCATTACGACTTACTGTACGTTGAGATCGACGAGATAAAGCGGGAGATGGCCCCACAGGGGGTTTCCGATGCTCGTCGACTCACTACCAAGCGCAACGGAGAAAGGGTCAACACGACATCTGTCATTCTTACGTTTGCGCGTGACGTCCTCCCCGACAAAGTGTTTGTCGGTTATGAATCGGTCGCAGTGCGGCCATTCATACCGACACCTATGAGATGCTACCAGTGCCAGCAATTCGGCCACATGGCCACACGATGTCAGGACAAGGCCACCTGTCCCCGCTGCAGCCTGGATAAGCATGACGGTGTGGAATGCACAAGTGACCCACTTTGCGTCAATTGCGAGGGTGCCCATCCCGTGTACTCTCGTGATTGTCCAAAGATGATCGAAGGACGTAAAATCATGGAGATCAAGACGGTGGATAAAATACCATATTTCGAGGCTCGGAAAAAGTATAGAGCACAACTTCGTTGTATGCACGGATTCCCTAATTGCACTGAATGCCATTTCCGGCCTTTTTCCCGCGCACCCTCTAGTCCAGGAGATTCAATCTTCACTCCTCTCTCTTGACAAAAAGGGAACTAAGATCTTTTTCATGTGGGTCCCTGGACACGTGGGTATCGCCGGGAACGAGAGAGCAGACACTTTGGCGAAAGAGGCACTCGCCATGGACGCCATGGAACCGATGCCGGTACCCTTCCAAGATGTGAAGGCGGCTTTAAGAAATGCAGTCCTAGAGTAGTGGAAGGAGTTGTGGAGAACCGCAGAAGGTAATAAACTGCGCGGTTTAAAAGCGGCAGTGACAGCGTGGCATTCGTCCGTTAGGAAGAGTCGCCGAGAGGAAGTCGTCATTACGCGACTAAGGATAGGGCACAGCCCTCTGACCCACTCCTTCCTCTTCACCGAAGAGAAAATTCCACCGCGATGTGATGACTGCGACTGTCCTCTTAGCATTCGACATATCCTGACGGAGTGTGAGAGATATCGGGCGGTGCGTAACAGGCTGCAGCTAGTGGGAGACCTGGGGTACATTCTAGGTGATGACCCAGATGTTCTCAACCGCTCTTTGGAATTTTTAAATGAAACTGGCCTATTTAATAGTATTTTAAGGATGTAACATTATTTTTTTTAAATTTTGACTCAGCGTTGATCTCAAGTACTTAATTATAATATCATAATGTGCAGCGTATATTTATTTTTTATAATTACGACGTGTAGTGGTGCAAAATGACCATGTCGTCGACGCACCCTATCAACCCCACTACTACTACTACGTAAGAGGCGACTAAAAGGGCGGGGAGGCGATAACCCGAAAACAAACCCAGAGCCAACAAGGGTTAAGCCCGGACAGTTTTGTGGGTCAGCTGTCTGCGCGCGGCCACACCACCTGGCCTGCGATCCACCCGCATGTTTACCGTGTGCGGAGACCCGTAAGGAGGAGGAGGGGAACCTGAAGGGTGAGTTCTGTGGTTCCCAGCCGGGTGTCGGATGTTCGGTATGGACCAGGGGCCAATACCCCTCTTCGGCCCCGGATTCTGTGTAAACGGGCGGCCGGGAGCTAGCCACTCCCGGTCAATCGGCTTCCGTGGTTCTATGCTTAACGGTGGCGAGTGCCAGGGAGGTGGGGGTCTGCGTAGGGCGGTCGGAGATATACGGGTTTGGTGGGCCCGTGCATCGAAGATCCAACCTGAAACAGACAACCACCTCTAGGGTGCTATATCCCCTCGGGTAGCCCTGGCGACCCGGTTTGCGGTGCGGCATCCCGAATGTGTGGCTTCATGGTGGGTGGGTAGCCCGGGGGATGAATCAAGTTTAGGCATGGCGGATGAATTCCTTCCACCACCTAAAAGATGCCGTCCGGAAACGGGCGGGGGTGGTAATGTTCCCGGCGCTAGTCTGCGCTACTTAGTGATGAGGTGCCAGAAGGAAGGGGAGAGCCTGAAGAAGTTGTCTCCCTTCCTTATTCGTAAAGTATTGTCTGGTTCAGTTCCCGGGGTCTAAAATCGGCAAAGAAACTTCGCGACGGCACACTGCTCATCGAAACGGCTACGAGGGCTCAAAGCGAGAAATTATTGCTTTTTGAAAAGTTAGGCGAAATCCCCGTTAAAGTCGAGGTGGACCGCACCTTGAACACCTGTCGGGGAGTGATTAGTCACTATGACCTTTTGTACGTTGAGATCGACGAGATCAAGCGGGAGATGGCCTCGCAGGGGGTCACCGATGCTCGTCGGCTCACTACAAAGCGCAACGGAGAAAGGGTAAACACGACGTAAGTTGTTCTCACGTTCACGCTTGACCAGCTCCCCGACAAGGTGTTTGTCGGTTATGAATCGGTACCAGTGCGGCCATTCATACCGGCACCCATGCGATGTTTCCAGTGCCAGCGATTCGGCCACATGGCCACACGGTGCGAGGGCAAGGCCACCTGTCCCCGCTGCGGCCTGGAGAAGCATTAGGGTGCGGAATGCACAGGTGACCCACTTTGGGTCAATGGCGGGGGTGCCCATCCAGGCAGAGCTCCTAGGAAGGTTCTCCTAGGAAGGTTCTCCTAGGAAGAACCCCACCAAAACCACCGCCGTGGCCTCGCAAACAAGGCGTGGTAACTCACAATCCCCCGGTCCATCTGGTAAGGCAAAAATGTCTCCACAGGAAGCCATGGAGGAAGATTTCTGTATCTCAGATACAGAAATTGAAATAATTAGAAAAAAGGGAAGGAAGCAGCGCCTCAAGCGCTGATCACTCCGCAGTCCGGACGGCTGCTCCTTTTTTTAAATATTTTTTTAATTATTTGTAAGTCTTTTATTTATTTATATATTTTTTAAATTTTATGACCTCTATCTTACCGTGGAACTGTAATGGATTTTATAGGCATAAGGAGGAGCTGGCCATTTTAATCCGAGATTTTAACCCTTTTGTTATATGTCTCCAGGAGACGCATCTTAAGGCGAGGGACAGTGGAATTTTAAGGGGATACAAGGTCAAAAGGCTAGATGACCTTACTGGTCATAGAGCCCATGGCGGGGTGGTGATTGCTGTTCGGGAGGCCTTTACACCTCTCGAGTACGGATTGACACCCCGTTTCAGGCTGTGGCCATAACCTTGTTTACCCTGCAAAATATAACGTTATGCAACGTTTATATGCCGGAGGGTGCACCGGTAACTCGTACCAACCTAGAGAGAATTGTCTAGCAGTTGCCTAGGCCATTTATATTATTGGGTGATTTTAACGCCCATGACCCCTTGTGGGGAAGCTCAAGAGGCCAAAACACAAGGAGGGGACTGATTTTAGCCAGTTTCATCCTCGATTTTAACCGTTAATAATTTAACAATGGTGAGAAAACCCGTTTTAATGTTTTTAATGGAGAATACTCTTGTATAGATTTAGCTATGGCAACGAGCAGTCTTTTCAACAAGTTTAATTTGGCCGTGCACACAGATCTCTGTGGCAGTAATCACTTCCCCATTTTAATAAAGTCTGAACCAAGTTTGAACACTGATTTTATCCGACCGGGCAATTAGATTGTCCGTAAAGCGGACTGGCAGAATTTTAGAGACGTTTTTAATTTTAAACACAATTGTAATTGTGATGCCACACACAATGTGGAGGTTTTACCTAGGTGCTTGATCGAAGGAGCGAATTGCAGCGTCCCACGGTCATCGGGTAACGTCCAACGATCAGCGGTTCCTTGGTGGAACAAGGAGTGCGCCGAGGCAATTCGTCTTCGAAAACGTGCCCTTCGTCTTCTTAAAAAGTACCCAACCGCAACGAACCTTTCGTCCTTCCGTCGACTGCGAGCGAAAGCCCGACGAGTCGTGAAGGAGGTAAAAAGGGTCTCCTGGATGGAATTCGTCAATAGCATTAACCACAGAACACCACTTGCACAGGCGTGGAATAAGGTGAGATGCATCTCGGGCTCTCGCAGGGAGTACGGCGTCTCTTGCTTAAGAATAAATGGCCAAATCGTGAGCTCCCCTCGCAACGTAGCCGAGGCTTTTGGCGAGTCACTAGCCAGTATAAGCAGTGACAGGAGTTACAGGGAAGCTTTCTTGGCCATCAAGGAACGCTTCCAGAGAACTCCTCTTTGCTTTGCTGAGACGTCCGTAATCGCGGAGTATAACGACCCGTTCTCGCTGTGGGAACTTCGGTCAACCATCGCGGATTCCAAGGACACCTCTCCGGGACTGGACGGAATCCACAACGCCTTCCTTCGAAATCTTTCGGGGGAAGCGTGGATGGAGATCCTGAGCACCCTCGACCAGTTATGGTTCGAGGGTAGTATCCCACCTTCCTGGAGGGAATCTGCGGTGGTTCCGATCCCTAACCAGGGAAAGGACAGAACGGACCCGAATAACTACAGGCCCATCTCCCTTACCAGCTGTCTGTGCAAGGTAATGGAAAGGATGGTAAACCGTCGGCTCGTTTGGTGGTTAAAGCGGCGGAACCTTCTCTCGAATATCCAGTGTGTTTTCCGGCGAGGTCGATCAACCATTGATCACCTCGTTCGAAGCGATAATTTCATCCAGGAGGCCTTTCTTCTGCGCCAGTACGTCATCGCGGTCTTCTTTGACCTGGAGAAGGCGTATGACAGGGTGTGGCGTCAGAAGATATTAAACACGTTGCATGGCTGGGGTTTTAGGGGAAATCTTCCCATTTTTATTAAAACTTTTTATCGGACCGAGTTTTTAGAATCAGAGTAGGTAAACACCTTTCCGAACCCTATATGCTGGAAAATGGAGTGCCTCAAGGATCAGTCCTTCGTGTGACATTGTTCGCTATTGCGATCAATGACGCTATCGACTGCATCACTGGACCTGTCATGGGATCATTGTTTGTGGATGACCTGGCTATTCTCTGCCGGTCATCCAAACTAGTCATAGCGTCCAGACAGATACAACTCTGTCTTAATAAACTAGACGGCTGGTCCCAAAAGAACGGCTTCCGCTTCTCAGCGGAAAAGACAAAATGCGTACATTTTCATCGTTTCAGGGGCAACCACATACCACCATAGTTACGTCTGGGTGGTAGGGTTTTACCATACGCTGTATCGGTTCGTTTTCTCGGGATGGTGTTCGATTCCAAGCTTAATTGGAAGGAACACATCCGGATTCTTAAAGAAAAATGTTTTAACGTTTTAAATATTTTACGCGTTTTATCGCACACTACATGGGGCGCCGTCAGGACCACCATGCTTTCATTTTACTGGGTAATGGTGCGTTCCAAGTTGGACTATGGATGTTTCGTCTACTCCTCGGGCCGCAAAAGCTACCTGAAACCGCTGGCAACGGTTCACAACGCGGGGCTACGTTTGGCGACCGGAGCGTCCAGGACGTCTCTCGTCTTAAGCGTATACTCGGATGCCGGAGAGCCCCCGCTGGATACCCGAAGGAACATCTTAATGGCTAACTACGTCGCAAAAATTTTATCCATGAGGACTCACCCGTGTTTCAATGTAATTTTTAATCCCAGATTTTTAAACATTCTTAACAGGCGGACAAGGGCCACCAGACCCCTGAGCGTCCGTTTTAAAAATTTTATGGAAGGAACAGATGTGAGACTTCCAGAAGTGTACGGTCATGGATATTCCGGTCACCCACAATGGCGAGTGCCCTATCCGAAGTGTAGTTTTACCCTACGAACTGGCCAGAAAGGTTCCACGACGCCTATGGAGTACCAACAACTTTGTAGGGAAGAGCTGTGCCGCCACTCCGATTTTACTCCCGTGTTTACGGATGGTTCGAAATCCGAGTCGGCATGCGCATGCGCGGTGTTCTCGTCCCACCATGGAGTCATCGGGGTGAAGCTAAGCCCGCTGTGCAGCAACTACACGGCGGAGCTTTTCGCCATAAAGATGGCTCTTGGTGGTATTAGGGGCAAATGCCGCGCATACATGGTCTGTAGTGACTCTATGAGTGCGATGTTATTTTTAAAAGTCTGGGCTTTTTAACTGTTTGTGACCAACCATTATTTGGTGTTTTATCTCACGCCCATTTTTATGTGAGCTGCGTCGCTTTTATTTATTTAATCATATATTTAACTATTAATTTAAATCACATGACATGGTGATTTTAGGGTGACGTGGTGCGAATGACCTCAGTCGTCGAAGCACCCTATTCACCTAAATACTACTACTACTACTACTTCTAATTAAAATTGCCATGTCCACTTAGAAATTGAATTAGGTATTTGTTGGTATCTGGGGATTTCATTTGTAGCCACTGTTTTATATTTGGAAGATATTTATGTGTTTCTCTTCCTTTGCTGGAACAGTCCCATCTATCTTGCCACTTTTTTACTGCTGCTTCTTTTATTTGCTTTCTAGTTTGTGCATAGTCCTTGATTTCTTTTGTTTTTATATCTTAGCGCACGTTCTTCTACCTTTAGATCTACAGGTATGCTCTTCATAATCACACATAGGGCTTCAGTTGAAATTGTTCTGTATGCTTTGCCTATAGTTAGTAATGCAATTCTTTGGGCTCTTACTATTTTTTGTTTGCTCTTTAATTTATTTTTGATTTCGCATTCCCAGGCTTCACATCCATACAGAATTATTGGTAATGCGAGTCTTTATAAATTATATCTAAAGTTTTCTGTTTTAGACCCTTTTCTATTTTGGCTAATTGTGCCAAAGGCACAAATTTTTGCTTAATTTTCTTAATAGTGTTTTTACAATGGGTAGCAAAGTCCAGTTTTTCTCCTATTGTTACGCCCAAATATTTCACCTCTCTTTCGTATTTTACTGTTATATTGTTCATTTTTAGCAGCGGATATCTTTTGAATTTTCCTTTAACCATAGAGATTTGTGTCTTTTCTATAGAAAATTTTAATTTTCTATTTCTCCCCCACTCATTAATTTGTACCAATGCCGGACATCCTTTAGTTTATGTCTTTTTTACTTCAGTGCCTTCTAGAAGGAAGTAAGTCGTTCTGTTTTCGAAATAATTTTTAATTAAATTGTATAAATTTTGAGGGCATCTGATGTCTTTTAGTTCTTTAATGATTGCTGGCCACCATGCGTTATCGAAGGCGCCAGCAATGTCTAAATAGATTGCCAAAACATATTTTTCTTCGGCATTTTTGACTGATTCTATAACATGTAGAATAGCTTCAAGAGTGCCTCTCCCTGATACAAAACCGTATTGTCGACTGCTCAGGAAACCTTTTTGTTCTAGGTAATTTACTAACCTTTTATTGATTAGTCTTTCCGCAATTTTTCCCAAAGTAGGGAGTAGTGTTACTGGTCGTTAGGACTTCGGTTCCTCAGCATTTTTGTTTGGTTTGAGGAAGATGTTGAGGTTTCCTATTTTCCATTCGTTTGGGAATATTCCTGTAGTTAACATGTTGTTCAATATGTTGAGTATAACCTTACCAGTCCTTGAAATTGTTCTTTTGATTGTTTCTGCTTTTATTCCATCTATTCCTGGAGCTTTCCCGTTTTTTGTCGCTTTTACTGCTTCCATTAGTTCTCTCATTCTGAATAAAGGTTCATCCTTTCCTTGGCTTATTCCACTTGCTTCTTCACGTACTTGCTGGTGTACTTCATCCTCCCCTTCCTCACTATCATCCGGTAATAAAGTCTTTATTAATACTTCTGCTGTTTCTTTAATATTTTGAGTATATTTTCCATTTTCTGTAACTACCGTTACTGGCAGTGTTGGTGATTTTTTCTTACAAATCATTTTGTAGGCTTCACCCCACGGATCTGCGACGTTGTTCTCTATTATTTTATCCCAGAGGTGTTGTTTTTTCTCTCTCATTAATTTCACGTATGTATTCCTCATCATTGTGTATTGTTTTCTGATTGTTTCTTTTTCTGGGTGTTGTGCCTTGCTTGCCTTGCTTGATTTTTTCCTTAGAGATCTTACTTCTTTCCTGTGGCTGGACAGTTCTTCGTCCCACCATGGTACCTTCTTTTCTCTTCCAGAAGATTTTGGGATTGATCTTTCGCATGCTTCTTTTATAGCATTCATTAAATTGTGTAAGCTTCCATCCATTTCATTTATTCTTTTATTGAGGATCTTGTCGATTTTTTTCCAATTTGTTTCTCTTATAATGTACGCACCCGTTCTCATTGCATTGTTAGTTGATGATTTCACTGTTTCTGTTTTTAGCGTAGAAATCAGTAATCTGTGATCACTAATGCTCTCATCTAAAATTTCCCATGTTATTATATTCTCTAGATTTTTACTTAGAGTTACATCTATGTTCGTGCCTTGGCCAGCTGGATTTTCAAAAGTTGTGAGATAAGATTTTTTATTTTCTATTGTTAGATCCTGAGTTAATATTAACTCTTCTAGCTGTTCTCCCTTTTGATCGTTGCTTTTACTATGCCACAGCGTAGATTTAGCGTTGGCATCAATTCCAATGATCATTTTCTCTTTTGGGTGGTTCTTCAAAATATTATCCAATTTGTTAATGTGTATTTTGACATCGTCGGAGTACTTAAAGTGTCCACAGATCATTAACATATTATTTACTTTTACCGTAGTTATGCAGTCGTTCGTTTCATTTGTTAATTTTATCATTTTTAATTTATGATTTCTTTTAATAATACAGCTCCATATTTCAGAACTTTTAGAATCATAGTAAACCTCTTCGTTACCAAATGGAACCTTCCCATCTCTTGTGTAGGGTTCTTGGATTAATAAGACATCCAATCCTAGATTTCCAGCCAGATACTCTAATTCGCTTTGCGCTGCACGAGATCTTCCTAGGTTTATCTGGCCTATTTTAATCGCCATATCCTAGGCGTTCTATTTCATTGTTTCTTGCTTTTTTATATGTTGGGCATGATCTATCTCCGGAGCGATGCTCATGTTGTATTTTTTCATTAGTGCAGTGAATACATTTAGGTTTCTCTTCTTTACTGGGGCAATTCTCATACTTATGTTTTGCTGTACAATGAGAGCATACATCTTCATTTTTACAATTAAATGCTCTGTGTCCGTACATTTGACATTTGTAGCATCTCATTACTGAGATGTAGTCTTTTATATAGCAGATGTTGTCCCAATCTATATAAACTTTTTCCCCTTTTCGAAGAACATCTCGTACTTCCATTTTGCATTCGAAGATCCAGTGTTCTGTATTCACATTTTTATTATTTCTTAGCGGGTGTACCTTTTTGAAATTCTCTACTAGATCTTGATGGCACATGATATCTTTGAAATTTTGGTGATATATTTCATTTACCAACTCCGCTTCCGTCGTCGTTTTGGGTACGTCGTATATTATTATTTGGGGTTTTCTTTGTTCCAGTTTTTCTATCACAAGTCCTCCTTTTAACTTTTCATTTTCTAACATTGTTTTAACTTCATTTTCTTTTCCTAACTCTAGTAGTACCCCATTTCGTACATTCTTACTCCGAATGACATTTATTCCTATGGCACTTGGTTTTGTTATTTTATTCATTATGTTTCTTATCTCCTCGCTTTCTTTTTCCGTTTCTTTTGACCTTACTATCACAACTTGTGAGGCTGGTTTTACTCTTTTTGTATTGCCAGTAACTTGTGGTCTTTTGACCATGTCAGCAAATTATGTTATAGCAGGTGGTTGTTCGGTTGTTTGATTTTTTTCCAACATTCCCATTATTTCTCCTCTTTCTTCCAGTTTCCCTTCTAATTTGGAGATTTTTAGTGTCATTTTTCTAACTATATTTTCTACTTCCCTATACCTTTTCAGGTGTTCTTCCACTATACTGCTCGATAGCTTCTTACCTTTGAGTTGGTTATTCAAATTCCTTTCCAGGTCTTTGAAGATCTTCTTAATGTCCTCTTCCTTCTTCATCTTCCTTCTTGGGGCTGGGAGAGCTCTCCTTCTGCTTCTTCGTTTCTTGGCTTGCTTCCTCTTCAACCTCCCGCGTTCTTTTCGCCTTCGGTGTCTCTTCTGGAGGAGTCCTATCCAGGAGCACTGATTTTCTGAACACACTGTCTTTTTCAGCGTTCGGTTCCATAGCTTTGTATCTGTCACACATTTCACTGTCCTACGCACGCGATCGCCCTCTTAGCCGTCCCTGGGGTTCTTATGGCGAGGTTTCGCGGGCCTCGCCTGATTGCCAGGGATCGTTGCCCGGCCCCCGACCTCGTGGAGGTGGGGCAGCCCAAAACGTACTATTATTAACCCTAATCTAAACTAGTTTTTGCACAGTTTACAAAACAAAAATAACCCTATTCTCCTCCTACTGACTTTTATTTCAGTTCAGTTATTGTTCATAAGCACACGCAAATGTCTCGGTTGCGTTAAAACAGCGTAACAGCACTAACCACAGAACACCACTTGCACAGGCGTGGGATAAGGTAAGATTCATCTCGGGCTCCCGCAGGGAGTACGGCGTCTCTTGCTTAAGAATAAATGGCCAAATCGTGAGCTCCCCTCGCAACGTGGCCGAGGCTTTTGGCGAGTCACTAGCCAGCATAAGCAGTGACAGGAGTTACTCGGTAGCGTTCTTGGCCATCAAGGAACGCTTCCAGAGAACTCCTCTTTGCTTTGCTGAGACGTCCGTAATCGCGGAGTATAACGACCCGTTCTCGCTGTGGGAACTTCGGTCAGCCATCGCGGATTCCAAGGACACCTCTCCGGAACTGGACGGAATCCACAACGCCTTCCTTCGAAATCTTTCGGGGGAAGCGTGGATGGAGATCCTGAGCACCCTCAACCAGTTATGGTTCGAGGGTAGTATCCCACCTTCCTGGAGGGAATCTGCGGTGGTTCCGATCCCTAAACAGGGAAAGGACAGAACGGACCCGAATAACTACATGCCCATCTCCCTTACCAGCTGTCTGTGCTAGGTAATGGAAAGGATGGTAAACCGTCGGCTCGTTTGGTGGTTAAAGCGGCGGAACCTTCTCTCGAATATCCAGTGTGGTTTCCGGCGAGGTCGATCAACCATTGATCACCTCGTTCGAAGCGACAATTTCATCCAGGAGGCCTTTCTTCTGCGCCAGCACGTCATCACGGTCTTCTTTGACCTGGAGAAGACGTATGACAGGGTCTGGCGTCAGAAGATTTTAAACACGTTGCATGGCTGGGGTTTTAGGGGAAATCTTCCCATTTTTATAAAAAATTTTTATCGGACCGAGTTTTTAGAATCAGAGTAGGTAAACACCTTTCCGAACCCTCGCAACAAAATGGAGTGCCTCAAGGATCAGTCCTTCGTGTGACATTGTTGGCTATTGCGATAAATGGCGCTATCGACTGCATCACGGGACCTGTCGTGGGATCATTGTTTGTGGATGACCTGGCTATTCTCTGTCGGTCATCCAAACTAGTAATAGCGTCCAGACAGATACAACTCTGTCTTAATAAACTAGACGGCTGGGCCCTAAAGAACGGCATCCGCTTCTCAGCGGAAAAGAAAAAGTGCGTACATTTTCATCGTTTCAGGGGCAACCATATACCACCAGTTACGTCTTGGTGGTAGGGTTTTACCATACGCTGAATCGGTTCGTTTTCTCGGGATGGTGTTCGATTCCAAGCTTAATTGGAAGGAACACATCCGGATTCTTAAAGAAAAATGTTTTAACGTTTTAAATAGTTTGCGCGTTTTATCGCACACTACATGGGGCGCCGACAGGACCACCATGCTTTCATTTTACTGGGTAATGCTGCGTTCCAAGTTGGACTATGGATGTTTCGTCTACTCCTCGGGCCGCAAAAGCTACCTGAAAACCCCTGCGGGTAGGGGGATGGAGAATACTCCCGCAGTATCCCTGCTTGTCGTAAGAGGCGACTAAAAGGGCGGGGAAGGAAACCCCGGAAAAAACCCAGAGCCAGCAAGGGTTGAGTCCGGACAGTCTTGTGGGTCAACTGTCTGTGTGCGGCCATACCACCTGGCCTGCGATCCACCCGCATGTTTGCCGTGTGCGGAGACCCGTAAGGGGGAGAAGGGGATCCTGGTGGGTGAGTTCTTCGGCACCCAGCCGGGTGTCGGATGCCCGGTATGGGCCGGAGTTCAATACCCCACTTCGGCCCTGGATTCCCTGTAAACGGGCGGTCAAGATCTAGCCAGTCTTGATCAATCGGCTTATCGACAAGTTTCGATGGCGAGTGCTGGAGTGACGGGGGTCTGTGTAGGGCGGCAAAAGGTGTATGGGTTATAGCACTTCGGCCACATCGCTACCAGATGTTGGGGCAAAGCCACCTGCCCGCGCTGTGGCAAGGATAAGCACGAGGGTAATGAGTGCACCTCCGAGCCGCTTTTAGTCAATTGCGAGGGTGCACTTCCAGTGTACTCTCGTGATTGCCCAAAGATGAAGGAGGAAAAGAAGATCATGGAGATTAAAACAATCGATAAGGTGTCATATTTCGAGGCCAGGAAAAAGTACCGGACATTAATTGCCCCAACCTTCTCTCGTTCTTTTACTGCCGTTGCTACCACTCAGAGTAGCAAAATCTCCGACGAAATCGCGAAAGTAGATAAAGTTGAGAGTAAGAAAAGCCCAGATAAAGAAGAGCTAGCCAAGCCGGATAAGGCCACAAAGCCGGCAAAATCTATATCCACCAGCGCGGGTTCCTCTGTGAAGAACCCGCCAAAAACCACTGGTTCCACGCCCCCGAGGCGTGATAAAACGCCATCCCCCGGTCCGTCCGGGGTTCGCGCACCATCTCCAGTGGAGGCTATGGAGAAGAATGAGAATCTCTCTGAGACGGATATCCTCCTCGCCAGACAAAAGGGGAAGAAGCACCGTATTCGGCGCTGATCCCCCCGAAGGACATACAGATTTCAGGTTTTAAATTTGAAATTTGATATTTTTAATGAATTTTAGACTACAGTGGAACTGTAATGGTTTTTATCGTCATAAGGAGGAGCTGAATATTTTAATTCGCGATTTTAATCCGCCCTGCATTTGTCTTCAAGAGACGCATGTTAAAACGACGGACAAGGGTATTTTAAAACATTTTAAAGTTTTTAGATGTGACGACACCAGTGGCCTCCGGGCCCAAGGTGGAGTGGCAGTTGCCACCCAAGAGGCCCTATACACCTCTCGGGTGCAACTGAACACGCCGTTTCAAGCGGTAGCTGTGACCGTGCACGCCCCGGAACCCATAACGTTGTGCAACGTTTATCTTCCCGAGGGAGCACCAGCCACTGAAAGCAACCTAGAGAATCTTGTCCGTCAGCTACCAAAACCCTTTATTCTTTTAGGCGATTTCAATTCCCACGACCGTATGTGGGGAAGATCCAGGGGACAGAGCAACAGGAGAGAGCGGATCTTATCAAATTTTATCGGAAATTTTAATCTGTTGTTGCTAAATACCGGGGAAAAAACTCGTTTTAACAGTTTTAATGGAGAATTCTCATCCATTGACCTTTGTTTGTGTACTAGCAGTTTAATGACGAAATGTCGAATGTCAGTACATACAGACCTATTTGGAAGCGATCACTTTCCCATTCTCATTCGCAAGGAGGGCAGTTTTGATAACACTTTCACCACCCCAAAAAACTGGATCACCCGGAAAGCGGATTGGCCGAATTTTAGAACACATTTTCATTTTAAACACGATGCCACTATTGACGCATCACGGAACGTCGAAGTGTTGACATCATCTATAGTTGAAGCTGCAAGTTGCAGCGTACCGCGGTCTTCGGGACACGCTCGTCGGCCCGCTGTGCCGTGGTGGACCGAGGAGTGCGCCAATGCAATTAGATTGCGCACGCGAGCATTGCGCATTTTTAGCAAATATCCAACGGCAACAAATCTGGCCTCTTTCCGACGTTTAAGGGCCAAAGCTCGGCAAGTCGTGAAGGAAGCCAAGAAGGCCTCCTGGATGGAATTTGTATCCGGCGTAAATAACAGAACCCCACTTGCACAGGTCTGGAAGAAGGTGCGTAGCATCTGCGGCTCTCGTCAGGAACACGGCGCTTCGATATTGAAGGTCGATGACCGGATGGTGACCTTCCAGCCGGAAATATGTGAAGTGTTTGGTCGTTTACTCGCGAAGACCTGCAGTAACGCCAACTATGATGCAGCATTTAGAGCGATTAAAGATCGATCCGAGGCTGCCGCTCTAAATTTTAATTTCAATGGTACGCGTCCTATTGCTGCCTACAATGAATGCTTCACTATGTGGGAGCTGACCTCTGCAATTGCGGACTCCCGGGACTCCTCCCCAGGAATGGATGGCGTCCACAATGCGTTCATCCGGAATCTTCCCGGGGCCGCATTGTCGGAAGTCCTCCACACCCTCAACCAACTCTGGGTGGAGGGTACTGTCCCACAATCCTGGCGGGAGTCTGCAATAGTCCCTATTCCAAAGCCAGGAAAGGAAAGGACTAATGCAAACAATTATAGACCCATCTCTCTTACCAGCTGCCTGTGCAAGGTCATGGAAAGAATGGTCAATCGCCGGCTCGTTTGGTGGTTGGAGCGTCGGAACCTACTTGCTAACATCTAGTGTAGTTTTCGGCGGGGAAGATCGACAATTGACCATCTCGTCCGAGCGGATAATTTCATCCAGGAAGCCTTTCTTTTGCGCCAACATGTCGTCACTGTCTTCTTCGATCTGTAGAAGGCATACGATAGGGTCTGGCGGCACAAAATTTTAAAGACGCTGCACAGTTGGGGTTTTAGGGGTAACTTACCCATTTTTATTCAAAACTTTTTAACGGACCGGGTATTTCAAGTGAGAGTGGGGAAGAGTCTGTCACAGTTTTATACCCAGGAAAACGGAATACCCCAGGGCTCTGTTTTAAGTGTCACTCTCTTTGCAATCGCCATCAATGATGTCGTGGATTGTATTAAGGCTGCGGTTATGGGATCATTGTTTGTTGATGACCTAGCTATTTTCTGCCGGTCGTCCAAACTCGTAAGTGCAACCAGAATAATACAACTGACGCTGAATAAACTGGATAAATGGTCTCGCAGCAATGGCTTCCGTTTCTCAGCTGAGAAGACGAAGTGCGTTCACTTTCACCGAAAACGGGGATATCATGTTCCACCACCTCTGCTCTTGGGTGGAAGAAGCATTCCATATGTGGAGTCAATACGTTTCCTCGGGATGATATTTGATTACCGACTTAATTGGCGGGAACATGTACGACTGTTAAGTGAAAGATGCCGTCCGTCAGGCCTTAAATATTTTACAAGTTTTAACTAACTCGAACTGGGGCGCAGATCGCACCACGATGCTTTTACTGTACCGTGCCCTCATCAGATCTCGTCTGGACTGCGGCTCTTTCGTCTACTCCTCCGGACGAGAGTCGTACCTGAGGCCTTTGACTGCGGTTCACAATGCTGGATTGCGGCTGGCCACCGGTGCTTTCAGGACAAGTCCGGTTTTGAGCATTTATGCTGACGACGGAGAGCCCCCTCTGTATGTCCGCAGGAACATGCTGATGTGCTCCTACGTGGCAAAACTTTTATCAATGACAAAGCATCCATGTTACGATATTGTGTTTAACCCTAGATTTTTAGACAATTTTAATGGACGAAGAAGGGCCACTCGCCCTTTAAGCGTACGTTTTAACAATTTTATCGAAGAGAATAATTTCTCTCTTCCGGAAGTATACCCGGTAGGTTATTCCAACCAAGCTCCATGGAATATACCACGGCCAGATATTTACCTTGAACTGAGCAAGCTACAAAAATCCTCCACCATCACCTCCAACTCGGTAATAACTCTATTCCAGGTAATGTTCAAGGAAATGCTGAATTTCCACCCGGATACCATCCCTATGTATACGGATGGATCCAAGTCCAATTCAGCGTGTGCGTGCGCAGTATACTCCCCTAATCACGGAGTCGTGAAAGCGAAGCTCAGTCCGCTGTGTAGTGTTTACACAGCGGAACTGTTCGCTATAAAGATCCACGGCATACATGGCTGTAATAAGTCTTTTATAATCTGCATAGACTCTTTAAGCGCATTGAAAGCAGTTTCCGACTTTTCCCCACTCAGTCCTATCGTTCAGGATATACATAATGCCCTTCTTTCTCTTAATAAAAAGGGAATAAGAGTAAGCTTTTCATGGGTTCCTGGGCATGTGGGAATAGACGGAAACGAGAAGGCTGACTCAGCGGCGAAGGAAGCACTAAACGACCTCGGAGCCTTTTCTTTCTTGGTACCGGCAGAGGACCTTAAGTATACCCTAAAAAATATACGTGCACAGAGGTGGAAGGACTCGTGGAGGAGCCAAATGAATAATAAATTGCGCTGCCTGAAAGCTGATGCGCAGGCGTGGGCCTCTTCCGTCAGGAGCTGTCGTAGGGAGGAAGTTGTCATCACGCGACTGAGAATAGGGCACTGTGCCCTGACCCACTCATACCTCTTCACTGAAGAGAAGATCCCACCTCGCTGTGATGAATGCGACTGCCCTCTCAGCGTTCGGCATATCCTGACGGAGTGTGACAAATACCGATGCTTGCGTAGCAGGCTGCAGTTAGCGGGAGACATGAAGTCTATCCTAGGCGATGACTCAGTTGTTCTCAACCGCGTTTTATCATTTTTAAATGAAACTGGCCTTTTTAACAGTATTTTAAGGATGTAAAATTCATTTTAATTTTGGCTAAGAGAACATATTAACAATTTTATTATAATAGCAATGTATGTAACATATATTTTTCTTTTATAAACATGACGTGTGGTGGTGCAAAATGACCATGCTGTCGACGCACCCTATAAACATAATACTACTACTACTAGCTACCTGAAACCGCTGGCAACGGTTCACAACGCGGGGCTACGTATGGCGACCGGAGCGTTCAGGACGTCTCCCGTCTTAAGCGTATACTCGAATGCCGGAGAGCCCCCGCTGGATACCCGGAGGAACATCTTAATGGCTAACTACGTCGCAAAAATTTTATCCATGAGGACTCACCCGTGTTTCAATGTAATTTTTAATCCCAGATTTTTAAACATTCTTAACAGGCGGACAAGGGCCACCAGACCCCTGAGCGTCCGTTTTAAAAATTGTATGGAAGGAACAGATGTGAGACTTCCAGAAGTGTACGGCCATGGATATTCCGGTCACCCACCATGGCGAGTGCCCTATCCGAAGTGTAGTTTTACCCTACTAACAGGCCAGAAAGGTTCCACGACCCCTATGGAGTACCAACAACTTTGTAGGGAAGAGCTGTGCCGCCACTCCGATTTCACTCCCGTGTTTACGGATGGTTCGAAATCCGAGTCGGCATGCGCATGCGCGGTGTTCTCGTCCCACCATGGAGTCATCGGGGTGAAGCTAAGCCCGCTGTGCAGGATCTACACGGCGGAGCTTTTCGCCATAAAGATGGCTGTTGGTGGTATTAGGGGCAATTGCGGCGCATACATGGTCTGTAGTGACTCTATGAGTGCGCTGCAGGCCATTTCCGGTTATTCCCCGATGCACCCACTTGTCCAGGAGATTCAGAACCATCTTTTATCCCTTTCTAAGAAGGGAATCGTTATCCGTTTTCTGTGGGTACCTGGACACGTGGGAATAGCCGGTAACGAGATGGCCGACTCGGCAGCGAAGAAGGCTCTTCAAGACGGACACATTTCGTCAGTATTGGTACCATACGGAGACTTAAAGGCTACGTTGAGAAACGTAGCCTTTGGACAGTGGAAGGAAACCTGGCATTCCCTGACAGGAAATAAGTTGCGCACCATAAAGCCGGTCGTATCAGTGTGGCCCACATCAGTCGGGAGGACTCGCAGGGAAGAGGTCGCAATCACACGGTTGAGGATAGGGAACTGTGCCCACACTCTTTCTTACCTCTTCACCGAAGAGAAGATCCCTCCCTACTGTGAGGATTGCGACTCTCCCATTACTGTGAGACACCTTCTGACGGTGTGTGATAGGTACCGTGCTCTGCGCATCCGGCTGAACATCAGGGGAGACATAGGACACGTCCTAGGAGACGATCCTGATTGTGTCTGTCGGATAATGTTATTTTTAAAAGTCTGGGCTTTTTAACTGTTTGTGACCACCATTATTTGGTGTTTTATCTCACGCGCATTTTAATGTGAGTTGTGTCGCTTTTATTTGTGTATTTAATTATTTATTTTCAATAACTTGACATGGTGATGTTAGGTTGACGTGGTGCGAATGACCTTAGTCGGCGAAGCACCCTAATCACCCAAATACTACTACTACTAATTGGTAATACCGTCAGAGAAAAGTCAGGGGAAGGTCAGGGAATTTGAAAATTGGATATCAGTAGCCTCCGTGGTTAATGTTTACATAGGAAAAAAATTATAAAAATTACTTATTACGCAATACACACAACAACAGATTGAATACCTTACTGATTTGAAATGTAAAACGACTAAATTATCTTTAAAAATATTTCCAAGATTGGCATATTTTTACATCCTCTCATAATTTTGAGCACATGTACAATATCTTTACTTAAGACAAAATAATAATGTAGTAATTACAGGACACAGATTATGTGTACATAAAATAATTTCAAGACACACTAAATGCACGGTGATAGGTTGTATACCATACTGCTTTCAAATGCACAATTATCTTTTGTCACTTTCTCAGTTGGAAGTTTCTTGATGATATGGGATTAAATAATTTCTTTTGAAACAAGGTACAGATTGGCATGGTTTTACATCCATTGGGATTGAATTCCAATTTCTTGGTATTTTAGCTATGAATGATTAATGATACATTTCAGTTTTGTGCTGAGGGATCTGTAGGTCAAAATGACCGCTGTAGTCGACGCACCCAAAACTTAATGCCACCATTTCTACCGGGAGGGCTGCTTCCTTCCCTCTGGATACTGCATATTAGTCTGCTAGAGCCATCTGCCAAGTCACGCTATCCTCACGTGTTTTCGTTGCATTTTTTAGCCGTCTTACCCTGGGATATCTCCGTACTCCCGCTAGATACCACCGCTGTTGTCCTAGGTTGTTTGCTTGTTTCTCCAATGAACTCTCGTATTTCGCAGCTAACCTCTGTCTCTAAATGATTTGTTTTAATGGGAAGTGTAGTGTTATCTACACTCTTTTAACATTATAGTTGAATCATAAGTTGTCTGAATTTATGACGTATTTTATTATAGCACTCGTCTTTATACTTTCATTACAACTTCCTAGTCCTCGTTGCCTCCTGTTGCGTCCGTTTTTCGTGCGTACCAGAAGACGCGACAATTCATAAATATGTATACAACAATACCACAGGAAGTAATTTAGCTAATGTGTAACTTGCCTTCAGCTTTTTAAGAACTCGAAACCCTTATTCTACGTATGTCAACAGGCATTTTGTATTATTACAAACGCCTCAGGCTAGGAACTTACTTTAGTGTTTTATCGTTGGATTAGGGCTAACTCTGAAACATCCGGAATAGTTAAGAAGTAGATTTTACAACATAGAAATCTTAATATATAAAGGGCTACCAGTTTCTGGTGCGCCTTTTTCTGTTTGATACAACCTTTTGCTGACATTGCTGACTGTTTCATCAGGTGAGAGATCATCGTGAGATTGCTCCTGATTGTGCTGCGTACAGCGGCAGTGAAGGCTCGAAGCAAACTAATAAAGACGCAGCAGAAACGGTAAGGTATTTCAGAAGATGATTTGAAACAAAATATTATTTAAAATGTTGTTTCTACGTTAAATGCTACTATTCCAATCGACCTTTTTCAAGATTTATCGGTAAGACACCGTTGGGAGTGGATATTGATTTCTTCTTAAGCTTTCCCTTCGTAAAGGACGTTGAGACGCCCATATTCGGTTGCTATGTAAATATCTGCGTAACTATGACGATAAAACATTAGGATTCTTTTTAGGGGCGTATTATATTTGGTTGATGCTCGTGTTGCTTGTTATCCTGAGTGTATTCTCGCTCTCTTGACGTAAGTTTCATATGCGCTCAGCAACACTTCGGTGAGCGTGAGTCGCAAGGATGTGTTCCTTCTTTTGCTTTATCAACCATGACCAGGTTTTGACTTTATCTCGATGTTAAAGCTGTGTTTTTAGTATCTATTTATGTTTATTCAAGGATTAGAAGCATCTTCCGGTATTTTATCATTTAACTTCTGCTGCTAAAATCCCAGACTTAGGAACTCCCGCGAGGATGCCTGTGCAGGATTTTAATTTAGTGGAAGGTGGCGTCAAAGTGAGTATTATTATCCTATCCAATATGTTTCTGTCTTCTAAAATATACACTGATGGGCCCGGGTTCCACACATTAATTAGATAAGTTACAGTCATGAGGAAATCGACGAAGAATCGTGGCGAGTTATCACTTGCATAACAAATACCGCTTGAATACTCGGGGAGAATTAATCAAAATTTGTCACGTAGAGGTCGTGAAACTAAATTATCATTATCTCATGATTTATGATTATTAGATCGATGATCGCATCAAAAAAATGTGCCTCATTTTCTGTTAAACCGATTCGGTTATGAAGCTAGAATGCCAAGAAAGCCGCCTGAATATGATTTCATTTTAAAAATTATCTAAAAAATGAACTAAGCCAATGCGATGTTTAAAACAACGGCTTATAGTCCGCTATGTCCGGAATGTACACTCAGCTCACAGTAAATATCGAAATCTAGTTCTAAAACATTAAAAACCATTGATTTCTAATTTTCTTCATAATTTTTTCGGCACTTTCATTTGATCACATTGATATTTCAGTCAATGATGTATTAATCTCCACATTAACGCAATCTCAAGCAACGTACCAGCTCTTCCTGCCCCTTAGAATTAGGCTACCCTCCTAATTGAAATGATCTCTCCATAGGATTGAATGGGTCTCCAAAATTTAATGCAAATAAATAAATCTCCTTCGGTATCATTGGATATTGCAGATTTGACGAATACTTGATGTAAACTCTGAAGTACTTGGTACAGTGTTACCTCTCTGTATTAAAATGTAAGGTTTTTGTTATTTTTATCAAAGGAAGTTTACCGTAAAATATTTCAGCGAGGTGACCAATTTTCTTCCCAATGCTACTTTTTGGCAATGGAATGAGCTAATGTCTCTTCAATTTCTTTATTTGTTCATTTAAACGTGAATATTTGAGTCATTTGACGCCACTTCAGACTGGAGTTGACCCTTGACCTCTCGTATTTCGATCAAAATTCGAGGAAATGTCCTCGTAGTGTAATAACGAATATCAATTTGGGCATTTTGTGAGAATCTGAAAAACACCTCAACGACGGCTGTTTTTCAAAATGGCGACTTTATCCATGAAATTTTTGTAAAGGTATGTATCAGGGAAGAATTAGTGTATAAAAACCTTATGACTTTTATTACATTCAAAAGTTTTGATAAAACTAGATTTGAATAAAAATATCAATAATATTGTTATTTATTTAATAACTTTAATATTTACAGCTAAAAAGTGTAAAGTTCTTAATGTTTTTGAGTTTATTTTTTGTAATTTTCACAGCTTGTTTTATTATGCTTGTAGTATAAATATTTTTAACGTTCTTCAATCAAAGAGAAATTTTTTTTTGAAATTTTCATCAAAACATCCATTTTATACCAATTGATGGAAGTATTCAACTTTTGCACTGCTTATGCAGAAATAGTTACATACTCAGCATAAAGCGCCAAATGTAGATCAACATAAATACAACAATATTGGCCAATTCCTTACAAAAATACCTTATGATATATTTTTAACAAAACATGCGGAGGTAATATAAAATACATTAAAACAATATCGATCAATTCCTTAAAAATAATAACTTTTGAAATATTTTAAACAAAGCATGGAACAAGGATGTCCGCTGAAGAAAGATTTCATCACTGATGACAAGAAAAAAATTGCACAATGATTTATCAGTATCTTAAGATAAGACAATTGTCTTAACTGTGCTGTATACATGGGAGGTTAAAAATTAAATATCCTAAATTTCACAGACAGCATGAAATTGGAAGTTTGATGCATGAATTTTGCGTTAGTTGGCAAAATTTCGAATCATCTGTCTCAATGCATTTAGGACCACTACAGTTATTAGATTCAAGCAGTATGTCCAAGTAGAAATTTCTAACACCTTTCCAATAGCCCATATTATGGCACTTATGGCTATGTTTTAAGGTGTAGGAATATAAATAACAACTATTTCAGGTTGATTTATTTGCATTGATGAAGTGTCGACACCAGCTCCATAGTTTCTTGCTTACAAAATCGGATTACCCTTACTAAGAGTGAAGTATCATGTTGAGTTCAGATTTTTATAGACATGTAGCACTTAAGTTAAAATGAGAAAATAAAATCAGTCCAAATGTTCGAAAATGCAAATACATGACTTTGCATCTCATGTGTGTCTGTGTCTACATTGACATTGATGTGGAATAATAGAGAAGGGGATGCACTTATGCTTTTTTCTTCAAAGTATTATTTTTTTCTTATCCTATTTTCACTAGTAATTATCTTCAACCACATGGATTTTCATTACTTATAACAAGATAATTCGCTGAATGGTCTGAATCCTATGTGGAATGGTCAGTGCTGAGAAGCAAGACCAAATTTCCTCAATGACCCACACTTCACAGGGTAAGCAGTCACATGCCTGTTGGATTGACCGCTTTCCATCCAGGAAAACCCAGATATTTCAAAGGACCTTAAGTATGATCCCATAATCCCATGAGAAAGACTCAACAGAGGGCAAATTTTCCCACTTGAGGGTGCGAACCAAACAACCTAGCAGTTGACTGCTATTATGGATGATTGGTGAGAAATTAGTGGTGGATAAAGTTTGAAATTAGTCTTTGTTACTTTATTTCTTAGTACCGTGGAACCGAGCTTTGCTCAGAACTTTGAATGTAATAGTTATCAATAAAATGAAAAACTATGCAATGTAATTTAATATTATAATCATTTTTTTGTTTTATCAAGAATCAAAAAAGTCATTTCTAATGGCTGAAATAGGTTTTTTCTCAAAAATAAATACTTGCAAGAGTTACTGTCCATTTAGTTTCCCTGCAATTTAATGCCAAGACTCAATTCATTGTAATTCCATCTTTTGCTCCAGTCTGAGCTAGATCTTAACATTAGTTTCATATTGTTTATAATTCATGAAAAGTGTTGTTGAAACTAAAGCCACTGAGAATTGCTTCTGTTTCTTTTCTTTTTGCCTTGTATCTCTCGATATGGTCCACAGTTATATGCATAAGAGATAGACTATCGGTGATTCAGTGGAAATTTATAACTGTAATTATTTATATGTGAGATTGAGGTAATTCCGTATAAACGTATTATATTTATATAAATATAGTTCTTACTTTATGAAGAACTGATAAGGAATACCTCCACTTTAGTAAGGTATGTGAGTGCTAAATGCTGGTATCATTATTAGAGTTGTTTAGATAACAGATTGTTGCCATAATAGTCTCATTGTGATAATAGCCTCTTTTTCATATTTATAGATATGTTCTTTGCAAATGAATCCATACGTAATTGGTAATTTCTAAGCCAGCAGCACTTTTATGGTACCTAGTAAACTTGGGCCAATGGATTCCTTGTGCCCTAAAGCCCTTAAATACCTACTCTCAGAAGAATATGTTCTGTAGTTTTCTAAAAAATGTTTGCATTCCCTTATGCCCAAAAATGAAGAGTGCATCAAAATCGATTGTAAGAATTAAATACTTTGTCGTTACTGTCATTCGATAATGAAAATTTAAACCTATATCTCGATTGAAAGTAATTTAAAAAAAAAAGCAAAAAAAAAGAAACCTCTGCACTGATTCTGAGCATAATAGGGGTCCATTGTGGGGGCCTTGGGGCCTTTTCAGCCCTGAGGCCTTTAATTCCTTGTACCCAAAAATCCTCAAATACTGACTTTCAGGAGAATCAGTTTGGTAGTTTTTGAGAAAATATTTACATACCTACATAAAGATAAACATATAAATGTATACATATATACAAGGGGGTACCCAGGATCAAAACTGGGGTGGGGGGGGTGGCAAGCCATGGTCGTTCAGGTTGTAACATTTTAGCACAGAAAAGGCGAATGAAACCAAAATTTTAAGAAAATTATATATAATTAAAGCAGTGCTTTATTAGTTATTACAATTATTTGCTTAAAAAAAATTTTTTTTATTCAAGTAACATGTCTTATACTTGCTTCTAGGGGGGGCAGCTGCCCCCCCTGCCCCTCGCTGGTTACACCCATGCATATATGCAAGAATTGTTCGTTTGATAGTACAAGATTAATGCTATTGAATGTTGTGACAAATTTTCATGAGATATATTCTTTGCACAGGTATAAATATTCCCTGATAATACTAGAATTTCAATGATATTCATGCATTTCAGCTCATACTGCTGATCACTGATAATCTAAGGTATGCCCTGTTAGCTATCTTTCATAAGGACTGGACTTTGCTTGGCATGCATGTCATGTGCCATGTTAGTCTCTTGAATTGTGTTCCACTGCAAAACGTTTGCTTGGCTCTCCATTGCCTAAGTCCTCGTGCTGTCTGATTTTATTATTTCTCCCCCTCTGAGGTCCTTCCTGATGAGTGCAAGGTGGATCATGGAGGGCATGATCAGCAACCTCCACACCTACCACAGCCAGGCGATGATCAAGCACACCTTGCCAAAGCAAATCCAGAGGCCGTGGCCGAGGAGCAGATGGGCCCTCTTGGCTGGTGGGCCAGTGGGCGCTGCAACTGGAGCCCATTGGCGGACCTAACGGGCACACGTCCTGTAGTGGACAGATACACAATCTCCCGCTATGACCCTGTGGAGTGGAGAAAAAAGAACCATGAAGTACTCAGTGGTAGCTGTGAGAGGCAGCACAGGGCTAAAATGTGAGCATTATCTTACAAATTCTTGTGTAAGTACTTCAAGTGTTGGGAAATGAAATTGCCAAGTAACAATTCATCCTATCATCCTTGGGCGAATTTATTATGTCTTGGAGCATGTGAGTGACTCATTCATTCTAAGCCAGCATGTTTATTTTTCACATGGATATTTATTTCATGTTTTTAAAGATGCCCAAATACCTTTTACATTGATGTAGTGAATGCTTGTTATTACATTCTAGTATTAATGATAATATATTTATTTGCCCAATAATAGGAGGTATATACATAATATAAGGCTCATCAGATCATATTCAGAAACAATAATAACTATGCGATATAAAAATTATGACTTTAGACTTGGATTTGACTATAGTTTTTACAAATTTATGAATCATCCAAGGATTTTACATGAAGAATGTTACAATTGTTTTATAGTAGCATCATTTACTGAGTAATAAAATTCATTAATAAGTTTTTTTTTAAATTCATCTTAAAGATGGATAGGGAGATGAAAACCCTCACCCAGCTGGGTAGCACATTATATATTTTAGCACCCATTGCTAGAGGATATTCATGGGATTTGTCTTTTGGTTGTGATGGTTTATTCTTGTGGGATGTGAATAAATATCTTTGCTGAGACAAAACTTTTTCTGGTTTTTTCTCACCAGGACAGCTGTACAATAAATACACCAACCTGGAACAGTTAACTTATTTAGCTTGATCAATTTTTAAAGTGCACCACCTTACTTTTATTAACATTTAAATCTAAATAATTATGATTTCATTGAATGAAAATTTTAGCCCATTGACAGACAGCATTACTTTTTGAGTGCTATCTTTGAGGTAAGACTTAGTCAACGAAGAGGGATTCCTCTTATTCCCATCTTTTCAAATTTAACTAGCAGTCTATCATGATTAACATGATCAAAGGATTTAGGTAAATTAAAAAAATTGCCCAAGAGTTTAATTTTTAGCATGCAATGAGCCAAGTACACCATTAATTACTGAAACATGGCGGTCATAGTAGATTTGTCAGATCTAAACCCATGTTGTGAATTGGAAAGTAAGTGATAGGACACCCTTTGGAAATTCATAACCTTTTCAAATATTTTAGCAAATATATTTGTATGGCTATTGGTCTATAATTATTCAAATCATTAGCACAGCCACAGTTTTTGTGTATGGGCACTACTTTAGCTTCTTTTGATTGTGAAGGGAAAATACCCTGCATCAGAGATTCATTTATTAAATATAAAAGTGGAGATTTTATGATGTCAAAACAATGATAAACAACTTTACTGGGAATTTCATTTAAGCCTGCTCTATATTTGCTTTTGAGTTTGTAAATAATATTTTTTAGATTAGCTTCAGAGCAGGGCTTGACAAATAATGATGAGGGTGCATTTGCAATAGGTACATTAGCTTGTGAGGCAGTTGGGCCAGGAGTGGTTATATAGTGCCTTCATTCATTCACTAATGATGAATAACAGATAGCAGTGTTATTTTTAGGTCACTATGTTTTGGGAGAACTAAAAGCGACTTTTTTTCCTCTAGAATTGTTAATAATTTCCCAACCTGGCCTAGATTTGTTACTAGAATTGAATAGTTTATTATCATTATATGTGCTTTTAGCAGTAGAAATCAGCTTATGGTAGTACTTTTGAAATTCTTTATGAAACATCTTTTGTTCATCATTGCTAGATGATTTTAAGAGAGAGAGCTTGAATTTTAAGAACATTTAGGTAATGAATTTATCAGTTAACCATAGCTTGCATTTTGTTTTTTTTGGGGTGATTTACAATTGACTTGGGAAAAACATGTCAAAATAGTGTCTAAATATTATATTTAAGTAATTGAAACCTTAATTAACTGTTTTGGAATTATATATATTGTCCAAGTTTTGGCTATTAAGCAGGATCCAAAAAGGATGAATATTTCTTTATTAATCTGAAAATGATCGTTAATTATTTGTTTTTCCATTATGGCAATATTTTGGTATGTTAAGATCAATACTCATTTTGACCGTACTATGATCAGATATTCCTAGGTCATCGACAGTGGATAAATTTTTGTCTTGATCAAAAGTAATTGTAACATAGTAAATTAGGGTGGCAGATGAGGGAGTAACTCTGGTAGGATTGTTTTTCAGACATTTCATACCATAAGCATTGAATAAATTCATTAGCTCAGTTCTGTGAGGAGAGTCCACTAGGAGATCACAATTGAGGTCTCCATTCACCATAAGTATTCGATTATTTGCATACAAGGAACTAATAAGTCGGTCAAGTTTAGTAATGAATGCATGGAAATCTCCAACAGGGAATTGATTAAGGGAAGTGAGCACAAAAAACCCTACCGGTGATTCATAAAAACACGCAGCACATTCAAAGGTTTTTTTCTTCCCACATTGGGACATCAAAAGACTCAACAGTGCCCCTTACTCTGTCATGCACAAATATTGCCTCACCACCATTTCTATATGATGCATGACAGAATGAGAAGACTAAAGAATAACTTGAGAGAGTAGTAACTCTTGAGTTCCTCACTTTTCATCCAATGTTTGCAAATGCACAGAATATCTGGCTCATGCTCACTAATAGCCACTTCCAACAGGTTTACATTATTCCTTAAGCACGGAATATTGATTTGTGCAATTGAAAATGGGAGGCAACCTTCATTTTTCTTAAAACTTAACCCTTCGGGAGGGTCAAACGACCCTTAAGAAATAAATTCCTCTTGACGCATACATATTCTAGCCAAAATCCAGGGTTTTCCAGTGATTCTTGTGATTTTTCTTGTGATTCAGTCTTCACAAGCAGATGCATGAAAAGAGGAATAGGCACCTTTAGTCACTTTAAGCTGTTCAAACTCTGACTCAAAGTACTCGCCCGGTATTTTTACCGAAATGTCCTTTTTTACCACATGTAGGTGAATCATTCTTGGCACAATGGCGATTGAATTGTCAGTGTTAGATATCCTAATTATTGGTTTTGCCCGAGGTTTTCCCTTAGATGTTACCTTGGTGTATCCCTCATCCTCATTCTTTCTTGTTTGGTATGTAGTGGTCCGCAATTCCTCTGGTAGTGGCATCAATTTCCCCAAGCTGGCTATAGATAAATATGTCGACTTCTCAGGAACAGGTGCGTCATTTTCATTACGATCACTGGAAATGACAGGAGCATGATCAAAACGTTCCATCTGATGTTTCTTCACTGTGGCATCCCTCTCAGAGTGGAGCAATCTTTCATATTCCATCAAAGCAGAATTCAACGATTTCACTTCAGCAAGTTTTGCAGTCAAGTTTTCATGTGTTTTTCTTGGGCACATTTTTAGCTCGGCAATTTCTTTAGACTAATTATTAATAATCTCCACACAGTTCATTAATTCATTCTGTAGGTCTTTCACTATCAGGAGAACCTCATCTTGTTTACTTTCCAATCTTTTTATGGCATCACATGGGACTAACGAACATTTTTTGCACTGATAATATAAATGTGAGGTATTAGCTATGGAATCTAAGACTGATTTTGTGAGTCCAACACATCCATGGGGGAAAAAATACAACTGAAGTTACATTCCAAACATGCCTAATTTTCAGGAATCTTTTTGGAGCAAATATTACTACTAGTTTGATAGTTGCCATCTTGTGATCCTCTGTCCACTGGCACTGAAACCACTGGCTGCACCATGAGGATAATGTCTTTTATGGCCTTTTCTCCCCTCCACTCCGTGATGTATTCATTCCTATAACACTGCTCCACAAACTATATTGACACAAATAAATTGCTATGGAAAATGACTGGTCACAGTTCACCCTGCCCACAAGTTTCTCAAAAACCTTGGAATTGCAATGTGATTCACTCATTATGCTGACAAAAACACATGTGTAAGACAAAAAAATATCATTCTCTGCAGTGGCACTGTGAAATACTGCTAGGCAAGTAGAAAGTGAAGTGAGACTGCTCTGACCTTGACTGAGGCAGAATACATAGCTGTAGAATGCTGGCAGGAAAGCAGTTTACTTGAAAGGGTTATTGTCTTACTTGTGTGGTAGGGAAGGCCTGACTTAGCTGTGCAATGGTAATCATAGTGCAGTTACTAGTATTGAGCACACTGAATTGAACATAGATATTACCTAGAGGATACTGAAGTTAGCCTCTGATAATGTCATGATAATACATGACTGAAGTTGGGTCAGAGAGTCGGGCCATTATGGCCACCGACTCACCTGGATAGAAACCTGAGAGAACATCATGGAGCTGATTTATTGTAAACAGGTGGTTCTTCAGTGCATAGAATCAAAGGAGATTATTCTAGATGTACTAACAAAAGCACTTGATGCTGAAGTTCACGACAAATATATTATCCATAGGGAATGTATTATATGGTTTATGTTTTTTCAATGAAGGGAGAGTGTTGTGAGTGACCAAATTTTTATTCTTGTCTCCCAACAGTGATGATTTTGTATGCTCTTTTGTTTTTAATGGAAATAAATTCTGTTTGCATTGATGTTCATTTCAAACCAGTGTAATATTTTTGAAATGAAATCCTTGATTATCAGTCATCTTGACTAAAAATCCCCAGCAGTCATCATCCTCAGCTGACCCCAAGCTGTGTGCTTCATTGAAAACTCCTATGAGTGAACCAAGAGTGTTTCACAGCTTTTAGAGGGATTATGTTGGGAGCCACTAGATAATTGAAGGTTGCACTCTAGGCTTACTTCAGTTGAGCAGTTTGCGTGAGAAATTTATGACAGGTGTATTTCAGAGTGATGCGTAGAATATCATTTTGACACTGTACTATATCTCAACATTCAGCAGAAGTGATAAAGCAACTAAGATATGTCTCTGAATAGATGGGTACCGAAATTTATTCTTTCCACAAAAAATGTGGCCATAATAAAAAATGAGCTCCAATCAAAAGACTCCCATAGTACACTTCACCTCCCAAAACCTCCCACAAAAAATGGCTGATGTCCAACTCCCCCTACCAAATGCCCATGTGGTAGCTTGCTGTCAGTAAGTGTAGATGAGGTGAATTATTTTGGAGGTAAGTAGTTATATGTGGCATGCCTCAGCTCAAAATTTCTTTGTAAGATTTGCATCTATTAACGTTGACCAAACCTTCATAATTATTGCTATATGTTTGTTCAGCTGCACCATTTTTGGAGTTCTCGGTACAGCAGTTTGATGTCTAATACGAACAGCTTGTAATCAAGGCTCAATTACATCATGATGAGGCCAAGCATGCAGAAAAATCCAAATAATTCACGATTTCTTGAGGGCTTGACAGAAGTGTATACTTGTTCAATATTACACCAGGATGTGTAATAAATGAGTAAAAAATGGGGTGGTTAACATAAAAATGTTATGACTATTTAATCTGCTAAAATTGGAACCAGAATAATTGCCATTATTTTATTTTGAATAATGCACCATCAAATGTATAATGAGGAAAAAAATTGTGTTTTGTAGTTGATTTATCTAACCTTAGGATAGGAACATGTATTCTAATAATAATCTAAATTATCAAACTTACTCTTACTTACTCCTGTGGTCATTCAAATCCTAGCTGATTTTTGGCCTTGTCAACCAGCCACCTCCAAGCTCTTCTGTTCTATGCGATCTCAGTGTCACCACCCAATTTTCTCACATCATTTGCTACTTGATCATCCCATGTTATTTTTTGCCTCCCTGGTGGGCGCTTTCCTTCTGGATGTCCTCTCCTCACACTTTTTATTGTTCTGTCCTCTTCTCTTTCTCTGACATGACCAAACCATCTAATCCTCCTGCTTCTAACCATGGCAAATTAAACAGTATCTTTGTTTACTTGGTGGTATGCTTCAATAGACATATTTATTGATAACTTTTACTTAACCACAAAAAATACAAAAAACATACGACCCATAGGTTTCAATACATAAGTATCATCTTCAGGTGCATTATAAATTTGGGAACTCTCTTATATATTGGGGAAAAAGGAAAGAAGGGGGAGGTGATGATGGGGGTGATGGTGGGGGGGGGTGGAAGAAAGGAGAAAAAGGGGTGGGGGTGAAGGGGCAGAGAGAGAGGTGGATGGTACATCAATGTGCAACTGCTTCAAGGATAGGGGAGGGGGAAGGGAACAAGCATTCATTGACAGCAAACACATCAGGGTCATTAATTTTCCTCAGTAGTTCAATGTATTTTCCATATACCACAAGCCCACGTATGCCGACCACGTTATTTCGATCGATCCGAGACACCCTTACCCACGCATAAAATATCTGCTTTCAATTCCCGAATACAGCCTCCTCAAGGTTCCTATGTCTAACGTTAATTTCACTAAAGAAACCAATATCATCAAACATGTAGCCCGAGTCAGTGGATATAATCCCAACTTAATTGACAAATTGATTCTTAAAAAACAGAAGAATCTTACCTTGCAATTCATATACTCTGGTGAAAGAGATACAGATAAGAAGAAATGGTGTTCCATCAGATTTTTAGGTCCCTTCATTAACCGTCTTGTTGAATATTTCCCCAAAGATGAATTTTATCTATCTTTAAAGACTCCTTATAATTTTAAGAACTTTCTAATTAAGTGTAAGGATCACATAGATCCAAACAAGAAAAGTGGTGTATATGCTCTACATTGTAATAATTGCAAAAGTGTGTACGTTGGGCAAACTCAAAGGGATTTTATAATCAGGACCAAAGAACATTAATGTAGTGTTTTTAAAAACAATAATGAAAATAGAAGTAACTTCACCAAACATCTATTGTGTAACGGTCATAGCTGTGCATTTGACACCAAAATCCTACATTGTAGTAACATTTCACGTGAGCTCAATGCCCTCGAGCAATTAGAAATTCTGAGGAAAATTAATAACCCTGATGTGTTTGTTGTCAATGAATGCTTGTTCCCTTCCCCCTCCCCTATCCTTGAAGCAGTTCCACATAAATACCTGCCACCTCTCTCTCTCTCCCCTCTTCACCCCCTGGCCCCTTTTTCTCCCTTCTTTCCTTTGTCCCCATATATAAGAGTTCCTGAATTTATAATGCACCTAAAGATGATACGTATTTATTGAAACCCGGGTCATATTTTTTTGTGTGTTTTTTGTGGTTAAGTAAAAGTTATCAATAAATATGTCTAACAATGGCCACAATATCAAGCCTTCTGTATAGTTCTCTAAGTTCTTTGTTCTTTTTAACTCTCCATATCCCTGTTTCAAAAGTTGGTCTGTATACTCTTTCTTGATTAGGGGATCGTATTCTCCTTTTCTAAGTGCAGGTACAAAAATACTTTAGTGATTTAATTAATGTGATCATTGAAAAACATGTCCATCACCATTCAAAGCAAGACGTGCAACTTGTTCATTACGATAATACCATCTCCATAGCGCTAGGGGCACTGCACATACGGTAACAGAACAAAACACTGTTGAAATAATATTGCATCCTTTTGTAACATTTTTGTCTGAAATATAACCCCAAAAATATTTCAACACTCTTCGTTTTTTTATTTTATTTTTTTATTATTTATTTTATTATTAGTATTTATAAAACACTATTTTGTTTTCAAAAGTTAACAAACCTTGCTTAGTGTGTTTCATTAGTGTCCACACTTCTGACCCATACAAGAGAACAGGTTGGATAATAGCTACACTTGTATATCCTAATATTTATGTTTTTTAATAGAACCCTACTCTTTAATAATTTTTACACACTCCAATAAAACCTACTGGCTGCATTTAATCTTGCTTGTATTTCCTGGTCCATTCTATTTTGACTAGTTGTATGTATACAGTAGGAGTTACTATGGTAACTCCTATATACTTGAATTCTTCTGTCAATGAAAATTTGTGACCTCTTACATCCAGCGTTGATTTAGCTGGCTCCACCTCTCTTCCTATTTTCATATATTTTGTTTTGGCTTCGTTCACTTGTAAGCCTACTTTGCCTGCTCCTGCTAAGAAGGCTGCCACTCGCATTTTAGGTCATTTTTACTATCTGGTACCTATTAGAGTAATGTTATCTGCAAAAGCTAGTATGTTAATTCGACCTTCTATGTTTGCTCCCCCTGGCATAGCTTTTATTACCTTCAATGCTTCTCCTAGGGCAAAGTTGGACAATAGGGGGACTACCCATCTCCTTGTCTTTCCCCTGTTTTAATGCTAATGGTGTCTGCGTGTTCCCACTATATTCTAACCTTATCTCTTAAAAGTTCTACACACATTTCTGTTAATCTTGCATTCTTTTCTGGGAGATTATTCTAACTAAGAATTATCCATAGTTTTGACCGTATTATACTATCATAAGCCTTCTTGAAATCAATTAATAGTACAAATAGATTTGTGTTATATTCCCAGTACTTTGAGGCCAACTCTTTTACTGCAAATATTTGGTCAGGGGTTGATTTCTCTGTCATAAATCCTGCTTGGTGCTCTCGGATTATTTTTTCACCATATACTTTTTATCTATTCCCAGGTGAAAATGAGCTGTTCACTGAAGTGTTTAGGAGCTGTGCATGAACTGTTGAGCCGTTCAGGAGACATGCAGGAGCCATGCACACAGCTCCATCTGGCAAACCTTGAACGGTTCATTAACAGCTCTTGAACGGAACGTTTCCAGCACACTTCCAGCTCGGTTCACTTGAACACTTCATGAACAGCTGCTGAACAGAACATTTCAAGCACATTCCAGCATATTTTACACAAAGGCTTCATGAACGGCTGATGAACAGAACTTTGACTACACTAAACTCACAAAGTTGAACATTTCTGCATTGAAAATTTATGAAAATCTGCAGTAAACGTATCATGTGTGATGAATTTCAGGCTATCAGGACACATACAATGATTATAGTTTTCCAGGATCTTACAATGGGGTAGATTATTAGGAACCAATGCATCAACAGCGAACTCAGCCATCATCACCTCATCCCTCACATGTGTCATTGATACCTTGGTATGCAAAGCAATAAGTTGTTCCCTGAAGTGTTCAGGAGCTGTGCATGAACTGTGCATAAACTGTCGGGCCATTCAGGAGACGTGCAGGAGCTGTGCACACAGCTCCATCTGGCAAACCATGAATGGTTCATGAACGGCTCTTGAACTGAATGTTTCCAGCACACTTCAACATACATATTTTACATGAAAACTGAACTGAAAACTGAATGATGAATAGAACTTTGACCAAACTAAACTAACGAAGTTGAGCATTTCTACACTGAACATATATGAAAATCTGTAGGAAACATCATGAATAATGGATTTTAGGCTATCATGACAAATAGATTGAGTATAGTTTTCCAGGATCTTACAATGGGGTAGATTATTAAGAACCAATGTTTCAACAGCAAACTTATCCATCTTCACAAGCTTCATTGATACCATGGCGTATAGAGCAAAGACCATTATTTGTAAGTTATTGGATTGAAAAGTTCACATAATACTAATGATTTTTATCTCCAATTAGAGTAAACTTTGGTATCACTCAATGATAATATCCACCTTAAAATTAGGTTTTGGACATTAATGCAATACATTGTGGGGAAGTATTCACCGTACTAACCTTGCACATTACACTCAATAGTAAATACTTTAATTTTGAGAAGCAACGGATGTAGAAGTACTGACTGCAAACATTTGACAAACTCGTTGAAAATGTAACCATCACAGTGGTAAGTCCATATTAATAAGGATTTTTGAATGCATTACAGCTATTAAATTAACAACTATCAGAAATATAATGATAAGGCCTTCATGACAGAAATTATAAAAACAACTCCCAAAATGTATAAATTGTGCATCAGAAAATTAATTGCCAGGATTTTCATGGGATACTTCTTTCTCAATTAAATATTTATGACAAGTTAAATTAGCCCAAATTAACAAATAAGTCTAAGATTATGAATCCAGTGGCAGAAATCGATCAAGGATAGTGTTGGCGCAGGTTGGGTTATCGGGAGGTATAGAAATAATGTTCACTCACTTTCATGATCAAAAGCAATCTGACGAGCAACCGCCAGTTGACCCGCCTTTTATTGATGCAGTTGTTTTTCACATACAATTCTAGTCATAGATGGCACTACCAGTGCAGCACATTATGCCTAGCAAATATTGTAACTCCCAACACTCCTCCTCAATATTTGCAAGGCATATTTACAATTGTTTACATTTTATTTCACACATACCAAGTTCAGTGCGATGCTTAGAAAACACATCATATGGTAAACCCTTGGTTAAAACATCTGCAATTTGACTTTCTGATGGAATGTATGTTACATGTATGGTCTTATTCTTAATTAGGTCTCTAACAAATTTGTAAACAATATCCATATGTTTTAATCTTTTCTGCTCCCAG
Organism: Ceriagrion tenellum; assembly: GCA_963169105.1. Taxonomy (NCBI): domain Eukaryota; kingdom Metazoa; phylum Arthropoda; class Insecta; order Odonata; family Coenagrionidae; genus Ceriagrion; species Ceriagrion tenellum. Next base: position 186,651,963 of record OY720632.1, on the reverse strand, counting down.
TTTGGTAATGCACATATACATGATTGATTGTCTTCATACATTGTTATGGGTTGTGTAGTTTCAATTTTCATCTCAGTTAATAACTGTTTAAGCCATAACAATTCTGCTGATGCTGAAGCTAGTGCCTTGAACTCAGCTTCAGTTGAAGATTTTGAAACTGTGCTCTGTTTGCGAGAACCCCATATAACTGCATCACCAAAAACTTTAAGTAAATATCCAGTTACTGATTTTCTATCAATGTGATTGGCATAACTAGCATCAGCATACGCACACACAATTACATCAGTATTTCCCTTAAACCAAAGTCCATAATGCAATGTCCCCTTTATGTAACGTAGCACTCTTTTTAAACCTTCCCAAAGAGCCTGTGTGGCTTTACTTTGATACTGACTATAGAAGTTAATGGCTGCACATAAATCAGGACGAGTTGCTAAGCATGCATACATCAAACAGCCAATAAGTTCTCTATAAGGTTTACTGTCTATTGGTTGTGAGGGAATATCATTAAATTCATTTATACCCAGAGGAGTTAATTTTGGCTTAAAAGAGTCCATTCCAAATTTCTTAATTACCTTATCCAGATAGCTTGCTTGACTTAAAAACAAGGAATCATTTATACGTTCAATTTTAATTCCTAGAAAATATTTCAGTTCACCCAGGTCTCTCATTTTGAATTCTCTCATTAACGTACTTTTGAGATTACTTAATTCACCAAGATCATTGCATGCTACGATTACATCATCAACATAGAGAAGTAGATAAATTAATACATTGTTAACAGTACTTACATACATGCATAAATCAGTTTTACACTGAACAAAACCAATATCTTTAGCAAATTTATCAAACCGGTCATTCCACTCCATTGGTGACTGCCTCAGGCCATATAGCGTTTTCTTAAGCTTACATACCAGTCCCCTTTGGACTTGCATACCTTCAGGAGGTATCATATAAATCTCCTCCTTCAGGACACCATTTAAAAAGGCATTTTTGACATCTAACTGATGTATATGCAACTTTTGATAGTTACTAACACTTAACAATGTTCGCAAAGTTGACATTCGGGCCACAGGTGCATATGTTTCTGTGAAATCTTGACCAAACTTTTGAGAACACCCTTTTGCCACTAAACGTGCTTTATATCTCTCTCTTTCACCATCACCACCATACTTGACAGAGAAAACCCATTTACATCTAATTGGTCTTTTACCAGGTGGAAGTTCAACTAACTCCCAAGTTTGATTTAATTTTATTGCCTCCATCTCATCACTAACTGCCTTTAGCCATTCACTTTTATCCGGTCTACCAAGGATTTCATCATATGAATTAGGAACATCTTCACTATAGGAAATAGCATTTAGCACAAGTCCTTCATGAGCAAAATTTACATACTTAAGATTACCATCATTAGGAATATTAGTTAATAAAGCAAATTCAACTCTTTCTCCTTCTTCCTCTGATACAAAATTATGATAATCATCTGTAATATAATCCTTGAGGTATGATGGGGTTTTCTTAAGTCTCATACTCCTCCTTAATCCTACTTCTGTGTTGCAATTAGTTGTTTCACCATCTACTCCATCATCATCCATATTTACATTACCTTCCCCAACATCTGAACCTTCTACTGACTCTGTCATTTCTTTTATGTTTTCAAATGAATCATTTGTTGGCTTTAGCTGTTCACTCTGGAAGAAATCTTCCCAACCATCTTGGAATTTAGTTCTATTTTCATCAAACTTAACATCACAAGCAGATATTACTTTTCTATCGGATAGGCTCCACAATCTATAGCCATTTGGACAGAAACCAAGCAAAATATATTTCTTTCCTCTCTCATCAAATTTGCTTGTTAATTCAGATTTGTTCTTACGTGAAAATGCCACACATCCAAAAACTCTCAACTTACTTACATTTGGACAGACACCATACCACAACTCTGCTGGCACCTTGCCATTATTCAATGCTTTAGTTGGACTCCTGTTAATTAAATAAGCTGCACTCATTGCAGCTTCCACCCAAAAAGTTTTTCCTAAACTGGACCCCAACAGCATACACCTGGCTTTATCTAAGATGGTTATATTCATCCTCTCTGCAACCCCATTCTGTTGTGGTGTGTGTGGGATGCTTAACTCATACTGAATTCCTTTCTCCTGGAAAAAATTCTTAACATTCTCATTAACATACTCTGTTCCATTGTCGCACCTAAATTGACATATCTTAGTAGAGAATCTACTAGTTGCCATCGCCTCATAAATTCTTAAATGATTAATTACTTCACTTTTCCTTTTTAAACCATACACAACAGTAAAATGAGAGAAGTCATCAATCAAAGTCAGCAAGTATTTCACTCCATTGTAAGCAGTGGGTGATATAGGTCCACAGACATCACTATGAACTCTCTCAAGGGGTCTACAGGCCCTTTCTCTACTCTGATTGTGTGGAAGACATGACTGTTTCCCTTGTACACAAATATCACACACTTCATATTTAGCATTTAACTCACACAGTCCATCCACAGCTTTGCTAATCTGCTTCAGCCCATCAACTCCTATGTGGCCCAATCTCCGGTGCCACAATTGCCCATCACTGATTCCAATACATGCCTCTACATTAGATAATTCTTTTAACTCCAACTTATACATATTTGCATCTCTCCACCCCACAGCTACTACAGCTTGATTTTTAGTTATAGTGCATGAACCTTTCTCAATAATAACTTTGAACCCTTTTTGTTCCAACCTAGAAATAGATATCAAGTTGCACTTTAAATTTTCGACAATCAATACATTCATAAGTTCTATTTTCCTTGGTTTCCCATCAACATAAGTCATTGCATACACATCGCCAATTTCTTTTGAGATTAAATAGGTACTTGCTTTTGCTACACCAATCTTAACAAATTCTTTTAACTTTCTTCTATTTACAACTGGAGTATCTGCCGTAACCAGATGGTCAGAAGCACCAGAATCTAGAATCCATACATTATTTACCTCGTAATTTACAGTTCCAAAGGTAGCAAAACTATGGGCTGGCAGTTCATCCTCAGAGGACTCTTGAACTATACAGTGTGCATTACCTGATCTGCCACGATCTGCAACATGTCCACCTTTGTACATCCGCCCACCTGGTCTCCAACACTCGGTCACCTTATGGCCACGAAGCTTGCAATTGTGGCAAACAAGGTGAGACCTGCCGACCCTCTTCTGACTTCTATCTTCGTACTGAGGAACACCTGACCACTCTTGACATCTCGAACCGGCAAATGCTATGGGAGACGCTTCGGTGACATCCGGTCGACTTCTCCCAACTTTCCTCTCCTTCCTCTTTGCCTCCTCCTCACCAATGCGAAGACGACAGAACTCCATGGTTAGCCTCTCCGAGGCCAAGGTCTCCAACCCGGACACTACAGCATCATACTCCACAGGCATGGTCATTAGAAATTGTAAGACGTTCCCCATATCATCTATCATTTCCCCGACTCTTTTCAAATCCATAATAAGGGCGTCATACTTCACACAATATTCATCAAATGTTTCTGATGACGGCCGAAACTCAAGGTTGCTTAATTTCTTTTTCAACATCATTCTCGTCACGGGAGTTTTCTTTTCAAACTTGGTTTCTAAATAGGTCCATATTTCATTCGCAGTTTCTTTACTTCGCACTTGTAGTAACTGAGAATTTCCCAAGCTCTGGATAATGTACCTTTTACACTTTTTGTCTAGTTTCTTCATTTCTGCTGCCGAGGTATTCTTACTTGCCAGAGTTTCGGTACTATCTCCTCTCTGGATTTCATGAGGTTCCATCCGTTTCTCAAATGGCACTTTCACATGTTCCAGCATTTCCTTTTCGTCCAAATAAATCTCCATCCTAAACTTCCACTCATCATATTCCTTTCCGTCGAAGAGTGGAACTTTAAACCTTTCGTCATCCATGCTGCCGGAAACTAAATCTCACTCCTTACGATTTTACTAATCGAATTTCACTACGACTTTCTTTTTCCCGATGCAGTACTGGGCCCATAACCTGTTGGCGCAGGTTGGGTTATCGGGAGGTATAGAAATAATGTTCACTCACTTTCATGATCAAAAGCAATCTGACGAGCAACCGCCAGTTGACCCGCCTTTTATTGATGCAGTTGTTTTTCACATACAATTCTAGTCATAGATGGCACTACCAGTGCAGCACATTATGCCTAGCAAATATTGTAACTCCCAACAGATAGAGGTTTCAACAATTCATAAAAACATAATGGCAACTGAATACATATATGTATTTTCAACAGAAAAGTACAGCGTATTAGGATAGCCAATATTAAATTTAATATAACGTTTGACAGTATTTAGTACATACAGTTCAGTAGAGATATTCCTCTAGAGGGACAATCACTGCCTCTTGCATGGTTTCCAGGTTCCACATGCGCACTATCATCTTATGAAGATTTTGCATCAGTGATCTACCACGATATTTATTACTTCAATAGGTCCTCCCCATGAGCCTTTCCATTTTTTAATGTCTTCAGCATATTCTGAATTTCTTCCATCATTGGTTCTAAGACAACATCTTGGCTCCTACTGTGTACCATATCTTCTTGTCCATTTCCATTACTATTGTTATCAGAGTTGAGTAGGTCTTTGAAATAGTCTTCCCATGCCTTTAGGACTGTAGCTAAATCTCCCTCAACATTCCCATCCTTGCCCTTCACTCCCAGTACTTTAGAACAGTATCCTTTCTGGATAAATCTCACTGTCATATGGAAATCCTTAGTGTTACCATGCACTAAATCTTGTTCTGCTTTTGTGAGTTTATTATTTATATACTTTCTTTTCTCAGTTCTTAAAGTCTTATTGCCTTTGGCATTAATTTCTCTGTATGCTTCTCCTTTTTCTGTACGTTGACATCTTAGAAACATAGCTTAGCATCTTTCCTTTTCTTGACCAATTCCATGTATTTAAATTCCTTAAATTATCAAACAGATTAACTAAGAAGAACATTTTGAAATAAGGTGAACTTAAAATCCAGGCATAAACGCAAGGCTCAAATGCTGCAAAAAATGACCAATGAGTTGTAAAACTCTCAAAAAGGAGCTCAGGAGGTACCACCCCGGAAAACTTATTTCTGGTGGAAAAATGATGCTAGAGAGGTGGAAATATGAGGTAATGTGTGGCTAGAACCTCCAAGTGTACAGTGGATACAAAATGAAGTATATTGAATGACTAGATGAATTTAAGTTAGAAAGTCATAGTTACATTGGCATGAGGTGGCTCCAATATGTTTCCTAGTTAGAAAAACTGTCAAATCTTTGTCAGCTGGAAATTTGGAAAATCAGCTCACTATTTCATGGTGAAAATAAATAATTCTTTTTTGAAAATATCAATTCATTTTTGGTTTACTGCAGAAATGCTTCACTCTCCTGTGTCAATTCCTATGAAACACCACATCATGAGGAGATGAATTGATTAACGACAGTCACTCAGATCTCCTGATATTACTATGAAAATCTTCTTTTGCAGAATTGTATGATTATATTCTTATTATTTTTGTGAAAGTGTCATTCATAAAATGAATGTGTGTTTACTGTGAAGAAGTCATCCTAAAAATGTATGTGTGATAATTGTTCAGGCAATGCAGATCTGAATATTTTTTTGTGGATTTCGCCTGTCTCAGGAATGACTATGAAGGCCACTGCTGCATCAAGGAAGCATGCAATCTTACTGACAAGACCCAGGTTGAGAACACACAGCGGTTGGAAGCAAGGGCTGCAGAGGTGCGCTGTATGAAAATACGGCTGGAGCATGCAGAGGCAGCAATGAGGGAGGAGATGGAGCAGCTGGAGATTCAGAGGGCTCGACTGGTGACGGCCATTGGAGTCTTGGAAATCCCTGAGCAGATTGTTGGGGAGTGCATTGACTTGCGGACAGCAAGACTGGAAGATGACCTTGTGCGAGATGCTCCTGAGGTAGAGCTTGTGAAGGTGGGGAATTGTCATCGCTTGGAATAAGTAATAGCTCTGTAATGGTGCCTTTAATTCTCTTGTTAATACATTTCACTGCATAGCCTTAAAGACAATTAAATCGTCTTCTCTATCCATGTAGTCTAGGAGTATCTTTTGATCCAAACGTTTTAAAGGTACATACTCATATTAAGAAATTTGATTTCATAAACCTAGGTTATTAGCAAAGTAAAATTCTGTAACTCTACATTAGACTTTCAAGAGATGCTAAAACTGTGAGCTTCTTGAAGAAGTAGAAATTCTTACAAAAAGCTGCTGCTTTCCTTGTTGCATTTAGCATAATGCATACTACTTATTAATGGTGTAAAATATCACCTAGAAACGAGAAAATTCATGAATGTTCATTTGGTTAAGTGTGTGCTAAAAAAGAGTAATTTGAACATTTAACAAGCACCTATGATATTTTACCTATTATGAGTATACAGGGTGTTTAAAAAAGAATGACCTAATTTTAAAGCTCCATATTTATTGATAAAAATATACTAAAAAAATGGAACCCGCAAACTGAGAAGACGCATTGACTGACATCTAATGGTGATTTTCTGAAACTCTAGGCCATGCCCATTCAAATAACGCACATTTCCTTGCCAGCACATCCCATGTTTCGTAATTATTACTGTCCAAAATCAGGTCATTCTTTTTGAAACACCCTGTTTAACTATGTGCAGAGGGGTAAATATGACAGGTTTACTTTTAAAAACCTTTTTATATAATTAAAAATGAAAGTGCGTGTTTGTCTGAGTACCATCATAGTCACTAAAAAAATTACCAAAGGTAATTCTGATCCTATAAACAAGATATTGCAAATGCATATCTGTTCGCTCTATTGCACTGTTCACTTCACAAACACGACAGCACCCCTGCTTTGGTTTATTTATTTCTGACCTGTAACTCATAGCAGCACCTTTGAAAACAGTTCAGAATACACTTAATGACAACTATACAATTAGAGTATAATATGTAACTCGTAAGGGAAGGAGGACTTTTTGACCCATGTGACATTACCACCCAAGCCAAAAGAAAGGCTGGCTGAAACATGAGTGGCAAAGTCCTTCTTCATCCCCCTGTTAGGTGTATGGTTTTTGGCCAGATCAGAGAGGAAAGTTCATAAAATATTCTCCATTTGTGACTGTGATGTATCATTATTAACTCTGTCGATACTTCAATATGTTGGAAACAAATATCGTAAAATTTTGTTAGATATGAAATCTCATTTTGCAATGAATGTTTACTAGTGATTCCCTAACTTATGGTCATTTATGACTTTTAAAATATATTTGTATGCCAACAATTGACCAACTGATTTTTAACTTAACAAATACTCAGAAATATTTTGATCTTCCAAACCATAATCTTGGATTCTCCATTCTTCATTGTCATCTCTAGAATCTTCTGATGAACTCACTAGTAGAAGTAGTTCACTGTATTAATAATTCTAAATTGACATTTCATTTTATCTATTCCCATTAGGTTAGACTTTCAGTAGTGCAAATAAGTCATTGTTAGGATAACCCAATATGATACAACATGAATACAAAAGGGAGCATAAGTGTCTCTTTCCTTCCTTATAAATGGGCAGAAAAACTAACTTTCCAATTAGGTGTGGTAAAAAAGAACCTTGTATCAAAGTAATTGTGTCCACAGTATTTATCTGTGCTCATTTCAGGGTATCATAAAACATGGATCAAGGTTGTTACTACTAGTTAAAATGCTCAAATTTTTAAATTAGTACTTTGAACAATGTTCGAAACTTTGCACAAAATATAAGGCTATGGCCATTGTGAACTGAATGAATTTTGGCAGTTAACTCAACTTTTATTGGCATTTAACTTAACTTTTCTTCTCCCTTGTCAATCCTATCATTTCTGTTTGTTTGCACTGATGTGTTCCAGCCTGTGCTAAAAAATAGAGAGCTCCCAGTATTATCGCATTGTGCCTCTTATGGCTTAAGGAAATGCACTTGAAAATAGCTCTCTAGTAGACTTGTGTCTCATCTCCACAACAGATGTTTGGACAGTTGTAAAAACCCTAAATGTAGTCGCCCTTTGCAGGCAGCTTTGGTGTTATAGCTCTAACTTCGTGCAACCCTTAGCACGAACTGTGGCAAATGAGTGGAAATGCAAGCAGGCATATTTAAAATGAAATTAGAATCCCTGCACCATGATAACTACTGCAATATGGTTTCCAAAGCATATGAGACTCGTCTGTTTTTCAAACATAATATATCACCATTGTCAAATCACCATTATCCATTTCCTTTCCTTTTCACAGTGCATATTTCCAATTTCTCACCTACAATGACAGTGCCCCCCAATATAGCATTGAAAGCATTGGGAACTATGTGCTTCAGCTATACAGTCCTGAGATTCCTGTTGAGATTTAGGCCCTGAGGTGGAATTACCTCTGTAGGATATAATAGCTTCAGTAATCACATCCATGCTAGTTATTTTGTTGATTTTCAACAAAGGCATGATCCATATATGATAAATGCCAAGTTTTTAAATATTCTGTGGCAAAGCTTATGTTTTGAAACACAAATTAGTAACAAATTTGATAACTATACACAAAATATTTGGTTGTGACAATTGTGAATAAAGCTTAATATCTACTGGCAAATGATTCTTCTACGTGCATCACTCCATTCATCACTGTGCATGCTCACATGTAATGCATATGCAATGTAATCTGTACTTTTTTACCTATGTTTATTTATTTATTTCTGCAATTAATTTTATCTAAAAGTACGTAATAGATTTTCAAACTAGTTTTTACTTTATTTCCTTGCAATTTCTTTTATTCTTTTATTATAAGTTGATATTCAGCCTCAGCATTTTCATCCAAACATCTTGACCTATTTCATCCATTAATTAGAGAGAAACGTCAAGATATCTACAGACCTGTGTAACATAAAACAACATTAGTCAAGGTATACCTGTACCTCTATAGCATTTTCCAAGGTTATCTGCTTTAGCTCCTTACTTTTCTGTGTTACTATCCTACATCCCCAGCAACACACTTTATACCAAGAATAACCAATATAAGTATGCCATATGTATAACCATTGCTTGCCAACTTCTGGATGTATGTCATTATACTACTTGTATATGGCTACCCCATGTACTCAATGGTGTATACCAAATGGCTTGATGTCTGGTTTCAGGCTTAGACCAATGCGGCTGCAACCCATCTGTGTACGTATGCCATAAATGTACTGAAGCCTCGTGATGGTCATGGATGTATACTGATTAGCCATAATTGGCATTCTAGTGGTAGACTCAATTCCTGAGCAATTCAGCAAATACTAATCAGGCAATCGTATGAATTCAATGGAGAACTTGTCGATTTTTGAAAAAAAATAGAGGTAATAGAGGACGATGAATCTTACCCAGCACAAAAAATCCGAGGCCTAAGTAATGCTTAGTTCCTGAGATATAAATTCTCAAAGTTTTCGAAATTTCAACGACGCAAAAAACGGGTGAAAAGGGGGGCGTGGTCGGATTGGGCAGGTCTGACGTCACTCCTGTCACTCGGAGGCCGCAGCGGTTGCGGTCTGTCTTGGGGACTCTGGATGGCGTCCCCGGGAACTTAGGGCAGGAGCGCTATGCCTAGAATGGTGGAGTATTCTATGGATGCAAGCACACAAACATCTACGCTGCTATCAACGATGGAAATTCCGCTTCCAAAGTAAGGGAACCAAAGCGAAATTTAACCATATACATTAATTTAAAGTCTCATGTCATCGGCATTGTCAGAACTTCTTACACTGTAGAGACTGGTTTTGTGAATGAATTTGTGTGTATAATTTATCGAGAGCTCATCCATAAATTCCTTCTTTCAGGGCAAAATCATGAAACCTGTGTTTAGGCTGCTAAGGACAAAATTTTTTTCTGAAACAGGAGAGAAACGTTTGAAAAGTGTAAGATTTTCTCTCCCACACGCCTGGGTTTGCATTAAACTTGCAACTATAGGATTTATTTCCACTATTTTACCTGTCATTGCATTTATTTTTGTAACATTTTGAAGAATCGAAACGGGGATCTCAGGAGAGAGAAAGTTAATCCATTCCAGTTCATTCAAAATGTAGGGCATGATAACACAGTATTTTCTTTTCCTCTAGGAATTTCATCTTTCATTCTCGGTGTTATGCGGCATGATTTCAAATGATATCGCGTAGGCATGTAAAGCAAAAAATGACTCCACTATAAGCGCATTTAATGAAGTTTTCACCAGACGCTTTGCATCTGCACGATGCAATCCAAGGAGTAGGAATGATGCCTACCATCAAGGAGTTGATCTGGAGAAGCAATTACAGCAATTGGAAGTTTGGAATGGAGATGTTCCTGATTGCAAAAGACTTATGGCCCATCGTAGAAGGTGTGGAGACGGACACAAAGAAGGACGCGAAAGCAAGGTCGAAGATACATTTAATGGTTGATGAATCTTTGTACCCAATGGTTAAGGGTGGTTGTACGGCAAAGGAAGTGCGGGAAAAGCTTCAGAATACGTACAAAGACAAAGGACTTACCAGAAGGCTTAGTCTGCTGAGAAAACTCTTCAGAATCAAGCTAAGTGATTGCTGTTTGATGGAAGAGTATTTAAATGAAATTTTGTCAATAACTCAAAAGCTGGACGCTATCGATGCAGGAATGGACAATGAGTTTATTGGAGTGATAATGCAAAATGGTTTAAGTAATGACTATGACCCAATAATAATTGGGATGGAAAGTTCAGATGTTAAGATCAGTAGTGACTATGTGCTGTCAATGCTACTTCAACAGGATGCAAAGCATTAGGGATCCGATGATGCGGCAAAGGAAACTGCATTCATGATGAAGTCGATGGGGAAGGAATTCCCTCCTAAGCATGTTGTTTGCTATAAGTGCAATAGAGAAGGACACAAGTCATTTCACTGCCCAAAAAGACAGTTAAGATAATGGGAATGTGCAAAGGGCAAGTGATAAGCAAGGTAGAACAGAGCATTGAGCAAAAAAGGCTTCAGTGAAAGGGCAAGTGATAAGCAAGGTAGAACAGAGCATTGAGCAAAAAAGGCTTCAGTTCTTCTTGCTACCTTATCAACATCCACGACAAACTATGGCATTGGGTCATTGATTCCGGATCTACGACACACATGATGATGAGGAAGGATTGGATGGAAGAAGAACGCCCAAGTGTCCTGGAGGTGACTGTTGCTAGCAATAGCAAAATTTATATGGAGAGCACAAGTACTGTTCCAGTTATAGTGAATAGTAGTGGAAGTTTTGAAACTACTGGTATTTAAGATGTTTTATATGTTCCTGACCTGAGCAAAAACTTGCCAGTACAAAACTGTACTAACAAATCTGTCAGTAAAATGTTAGAAAAGGGACTGGTTGTTACTTTTGACAATGATGGGTGCAAGGTATATGACAAAGACAGTTCAGTTCACTGGGAGTAATGCAGGCAGCATCTACAAGTTGGATATACTCCCTGAAGAAAAGGTGAATGTCATGTCTGCATTATTAGAAACGGAAGATTGTGGCACAGGAGACCAGACGCATGTGCCGAAAGTTTATGGAACTTTTAGCCAAGGGTCTTGCTGATGGAGTGGAATTCACAGGGAGGGATGACGAGCCTTGCATTCCGTGCATAGAAGGAAAGCATTCGCGAGTGACTTTCCATGATAGTGAGACAAGGACATCCCAAAAGCTGCTACTGGTGCATTCCGATGTTTGTGGACCCATGAGTGAGGAGAGCTGGGGTGGAGCAAGATACATGCTAACATTTACTGATGACTTCTCAAGGAAGACCTTTGTTTACCTCTTAATGTGAAAAAGTGAAGTTACTGCCAAATTTAGAGAGTTCAAAGCGCTGGCAGAAAAGCAAAGTGGGGAAAAATTAAAGGGGTTACTAACCCATAATCGGCGGGAATATGTGAACAGGGAAATAGAGAGCTTTCTTAAATACTGTGGCGCCGAGAGTTTTCTCGTCGCAATGTCGGGGACTGCACTCTCAATACTACTTTGTTTAACAAAGGGAAAATTTTACTATGCCAATTTTGCTCTGTCTTTTATCTAATAATCATAATTTTTGCCTATTTATAATTTTCATTGACAAAACTTCATCTATTTGCAAGAATAATTCGTACAAACTCATGGCTAGTCTAAGGGTGTTTTTTCCATGGCCTCTGGCATTATTTTGTTTTGGTACCTTCCCCGCTCCGCGTCCGCGTACCTGCTGTGGAGATGGTCACCTTTGGGGACATCACAGGGTTACTATGTATAGAATTATACCCAGCAGAAATCCCAAGAAAATTTAACGACAATATAGTTTCATAATTCATGCAATAATGCCTGTTTACCTTCGTGTGGAAATTTCCCGGCGAATGAGTAGCTGAGGCTCGGGACGACAATTCAAAAGTTTGAATGACCACCGTGAAGAACACATGGCATGGTTGGTGTTATGTTTCGTACCTCTCATTTGAAAATATTCCTTTGCAGCTGCGATAGTCTCCACAAAATTGCTGGCGATAATAGTATTTCCCAGGACGTTACTGTTTACCTATGAATTGACACTGACAGAACTTACATGGTAAAAATATTTTCATGGTGAACAAACACATAGAAGATTACCACACAGTGAAAACTTGTAAATATATTTCTCGTTTCTTTGTGTACTCAAATGCGTAGAGGTTTTAGTAGTCCAATGTTTATTAACGTGAAGGAGTGAGTCAGGAGGAGAAAGGTGGGTAATTCCATGGAGGTTGTTTTGAGGTGAAGGGGTGGAGATACATGGTGGTGGGTCGACTGCCAAGGATCAGGGAATACCGGGATCGTTAGGCCAGGTAAGCATAGAAAATCCGTATCGTGAAGAAAGGTTGAGAGTGCAAGGAGGCAATTAGACACAATTGGCTGCTCTTTCTTCATCCTTCCATCGCTGCGTGAGGGACAGGGAATCCGCGCCTTATCGCAAAGCGCTCAGGGGTGGCCCTCCCTTCATTCCGAGAAGGTCTAGCTCGGGTGGGTCATTGGAGGTGGGGAGAAGTTCAATCAGTTTTTGTGGGGGGAAGAAAGTAGCTAGAGGATGGCAAATAAGGAAGCTTAGTGGGAAAGTACGGATGGTCTCAATGTTAGGGTCAGTGCAATGCAACGGAAAGAAAAGGTGAGGGGTGTCCTCCCAGCATGAGGGTATTTTGGTCACCCCAGGATACTAGCTCCTCTTCCATCGCTCCCTCATGCAGCGCCGGACCGAAGTAAATAGACGCCATTGTATTCCATGTTTTTTCCATTTCCTGCTCATCTACATATACATCATACCCTGCGAGCCACCACGAGGGTGTGTGGCAGGGGGTGAAGATCACCAAACATGCACTATTGCCATGTAAGTAGGATATATAATGTAGACATGCTAGAAAATAGGGTCATAGTTTATTAGTTACTACAGTAGATTATTAGTTATTGCAATTAATTGCAGTAGTTATTACAATAGAATATTAGTTACTACGGTATAGTACAGGTTAAAATCTACATAATAAGGAAGGGATTATTGGTAGTTATTACATGCATCATGCACTATAGACTATTCTAACTATATTTCACCTCCTATCCCTTTTGCTAAGTTGCCTATTGTTCTCTCTTATGGTACGCGGGAAAAATGACATTTTAAATCTATCGGTACGACAATCTATCTCTCTAATTTTGTTAATATGGTCAAACCTAGAATAATACGTAGGGGTTCTTAATATATATCTAACGTCATCTGTGAACAAATCGATTTCGAATTTACTTAAAAGGTTTAACCTAAATTTTAACCTGCGTTCTGATAGTAATTCCCATCCTAGTTCTTCTATTAAACTCGTAACACTTATACAATTATCATAACGGCATTTAACAAACCTAGGAGATCTCCTTTGCACGCGCTCTAATTCTTTTATCATACCTTCCTCGTACGGATCCCATATACTAGCGGCATATTCTAAATGAGGCCTGACAAGTGTAAAATAGCTTCTTTCTCGGACTCTCTCATCGCATTTGCCTAGAACCCTTTTTACGAATCCTAATCTACGGTTTGCTACACTAGTTATTTCCCTGATGTGTTTCCCCCATGACATGTCTTCACTGATGGTGACGCCTAAGTATTTAATTGATTCTACGTTACATATTTTGTTTTCTTTGATGCTATAATTATTCCGGGGAAGGCCATTCTTTTTCCAAAAATTCATCATCGCGCATTTCTTCAAATTTAATTCTAGTTGCCATCTATCACACCAATCATCAATCTCATCTAAATCCTTAGCTAAACACTGTCTGTCCTCTTCATTTCTAATTTCCTTATACACTACTGCATCATCGGCAAAAAGACGGAGCTTGCTATTTTTTACTACACTATTTAAGTCGTTTACGTACAGAAGAAATAAAATTGGGCCTATCACGCTTCCCTGGGGAACACCCGATGTAACTTTTACTTCGCCTGAGCTGACACCATCTAATACCACCCTTTGAACGCGTTCATGTAAGAAATCTCCTATCCAGCCTACTATATTACTGTCTATTCCGTATGATGCTAACTTCGCGAGTAACTTACAGTGGGGAACCTTGTCAAAAGCTTTTCTAAAGTCAAGAAACGCTGCATCTACCTGTACGTTACCTTCTCCGGAAACTAAAATATCGTGAACAAAAAGACCTAATTGAGTTTCGCAAGACCGTCCTTTTCTGAACCCATGCTGGTTTGTTATTAATAAATCCTGGCTGTCGAGGTGTCCCATTATTGATGTTACTATTATATGCTCTATAATTTTACATGATAGTGACGTTAATGATATTGGTCTCTAATTACATGGCTGTTCCCTATCTCAGCTTTTATAAATTGGGGTCACGTTTGCTATCTTCCAGTCTTTGGGAACCGCGTGTTCTTCGAGGGATTTATTAAATATTACTTTAAGATACGGAGCCATTTCGAGAGCTAATTCTTTATAAACACGAGCTGGAATTTCATCAGGACCTGAGGACTTGTTCGGGCTAATGTTACTTAGTAAGGATACGATTCCGGTACAAGATATATCGATTGGGGGCATTGGTTGTTGAAATCGGTCTGGTATGGTTTCGCGGAAACTATGCATAGGTTGATTAAAAACACTCTGAAAAAAGTAATTCAAACAATTTGCCTTATCTAAACTGGAAGTTACTATTTCGCCTCTATCGTTTTTCAAGGTATTAACCGTTGACTTTTTAGTTCCCTGTACTTCCCTAACATATGACCAAAATGCTTTCGGATTTCCCTGACTGATGTCTCCATAGAGATGGACTGATGATGCTCCTTCTTCCTTACCACCTACAACCCAAACATCTTAGAAATAATTATTTTGGCCTTTCCCACCAATCCAGAAGCAAAACCTCATCTGCCACATTCCCCCGCATCACTTTTACCTGTCCATCTCTATGGAGACATCATCAGTGAGGGAATGGGCTCCACTGTAGGCCTAAAATACCGGCTCTTCTAGCCTCTCCAATGCGGTGCTGGACTCTTTGACTTGTCGCTGATTGTTCCACATTCCTCATATTTCACAACCCATTTGACTTTCATCCTTTCTTTTTTTAGAAATTGCAGGATATAAGCTCCCAGAATGTCCGTTACATTTGCCTTGATCGTCAGAATATAGCCCTTAAAAATCACGACGGTATCATTCGTCTCTTCTCACTTCACATTCTCTTTTTAATTATTAACGTTTAAGAACTCAAGAGTTATACGCACACTACAAAGATAAAACATGTGGGTGGACGTATTGAAGCAAAATTATTTTACATGGACCCATCCGCCTTTTATTCGGTCCTCATTTTTAGTATTTGGGTACATAAAAACTAAAACAATGTGCACATGATAAAGCGGAGTTTATCCAGCATTGCATATTAGAAAAATTATTTAAAACAACCATTACCAACCATATCTATATTCACTTGTTTGTGACTTGAATGTTTTTTGATTCTTTTTTGCTCCCATGTTTTTCTCTTGTGTTCTTACTGTATAGTAACATGGTGGTGGTGTATTAAATTACTTCCTACCTAGTAGTATCCTACTCCGTGTTCCTGATAAATCGGTGACCATCACAGTTATTTGACGAATCGAGTACTATGGATTTGCGAATCCAACAGAAATAAGTAAATCATTAGATAATAATTAAAAGTTGAAGATCAATCTGGATTAAATTGACATTTAATAACAAGATAATACATTACACGACACAAGTACCCAATGTTTAAGAACATTTTAAGAAATATCAGAGACATAGGCCAGAACCAAGTAGAAATTCCATCTGACATGATCTAATCTCAGTGAAGTAAAAGACCATAATAAAAGATAAATGGTCACAATATTACATTAATTTCTCATACTTGCATTAAGCATTTCCCATTGTTTATTATTTACACAGTTTTCAATCTTCAATCATAAGAGTTTATCAGTTATTACCAAGGGGAAATAATTAACATTTGTAGAAACAACAACATCATCCAATAATAAAATCTGCAACATAGAATAAAAATAACTCTGGGAACAAGAAATTAACAATTTTTCTCAAACATAACATGTAAATAATTTCACATGAGAATTGTATTGCAGGTTGACATCTCTGTGCAATATCTTGATAATAGGTCTCAGGACACTTATTAAAGTAATCACATTTTCGAGGAGTAAAGATAAAAACTTTGGTTGTACTCAAAGAAACTTAGACGAAATGTTATTCGCTATTAAAATATGACCATTTGAAATAGCACAACTTCAGTTCGTGTGAAAACATAGTTCGCACCGCCACCATCTTGAATGACGTCAGCTAATACATCGTGAGTGTTGTCCGTATGTTTGGATGCGAAAGTAAGCAGTGTTTGTGAATGGTTTACAACAAATTACGTGCTTATACTTCGTATTTAAAAATGAGGACACTTATAGAAAGAAACATGGAAGTATAATCAGGACTTTTTCTTGCTTTATTGATTTTGGAACAGCTTTTGAAAGGGTGAATTGGAAATCAAAATATTTTGATTTCCGATATGGAGAGGTTCCACTAAGTCCAGCCTGATTTTATTAGGGTAAAGACAAATAAACTAACGAAAATACTGGGGAAAATGGGAATAGATTGGCGAGACAGGAGACTAATCCAAAACTTATATATGACGCTAAGGGCGCAGGTGTGGGTGGCTGATGGTGAATCAGGGTGGGCAACTCTAATTCGAGGGACGATGCAAGGGTATCCGTGATTGCCACTGCTTTTCGACATATATGCTGAGGAAATGGTAAGACAAGCATGGGAAGATCTTTAGGTCGGAATCAAAGTAGGAGGGCATCAGATAAAGTCGGTTAGATTTGCGGACAATCAGACATTGGTTAGTGGATCTTAGAAGGGACTGCGAGCTTTGGTAGATGCTTTACAAATGCAGTGCGGGATATTTGGAATGAAGATAAATCATAAGAAAACGAAATTAATGAGATTCTCTGGGACAAAGAAAGCGAGGCTTGTGATTTAAGTTGGAGGATACAAACTCGAGCGAGTAGAACAGTTTAATTACTTACAATTGGGTTGTACGCTAGAGAAAAATTGACATTGTAGCAAAGATATACGGAAGAGAATAGTGCTAGCTAAGGAGGTGTTTAGTAATAGAAGGGAGCTGATGACGGGGACATTTTTTAGGATGTGAAGAAGAGGCCGGTGAAGAGCTTGATATAGAGCGTAGCGTTGTATGGGGCAGAAACGTAGATCCTCAAAAAGGACGAGAATAGGCTGCAGGCATTGGAGATGTGAGTGTGGAGAAGGAAAACTTCTGAATGAAATCTGGAATAGGCAGGTTAGATGGCTGAAGGATGTAATAAAGGGCGATGGGTTACTCAAGAGTGTGATATCGGGGAAGGAAGTTTCGCAAGCAGGGAAGAGTGAGAAAGAGAATACGCTTTTGGAAGCGCTCTCTTCCAAAAGCCGTGCTTCCACAACATACACCTTCGATCGAATTCTATGTTCTGAGCACACACGAGCACGAACGATGCATTCGTTTTTATCGAGCTTGACTATCACGAAACCAATAGCGTCATCGCCGTATTCTTCTCGTACAACCCATATGGGAAAATGAAATAATGATTAAGTCGTAAAATTCAACAGATTTACAATAAAAAGAACAATTTTGCAATTACTACCATATTCTTACCTAGCCATCTTCACTCCCCGAGTTCCAGCTTGTATCACTACGTTTACCAATCGAACTCAGAACTATATGGACTCAGGCCGATCTTAACATTCAAAGACAGCCTACTTGGATCGCCTGGCTTATCAATGTGAAATCGATTGAAATATTGATTTGAATCGGTTCATATTGATATGAAATCTCAGACCGGTAGAGAAAGCGGGTCGAGTTAGCCCGCTTCTCATATTGATCCCACTAGCCCGTTGCGTTTACCATACCGAGGTGAACCGGGTAAATCGATCTGAGTTCGATTGGTGAACGTAGTGTGCTTAGCTCATGAAAATAATAAAACCTTGTCTTTACTGAGATTGACGGATGGATTATGCGACCACCAGCTGATAAAATGGCTACAGAAGTTGAAATCACGCATCATCTCGACTAAAGGTCTAGTATTGATCTTGTGGTCGATGGGTAATATATGATTGAATAAACCATAAGGATATTCCCGGAGGATATAATAGTCTCCATTTGCATCTTTGGGCATTAGGAAGCGGACCATCTCTTCTCCAGAGAGAGAACCACAGTTCACCAGTCTGGCCAGAAAATTATGGAAACTCCAACCTAAACACATCTTACAAGTTTTCTGCGGAAATCTGCCCTCAAAACTATCAAATAGCCACTCTTTCTTCATGTGATCACCCATGAAGCTGCCAGCTGAGTCCCAAATGAATTCAATCACAGTAAGGTCCTCATTGTATGCTGAACTGGACAAAGCATTCAGTTTATAATGGCCTTTCAACATGAGATAATTCCGTAATTGTGTTGGATAGTCGATCAAACTTCCCTTGATGATTTCCCAAACCTGCCTTAAACAAGCAATTCCAGAAAAAGCAACTATCTTTATCCAAACCCAAGTGATCAATTTAGCAAAGGGCCCTTCTTCCTCATCATCAACAAAGTTCCAATTCTCTTTACACGACAGTCTAATTATCTCCAGACCCATTTCCTTCTCATCCTCGGATTGCTCAGTCCTAATGTCTGGGTTGTGATCAATGGAATATTTGTAGTCTGATATTAATTTCAATATCAATTGACAATTTTCACCAAAATTTTCCCCACTGAACTCCATTAAGTTATGCCACCAAGCATTAAAATGTTCCTGATCCACATTTCGGAACCAGAATTCTAACCTTGTTTTTGGATTGAACAGAAGAGCGAGGAAATGACGTCGGGGAAGGGACTCAAACAATACGCAGAAGACATAGTTCAGGCAAACTTTTGGCATTTGGGTGACCAACTGTAAAAAACTTTCACCATTTCCACCAATCATGAAGCACTCGATGGATCCATTTTCTTTGAAATGATCCCGGACGAAACGGACCTGTTTAAAGAAAGCCGCGGCGAAGAACTTAAACCTGTCGTGGTGGATCTTTTTTCCATCGAAATCTATGCCAACTAAGAATCCACTCTCGTCCACTTCTACTTGTTCTACCAATTTATACCAATCACATGATATCACTTCTTCAAATACTTCATCAACCCCATCCTTCACTTCTTTATTCAATGGAAGGGGTGAGTTATAATCCAACCAATCGTAAACATTTCTGAAGAACCCCGAATCACGCATCACCTCAACTAAAGGTTTAATATTGATTTTATGGTCGATGGGAAATAGATGAGTGAATAAACCAAAAGGATATCCCCGGAGGATATAATCGCCTTTGGACTTCAGCAAGCGGATCATCTCGTCTCCAGAGAGAAAACCAGAATTCACCAGTCTGGCCACCAATTTATGGAAACTCCACGTCACCTGCCTTGCCCACCAAACTTTACATTCAAAACTATCGAATAGCCACTCTTTCTTTGCTTGATTATCCATCCAATTGCCAGCTAACTTCCAGATGAATCCAATCACATCAGGGTCCTCATTATATGCAGAACTGTATAAAGCGTTGTGGTTAGCCCTGTCTTTCCACAAGAGATAATTCCGTAGATGAGTATCATCATTTCCCAAGCCCTTCGTGATGAAGTTCCAAACCTGCTCTGTCTCAATAAGATTATATACTTCGGTTATCTCAATCCAAACTTTTGATACGACCCCATTTTCTGCAAGCATACTTTTGAGCTGTTTCATTGTAAATTGCATTCAAGACTAAAGGAAGTAAGTCGAAGTTCAACGTGAATAGATTTATAAAAAAAGCTTGAGACATGTAGGTGTTTTGTGTGAATTCTAAGCCAATCCACCCCTTCAAAACATCACCGAATACTTCCTTATGTTCCAGCAAGAAAATTAATATTTTCTCAATATGCATCCGAAGAGCATTTGAGAGATCTGAAAAATACCTGGAGTTAAATAGCCATTCAACTCCTGAAATCAGCAAAAGCTCTTTTAATTCATTCAACATGTCCCATTTCTGCACCAAATTCAACATCTTTTCAAGTAATGTTACATAATCCCCGAAGTTTCTCCCTCGGACCAGGAAATCAATGTAATTGAAAGCATTGCAAGAATTGTCATTCATACACCACTTGTTAAGGCCAAGCATGTCGCCAAGGGCTCCTTTACAATCATCCCTAATATCCTCGATTAAAACTTTTGCAACCTTCTTTCCGAACGAGTCGGCAAAAAACTGCAGTGTGTGGATGCTGCATTCCTTAAAAATGCGATATACTGGGATAATCAGTTCTGAGGGATTATCTAGCACTGACTGTTTCAAACTAACCTTCCTGAACATCGAAAAATCTCCTTCTCTACGAGAATCAGTGAATTCTTCTGACAACAGATTTAATATATCTTCTAGGAATTTCCTAACCCTCACAAAATGGTCTTCGGCAAAAAGTCTCCCAAGCCATAGCTTGGCCACTTTCCTCTTTCCAGCTTTTCTAAGCAGCCTCCAGGCAAAGAAAAACTCGGCGAAAGTCCTGTGAATGAAATGATAGTCTTTACCCTGCTTGCTCACCAAGCCAGTATCACAGCAATCTTTCTTATCAATATCATCTATTTCACATGAATTTTCCCCCAGCAACAAGTTCACAGACAGTTTTTCCAATGTTTTATAGAATCCTTTTTGGGTGACCCTGGTATTTTTCTGTGACATCACGTTTCCGGAACTCTGAGCTTTCCCCTGATTGTATATTTTTATCTTCAAATAAAAAAATTGCCGGTAAAGGTGTCCAAGGTTCATCATTTGCTTCTTTGTGAAGGAATCTTCAAATATAAGAGTTGCAAACATTTGAAGGAGCAGTGGATTCTCCAAAAATCCATCAAGGCCTTCAACAAATGGTTCCTGCCAAGGTGTAATTCTTTTGGCCACTGGAATGAAATTGAGTTTACATTCATTCTTTGTCGTTCGTTTTTCTTTCTTCAACATATTTTCCATCCCAGATATCAAGTCAATGATGCCATCGTCAAGCTTCTCTTCATTCCATTTCTTAAAGTTGGCGATGGAACATTCCATTTTCTCTTGCCACTCTGAGATGGACAACCTACTCATGAGCTCATTCCAATACTCATTTAGGAATTCTTCTCGATTATCCTTGCTGAAGGAAACTAGTTGGAACGATATGACATCCATAGCTTCCTCCAGGCCAAGTTTCTCATGTATCCTAGTCGAGACAGCGACCTTGATGTTCCCATTGATATTTGTAAGGTTCTTGATGAATGAAGTGGTAACTGACTTGTAATGTGGACAAATCTCATCGAACGCGTCAAAAAAGATTATGATTTTATTCTTTATCTGACAGAATGCAGTGAGAATCTTACTCTCCAGTGAATTGTTAATCCCCTCTCCGACCATCTCAAACAATGTGTCGAGTGTCTCTTTCTTGGAAGGTGGTTTCATTCCTTCCATTTTCTTTAGAAGTTGTTGTTGTGTCGTTAAGCTCAGGTCGACAACATAAACCCATTTATCTGGGTGAGAGTCTTTGATCATCTTGGCAAGGGAGTGGAAGAAGGTACTCTTGCCGGTTCCCGGGTCATCGGCAAGTAGAATTGGACCCACGGGTTCAAGGTCCAATGCCCCAATCTGCCTCTTGATTGTATGAGAAATTAAACCCTCTGACTCGTCCAAGTAACAGTTAGATCCATCTTGAATTTTCACTGATTTAATATGAGCAAATAAGCCTTGCCTCATCTTCAAGAGGTGTAAAGTTTTCACCTGTCCTTCAGGCAAGTCACGGAGGTGCTCTAACATCCCCTGGAAGACTGACTCTTCGTTCTCGCCATCAGGTAATGGATGCAATACATAGCAGCGTGCTGTCTCATTACTTGCGCTTACATTCCATTGCCTGATGTCACTGGGACGAATTCCACGATTGCAAAAATATGACATTGCTACATTGCTCACAAAGAACACGTCTTTTTCAAATTTCTTAAGCATGTCCGCATCAAAATTTACAATTTGGGTCACTTCTCGGGGAATGAACACTTCAGGATGTTTCAACACCATTTTTTCGTCCCTATCATTTAAAAATGAGTTTGTTTTTCCCAAATGAATGTCTTCTGCTCCAAGAAGCGAGTGAATGTCTTCGGGATTCAAACAATCCTTCATGAATTTCTCAAAACAATCCTCATCTTCAGTGATTGTGAATAAATTCTTCAGCTCCACTAACTCTCCACCGAATGTGACCTTCCTATGTTGGATCATTTTCTGAGTGTCCGTTGACAGGCAAACCCAGGAGTAATTGTTCGGCTCTATATCTTTTAGAACATTCCACTTTGTGCTGACAAGCAGGTAAACACAGTCTGCGTAGTCTCTCAAATAACGTCCGGGGCAATTACGAGTGCAGCCCTTTGTTTTACAGAATGGAGGTTTTTCATCAATATCCCAGGACAGAGCAAGCGTCTTGATCTCCCCTGTCTTAAGAAATGTGTTGACACTGTCTTCGATTTTTTTGTATAAAGACCATTCACAAATAAATGGCTCATCTTTGCCTTCATTTCTGAAGAATGATTTCAAGTGGCTTTGTGCCAGCTTGAGATCAGATGCTTTCAGTATTTTGAGATTATTGTGCTGGCCAATGGTTGGCTTGATAATGTCTGTAGCCACCTGAATTCTCTCCACCGGAGAGAGAAGTTTTACATAGTTCATCAGCGTTCGACTCAAAATTCTGCCACTTGTGCGAATACTTTGGATATATTTTATGAGATCAGGCTGGACGATTTTTTCATAAAAGGACACTAATTCCTTCTCTTGAGGATTAGGGAAATGTGGTTTGGATTTATCCAGCCCAGAATGCTGGCTCCAGCATTTGTCCTCAGAGATGGATGTTTTCAACTCTTTGGAGTTTTGTTCATCACTGCATTTCCTTTGGTCCGAACCACAGTTAATTCCCAATGCCATTATTTCTGGTACTCGAACTATCAATTCTTGACCATGCTGACCTTCTTCGTATAATTTCCACATCTTGGAGATAATCTCGTGACATTCTTCAGATCGTCTAATGTTTTCCAAAATATTTATGAACACGCTTTCCCTCTCCGTGTCACCATTTCTGTAGGGAAGACCCTCATTTTCATACACAACATGCATAGCTAAATGACACATCTCATGGGCCAAATTGCTCGCTATCTCTGGAAAACCAAATTTATCATTTTTCTTGGCTGCAACACAGATCTTCAAAAGATCAAAGTCCATTATGCCTCGGTGGTCATCTGAACTGCTCGGTCATAGTCTCTCAATGCTCGTTCTTTCCAAATCAAAGGCTATCTGCAATCCTGGGATGTCTTGTACCACCTCCATCAAAGTTTTTGTTATCTCCATGTCATTCAAGTAGTCGTAATATTCTGAAACAGTTTTCTTCATAGAACTACAAGTTTGTGGAATAACAGATTTTAACAAGAGTTTCTGCAAATGGCAGTCTTTAACCCCTTAGCTGGGGACGGATTTTTTCCTTAACCTTCAGCTGGTGGGGAGCAAATCCACGGATTTTAATGGGACAAAAACCTATTTTATTGTTTTTATATGGCCCCTAAAACATAAATCAAAGGTTTTTACCTTGAATTTGTTTAAAAAATTTTTTTTCATTTTTAACGCATTTTTCCTTGTTTAGATATTGGTAAATTGAGAGATATTGATGGAAAACCCCGATGTAGGCATACTTGACGTATATAATGGATAAATAAACCTTGTTATTGCATTTTTTATTAAAAATAGGCAATGAAATACACAATATGTTCGCACAGTTTTTAACATATCAATATTTATACTATTATAATTGCTTTGAAATTATTGACATTTGCTAGCATTCGGTCATATTTTTAATATATGATGTAATTTATTTAGCTGTAGTAATTTGTATGAAAATTTCCACAAATATATTACAACAAATTGCTACAAAATTTTTAACGCTTCCAAACAAAATAAATAAAAGTAATAAAATTATTTTAGGTTTAAGTGTTATAAAAATTCATGTAACTTTGGTGCCACACTCGCAAAAAGACTGAAAAACATAGTTCTAACTCTTTATGATTATTGAGGCTTCTTTTCAACAATATTTCCATGACAGGATCAGAAAATGTTTATATTTTACAATTGTTTATAAATTACAATGTTACAATGCTTAAAACTATGTAAAAAAATAATTTCTTTTTCATGGAAATAATCATTTCCCCTTTTTGATAGTAAAGATGGTGCTGATTTTTGTTAGTATTAATTTTAAATTATTAACTAGCCATTTATGGATAATTTTTATGTAAAAATGATCAATTTTCAAGTATTTCAATATAACTGCATTTAAAAACGTTCTACAAATTATGATGACGTCTTACAAGGCTCCTACTGGCATTATTCAAAATATGAATTGGCACTGACAGAAAAATTGCACGAGAGATATCGAAATATATTTTACAATGATTTGATGAACACTTTTACAAAATGCTTACAACTATGACTAAAAATATTAACTTTTATTCTACGATATCAATAATTTTTCATTCATATATTTCAAATTGAGTTCGTTGTCCTAGGAGTTGATGGGTTCTTGAACAAACAATATTTTAATGGTTTTTTAACAAAAAAACATTATTGGTAGTTGATTTTGGTGTGATAATTTTTAAAACATGGCGCCGCACAGAGAGGAGCATCACACTCTTTACACACGAAAATTGTTTCCTTCCTTTGTCTTTTTGCAAGGCACACAACACATCGTCTAACACCGTGTTTCCTCTTCCCTGTAGGTGGATTGTAATCAGGGAAATGTCGCCCTACGAGTCTTCCTGGGGTTTCACTTGTTGCCCTTCTTTCCCTTACTTGTTCATCTTTCTCTGCTGCGGATTTCCCGTATTTTAAGAACAGTTTCTCAATTAGGTCCATTCGGAAATCAAGTTGCGAGAAACTTCCGCCTTGTTTTCTGTAAATTACAAAAGCATTGAACACTGCTACGTCTAACAGGTGCCTAAATATCTTTTGATAATACTTTTTTAGTCTCTTTCGCGCGGCACTGTATGTTACGATGCATTGATCGGACAAATCCACTCCTCCCATCGTATCATTATAATCAACGCACGCCTGCGGTTTTATCTTAGTTCCCTGTCCTCTGCTTGGAACATTCACCATTGTGTCGTCATGTAAACTGCTCAATATGCACACGTCCCTTTTGTCCCGCCATTTCATTGCCATTAGTTTTCCACGATAAGCCGCAACTACCTCCCCTTTTTTTAGCTTTTTCTGCATTACACTTTGCGGGAGGTTTTTTCTATCCTTTCGCACGGTTCCGATTGCATCGGTCTCAAATCTGACTAAAAAGTCAAATAGCTCGGGGCTACTAAAGTAATTGTTAATCCCAACAGTATAGCCTTGCTTCAGCAAATCTTTGGCAAGACTGAGGACCAATCTCGAAGGTCTAGTGAAACCTGACACGTCAACGCCTTCAACTGTTTCAACGAGTTGTGTGTCTCTTCCTGTGTACATGAGCATATTCCATACGTACCCGGTTTTTGAGTCGCATAATTTATATGATTCCATACCAAACCTTGAACGTTTTTTCGGTATGTAGACCTTCCATCCAAGGCGCCCTTTCCACAGCAGAAGGCTTTCATCCACAGATAGCAGCCTATCGGGAATATAGCTCTCACGAAATTTTTCCACAAGATGGTCCATAATTGGCTTTATCTTATACAGCTTTGCGGAAACTGGACCTTCTGGGACATAATCCTCATTATTCGCAAAGTGTAAAAATTTGAGCAGCAGAAAATATCGCTTCTCGCTAATCATCTCGTGAAATATAGGAGTAGCAAGGAGCTTATTTCTCGAAAAGTAATGCCCTAATTTTGGTTTCTGAATAATTCCTTGTAAAAGAAGGATACCAAAAAATAACTTCAACTCCTCTTTGTCAGTATCCACCCAGTCCTTCTCCCGACTTCTTCTTTTCATCTGTCGCCTCCTAATTTTTGCCTCTATTTGCTGACTTGCGTACAAGTTAGTCTGTGCGGCAATTTCGTCACAAATACTTTCGTCAAAAAAGTGTTCGAAAAGATCAATAGGGTTTTTTTTACACAAAAGTTCACGAGTCAAGCCTGGAGTATACTTTGCCTGGAATCTTGGCCGAGGTCCACCATTTTCAGTCCACTCAGAAATCGACGTCTCCGAATGAAAAAGTTCCTCCTCATCGCTGCTCTCCTCTTGTGACCCACTGCTAGAAGACTCATGCAGCTCCACTGCCTTCCTTCTGATAGCAGGATCGACGGTGCTTGGACCAGCAACTCCTTCGGTGGATACTAAAATCTCCTCCTCACTCGCATCACTGTCTTCACTTTCACCACTCAGATCTAACATTTCCGCGATATCAGTTTCTGCTAATCTTTTTTTAGCCATACTCAAAGTTTTTCACCAAAGCTATATGAATAAATTTTCACGGCTAAGGAACGTATCTCATGTGACTGCTCTCCACCAAGGAAAAATACAGACTGGCTAAGAAAACGACATAACCAATGAACTTAAAATTTTGGAGAGGGATAAACCGGAAAAACCCTTGCCCACATGTTAGGGTTTCCGGCCTCCCAAGTGCGAAAGAGTGTTTTACAATCGTGGGCAGGGCCAACGGCAACGGGATAATTCCTAAGTGGCCCAATTGCCCACAAACAAAACCTTGCTTGAAAGCCGAAAGCCTTATTGCCTGTGACAATGTGTGAAAAAATCGGTTACCCTCGACCTCTAAGAAAAACGCCAAACCTTAGAGAAAATTCTTATTTCTTTAATCTTATTTAGACTACGTCCAAGCAAAGAGAATGCGGACGAAAACCATAGTATTTCCTTTCCTATAATATACTTGGGGATGAGGGGAAGGAATTTCCAAGCAGACACGTGCATAAGTCCTTGCACCAGTTCACACAAGAGACCCGCTAACGGTCGGGAAATCCAAGCTACTCTCGCCCGCCTCTGTTTATTGCCTATACCCGTTATCGCGACCGTCTGCGTGATGACAACCCCCGTTCATGCCCGACCGTGCCCTGCGGATGTTGCCTCTATGGCGACGCACGCCAAAATTCAGGGGAACAGGGTTCCGGGAAACAACAGAGCAAGAGGGCTGAAACCCCTTCGCAGACAAGGGGAAAGGAGCAGCAGAAAGTTTTCGTGAGCAAATGCCGAGAAGCCGAAGCCGCGGTCGACCGGCAAGAAGACAGTCATTTGTCCTCCCATCTAAAGTACTGGCACTAAAGCTCTTAGCACTCCTCTCCCACTGAAAGGAAAGAATCTTTATCATTCTCTCTCTCTGATCCATCCCTCCCCTGCAGGTCTCTGCTTTACACCTCCTGAAACATACCCTTCCTCTCGAAACAAAGAAAGTGAAGGCTGTGGTAGTATAGCAGTGGGCACCCAGATAAGAATCAAGGGATGTGGTGGGAGTGAGTACCAAGGTCTTTCCATAGCGCTCTCCTTCAAATCTCAGTGCTGTGTAGCTTACATTGACCTTACATTTCGTAGATAATGTTTTGGGATCTTTTTTGGGTAAATAGAAGTTTCCAGTTGCGAGTTTTTCTTCTATCCATATTAAAAAAAGCATTTAAAATAAAATTGAACATGAGTGTTTACGTGGTTAACGTGGTTTTCATTGTACAATATATACTCATAGTATTAAAAGCAACAAACTGCGCTAAAATATTGAAATATGTGCATTACGAATGTTTACTGGCTTGTTAGCTGAGATAAATTATGTAGCAACTTATTCCGAGCGCGCCAAAGAATGACGGGGTACTTAAAAATTTATCGTGAGAATGCGGTAAGTAAAACAAAACAAAGTGATAACAAAAAAGCGCTAATCAATAAGTGAGCAATGAATATTTCAAGAATATGTCTAATATCTTACGTCTAAACCATTATGCCGTCGAATACGCAAAAAGTAAAGTTAGAAAAACATATTTCTTGAATAGCGAAACTTTTATCATGGCCAAAACGTCTTTTTTTATCTTTCATTCGTAAAAAAACATTAAAAGCAGCTTAAATAATAGCCCCTTCGTAGATTCAAATTAAGTTTTTTGTTATAAATGAATACTGAACGCATGTGCGGCGAGAAACAACTTCAAACGGGAACAATTTTAATCGGAAAATGACTCCAAAATATAAGATGTTCTGAATTTATTCGCCAACATAAAAATGAAAATAAACGTTGCTAGAGTGAAGAAATATGACAATTGCATTACATAGCACATCATAGAAACATAAAATATCCCAAGAGACGACTATAGTTGCCCTTCCCACCAGGAAACTCATTGGTACGCGGCGCGCGACTATAGTCGCGCTCCCCACCTGGGGAGCGAATTTCCTTTGCGACTATAGTCGCTTACCCCACTTAAGGGGTTAAGAGGGACGAGGAGTTTAGACGAGGCTAGTTCACACATTTGTGAATTACCTATCTCCTTTAACTTTTCCTCCTGAGTGGCATAGCACATGCCTAAGTTCAGTGACAAATTTGCCCAGGCATCGAACGCTTTGTGCTTGATAGCCGTGTACAAGAGGGAATATCCCTCGCTGTTCACAAGGTACTTTCTTTGCTTAGTGTCCATTTTCAAACTACAAATTACGGATGTAACGCGTTCTGCGTCTCCACTCTTTATCGATTCATGCAAGGCATCCCTTTCTCTGAAGAAATCGCTCAGATTTTTGTCCTCCAAGATGAGTCTTCTCAGTTTCTTGGATTTCGCTTCATTACTAGGGAATTTAGCGTCGCTCTTTAAAAGCAATAATATTATATTTGGATCAGCGGAAAGTTCAATGGCTGCCTTTCCATACTGCGAGAAAAGGTTCACCTCTGCACCAGATAACAATAGCAAAGACACTATTTCCACTTTGCCTAGTTGAACCGCTTTCAAGAGAGGTGTGTTTCCATTTGAATCGCATGGATAGTTTAGAAGATCAAGTTTATGGTCGGATATTGCATAATCACACTCATCCGGGGGATCCTGAATACCAAGGAGAATTTCCAACATCTCTGCATCAGCTTTCTGGATGGCGACACTGATCAAGTTCTCCTCATTTTCAAATTTCCTCATTAAGTCTACTTCTGCGTGGTGATCCAAGATCCTCCTCACCTCATCATGGCTGTTCTCCGTGACTGCATCTCTGAGCATCTTGTAAGTGTCATCGGAAGCCATGCTTCCTTGACGAGGAGGAGTCTGATCCATGCTTTCGCTCCCTCGTTCAATTGCACAGGTTTCTCTTGATGGGAAAGAGGAAACGGAAAAAACATGAACAAAAAACATAGCATGTTCTCGGCTTACTATGAGAATAGACGACTTTTGATCAAAACTCTTTAAACAGGACAGTATGAAAAATATGGATGCATTGGAGCATAAATATGGAATAATATAAAACTGGACGACAAAAATTAACAAAAAATCTCAAAAATATATATAAATCATTATTTGTGGTCGCATTGCAAAGTATTTTACATATATAAGTTGTTCAAAGTAACAGAAAGCTATTGAGATCGTTAAAATACCCAAACCAAGTAGGAGTTACTACTGTCGTCAGGGCTAGAAAATGTGATCATGGTACTCTAGTATCAACCATTTCCGGGTATACTGCTGCGTGGTGAACTTAAACGGCTCCACGTTTCGTTCCTCCTGTTGGGAACGTCGTCAGGAGACTGAAGATGATGTATCAGTTTTCATCTGGTCGGACCGTTGGAATACTGACCATTGTTGTCATGGATTTAAAAAAATAAATAAAAACCCAATATATAAAAAATCAAATATAAAACGAGAAAATGTGTTAATGATTGGTTGTCACACCCATATTTTGGGAAAGGTATCATTTCCACACACTCCTTAAGTGATAACCATCATCCCTATTAAAATTTAAAGGCCGTTTAGGTATTTCGACTGCCTCTAATTGGTCGTGGATGGTTCCAACGGTCTGACCAGATGAAAAGGGATACATCTTCTTCAGTCTCCTGACGACGTTCCCAACAGGAGGAACTAAACGTTGAGCCGTTAAAGTTCACCTCGCATCAGTATACCCGGAAATGGTTAATACTAGTGCATCTAATCGCTGCGAAAATCTAAAAACAAAAATGTGATCATGGTAGTTGTTGCAATAAGTCGCTTGTTTATAAAGCTAACGAAATGAAAGTTATAATGCATCAAAGAATGGCTTTATCGCAGTGTACCAAGAGAATAAACGACTTAGATCATGAAAATTTTGAACAGGAAAGTATTCAACATGTACAGGAGTATAAATTCAATTAAGACAAATATCAAAGAAAAGAATAAAACAAAATAACATGGCGGGTGACTGCATTAAAAGTGTGTAATACATATATAATATGTTACAGATAAGAGAAAGCTTTTGTGACTGCTAAAACAACTCTCCAAGTAGGAGTTGGCTGCGACGTCAGGGCTAGGGGTAAATTATGCATTAGGTCGTTTGGTTAAAAATCTATCAAATCGAAAATTACAATGCCATTTTTTCATGGCATGATCTCGGTGTACCATGAGAGTGAAAGAATTAGTTCAAACACTTTTTTGAAAAGGACCGCATGCAAATCATGGCTGTATTACAGTATAAATATCCAGAGACAAAAATTAACAAAACGGCAAAAGACAAATAACAAACATGGTGTTTTGTCTCATCGCAAAGCTTATTATAATAACTGTTTCAGGAAACAGAAAACTGTGGATATCGTTAATAAACCACACCAAGTACAAGTTAACACTGTCCATTATTCAATTTATAAATGCAAGCTAAATAGCAAAAATCAAGGACACATTGGATGTGTAAAATTTAATAGTCCTACTCACAGTCGAACCCAAAATAGCGAGTATTTTTGGAAAATAATATGTAAGAGTACTCACACAGTTTACATGAATTCAAAGAACTGCTCAGCCCCAACGGCAGAATAAAATTGATGGGACACAGCGATGTCACCTGTCAAACAACGGGAAGAAACATTCATTAAGTCTAACCTTGTTTTGTTTATCATTTGTTCAAAGTTAAAATGGAATTGGCCTCCATATTGATATTCTAAAAAACGAAATGGAGGGCGTCGTGCCAGTGAAATATGTCACGGCAATTCTCTTTTACTCGTAACACAGAAAATGGAGGATAAAAATGGAGGTACATGACTCTGTATTAGTTTAAGCGTGTTGCCAAGGGAAAAATGTTAGGAAGGTAATTGGCTCAAGATATCGCCCTGGGATAATATAATTAATTCTAATTATCTACATGGTGCTCTGCAATTTGCCAGGAAAGTTGTACAGCATGGGTTTTAATACCCAAATATATTAAACCACCCAATATTCCGGAAATACTATAGAAAGTAACGGAATTTACCGTAATACATGCATTACAAACTTAAGGAAATCAGGTTTCATGTCAGAGTCGCTCATAAAACAAAGCAATGGATGGATAATCATTTAGGAGCATGTAAACCAATGGAAAATTAGGAATTTTAAATTACTAATTAGTTTCAAAATAGAAACTGGTGTATTCAAACCGTTGTCCACACCAGCTCACAACTGTATTCAAACCCTCTTCCCCGATGGTATTGGACTGTAATCAAACAGTGGTCTGCACTAGATCCCCACCATATTCAACTCTCCTCCGCGATATTACAAGTTAGTAACTACAGATGCTGACTTGTAATCCGTCTTCCACGTTAGATCCCTATTTTTTTACTACACACCATTACCCTCCGTATCGCGTACGCGACTCTCCACAAGCCGGGCTTACTTGAAACAGCATTCAACCGACAAGAGGACTCAGTACTTCATCTTCTAAGTTCCAAACACTAAATTTATAGGTAGGGTGGGAAAACGATGAGGTAGATAATAAAAAGTACAAATGTCAGAAAAAAATTCATTTAAACTTTCCTTAAATATCATATTTGGTATAAATATATAAACCATAATACAGAATTACAAAACAAAATTACAAACATTAAAAAATCATGACATTTTAAAAAATAACAATAAAAAATGTCACCATCAAAATATCTGTTTGTACCTATAGACGAAACTGAAAAATATGCGAAGATGAAGGAAATGGGTTATTTTAAGAAGGGAAAAATGCTGCATCTGATGAACCTATACCAATTTGTTTAAACAAACTTTACCTGGCCCAAGATCTATGATGTTCGACGTCTCACTGGGAGTAATTAGGAACAAGGGGGAGCGTTTAGGCGTGTTTCAGCCTCCACTACAGATTGCGACAGCACGTCAACAGTAGTCCGAAACCGCCGAAACACTCACAGCGCGCGCCAACCCAGGTGACCCGAATAGAGCCGAGCCGAGCCGTGCATAACCGATGCACGGCGCAGTGCACCTATGCGCGCAGTTTTGCACATGTGCATTTTCCAGCGTCTGGGCAGCCCTGATCTAGACTTTTACGAGAGCAGGCTTCTCTTTCATTGCACGAATTATTAATTGATCCCACCATATTTCCTTCCTATCTTCTTCACAACCACGAAGACTTGAAGTTTCGTTATAATATTACGTAATTAAGTCGTTAACAGAGGTTAAATAAAGATAAAACCAACTCAACATGATATATTGATACGTAAGATTTGTAAATAACTAACATTTTAGGCTCATCCTTCAAGCAATGCAGCAAAATAAACGATTTTATCTTACGATGTTAGGAAAAATACATATAATTTGAACACTAAATGAACACTTTTTGCACATTATATAACCACTTTCTGAACACTAAATGAGAGGTGGTTCGCTAATAACGTTATTTTGAGCATTTTTCAAACGACTTAACGCGGCTCTGGAAAGTTTCCGTTGGAATAGTAATGCTGCGTCTTAACAAACAGCTGAAGTAGCTGGCTCTCGGTCTCCGTTGAGACGGCTGAGAGCTGTGTCGCGAAACTCGTCTGGAAGTGTCGCGACACTGGTGTCTCTGGCCGCAGTGTCTCGTTTAAGACGGTCCCGATCCGAGCGGTCGCGACACAGAGGCCTACCGAGGAGTGTGATTCCATATTTGACCAGAACTGGTCCGAGGATATTACTCAATGTACTCCGTCTGACCGCGCTGCTCCCACCGTTAAAGTTGGCCTGGAGATACCTAATCCTAAATCTTTGGGCAACGGGCTCCTCCGGTCTTCAATCGATGTGCGGTAAGTTTTCGCGTGATCAAAAACTGACGGCGACTCGTGCTACGCTGCTGGGTGAACCCAGCAACTACGAGAACTTGGGGGTGGCGGAGGCCCATTGGCGTTTTGACGTCAATCCGCCTCATTGGTGTCGGACTCCAAGGGGTTGTGTGTTTCGTGTTGCGTACCCGACTGTAATCGTCGGGTGCCGGCGGTCCTTACCGCGGCCTTTTCCCCTTTCCTTTACCTCCCCTCCAGTGGGAACAATCGGCTAGAGTTTGTTACAGGTACCGACCCACTGGCCTCCTGCGCTGGTAGACTCCGACACTGCTCGACGAATTTACAGCAGTCTGGATTTGGTGTCGAAGTGTCGCGGCATCCGGCGGTGTTTCAGAGGCGCGCAGTAGGTTCGAAGAGCACGGCTACAGATTCGCTTATATCTCGCAAAGCGTAGAAAAATAGTTAATTGCGTTAAAACCACAGGCATCTATGAACACGTGCTCTTTAGAAAATGGAGACATCACATATATATGGTTGAATGGAGAGGTGGGTATAGGAAAGAAGGTAGGGGGAGAGAGATGTGTAGGTTATGACGGGAAAACCTAGAACATCGGAAACAAGGAGAGGACAAAGGAACG
The DNA here is from genome assembly GCA_963169105.1 of Ceriagrion tenellum. Taxonomy (NCBI): domain Eukaryota; kingdom Metazoa; phylum Arthropoda; class Insecta; order Odonata; family Coenagrionidae; genus Ceriagrion; species Ceriagrion tenellum. The sequence goes on along the minus strand of OY720632.1, from coordinate 186,617,641 downwards.
TGGGAGACCAAGGGATACGGAGAATAAGGGAAGAAAAATAGGTAAGGAGGGAAGGGGGCGTGGGCTGTAAATGATAAGAAAGCGAAGTCATTAGCAAGGGAAAGGTGGCAGGTGGACAGTATAAGGAGAAAGGAATAGGAGATTAATTGGGAAGTACCCAGAAGGGTTGGTGTGATATTCAAAGCGACACAAAATTATATCATGAGAGACTCACTGCATGTCTATGTCTGACAGAAGCGATTGGTGGTATGTGGATTCCAGATGATCAATGTAATAATGAAATGCAAAATCTGCCCAGAACATGTAGTCTACTCACTGTGAAAAGAACTCCGACTACGGCAAATGGACAACATGTTTTGATTAGCACACCTTTTGCAGCTATACAAATTCATGAAAATGCACCAATTATCGTCAATTTAAACGAACTCTTAATTGAAAACAGAGGCGTTCAATCCCTCATGAAGCTCATCTCTACAAGGCCAAAGCTAAATAGAATGCAGTCGACGGATGCAGGAGATAAATATGTTTAACATCAAGGAATTTTGGGAAAGGCAATAATATAAGTTTCAATAATAATATTAGTAGCTGTTTAGATTTCCTATTCATTCTGTTTGGCAGCCAAATGCAGAGCACAATGCCATCTTGCATGCGCAGATAACCGCTCTTGGAACTCATCTTATTTCCCTTTATTATGATATAAAACTACTACCTACGGCAATTGTGTTGATTTTGGAGGCAGCTACAAGCACGTTTTATACACTAAAATCCTTGATGGACTCAATAAATCCACAACTGAGCCACAAGGAAGACATGAAAGTCACCAGATTTCAATGCTTCAATGCCTCTTCACTTAATATTCCTTTATTGATATAATTAGTACCATCTTTCATGCATATTTCATGGAAAGAATGAAGTTACCCCACAAACTGGCTAATGATTTCAAGAAACTTACGTCTGTGGTAATAATAATAATAAATAATAAGTTCTGAGCTGTCTAGCAAAAACAAGGTTCTTGCCACGAACATGTTCGCGGTTCCGACACTGCTGTACACCTTCGGATGCATGAAATGGAATGTCAACGAGTTGCAAAACCTCGACCGGGGAACGAGGAAGATGCTGACCATCTATAGAAGTCTTCATCCGAAATCTTCCGTCGCCAGATTGTATCTCCCTCGCAGTGTAGGCGGTAGAGGTCTGTTGAGCCTGGAGAGTCTACATAACAGAGTTGTCTTGGGTACAGTTTGCCGTGTGTTAAACAGCACGGACCCCCTGCTCACTATCGTAAGGGAGCACGAAGGTGCCGGGGTGGGGGCGTTCCTCTTCCAGGCGGCGAAGAGGGCAGCGGACGAAATCGGTCTGGACTTTGACCTGTCATCCGACGGTAACGACAGTGGCACGTCAATCGTGTCACTGAGGGCAGACGTCTTAAAGCTCGAGGTCAAAAAGGCTGAGCAGAAGACCTTGCTCAAGACACATACCGATAAGCCCATGCATGGATGTTTCTACCGAAACATGGAAAAACATGGGCTATCGAAGGAGCTGACGTTTGCCTTCCTTCGTTCCGCGGGTCTCAGGTCTGAAACAGAGGGTTTCGTTCTCGCGTGCCAGGATGGTGTCATCAACAGTCTCGTGTACCGCCGAATGATATTCAAGGCGGAGGTGGCGGACACGAGATGCAGAGCGTGCCGAGCCAAGCCGGAGACTTTGAGTCACCTTCTCTCCGCCTGCAGTTATTACGCGATGTCAGCGTATTTAACTCGGCACAACGCAGCTCTGCGGGTGTTGTATTTCCACCTCCGACATCATTACGGCATCGACGAAGTACGTGTGCAGCCCTATGCCCCTGGAGATATTGAGTCCGTCGTGGAGAACGACAAAATAAAAATCTGGTGGAATTACTCATTCCCCACCACCAGGCAGTTGGAGGCGAACAAGCCTGACATCGTTCTCCTCGACCGTCTCTCGCGTTCCATGTTCGTAATTGAGTTTTCGGCTCCGGCCGATACGAACTTGGACTCGAAAGAGGCGGAACAACGGACGAAATATCAAGACCTGATGTTCGAACTTCGGCAGATGTACCCGGGACACTCTGTAAAACTAGTAGTCCTAGTCATAGGTGTGCTCGGTGGAATCAAGGGCTCGTTGATACAGAGCATCAAGTGTATTCCTGCTTGCGCGGCACAAGCGGAATCACTTGCAGCCCGCATGCAGAAGGCCGTCCTCTTGGGGTCGCTCCGTCTGCTTCGTGCGCACGACCCGAACGCAGCGTAGCCACTGATCCGATGGGTTAATCGGAAGTGGTTACGAACTCTGCACCGCCCCTCTCGAGTTCTCGGCTATTGTGACGGCAACGAAACCCGATGTTAGCTGGGGACTCGGAGGGGAAAGTTACAGAAGTAAATAATCAATAATAATAATAATAATTTTAATTGTCCAACGATTTGTACAAACAAACATAGGACACGTCAAAATGATACATATGTAGCCAGACATAAAAATACATAAGATATTAAAAATATAAAAATGGAGAAATTATGCAAAGATAAACAGCTGACAAAGGAATAGATGACTACTTGCAATCTGCAATAAATTCATCCACACTGTAGAATATATTTAGTAGCAAATAGCCCTTAACATTATGTTTAAATACATGATATTCTTTTATTGACTTGAGGGCAACAGGTAAATTATTGTACAATCAAATACCAATGGCTAAGGGGCTGTTTAACGTTAGAGATGAGAGATGATGGTTCTGATGAATATGGTCAAGATTGCGGTTAAAATGATTATGATTAACCATGTTTAATGACTTAAGCTTAATGAAAAGATAATGATTGAATGAAAGGCAAAATTCAAGTGGTTCCCCACTTTTTATGCGATCCACAGTATTGTGCAAGTATTGGGTAAATATCAATTTACAAGGTAAGGTATGTAATAAAGCTTCTCTGCTGGTAGATTTAAACATGAGTAATGTCTTTTTAGAGGGTCATGGGCACCATAGTGAGTTAATAACTGATGGAAGGAAATGAAGTGGGGAAATAATATTCACCGTTCAAAAACAAACTTGCATAAGAAGAAACTCATAATCTTCTAAAGAGTCAGATTAATTCTGAGAAGAAATTATATTGGAGAGGATGTTATTTTTTTGAGAAAACACCTTTGTGCACCTTGCATACATGCACAGGTTTCCCCATACCATCTGATCAAGGCAATCCTGGGTGGGGCCCACATAGACTCAGCTCCAGTTGTGTGGCACCTGTTGCACTACCCTAGGGACTGTACCATAATAGCCTGGAACAAACTTCTGCCATTAACTCCACAAACATGTTTCTTCCCATTTGCCATCTTTCCTTGCTTTTTAGATATGACTGATTAGGGTTACCATTGGTCTATCATAAAAAAAGAGGAAATTTCTTATTTTGTTATTTTTCCACAATTTTAATTCATCATTGCATTCATGTATTTCATCTCTGTGTTTTTTACTTTTGTGCTTTGAATATTTGGAAAATGAAGACATTTCTGTTAACAGTTTTCAGTTTCCCAGCAAGTATTCATAAAAGCTTAAGCAGTCAAAGTGCTTAAAATTCTACTGAACACACACTACACCTTTCATGTTTTCTATTTTAAATCTGGCCCTGTCTTTGGTCCACTGTGCATTGATAAGATAAAACACACGTTCTGTATTAACATTATGACCAGGAATAAAAAAAAGGAATTCAGCAATTAGTAGAAGTTCAGAATGGTACACATAACTAGATGACTGATTGAAATATGCACACCGCACTTCACCTGCTGGTTGGTTTTGTTTTCTGTCATAATTCTTTAAAAAGCTTGTAAAATTACAAAATTTATCAAAACTCTTTGTGTCATTTAGTCTTACATTTGTTTTTTCATTAGATATGTGATACAGTTTTCAATGTCCTCCCAATTAAGAGTTCTTAAAAGCTGCATCCATTTGAGTGGTTCAAACTGTTGATATTGAGCCAACCATTTCTTTAATACTCCTTAGTAGTTCTATACACAGCTTTTATCTCCTTGAAAATGCTATCACACTCCTGTGAGTAACCTTCCTTTCTTTTTTTGTGTAAGTATTTCCTTTATTTTTAAGGACTTTAAATTATTCTAGTATCTTCCCTCAAGAGTTTCTAAAGTGGATTCCAAAATAGTTTCAGTGACACAATTTGATTCTCAAAGTAACCTCCACAAAATCACCAAATTCCTTCAACTCCTCTGAGCACAAAGTATAAATGGAAAAATAATTGAATATTTTCAACACAATTAAATCTATGTCAGTTTTTAACCCAGAATCAAAGCCATGCTGCACATAATTGTGCAGTACATGTGCTGGACATCCCATTCCTACCAATTTAGAATTTAAGCACTTCAAGTGACTGAAGACATCATTCCCAGCAGCTCTTCCAATTCCACCAAAATTAATACTTGCTTTCCATTCGTTAGAGACCCGGCGCACTTCAAAACAGATAGGGAGCAAAGTGGATGTGCGCTAAACAACAAAAGAACGTCAATAATGGCATCCGCAATTGTTGTCGAGTTTGTTGATTTTCAGTAAAGGCGGCAAACATGCATTTTGTAAAGTTTATATGCAATTAGTGACATAACTTATTTTGGACGAATTCAACAACTTTAAGTAAAAAATGTGGCCATGACTGCTGTGCACCCACGAAAAGCTACCTACCGGCAGGTTACAAAACATTTCACCAACGCATATCGTTCCATTCAACGTCGTTTGTGTGCTATTAAGTACTAGTGTTTCGATGTGTGCTTAGTTCAACACCTCGAAAGGAAATCCCCCAAGAGAATAACCGAATAAAATTATGAATCGTAACGATCGTAACTAATATCTACCTGGTGAAATTCTAAAACCGATAGAATGCACTGTTATCACAGTCCAGGTGAAAAGATGTTCTTTGGTAATTTATCTGGGTCACATGCTTTTAAAAAAAAATATCACCTTGCGTATTGCGAAAATAAAAAAAAGAAATTTAGTACGACAAATATGGAATAACTGACGGCATAATCACCAGTGTGGTCTTTGCATTTGTGGTCAAAAGTGCTACAGTCGCAATTTTACGATTTAGTAAATCAACCACATATATTCGTGTTTAAAACGAGAATTTTTTCTCAGAGCTAAAAAAAGAGGACATTTCGTACTTTTTCATAAAATTCGCCCGGACATTTTTATTTACCTGAAAAAGAGGACATGTCCGGGGAAAAGAGGACGGATGGTAACCCTATGACTGATGTCCTCGCTATCCTGTCTTTTTCATTTGTATAATAAATTTTTTTTCTTCATTAATGCTTATGATTGGCCCCTAATATCATATTTTGTGCCACCCATGCTTCTCATTTAAATTTTCCTGATTTGGCCATGCCACCTATGATTTTAAAGCTTAAGGTTGGTGGGCATTGGGTATAAGTTTTTGGCACAAAGCGGGCAGGGGCTCAAAAAAGTTGGAGAAACACTGCTTAGTGGAAAATGGCAGATCTCTACTCCTCTGGTAAAAGTAATTTTTTGGTACCTCCAGTATCAGTATCTTTTAAATGTGACATGATTGTTGTTGACAGCTTGGATATTATCTGGTGTGAGGCTGTCAAGGTTGGAACCCAGTCCATGCCATGGCTCTTAAAATTCTTTTTAGTATTTTTTCATCAGCATTCTTGGAAGACACTACCCCTCATCACCTTTTATGAGATTCATGGATTTAAAAAAATTGACAGCTGGAACCTCTAAGGAGAGGAGCTCTTACCCTTTGCTTTGAGTCACTATGTTATACAGAGAATTGCAATGTCAGTGGTCTGAAAGAACTGGAGTGCAGAATAGTTTGAAATATGGTCAGTTTCTCTGCTTCTATAGGCATTATGTTCAATCCTTACTTTTTCCCTGGAATCTAAGTCAGTGGTCGCTCTTCAAACCATTATCACCACTAATTAGCCTTTCTGGCATTTTCCTTTAAAAGTTAAGTGAACTGTCATTGTAATTTCATCCAGTAAAATCCATTAATCTGGTCATAGCATGATGAGATACACCCATGAGTCATATGTCCATGCCTTGAAAAAAATCGATGTCTGCATGGATGCCATGGCTACTGCTTACGATATGTCTTATCATTGTAAATGAAAAAAAAGCCAGTAATAATATAATTTTCCACTGCCAATCTACTGTCTACAACTACAAACTACTGTGTGACCCAGTGTGAAGGTGAGTGGCAGAAGGTGATGGAATTACAGCCTTAAAAGATAGTGGGATTGGGAAAAGGAGAGAGAGAGGGCAGGAATGAATTGTATCTTTACCATGTCTTAAGTTAGTGCTTTGTTGTTTTTACAATTATCCCTTAAAGTGCGGGGAAAGAATGAATTTTTATGCCCTTGTGTTTGACAGTGTTGTTCTCTTGTCCCATTGCTATTAATTGTTCTAGAGATGGAATGCTGGGTCAAAATAATATCCTCTATGTGGCTCTGAAACTAGTCTGATCTGAATTTTTCTAGTAATCTAAGACTATTGTATAGCCTCCTAGTCTCTGAACTCGACTGATAGCCCTGTTTGTCGTGGGACTTGTCTTTGCAGTTGTAGCTTCTTTGGCTGAGATTGGTGCAGCTAAGTTGATAAAATAACTAGGGATGGACCGATACCAGAAATTGCCGATACTGATTCCGATACCAATTCTCCTCCCCCCGATACCATTACCAAAACTGATACCACTTCGTTCTGAGTGTAATACAAACTCAATATTCCACCACAAACATTTTAAGCTGGCTCGATCAACTAAGAAACCAGATTGCCGAAACAACTGAATGCACTGAAATGAAAATTCCCTGAAAAAGTTTGGTGAAGAAAGGTGATTGAAAGAAACGCACTCTGTCTTACATTGAGCGTATGGCATTTAGTACCAGAGCCCTCTAGCAGTAGAATTCGACACCTTGTTTAATTGGCTGAATTGATGGTAAAAATCTGAAAATTGAAAAAAATCTGAAAAACATTGACATGACTGATGATGCCGATGCTACCGATACCATAAGTATCGGCCGATACTTCATATCAGTATTGGTTCGGGTCCATCCCTAAAAATAACCAATGCCTACTCCTGATTGATTTTTGACAAATTTGATCTTTTAAATGAACAACCTTTGAAATTGATAGGAGTCATCTCTCATAAGGGAAGTGAAACTATTGATGCAGAGGCTCACTAAGCAAGCTGAAGACCAACAAGCCATAAACAGAGCTGCTAAGGAACGACTCGAGATGGACTGGAGTGACAAAGTCCAGGCTCACCAGATTGATTCGGAGTCTATGGCCCTGCGAAACCACTCCCCCACTATACTGCGCTACCCTGGGGCCTGCCGAGTTCCCGAGGGGTCAGTACACTGAAAGTGCTGATTTTATTTCATGTGCATTAGTATTTATAGGAATCTATATATTTTTAAACAAATTTAACTTCACTAATTGATTCAATTGATATGTTTATTGATGCAGTTTTCCCTCCCATGAATATGCAGACAATCTGTGCCTGAAGGATGGAAACACTACTCGGAGGAAAATCTTGCAATGGCTGAGAAAGAAAGATTGGCTTCTGCTGAGCTTCGTAAACTGATTGATGTCCTCCTAACGGATGCATCTCGGGACTTGAGGACACAGAAAGATGCTGTAGATGTGGCACTGGCAGACAGAATCTGTGAGACAGACCTCTGTAGGAAGCAGTTGGAAGATCATCTCGATGAAGTATGTTTTTCGAGCTCTTGCAACAGGTTTCTTATTGTTGTTATATTTATTTTTTAGATTTTCTGAAATCTTCTGCTCTGAAATGAAGATCTTCCTTCATTGTGCCTACAAATGTCTATAATAAGTTCCATTTATTTTTGTTTTTCCTGCGTTGATTCATTTTTATGGTCAACAGTTTTGCTTGTGTTATAGCTAGCGTCATCAGGTCCTGATTGACCTGCAGAGATTCTTGCTCTGTTATGTATACCTAATGCTTGAGCTAGTCAGGCACATGCTGATTGGCCGGATGGACCTTTGAATTTAATTGTCGGAATAGATGTTTGAACATTGAGGAGAGAGGATAGCCGTCTTCCCTGTTGAAAATTTCAGCATTTTTGGCTATTTCAATTGCCTCTCATATTAGCCGAGGGAAATATTTATTTTTTCTGGCAATGATCTTACAATTTTGAAAGTTTATGATGTGGCCTGGCTCTGACCAGGCGTGCTCTGCCAGTGCAGAATGGTGAAAATTTTTCTTATTGGTTGCCCTTTGGTGTTCCTCTATTCTACATATCACGGAACTTGATGTTTGGCCAATGTACGATTTGTAGATCTCTCCATGATTTCTTCCGCGTCAGTTGTTTGTGGGACAATGGTTTTGCTGGCAGTCGAAGTCACCTGAAGCCGCTGGCAGGACTGCCAGCGAAACCATTGTCCCACAAACAACTGACGCGGAAGAAATTCCGGAAATCATGGAGAGATCTATATTCCAGCTCTGCGGAAACTTGAGAACCAAATGTACGATTTTCCATGGCTGCTTGTTACTTCATACACTCCTTTGTAAATGTCAAACGGGTGTCAAATTTTTTTTATTCGAAGGAGGTCAGTGGTCTTCTTATCGATTTTGAATCTCTTCAAGAAGTTGTGCTTGGCGAGAACTCTTGCGATCCTCGGTGAAGTCCTGGCAACGTATGGTAAGAGAGTGTATGCCTTTGCCTTCTCCTGTATTTAGGCTTCTATGATTCTCTTCATGGCCACATTATGTTTCCTGTCTTCCTTACGTGCAATTTTATGTATCAGTTGTCAGCTATAGCCATTCATTTGAAGCGTGATCAGGAGGTGTTGTTTTTCTCTGGTGAGCGAGTCTGCATTAGAGATGGCATATGACCTGTGGTATAACGTTTGAATGACTGCTACTTTTTGGCGAGGATGATGGTGAGATTTGGTTTTCAAAGAATGATCAGTGTGTGTTAACTTTGCTTCCTATAAACTGAGTGTCCTAAACTGCCATCTGATTTCTTGGTGACGAGAACATACAAGAAAGGAAGTCTGTTATTTTATTCCATTTCCATTGTGAATTGAATGGAGGTATTTTGGCTGTTTAGGTGTAGTAGGAATTTGTTCAGTTCTTCAGTCCCATGGGACCATATGATGAAGGTGTCATTGGCATATCTCACAAAAAGTTTTGGTTTCTAACGGTAAGAATCCCGGGCTTTTCATGCAAATTCTTCCATATATAGGTCTGTGATGACTGGGGATAGGGGAGATCCTATAGCTACCCCTTTGGATTGCTTGTAGAATTCCCCATTCCCTGAGAAATATGAATTCTATAGGCAAAATTCCACCATTTTCGGAATGTTCTTAGGAAGCCCTCTTTCTGTCAGTGTCTTAGTAATTTTGATGGCATCTTCAATTGTTATCCTGGTGAACAAGGACATTACTTCAAAGCTGACTAGTAAATCTTCTTCTGCAGTCATGGCCTTCCATATAATTTCAATGAAGTGGGAGGAGTTCCTCAGGTAGGTGGCAGTTAGGCCTGACAATGGCCGCAGGCTTTGGGCTGGATACTTTGCTAGCTTATGCCTTGGTGAATCAATTGCACTTACAATGGGCTGGAGTGGTATCCCATCCTTTTGTTTTGGGCAGGCCGTACTGCCGTGGAGGTTTAGGAACTGACTGAAGTAGTGGCAGTCTCTCCTCCCGATGTAGTGATGAATGCTTCTTGAGTTCCTTGTTATTTCTCTGGATTTTTGCCGTAGAATCTGACTTCAGTTCTTTGTAGATTGGGTCATCCAGCAAAAGTGACAATCTTCCTTTGGTAGTCTTCCTTTGGTAGTCTTCCTTTGAGATGATTACGGTTGCGTTTCCCTTGTCAGCAGGCAATATTAGTACATCATTGTTCTCCCTGAGTTCACTGATTGCTTAACTCTCTTCCCTTGTCAACTTTGGTTTTGGAGGTCTCGCTTTCCATGTAATTTAGCTGACTTCCTCCCTGATTTCGTCGGCCTCTGGTTTCCATAGTTTGCATGTGGGATGTTATACCCCAGTGATAATTTCCTCTTTGGGTGTATTGCTGGGAGCTACAGCGAAGTTGAGTCCTTTGGATAGCACAGCTTCATTAAGATTCTCTTGGGTTGGATTCACAACTAAATGGTCTTTTTTAAGGGTGGTGGATTCAGGCAAAGGGTGTTACTTTTTAGCCAACTTCTCAAACCTTTTTTTTCTCTCTCATTGTCGTAAAGGTAGTGACGGATGAGAGGAAGGTAATTCTCTCCAATGTCTATCAATCCTCCGGAATCAAGTTGTAGCTTGGTTCCAAGTCTAGATGGTAGTGTTCCGTGAAATGGTAGTGGAGAGCACTGCGTGTGTACTGCACTCTTTTCTTCAGTAGAGCAAAACTCACCCAGTGGAGAATTCTCTTTGTCTTCTTGGACTGGATCGAATGCTTAATGTTGAGGAATGATGGTATTGTGTCCATATCTCTACATCTCTCCAGAAAGGCTGTAGAAGACAGAAATGTATACTTCTTCTTCCTGAGTTTCTCAAGTCTCCTACTACTCCTGAAAATCTCCTCCCAGTAAAGGCGGATAAAATTGGTAAGGAGGCTTCCGCAGTGATTTGATCAGTTCCGTTTATTTGGGTTTTTCCCACATTGATTCATTTTTATGGACAACAGTTTCGACTCTGTCTATAATAGGTAGGATGAATTGGTACTTGAGGTACCAATGTAGTAATTACTCATTAGAAAAACTGCAGAAGTGACCTTTAAGATTTGGAATCACACTTTGTGATCATTTTGTGACCAATAGGCTGGATAATTGTGGTAACATCTGGAGGCAAAAAGTTGGCTGTAGTAAGACCATAGCAGATTTCTTCCTGTCTGAAAGTATGTTCAGTCCAGTTCAATCCTGCCTCATCATAATTTAATATCTGGGTCAACTTTTCTCCTTTGAAGTAGTTTTTGAAATACAGTGGGAAAGCATCATCAGATCATTTATAGCTTCTTAAATGCTGCCTTTTAATAGCTGTTACATGAATTTTACTACCTTTTAGAGGAAGCTTTAGAATAAACTACTGCTCCTTGTGATTCATGAAAATCTTTGCTTGATGTACACACAAAGGACCAGAGACAGGTGTTCTACTTGTATATTTTTGGAGCATCTGCAGAAGCTTGGAAGAATCTAAATTCTGGATGTTGATAATTGTGTGGTTATTGAGGCATACCAATGTCCTAAGTTGAGGAAAATTATATCGGCCTTATTTAGATGTCCTGAGCAGTTGGCAGGTGCTGACCTCAGCCTCAGCTGTGACCATGTTATCCACTTTGATGGAGCCACATTGATCAGCAGGGCCAATGGTTACTGGGATGGGCCATATCGGCCAGCCCATTAATCTCACTTGAATTGACCTTATCAACCAACCCATTAGCCTTACTAGGATCAGTCGATGAGTTTTTTCTGTCTATATGGAAACAACCAGATCCTTACTTGGACCTTAGCCTGGATGGCGAAGGCACAGAAAGCCGGGAAACATAGGCAGCAGTGGCCTTCTTTATCTGGCTGTAAAACCCAAGAGGACTGCATGAGTAACTCATTTTTTTCGTAATAAAATTAAGTCATTCATGAATATTTGCTCATCCTTGCTGTGGGAGATAATGGAATTTTTCAGAGCAGCTAGTGCATGCAGGGGAAACAATAATGGGAAACTGTTGATAATACAAATTATTTAAATGAAAACATCAAATACCTTCAGAAACTAAAAAAATGAATATGAGTTTATGAAGGGACTTATAATGGTGGCAATTGCTGTGAATAAATGCATATTGTGTATGGAATAAAGCTTAAAATTATAAATGCTCTGGTGAATTTTGAAGTAATGAAATCTGGGAGAAGTCAATTCAAATTTTAGATACAGTTTGGAATAATTTCCTTGATTTTGTGCTCAACTTTTAAAACATTAAGGAAATAGTAGTATTTTCAAACTCCTTATACTTTTAGTGTTCACATATAACGTGCCTTACACTGCGAAATGGTTTCAGAAGGTCCAGCATAGGTCGATCCAGCTCCCTTAAAGACTTTTAAATTAAACATTATTGGACTCTATTTTAAATATATAGTTGTATACAGGGGAGTAAATGTTACAGATTTTGTAAAAATAGTCTTATGTTTGTAAGAGTATGCTGAATTGGAATTATGGAAGATAATAAAAAGTAGTTACAATCCCATTCAATACTGCATATTGAGAATGCATGACAGCAAATTTGTCATTGCCATTGCCTCTGTCTGTTAGGGAGTACTGTGACAGTTGTGGGCATAGCCAGGGAGGGAGGGGCAGCTGCCCCTCGAATGTGACATTTTATTCCAAATCTGCTCTACAGAGCCAAATAGGATGATGTTCTGCACCCCTCTAAATCTTGTGCCACAGATAAGTGCCCTGCCCTCTGACCCCCTCCCCCCTCTGGCCCCCTGCCCCCTCTGCAGCATAAATCCTGGCTATACCTATGGTGATGGTTACTGCAAAATCTAGCTCTGATGCACAGCTCATTCATAGCATGTTACTATTCCAAAACTATTTTAAATTTACCAAGAAATGATTTTTAATGCTATAACCAACCTGAATGGTGATATCAAAGTTGTTTATTTTGGTTGGCATGGGAGATGTTTTTCATAGAGGATGTTGATGGCTGTAAATCATTATCTCACTATTCAGGTTGTGTAGGAATGCGTTCATGGCAGTCCCTTCCTCTTATTTCCAAGGATTAGTTTATAAGGGGCAACAGTTTTGGGACAAGTTCTCTCAGAAGGAGAGATGAGAACAGATGTGCAAGTCAGCATATTGAGCTCCAGAGTGGTAAATAAATGATATGCATTTAGTAATAGTAATTTAGAAACAAAAAGATGCATTTCATTTTTATCAGCCGAATAATTATACTTTAACTATTGCCAGGAAACTGAGATGGTGAAACTTGTAAAAGGAAGAGAAACAGAGCTGACTAATGCTTTATTTTATTATTAATAAAAATTTGAAATTATCCAAACTCGTCTGTATTTTCCTATCCTTTTCGATGAACCAGTTATATGGGTCTTCGTTTTGTCTACAGATCCTAAGGAAGATTGGAGAGATGGAAAAACTCAGTGCAGAACTTCGGAAATGTATACGGAATCATGATTACCCATTGAAAGTTGCTCAGACAAGGCTCCACAATCGATTAGATAGACCTAATGTGGAATCCTGCAGGGATAAGTCACAATACGGGTTAGTACTTGTTACAGTTTGAATCATTATATTGCCAGAATTACTAGAAAATAGAATACACTATGTGAAGGCAATAAACAATATAAACATATGACTTGAAGCTGTGACCTCCGCTGACCTTCCTATTTTTTTCACTTTCCTGGTATTTTCTAGTTTTCCATCCCTAATTGTATATGTACTTCACTTTCCATGCAAATGTTGTTTTTTCTCCATCATCTCTTTTATTGCATGATTTTGGGGTTGATTTTAGTTTCTTCAGCTCCTGCAAGGGGTGATACATTATTGGGAACTACTCTGAAATTTTTTTATTTTACATCTTCCACAATGATGCTGGCACCTGGGAAATATAACTACACTACTTTAAGCCTGTTTTTGTACAGTAGAAGGCCATTATAGCGAGTTCGCACAAAATTCGAAAAAATAGCTCGTTATAGCCGTCCAGCTATTTTTGCCATGCCAATCCCTTGAAGCCTTATGTTCAGTTAGGGCAAAATTGAACTAATGGGCATGTGATGCAATGCTTTCATAGCCACGAAGATAATGAAATTTCAAAGTTTACCAGGGAAAAGTTGTCAACTAGTATCCAATTTATTTGTATTCCAAATTTTCCAAGCACTGCAAGATCTCTGGTGATATTTAGTGGGAAATCCCCATTGAACCATCCCCGAAAAATATGGTGTATCATAGTCAAATGGTATTGAATGTATATGTGTATAATGGTTGAAGGTGCGACGTGGAAGTGGTTGATATACTGAAGGGTAATAGTGAATGAGAAAAATTTAACTAATAAACTTAAGTGGCACTAACTCATTACTGTTATAAAAATTAGGAAATCACGACAAGTTGATCTGGAATTTGGAATGTACTACAGTAATAGGTCAAAACGGAACCTATAACGGTCATTTCCCAGTAGAACCATGGCCAATTGTACTGAAGACACAATTGTGAAAGGGTTTTGTACAGTACATTGCACTTAGGATGCCAATTTCACCTCGTTCACCATATGGAAGATCATCCTTTGTGACTGTTGGCGGAAATCGTAGCGTGAATGAATGTCCGGACAGCTGTAATATGTGGACTTAATGATGCTTCTTTACATCAATATGGCACTGGCGTAACAGGAAGAAAACCGGAAATATTATGCTCAATAATTAGAGAAACGAGAAGGGTTCAGTGTTATTCATTTTACTAATGAGAAATGAGTTATTTGCTTTCATGTGACTCCCTCCCCCTTCTACACCTCCCCCCCCCCACGGCGCAGAGGCCTACAACCTTCCCTCACTTGTGGATGCCTCTTGGATAGAAGATAAGCTAGTCGAGGTTAAATGAGATACGAAAGCAGAAGTAAGTAGGGGTGATACTATCGGATTACACCCATCTCTTCCTGGCAGAAAGAGTCTCACGCTGATGAATTTCACCGCATTCTCCAACGAGCAGTGAGCCCATTCCTGTATTGATTGAGAGGGGCTTCAATTGTTGTACCCGAAGTAGGACCACTTAAAGTGTCAAATTCACAAATTTGACTACTTAATTTTTTCTGGCAATCATTTGTGTGAGAGGGATAAATAGGTGACAGATTTGCTTTTTCACTTAATTAAAGGTAAGCGAAGCAACTTTGTAGATTCGTGACACAGTTGAAGAATAAATCACTAATTGTAAGGAAGTTTCTGCACTTATTTAAATATGACTCACAGGTTTTGAATTACCAATGTCATCAGAGTTGCCTAGTCCACGATGCCATTTAAAGTGAGCGAGTATCGGAGTTGAAGCCCTCAGATGATCCTGGGTGGTGTCAAGGAATCACTCTAAGTGAAATATGAGCCGAGGAAGAGGGAAGAAAATGTTAGCCTCTGCATATCGCGGAATGATTTTGCACCACCTGTCACTCGAGGAGAGCCCAAGAAAATGTATTGGGTTTCTACAGGGGTGGGGTGAAGAGCGAGCTACGCCATGAAGACGAAGACGTTGGCTGAATCGGAAGTGGCGTTGTCGCTGGTGGGAGAGTGCCAATAACGACTGGATGCATGGGGACGGGAATCCACGCACAGCAGGACTTTCCTTATTCCTCCCAATTCTTGCATCAAATGCCTGAATATACTGCTGACAATTTGCAATGTCACCCATGCTTTGGTATTGGACGTGTAGGTGCTGGGAATAGTTTGCTATCTGCGAATTGATCGAGGATGGCTGATTTACAAATTACAAATGGGCTCATTTTGTTTCACTAGTCGCCCTTTATGGCCAATGTTTTCTGGGAGAAAAATTATGAAATAGAGCTGTCTTGTCTGCATTGTACACATCCTAAATAGGTGGAAACAATTAGTATACATGTTCCAAAATAAAATTTTTGAAATACCAGTGCAAACCAAATTTCACCCTTCGGGTCATATGATGCCAGTATCGAATTTAGAATGGGTGTCCATTTTTCCACAGCTTGAGCACTCACATTATTACTTTCGCAACTAATGTGGTGAAGAGAAATTCCTCTTCTTCTTTTAAATCGATTAACAGTCTTCATCAGTAGTGATAAAGTATCTATGTTCGTCCGTTGGGCAAATTTTTCAGCTTCTGCTTTTAGAATTGTACCACTAATGGGATCTCCAATATTTTTTACAGGGCAAGCCATTCAAATAACATTGATTCTAATGGAATATTTTCTGCCAGTTGCAGTTTCTTACTATTCCCAGTGGCATTTCCAATTTTATACTCAACAGTAATTTTGCCCTTGTTTTATAGAATTATAAACAGGGTGGACAAAGTTAAACCATTTTGTCGGCCGATTTCCATTTTTTTGGCGTTTTTTTGTCAATTCCTGAATGATTTTGAATTTCTTAGCCAAATCCAATGACTTTCTTTTCTTTTCCAACGTAACACTCGTAATTAAGAGCAGCGAACTTCAGGAAGTAGATCAGGATCAAGCGTACCTGAATAACTGTTGCGAAGCACTTCTGGCTGTGTTTTCCATTGAAGTGGTGTGATGTAAAACCCCTTCTCCTTACTATTCTACCTCCTACTACTCCCCTCTCTCCTACATCTCCCCCTTGAAGACCAGGGAGTTGCTATAATGCAACGTGCGAGACCATACAAAAAAACTTTGGAATTCTTCCATTCAAGTTCGTGTTTCCTTTCCGAGTGAAAGGTTATTGTGAATTACGGAAACTTTGTATTCCTGTCCAAGTCTCACGTGCGACAAATGACCCCCGAAAGTTATGCATCCCGGAGGACAATCATGGCAAAACAGACTCATTATGGCAGTCTGACAGAAATGTAATGGCTAGCAAACTCCCAAACTCCGTATACATTTAACATTGTGACCAACAATGGCCAAATAATCACTTACTATAATGGCCTTCTCGCTATGGGCCGCCCTTGTAATAATGGCCTTCTACTGTATTTTACTCTCAAATAAAGGTTCGCTTTCTATACCCTTTTCATTACTTCTTTGCTTTTGCATTTTCTGATTGCAAGTTGCCTAATTGAAACAGTTGCCCAATTTACATCTTCCGTCATCACACGTCAGCAGGCATTTTTGGGCTATACCACAAAAATTCTTTTCCTTATAGCTGTTATGCCACATGTTCATTTAAACACCAGAATGCAAATTCAGTCTTTCAGTCTCCACTTTTCCAAACTTCTTACCCTGCATAACAACAATAATGGGCTTGTAGATGGTGTTTATATAAAAACTTACACAACACAACAATGAGGGTGGGATAAGCGTCAAAACTCACCTGACCAGTCCTCGACTTTACTCCGCACTCACAATCTTGCAAGAACTGTCCTAAAGACTTGCAAGCACACACACAAAATATATAAAATGAATCGACTACAGAACTCAAAGAGAAACACATATTTCTCATTCAAATTCTAAAACATTGGATTTGCTATTTTTAAAGCAAAATGAGAGTTAAAACAGAGTATTGAAACCGCTAATTGCCTTTCTATAAATAAATTGTTTGTAAAAAGTCAAATATCCTTGTTTTAACCCCAAAAAATCAAACACATTTAGACTTCTAATTCTACTCACAATGCATAATCTTTAGCTTTGAAAGTAAAAAACAGGCTAAACCCATATCCTAAACCTTGAGAGTCAAAAGTAATCAGGCGGGGATCGAACTCTTGATGCAAATGCTCCAGTGCAATCACACTAACCACTCTGCCACCCAAGCTCTGGCCATCTCTCTCTTGCTCGACTTCTTATTCTCTTAAGCATAAATCAGGTGTTGCTCAGTCACCTGCAACTTCCAAAAATTGTTCACCCTACGGCTCAAAACTAATACATCTATCAAAACAAATTACTATAAATATTGACTTATTGGCTACATCTCAAGTCTTTGCACAGCCAATGCCCAAATACTATTGTGTGTGTGGATAGTTCGTTAATGTAATGGTTTCTTGTAAATGCTTATCTTGGAGGAGGCTGCTGGGCTATGTTGAAATGTTCCTTATTCTAGGAGCACTTGGTGCATGCAATTTTTGACCACTTGCCATGTGCAAATGTGTCTTCATGGGTATCTTTTCTCTCTTATGCATTGATGTTGAGAACTTTTGTCCATTTATATCTGAAATGTTCATAACTGTTTCCAGTTTCTTTTCAAAGAAACAAATGAGCATGCTTATGAGTTAAGATATCACCCGGCTGTAAACGGATTATTATGCAGGAAAGTGGACAAAGGATTTAAAAAAACTATGATTGCACTTTTAATACTTCCATGTTTGGCACATATGATGTCTAATCTCTATTGCCAAGACTTTATTTAGACTTTCAGCAATTTTTAAATGAAGATTATAGATAAAAGAAATGATGGATTAGTTGAATGAAATTTCAAGTAAAAGTACTGTATATAGTTGTTTTAAATGCTATTATTATATGTATTCCAGCAGATTTTTTCTTAAGAGTCTATATAATTGACTTATTTGTTATTCTAAATATCTATGAATTCATACTGATAACTTACTAACTAGAGCTTGAACACATTATAAAATTGATAACATAGGTAATTGAAAATAAAACATAAAGAGCTGATGAAATGCATACAGTTTGTGTACGGTTCACCAACACATCGGGCACAGTCCACTAGTTAGATGGGAAATGGTTCCTGAACGGCCCATTGTGAATAGTTTATAACACTTCATTTGGGCCAAAATACGATTTATGAATGGTTATTCATGAACATGAATGGCTTCCCAACCGTTCATGTAACACTCGTGGAACAGTTCATGAACGGTCCATTTTCACCAGGGTTGACCAATGCTTCATGCACTGTCCACCAATGCCCATGTCCATGCTTGGTTCACCAATGCTTCATGAACATAAGGGGAACAGCCTCCCAACTGTTCATTTAACACTTCTGGAACAGTTCAGCGACCAGGGTGGTTTAACTTTTCACCAGGGTAGTGTAACTTAAGTGACCAAATAGTACTTTTTTATATTCAAAATAATTGTAATTCCCAAAGTAAATTTTATATCCAATAAGAGCTTCCTTGGAATGATCAGTGATACCAACAGAGGTTAAATAATCAGATAAATTCAATCATTATTTATATTTTCCTATATTGGAACTTAAGTGACCAGAATTCTTGAAAAATACACATGCTTTGATTGACACCTAATTCTGCTCAACCAGATCTCCCAGTGATATACTGGGCAGAATATGTGAAACTTTAAGAACCTTAAATGGAAAAGGAATTACAAAAGTTATTAAGAAATGGTTCAGCTAGTGCACCTGTTAAGAAGGATAGTTAAGAATTGAATAAGAGAGGGAAAAAATGGCCAAGAAATAGAAATCTAGGAAAGTTGAGCTCTGTGGCCTCTTATGTAATGAAGTAAGATAAAAGCCCAATGGCTGTAATAATATTAGTGCCACTCATCAGAAAAGGAACTGGTCAAACACTAAAATTACTCCAGAAAGGCTTAGCTGTGGTGATTTATGGGTGTGTTAATTCCCTACCAGTGACCAATTACAGGACAGAAACACTCAACCCAAAAATGAGATCCTTCTCGGGGCTAAAGGGAAGCCAGGGCTATCATCACTAATCAGTCATTTTGTGAGTTTTTACAGGAATGGGATTCCATGCTGCACTAAAACAAAGGGACAAACTCAGGAAAACACTCACATGCTGGATCAGGCACAACTTCCAGTATGAATCTCACTCAAAATGGGCTAAAAAAACAACAGAGCAGACACAATGAAGTCAAAAAGAGGTACAGCAGGATGAAAAGGGGAAAAACGATGGTGTGCATTAAATATGCATTATTTAGCCACAAGTTGGCCCTCCGTAGCTGATAAATAGCTTCATTCAAACTAACTGCATTCTTGAAGCAAATTTTATTTTGAGTTAGAACTGCCTTGGCATGATATGAATAACTCGTGGAACAGGTAAATCTAATTGTTGAGAACATTTTATCAATGTCATGTAATTAGCAAGAATTCATGAACAGCATATAAATGAATTGATCAACAGGTAATTCTGATCAGCCAGTCATGCCTATGAAATAAAAAAAAAAGAGAAATTATAGGGAAAAGCTTAAGGAGATGGGGGATATACAAAACCTATCAAGAAAAGGTTAGGGCTCTAAAGAAGAGTAGGAATGAAATAAATGAGATCAGGAAGAAGATGGGGTAGAAAAAGCTAGATAAGTTGAAGAAATATGATGGTAAGAAGTACAGAGAGGCTATCTTAATGTAGAAAGTTAGAAGTATAAAGAAATAAACCAAGAATGGGGATGATAAATGTGAATCAACTATTGTCATAAATCAGTGAGTACTTTAGAAAAGGCGGTAGATCATGTTTGTTGAGTGCTACAGTTCATTCGCGATAACTTGGCCGACACTCAGTAGTCTACTGTGCAGGTGGGACGAAGTCCAACTCAGAAAATAGGGAAAGCAGTCCTTACTGAGAGGGAAGCCATGCACGAACAATTTTCCCATGGTGGAAAGGTAGGGGTAGTGTGGGAGGACAGTTCCCTTAAAAATCTGAAGTTGAGTGGGCTGACTTGTTTACGCCCGCATGTTGTCCAGTAAACGCAACTATATTGGGGTAATTTTGATTGAGCCAAGTCAAGAACACTATCAGAGAAGAGGTAAACCACGTGCAGCTTGAAAACCCTACCCCTTGATGGGCCAAAATGTAAGAACTTGGACTAGTCTGAACCAAAATCGCTTACTGAGCATGATGTATGGCGAGCAGATACCCCTCCAATTTTCCCCCTCTCCTTCACACATTTCCCCTCTCACGAGTTGTCATTGGCCAGGTTGACACGAATGAACTGTACCAAGCTTCATATCTTATTTTCATATCTCAATGATGTAAAAATATGTTGTAAAGAAGCTCTCTAAGAGTGCCTGTGAAACTATTGTAGGTGCTGGTCTGAGCAGCAAAGGATCCTTAATCGTGTATTCAACCTTATAAAATTTCACCTGTATTAAATCTGATATAGCAGTTTTATCAATGAGATGATAGCAGACAAGATAGTAGGATAATTTGGCAAGCCCCTGCTATGAAAGATGTGGTCAAATTACTGGTGACAATGGAAGAAAACCAAAGCATGAGTACGTCACCTGTAGTATTCAAACAAAGAAATTCACATAATGTCTGTAACAGATCACCCTATTCATGCGGTTGGTCTCGGTGAGTTCTTTGCAAAAAGACCATATGATTTTCTTCCTAGCTGTAATTTACCATGGAACATGGAATAGGTGGCGCAAGTGACCATGAATTAAATTCATTAGACAAAAAACAGACAACCCATGTACTTCTTTTTCATCATAAAATAAGTGTGATACCTAGCCCAATAGCAGCCAAGAAGTAACATGTTTCCTGGCCTTCTTAAAGAACAGAATTTAATCTTTATGTGAAAGCTTGGCATTTCATGTGAATATTTCCTTTAACTAAGTGACCATCCCTTATCATGGTATCATGATAACGGATAGACAGGCCATGTTTCCTTGACACAACATTTCACTTTTTCTATTGGCTATCTTCTTGCTCAAATTCTTTTTTAAGATTCAGAGTTATTTTGCAGTTTTGTTATAACCATGGATTCATCTAATGTATATGTAACAGGAGAGATGGCAATTCTTGATGGAGACATTCTTAAGAGCAAAATCTGAAACATTAGGTTTTTATAGTATTACATTATTTTTGTATTTGACCAAAAATAAAAAAATGTGGATTAACCCGTCAGCGCCCAAAGATTTTTTTTTGTTTCAAAAATCATTCATTTTTCTAAAATATGATGATTATGTGCAATGAAGAATTCTTATTCCTCAAATATCCAGTAGAACTGAAAATACACCCCAGTGCCATATGGCACTGCTGGGCATTGATAGGGTCTTTGCTCGTATTAAAGTATTTATTTGTTTGAAGAAATGAAACTCCATCAAATCTTTCACGACTTCTATGTTTATTATTTAATTTTTCACAAATTGACTGTAGAGAGATAAAGGGCAAAGTCCAAAGTAAGGACACTAAGTACTATATTACATAATGAACATTGAGTTCTGTTTTGTGACAAACAATAATTTCCAGCACATTTTTACCATCTTCTATTTTGAGTGGGGATTATGAGGTGATCTATCCTCTCATATTGTTGTATGCTTCCTGCAAGTCATCCTGTATTTTTTCTTCTTCCTTGTCCCTGATGTGGACTAGTTCCGTATCTGACAAGGTAAGTTTGAACCATTACCCATCTTACCTCTGTGATATCCACTTCTCTTTATCATGTTAGTATCCAAGCATTGTGAATACACACGTCAATTATCCAGGTTAAAATGGGCCACCACCATTTTTTACTCAAAACCCCGACCTGATAGTGATTCACTCCTCGGTCTATGAGGTCAGTACCACCTAAATTCTCGTTGTAAGCCTCAAAAAGTTTTGGGCGAGGCATGGCAGTTTTCTTTTTGGTGGAAATTGAATACCGAGCAACATTGGAAACAGGTTTCACACCACAGCGTGTGGATGCACCCATGGCAACACCAGTATTGTAGTGGTCCACGGCCCGCCCGGATTAAACTTTGGGCCGAAAGACACACGTACAATACAAAAAAAAGAAAAAATCCTCGCGAACCTCTCCCGCACGAGATCCCCGGGGCAAACCTGCGTCACCTAATACAACACGAAAAATTAGAAGCCTCTTTAAGAGAGGATAAGCGGGTGGGGAGGTCCCTGACCTTGTGTAACTTGACATGCTCCCTGGCTTTCCCACTGGGGCAGGGTGAAGATGGGTCGTAGGTACTAGGTTTATGGGTTATTCGGCTTGCCAGGTAAGAAGACTGAAAGAATATACCTTTTCCATTCAACAAAACAAGCATATATTAAAAAAACGACTTACAATTATTTCAAACAAGAATGCCCTTCTAATAACTAGTGAATTGATGGGTTGATAGATGAGGGATGAGACATTTAAATCGTTGTAACAAGCCCTTCATGAAATGAATGAATGAGATGACTTGAAAATGATGATCAACACAGGTAACATTAATTCCCTTCTAATAACTACAAAAAAGCTTATTCTCGCACACAGGCGATTTACTTAATTAGTCCACTTCCAAATAAACTGGGGGTGAGGGAGGTAATTACTAGTCCTTCCCTTTTCTCTTGCTGTTATGGTATAATTATCTATTTTGGGCATCAATCACTCGCCATTGTGAAGCACACTGTCGTAATGTGGGGGTCCATTGCTGACTTGATGGCTAAGAGGCTGAAATAGGGGGGAGGGTTTGTCGGGTCAGCAACCTTACGTGACCGTTGACACAGGATTCTCGGCACGGGACAGCAACCGTGGCAGGCACTTGGTCATCCAAACTGGATCCTCTGATTCCTACAGCGGACGCCAGGCTCAACACGCCACTCGTGGTCTCCGTGCACGTTGAAAATATCTTGGGGGATTGTGGTCCAAACAGTGGACGTGGTACTTTTTATGCACCTCTCTGCCTCCAGCACTTTCAAGTCACTTCTCCCAGCTCGAGCAGCGCTTCCGCACCGTTATATCGCTTAGTGCATTCTTTTTTTTTTCTTCCGCGATCGTCTTTATATACCACTTTGTGGAGGGGAAGGGGACGTTGTGGAGAGGGGAAAACTGAGGAAAGGGGAACACAGTGGGGGATTCACACATCGTTCTTAACTTGAAATCAACCATACCCTAAGACTCATTCATACTCCTCACTCCACTGCGTTACACTCCATTCACTCGACCTTGCCATTTATTCCTTGATCTCAGACATGCACACATTCACTCGATTTCCACACGCACACCTCCCCCCACCTCAACAAGCCAAATAAAGGAAGGCGAAGGAATAGGGGGGGGGGGGGAAAGGAGTGGTTTGGGTGGAAAACATAAGGTGTAACGGCTTGGACCGTTACAGTATCTACCCATTGAACCAGCGTAATTGATGGATCCTTGTCAGTGCAATACTCATAACTACCCCGTGGCTCCATTTGAAAAGCAGATTCGCTTTTTGTAGTCTTCATTTCCTTGATGTCTCTTCCCTTGGTATGCCTCATAGTCAATCAAATATCCAGGTGCTGTGTTCAAACACCACACCTTGCAGCCGAAGTTAATAGGCTTGCCTCTGATAAATTGCATACAACCATGTGATCCGTAATAAGCGACCATATTTTTTGTCATAATCCATATTTGCTCAAGTCTAAATTGCTTCCTTGTTTGTTCCTGCAATAGGCTCATTAGGGGTCTCAACTTCCAATATTTGTCCATATGGTCAGGAGAACTAATATCTGCACACTGTAGAAAGTGTTCTATTTCAAAGAAAAAGTTCCTTTGCATTGCATTGCACACAAGACCATTCCAGACGTCTTGCACTTCCTCCCAGTATTGGCATTTATCGGGGATGTCATTATATCCTGAGAGAATTTGAATTCCCAAAAATAATTTCCTCTCTTTAGGAGAAATGTTGGGGAAAGGGCAATTGCAGAATAGCACAGACCTATCACTCTCAGAAGCAAGGAAATTTACATCCTTTTCATCAAAAAAAAGTTCAAAAACATTGAGTTAGATTTTGAATGTCAGAATAGTATGTGTTAGGGAATAAAGAATTGGTCACATTTGTATTTGTGTTTTTCTGCCATTGAAATTTAGGATTTTTATTCTGTTTCTTCACATTGTGATTTGATACATCATTATCCAGTTTTCTACGTTGTTTTTTAGGATCTTCTGTTCGTTTCCTTATCAAAACATGCGAGGGTCTGGCGGCAGGTTCATAGGTCTCTGACTGAGCTGTTGCAATATTATCATCACCTATCGCAATGGAATCCTTGTGTTCATTTTCTTCTGCTCTTGAAAACAACACTTTACTCTTGCTGTAAGCTGATGGCCAGATAGATTATCCACCAAGCCACCCTTTTCATCGCCTGAATCTTCATCAGTCAAAACAGAACTCTCTGGTGGTTAGACAAATATTTGGTGGATATCATCCATTTGTTCTACCTCTAGCAGATCTAAAACTTCTTGAAGGGTCACATTCCTAAATAAACAATTACGTATAACTTTTAAGAGTTGATTTATATGGGCACCTCCAGGTTATGTGACATTATTAATTAGAGCATTAAACAATGGGTAAAATTATGTATAATACTGTCTCTTTGAGCATGTGAGTATATTTTCTTGTATATTTAGAGAATATTTTCAAATGTGCATATAATATACCATGTAACAAATAAAAAATGGATGGAACTGGCCAGATAAATAATTCAGTGAACAAAGGCAGATTGAAAAGGATCTAACTATGACAGAGGAATAAGATGAAGGTGATGTTGGATTAATTTTACAAAGAAAAAATCTCGCAATTCATTATCCCAAAATGAACCTAGAGCCTTCATGATGGGAAGCCACCACTCTACCATTTGCTCAAATAACTTTGCTCTGCAATATAAGCTAAGTTTTCTTACATCTGCGTATTCGTTCTCAGTCTAGGGAAATGACTGGCAAATAAACTTTTGTGCTAAAAACCGCTATCGTATGTAAGAGTAATGCCAAGATAGTGATTTGGTGTGGGGAACGCCCAGCGGTACCATTGGGCACTGCTAAGATTTGTGTTTTTACATCTCAAAATGCACTCATCATAAGTAGCTATATCGTAGCAAAATACTAAGTTACACTTTGTACTCTGCAAAAACATTGCTACCCAATTTTTACAACAATAATTTTAGCTTCTAAAACACACCTTGAGCGAGTCACCATAATTTGTGTGCTAGGGAGAAGCCTCTTGCTGTGCAATACAAAGGAGTATCGGAAACAGTGAGAAACTCTGAGAAATGGTGAGAGAGCTCTGCCGCACAAAGCTCTAACTGCTACACTCCAATGAAGATTTCTAACTCCATATGGCACCCTTGGGCGATGGGTTAAGTAAGCCCTAGATGAAGTCAGAATGTAAGATAGTGCCAAAAACATTTATATCCTTGTATCAATTTGTTTCAGGTTCTTTATGATGCCACAATGGCAAAAGATTAATATTTTTATATCTATCCATTTTCGATCATTCTTGTGGTTTGTTGTCATCATGAATGCACTATTTTAGCCATGTTTTTGTTCAAATATGCTATAATTACTTCCTTAGGTTGATTGATGAAGTCAAGAAAATAGGAGATTCGATAACTGCACTAAGGGCAAGACTCCAAAACTCTGAGGATACCTTGACGGAGCTGAAGGGTGTGAGGGCACGACTGGAGCACCAAATACTCGTGAAGCGCAAGACCCTTAGCATTGATAAAGGGAGGTGCCAAGTCATACGGTCACATTATCCTTCCAGTGTAGAGCTCACCGGATACTGATGGGGAAAATTTTTCCTTTTGAAATTTTCGCCCCGTAGTCTGTCTGCAGATTGTTAAAATTAAAGGTCTACATAATTCACTCTTCTCCTATTATCTTGCATTGCATTGTTGTGGAATTTTGCTTATTCTGAAAATGTTGTGTACTCATTGTTGTCGAAATGAAAAACTGTAATTTCTCTTCTTCTAAAAATCTAAAATTCTCAGATGAAAGAAATTAAATAAACTTCTAACCCCTTCAAAGAAAAACTAATGGTTTGCATATCCACCCTCTTGTCTTGCCTGAAGACTAGATGGCTGCCTTGGATTGCTGAAGACTAAACAGGAATAGTAAAGCAAAGGAATAAGTTTAGATGTAATATGAGGGCTTAAGAGAAAGTCACAAATATGGGAAATGAACTGTGAAAATATACTCTGCTTACTTTTGGATCTAGAATTGTGAAAATCACAGTTGAATTCCTTAGGGTGGCATAATTGATGGAAGCATTTGGTTAAGGCTCTGAATGTGTGGCCCTGGCAATGAATTAGGATTCATGCAATGGTAATTACCATTTTTTGAGCAGTCACAAGATTTTTCTAGTTAGAATGCATTGGACTATAGGATTTCATTTAAGTTAGGAGCTTTGTAGTCCATTTTTTCGAATGTTTATTTGTAAAGGAACTGTATTTTCTCAATTTTGTTTATAAAATTAAGCCTAACAATGGTATAAGCATCCTTGGCACCTCTTTGACTTTAGGAATCATGAAGACACGCCTACTAGAGAAACTATGTTTAAGCAATAGTATACTCTTTACAGAAGAATTCAATGTGTTCACAGCAATATTTTTCATCAAATTGGCTCACTTTGGAAGTGCTTTCCATAGAGTACCCAAATCAGGATTGGAATACCACCAGAAAACTGTGTTGAGTCAGCCCCTGGAACAATAGCAACAGGAAACAAATAACTCCACCCTGTCCCGAAGTGGAGCACCTCTCATAACCTCTCCTGCTTTTTTTAAATCTATGTATGTCATTTAATCCCGTGGGGGACATAGGACTTCAATGAAGGCTCTCCACCACACTCTGTTCATGGCCAGGACCTTCAGCACTCCCCAAGTCTTGCCTTCTTCCTTAATTTCTTTCTCCAGTTCTTCTCCAAGTCATTCTTGGTCTCCCGGGTCTTCTTTTTCCTTGAGGATTCCATTCTAAGGCTCTATAGCTAATGTTGGCAGGATTTTGCCTTAGAATGTAGCCTATCCATCCATACTTTCTGTTCTTTATAGTTTCTACTACCGGTGCTTATTGACAGGTTCTCCATAGTTCCTCATTGCTAATTCCATTTGGCCAGTAGATGTTGAGAATCCTACGCAGGCATTTATTAATGAATACTTGCAGTTTATTGTTTATTGCTCATGTAAACTTCCATGTTTGGCAACCATAGATTAACACTGATTTTACATTACTTTCAAATATTTTGAGTTTAGTTTTTCTTCTTATTTGCTGGCATCTCCAGATCGCTCCCAACTGTGCAAAAGCACCTCTGACCTTTTTTATTCTCAGCCAAACATCCTCATCAGACCCTCCCGTTTTTGATGAGGCTCCCCAGATATTGAAATTGCTTCACTTGTTCAATTTGTCCTCCCCCAACTGTTAACTGCTCATTATTTCTGTTGTTTATTCTCATTTCCTTAGTTTTTGTCTTGTTAATTTTCAATCCAACTTACTCTGCTTCTTCATTGAGATCTTCCAATCTCTCACTCATATCGGTGAATTTCTGTGCCAGTTGACACAGGTCATCAGCAAAGTCTGTATTCTCCAGGCTCTTGGTCAATCCCCACTGTAGACCCCTGTGACTCCTTGTGGTTTTCTTCATCACACCATCCAGTACCATCAAAAAGATAATTGGTGACAGTAGACATCCCTGCCGCACCCCAGTCCTGACATCAAATGGTTCTGTCAATTTACACCCATGTAATACTTGGCAGTTGTATTCCTCATAAAAGGCTTTGACAAGTGTAATGATTTTCTCAGGGACTGCAAACTTTTTAAGGACTTTCCGCATAGATTCCCTGCTTGCGGAGTCAAGCCTTTTCAAAATCAATGAAAGTCATACAAAATGGGGTCTGGTACTCTGCAGTCCGTTCTACCACTATCCTAAGGGTATTTATCATGTCTACACACGAGGATTCCTTTCTAAATCCGGCTTGTTCTTTCATTAGAACAAGCCGGAAGTTGAATCATAATAAAGTTTTTGATTGTTGCCAAGTAACTCAATATGTAAATTCAAATTACATGCAATGTACCACAATGAGGATAATTATTCTTTGGAGCCTATTTTCTCCTGATTTTATCTTTGTTTGGGTGTACTAGTGTCACTGTCTCTGTGCTTCTACGCAAGTCTATGACTGATTCTATGTCCGCATGTAACCTGACAGTCTGTTTTTGTACATGTGTGTCTGTATCAATTTTTATCTGTCTCTTGGTCTGTATGTGTCTGAGTCTCTCTGTATTCGAGTCTCTGCATCTGTTCATGTTTGTGTCTGTCTGTGTCTGATATTTTCTGTATGTTTGTTATTGAGACTGCCTCTGTCATGAATTTGCAATGGGTGAGCAAGTATAAGTCTGTCTGTGTCTAAGTTTGCCCCTGATACTGTATATTCCTGAGTTTGCTTGTGTCAGATAATGTCTGTAAACAAGTCTGGCTGTCACTAAGATTGTCTTTTATGAGTTTGTGTGCATCTAAGTCTGTTTGTGATCATTTTTCCTGTGTCTGTTGATCAATAGAAAGAAAACAATTTATTTATTAGCATGCAAAGAATGAGTACATATCTTCATTGTAGTATGCTTGCATGTAATTTGTATTTACATATTGTGTTGCTTGGCAACAATCAACAACTTCATTTTGTTCGACTTAACTATTATCTTGAGTGCCCAAATTTTAAATTAAGGCACAGGTTATGGGAACAATAGCTTTTGTAGATTTCATAGTTGTATTCTATACATTTTTAATGCAGAGTTTGAATCTGTTTGCTATCAAATAGGTACTCTATCACCTTTGGTTTCAGAGATATTCAAGCTCAAAAAGACTTATAAATTGCCATTTTGACTCTTTAAGATTAAAATTGTTGCAGAAAATTGGTTTGGAGGGGGGCTTTAAAATGATAATCTGGTTTTTACAGTATGTTTCTTCTTCATTTCATTTTTGAACAATGCAACCAAGCAAGTTATTTATGATAACATAAACAACACATTGGGAGAACGACTGGTAAGAAACAACTGAGCTTATAAATTCGTGTTAATGTACAGAATTACATGCGTATTAACAACAACACACCCCCTTAATCCTGGACATAAGGACTTTACATCATCAGCACTTTAGATATCAAATTCTTGCCAATTAACATACATAAAACAAAGCTTCCAAGGTAATAGTGAAAACACAGAATACATAAGAACAAAACATTAGTCTTTTGGTATAAGCATCAACTCCTTCACTAATTTCTTTACCTTTGTACCGTGAAGTGCTTTAGTAAGTATATCAGCATACATCTCCTCACTAGGACAATACTTAATTAGAGTTAATTTCTCCTCAATACTCTCCCTAATGAAATGATGTTTGATATCCAAATGTTTAACACCGCTATGAAACATCCTATTGCTGGCTATTTTCTGAGCTGATTGACTATCATTAAACAATGGCACTGGAGATACATCAACACCAATCATACCTAACAACAAATTCCTTAGATAGACCCCTTCCCTAGCAGCATCTGCTAAGCCAACATACTCAGCTGCAGTGCTTGAAGTTGCTACACTACATTGTCTCTTACTCTGCCAGGATATGACACTATCTCCAAGCTTGCATACATACCCAGTGTAGGATTTGCGATCAGTGCAATCACCTCCCCAGTCAGCATCTACATGACCAAAAATATTCACACTATCAGATTTTCGGAACATCAAACAAAAATTCTTTGTTCCAGCTTAATAGCGTAAAACACGCTTTGCATTTTGCCAGTGCTCTTCTTTGTGACAATTATTAAACTGTGACAACACACTTGTAGCATAAGCAATATCTGGTCTTGTGTTAACTGAAAGATACATTAAACATCCAATTAAATTCTGATAAGGCTTATCATCACACCCACCTGATTTTTCTAGCTTTATACCCACAGTCATTGGAGTACAGGCTGGTTTGACATCTGTCATACCAAATTTCTTGAGAATTTCATCTACATACTTACTTTGATCAAGATAAATCACATTACCTTCTCTTCTCAGACGCATACCTAATGCATTGGACGCTAAACCTAAATCTTTTATCTTAAAATTATCCTTGAGAACTGACTTAAGTTTTCTCTCTCAACTACATCCTTACCAAAAACAAAAATATCATCTACAAATAGAGCAACAATTGTTATGTTCCCCGCATGCATTTTACGATATACACAAAGTTCTAGACTAGATCTGACATAGTTCTGATCACACAGAACATTATCTATCTTTTCATTCCACATTCTAGATGATTGCTTCAACCCATACAATGATTTTAGCAATTTACAGACCCTACTGTCATTTCCCTTTCTTATAAAATGTGCTGGCTGAGACATATAAATATCCTCATTTAGATCCCCATTCAAAAAGGCTGTTGTTAAATCCCAATGGTGAATGTCCCACCCATATTCAACAGACAAGGCAAATAACATTCTTAAGGTTGAGGCTCTAACTACTGGAGAAAAGGTCTCATTATAATCAATGCCATACTTCTGTGTAAAACCTTGTGCCACCAACCTTTCTTTGTGGCGTGTAGTTCCATCACCGAATTTCTTAAGCTTGAATACCCATTTACATCCGACCAGTTTCAAATCAGGAGGTTTTTCTACTCGTTTCCACACTTGATTTTCCTCCAAAGAATCTGGCTCTTCTTGCATAGCTTTCTTCATTCATCCCAATCAGGTCTTGATTTTGCATCTTCTACTGAACAAGGATCATCTTCCCCAACTTCTGCCTGATATAATAAATAGTCATCAAATCTCTTTGGTGGCTGGCTCTGTCTTCCTGGTCTATTATTTTCACTCCCTTGATCTTGACCTTCTATGAATTCATGATTTTCTTCATGACGTTCTTCATTACTTTGGAAAAAATCAAAAACAATTTCCTTGATATCTTCTTCACCAATACTACCATTTAGACGACTATTTTCCAGGAATGTTACATCATAAGCTCTTTCTATTTTCTTGGGATACTTTGGGTCAATCAGATGATACCCTTTTGTGTTTTCACAATATCCAACAAATATATGGGGTTTGCACCTTGGCTCCCACTTACTTTTACATAATTCCTTGGGTACATGGACATAGGCAATGCAACTGAATACCTTCAGGTGCCTTACATCAATTCTCTTATTTGTCCATAATTCTTCAGGTATAGCATCAATTGTATGGTAAGGACTTCTGTTTTTCAAGTAACAAGCAGTTTGACAAGCTTCTGCCCAATAGGACCTAGGTAGCTCCGCATCCATCAGCATACTTCTTGCCTTCTCACAAATGGTCTCAATAGCTCATTCTGCTCTACCATTTTGCTGTGAAGTATATGGCACAGTCACCTGATGTTGGATACCTGCCTTGTCAAGAAAATCTTTCATCTGTCCATTCACAAATTCGCCCCCATTATCAGTACGTAGAACTTTGATCTTACAATCTGTTAAGTTTTCCATTCTAGCTTTAAAACTGCAAAACTTAGGAAATACTTCATCTTTTGACCTCAAAAAATAAGGAAAAATTTTTCTAGAGAGATCATCCACAAAAATTAGCAAGTACTTTGATCCCCCATGTGATTCCTCTTTCATTTGACCATAAACATCAGCATGAACTAGAGCCAATCTTACAGTTTCCCTACTCTCACTATCTGGGTGTGGCAAACGATGTTGTTTACCAGTGATACATGGAACACAAGGACTCCTAACAGGATTCTTATTCCAAATCCATTCCATTTACCATTCCCTTCATTTTGATCAAGCCATTGTCATGTAAATGCCCAACACGTCTATGCTATAAATCAAAAGTCACATCATCTTTAGTTGCACTAAAAACAGTTTCAGCAGGTATTACCTGCACATTGTCCATTTTATACACGCCATTAACCTTAGACGCAGTCATGGGTGGCTCTCCATCTATCTCAACATTTGATTCTTTGTAGATCATACAACCTGTAGATCGAAAGACAAGAACCATACCCTTCTTTGAAATCTGTGAAATAGACAACAAGTTAGCACATAGGTTAGGTACATAAGTCTCATTGCTTACTGGTACATTTTCAGTTACCCTTTCGCTACTCAGAAATAATTTACCACAACCAGCACACTCTGTATTCTTTGCCCATTTGCACATTTAATTGATATTTTTGACTGTGACCTGTCAGAAAAATCGTGCAAGAGGTCTTTTCTGGGTGTCATGTGCCTTGAAGGACAAAAATCAAGATAGATATGATCAGAAACCAAAGAATTACAGGAATTCATACATTCATGAGTCAGCAAACTGAAGTCTTCTTTGATGGACGTTTTCTTCCTGGAGTGACCATCCTTCATATGCTGATTATCATCTGAATTCTTCTTGTCAGTCAGGTTCTTCTTCAGCTGAGGGCACTCCGGACAAACACGTCCCTTCTCACCACACTTGAAGCAGGTAAGACCCTTCTTCGACCGCTGCTCCAAAGTTTTCCTGGTATTCTTGCCATTGTACTTCTTTCCAGATGCAATCAAAGTGCTCTCACCAGGTTCGTCTATCTTCTTGCTGTCTTCCTGAAGCAATCGCACTCGGACCATTTCAGAGTTAAGTTTAGCACCTGAATTTTCTAATGCCATCCTCAGCGATTGGTATTGCTCAGGTAGTCCACACAACATCACGACGGCTATTAACTCGTCTTCTACCTTCTTCTCTGTATCTTCCAATATCTGAACGGTTGACGGAATTGACGTAAGATACTCGTGCATGGACGAATGCTTATCCCGTTTCTTATCTAGTAGAATATATAGAAGATTGATCCGGCGATTGAGGCCTTTGTCTTCGTATGTTTTGCTTAGCTCTTCCCAGGCATCCTTAGCATATCTTGCATTTCTTAGGTAAGGGTATACTTGCCGGGAAACATGCAGACAAATCAGACTTAGCGCCTCTGCATCTTCGTGATCATCTTCAGGTCGTCCCTTTGCATATTTACTGCCATCCACGTAGCCCCATAATTGGAAATGCATTAGTAAATGTTTCATGGCAAACTTCCAGTCTGCGTAATCATCGCTTCCTTCTAACTTATCTGCCATGCCTCTGAAACCGCGACTATTTGCCATCCTCAGATTTCACGTAGGTATTCTAGTAGAATTTTCTAGCGATTATTATTTAAACCTCTTCGCTGGGATCTGGGCCCATAACCTGTCACAGAAAATTGGTTTGGCGGGGGGCTTTGAAATGATAATCTGGGATCTTAAAGTATGTTTAATATATTTCTTCTTCATTTCATTTTTGAACAATGCAACCAAGCAAGTTATTTATGATACCATAAACAACACATTGGGAGAACGACTGGTAACCAACAACTGAGCTGATAAATTCGAACTGATGTACAGGATTATATGCGTATTAACAACAACAAAAATATCTCAAAATCCTGATGTCATAGGCAATTTTTTTTAGTAGATTCAGATTCAACGCACGAAAAAATGAAATGGCCCTCACCATCAAAAAAGCATACCCATGTTGATTTGTGTAATTCTCTCCTCTATGGGTTTCCAGTCAATGAGTTTTTTCCTAGCTTTAGCAGTCATGAATACCCCCATGCCGGCTCTTTTAGGTCTTTCTTCCTCCCCTTGACCGGAGTAGATTAAGGTGTTCCCCTTTGTGTCTTTACTTCTCCAAAACCATTCCATGTGGTTTCACACGTTCCTAATATTTCAATCTATATTGAGGTTACCCCTCTCATTCATTGTACATATGTTCCATAAACCTATTCCTGTCCTGAATTTCAAGCCAAGAGTCTGAGCCATATGATCCATCTGGTTTATTTCCTTCTGCAGTTTCAGTAATAAGTTTGCTTAAGAAGAAGCAGGTTATCAGCCTACCTCTCCCAATATTACTGGTGGGGCTGCCACCTCTAGCTCCAGGCTTCCGGATTTTCTTTCAGGGTTTTCTCCCTTAGCCTTTAGGTTCCCCACCTTCCACAAGGCAGTGGGATCTTGGCTCATCTGCCTCTTTTACCATTGAAGCATTTTGCTTTCCTCTGCCACTGGAGACAGGCCGTTTTTCACCTGTCACCCTAGGCAGGGGCCCTTACAGGGTTTTACCATCCGGAGCCAGATGGACCCAGGCTTTTTAATGAGGTTGTTATTCCTACAACTCCTCCTCATCATTGCTTGTAGATGAGTCCTGGGCTTGCCACCACTGGCTTGGTGGAGTTCCTGATTTCTTTTATTTTTTGTCAATTGTCAAGATTCTTCAGTATTAATGATGTACATTTTAGAATCCCAAACTTGTGAGCAATCTGAGTTCTAATAGTTATTCTGTGAGCAATTTAGCTCTATATTTTAAGTTTGCTTTAACATATATGTTTAGTGCGATGATTTCTCCATCTTTCGGGTATTCGCCGCGTTGCTTGTCATGATTGACGACAGTTTCGCCCGGATTCCACCAGGCGTCTTCAGGTCGAAGTGCCGCTGTCAGCGTTTTGGCCGTGCTTATATAGCTCCTCGAGCTCCCGCGCTGTGCTGTGATTGGTCGGTTTTGGGAAAAGTCTCTTCCATGTGTTTGTCAGGTGGTATCCATCGTCCCTATTGAAATTTCCAGGCGTTTTTGCAATTTCAATTGATTCTCTTATCAGCCTGGGATAATATCTTTTTTCTTTTGCAATTATCCTAGCTTTGTCGAAAAGAATATCGTGTCCGGGTTCACTCCAAGCATGCTCGGCGACTGCTGACTGGCTAAATTTCTTATTGAGGGTCGCCCTCTTGTGCTCCTGCAGGCGGATCTTCATGGACCTGCATGTCTCGCCGATATATGATTTCCCGCATGAGCAAGGGATGCGGTATATCCCTTCATGGAGATTCGGCGGTATCTTGTCCTTTGGCCTTGGAATGATTTGGCTTATTTTGGATACGCAGTTGAATCTCGTGACAATATCCTTCTTCTTCAGGACTCTGGAGATCTTCTCGCTTGTGCCGGCGATGTATGGTATGATGGCATGAGATGCGGACTTCTCGGGTTGTCGTTCCTCCTGGTCTAGCGTCTGGTGGCGTTTTTCTATAATGGCGGCCCTTTTGAGGACCATTTCTTTCTTGTACCCATTCATCTTCAGGGATGTCACGAGGTGTTCCTTTTCCTTTGTCAAAGATTCTGCATCCGATAGTTTGTAAGCGCGATGCAGGAGAGTCGCCATCAGTGAGGCCTTCTGAGATGGATGATGGTGTGACTCGGCGTTTAGGTAGCGGTCAGTATGCGTGGCCTTCCTGTGTACTGCATGGCCGAGACTCCCATCGATCCTCTTCTTCACCATCACGTCCAAAAACGGGATTTGGTTGTTTCTCTCCGTCTCCATCGTGAATTGTATCGCTGGATGCTGTGAGTTGAGGTGCTCCAAGAAGATCTGCAATTCCTCAGGTCCATGGGGCCAAATTACAAAGGTGTCGTCCACGTATCTTAACCACAAACTGGGCTTCTTCCCGTGGGATCCAATCGCCATTTGTTCGAACCTTTCCATGTATATTTCTGCTATCACTGGGGAGAGGGGCGAGCCCATAGCCGCTCCTTCGCGTTGCTCGAAGAAACTCCCGTTCCAAAGGAAGTAGGCGCTCCGTAGGCAGTACTCAATGAGTTGTGGATAATCCTCCGGTATTCCAGATGTTGTGAGCTCCTTTATGATATCTAAGGATTCCTGAATTGGAATGTTGGTGAATAAGGATGTAACATCGAAGCTCACTAAGATGTCATTGGAGGAGACGGTGATCTTCTTCAACATTTCGACGAAATGGGTGGAGTCTCTCACAAACGACGAGGTTTTTCCGACGTAAGGCTGGAGTGACTGTGCCAGGTATTTCGACAGCCGATAGGTGGGTCCGTCTATTTGGCTGACTATCGGTCTGAGAGGGACTCCTTCTTTGTGGACTTTAGGCAATCCATACAGTCTTGGTGGCTTGGCGGCCGATGGGAACAAGCGTTTTTGCTCTTCCCGTGGGATTGACGACTTCTTGATCAGTTCCCGGGTGTTCCTCTCCGTTTTTGCAGTAGGATCAGATCGTAGTTTCCTGTATGTTGAGTCTTCCAGCATCCGGGAAATCTTGCTGTCGTACTCCTCCTTCTTCATGAGGACAGTTGAGTTTCCCTTGTCCGCCGGGAGAATGACAATGTTCTTGTTCCTGCGAAGATCTGCTAAGGCTCTTCTTTCGGCTCCCGTGATGTTCGTTTTGGGTGGCCGTGAGTTTCGGAGAATACGGGCAACATCTTCTCTGACCTCATCAGCGTCTCCCTTTGGAAGCTTCCGTATGGCGTGCTCCACTTCTGTTACGATTTCTTCCTTAGGTATTTTCGTGGGTGCGATGGCGAAATTCAGTCCTTTTGACAAGACTGAGATGTCAGCTTTGGTCAGTTCTGAGTCCGTCAAGTTGATGACTGCGAGGCCCTTCTCAGGGCCATCATCCAAGCTGGTAGGATGTTGTCGATTGGATAATTTCTCAAATTTCTTTATCTGCGTCTCCCTCAAGGCTACTCCAGTGTTGCGGGATGAGTCGTGGGTTATTTTGTCGATCGTGTCCCAGTCAGTAGCGTTGAGAGTGGCACCCAGTTCCAAGTGAATGCGCAGAAGTTCTTCCGAGCACAGGTGGAGGGAGTAGCGTGTGTGTCGTACCCGTTCCCTGAGTAGTGCCTCGCTAGTTCGGCGAAGAATTCTTCTGGCCGCTCTCGTATCGATGTGATGTTTTACTTCAACACAGCAAGGTAGAGTGTTGGTGTCTCGACAGCGTTGGAGGAAGGCCAAGGAGGAGAGGAGCCTCCCCTTCTTCTTGCGCAGCTTCTCAAATCTCCGTATTTTCCTGTGTATATCCTCCCCGTAGAGGCGTACAATGTTGTCTCGTAGTTTCCCGCGACGTTTTGAATGCGATGATTTCTCCATCTTTCGGGTATTCGCCGCGTTGCTTGTCATGATTGACGACAGTTTCGCCCGGATTCCACCAGGCGTCTTCAGGTCGAAGTGCCGCTGTCAGCGTTTTGGCCGTGCTTATATAGCTCCTCGAGCTCCCGCGCTGTGCTGTGATTGGTCGGTTTTGGGAAAAGTCTCTTCCATGTGTTTGTCAGGTGGTATCCATCGTCCCTATTGAAATTTCCAGGCGTTTTTGCAATTTCAATTGATTCTCTTATCAGCCTGGGATAATATCTTTTTTCTTTTGCAATTATCCTAGCTTTGTCGAAAAGAATATCGTGTCCGGGTTCACTCCAAGCATGCTCGGCGACTGCTGACTGGCTAAATTTCTTATTGAGGGTCGCCCTCTTGTGCTCCTGCAGGCGGATCTTCATGGACCTGCATGTCTCGCCGATATATGATTTCCCGCATGAGCAAGGGATGCGGTATATCCCTTCATGGAGATTCGGCGGTATCTTGTCCTTTGGCCTTGGAATGATTTGGCTTATTTTGGATACGCAGTTGAATCTCGTGACAATATCCTTCTTCTTCAGGACTCTGGAGATCTTCTCGCTTGTGCCGGCGATGTATGGTATGATGGCATGAGATGCGGACTTCTCGGGTTGTCGTTCCTCCTGGTCTAGCGTCTGGTGGCGTTTTTCTATAATGGCGGCCCTTTTGAGGACCATTTCTTTCTTGTACCCATTCATCTTCAGGGATGTCACGAGGTGTTCCTTTTCCTTTGTCAAAGATTCTGCATCCGATAGTTTGTAAGCGCGATGCAGGAGAGTCGCCATCAGTGAGGCCTTCTGAGATGGATGATGGTGTGACTCGGCGTTTAGGTAGCGGTCAGTATGCGTGGCCTTCCTGTGTACTGCATGGCCGAGACTCCCATCGATCCTCTTCTTCACCATCACGTCCAAAAACGGGATTTGGTTGTTTCTCTCCGTCTCCATCGTGAATTGTATCGCTGGATGCTGTGAGTTGAGGTGCTCCAAGAAGATCTGCAATTCCTCAGGTCCATGGGGCCAAATTACAAAGGTGTCGTCCACGTATCTTAACCACAAACTGGGCTTCTTCCCGTGGGATCCAATCGCCATTTGTTCGAACCTTTCCATGTATATTTCTGCTATCACTGGGGAGAGGGGCGAGCCCATAGCCGCTCCTTCGCGTTGCTCGAAGAAACTCCCGTTCCAAAGGAAGTAGGCGCTCCGTAGGCAGTACTCAATGAGTTGTGGATAATCCTCCGGTATTCCAGATGTTGTGAGCTCCTTTATGATATCTAAGGATTCCTGAATTGGAATGTTGGTGAATAAGGATGTAACATCGAAGCTCACTAAGATGTCATTGGAGGAGACGGTGATCTTCTTCAACATTTCGACGAAATGGGTGGAGTCTCTCACAAACGACGAGGTTTTTCCGACGTAAGGCTGGAGTGACTGTGCCAGGTATTTCGACAGCCGATAGGTGGGTCCGTCTATTTGGCTGACTATCGGTCTGAGAGGGACTCCTTCTTTGTGGACTTTAGGCAATCCATACAGTCTTGGTGGCTTGGCGGCCGATGGGAACAAGCGTTTTTGCTCTTCCCGTGGGATTGACGACTTCTTGATCAGTTCCCGGGTGTTCCTCTCCGTTTTTGCAGTAGGATCAGATCGTAGTTTCCTGTATGTTGAGTCTTCCAGCATCCGGGAAATCTTGCTGTCGTACTCCTCCTTCTTCATGAGGACAGTTGAGTTTCCCTTGTCCGCCGGGAGAATGACAATGTTCTTGTTCCTGCGAAGATCTGCTAAGGCTCTTCTTTCGGCTCCCGTGATGTTCGTTTTGGGTGGCCGTGAGTTTCGGAGAATACGGGCAACATCTTCTCTGACCTCATCAGCGTCTCCCTTTGGAAGCTTCCGTATGGCGTGCTCCACTTCTGTTACGATTTCTTCCTTAGGTATTTTCGTGGGTGCGATGGCGAAATTCAGTCCTTTTGACAAGACTGAGATGTCAGCTTTGGTCAGTTCTGAGTCCGTCAAGTTGATGACTGCGAGGCCCTTCTCAGGGCCATCATCCAAGCTGGTAGGATGTTGTCGATTGGATAATTTCTCAAATTTCTTTATCTGCGTCTGCGTATCGAAATACCTGGCACAGTCACTCCAGCCTTACGTCGGAAAAACCTCGTCGTTTGTGAGAGACTCCACCCATTTCGTCGAAATGTTGAAGAAGATCACCGTCTCCTCCAATGACATCTTAGTGAGCTTCGATGTTACATCCTTATTCACCAACATTCCAATTCAGGAATCCTTAGATATCATAAAGGAGCTCACAACATCTGGAATACCGGAGGATTATCCACAACTCATTGAGTACTGCCTACGGAGCGCCTACTTCCTTTGGAACGGGAGTTTCTTCGAGCAACGCGAAGGAGCGGCTATGGGCTCGCCCCTCTCCCCAGTGATAGCAGAAATATACATGGAAAGGTTCGAACAAATGGCGATTGGATCCCACGGGAAGAAGCCCAGTTTGTGGTTAAGATACGTGGACGACACCTTTGTAATTTGGCCCCATGGACCTGAGGAATTGCAGATCTTCTTGGAGCACCTCAACTCACAGCATCCAGCGATACAATTCACGATGGAGACGGAGAGAAACAACCAAATCCCGTTTTTGGACGTGATGGTGAAGAAGAGGATCGATGGGAGTCTCGGCCATGCAGTACACAGGAAGGCCACGCATACTGACCGCTACCTAAACGCCGAGTCACACCATCATCCATCTCAGAAGGCCTCACTGATGGCGACTCTCCTGCATCGCGCTTACAAACTATCGGATGCAGAATCTTTGACAAAGGAAAAGGAACACCTCGTGACATCCCTGAAGATGAATGGGTACAAGAAAGAAATGGTCCTCAAAAGGGCCGCCATTATAGAAAAACGCCACCAGACGCTAGACCAGGAGGAACGACAACCCGAGAAGTCCGCATCTCATGCCATCATACCATACATCGCCGGCACAAGCGAGAAGATCTCCAGAGTCCTGAAGAAGAAGGATATTGTCACGAGATTCAACTGCGTATCCAAAATAAGCCAAATCATTCCAAGGCCAAAGGACAAGATACCGCCGAATCTCCATGAAGGGATATACCGCATCCCTTGCTCATGCGGGAAATCATATATCGGCGAGACATGCAGGTCCATGAAGATCCGCCTGCAGGAGCACAAGAGGGCGACCCTCAATAAGAAATTTAGCCAGTCAGCAGTCGCCGAGCATGCTTGGAGTGAACCCGGACACGATATTCTTTTCGACAAAGCTAGGATAATTGCAAAAGAAAAAAGATATTATCCCAGGCTGATAAGAGAATCAATTGAAATTGCAAAAACGCCTGGAAATTTCAATAGGGACGATGGATACCACCTGACAAACACATGGAAGAGACTTTTCCCAAAACCGACCAATCACAGCACAGCGCGGGAGCTCGAGGAGCTATATAAGCACGGCCAAAACGCTGACAGCGGCACTTCGACCTGAAGACGCCTGGTGGAATCCGGGCGAAACTGTCGTCAATCATGACAAGCAACGCGGCGAATACCCGAAAGATGGAGAAATCATCGCATTCAAAACGTCGCGGGAAACTACGAGACAACATATATGTTTAGTTGCTTTCATTACCACTCAGTGTTGAAAAGTTAACACCTCAATG
Source organism: Ceriagrion tenellum (assembly GCA_963169105.1). NCBI lineage: Eukaryota > Metazoa > Arthropoda > Insecta > Odonata > Coenagrionidae > Ceriagrion > Ceriagrion tenellum. The sequence goes on along the minus strand of OY720632.1, from coordinate 186,576,784 downwards.
CGGTTACAGCTTCAGTTGTAACTGACACACATCACGCAATAATTCTCTCCATCTCTCACTCATTCACTTGTGACCAAAGTCGCAATGTGACTGATTAAATTCTTGCCCTAACTCATTTCTGCATCCCACATGACATTTCATCCTTCAAGTATGTCGTTTCTTCCAAGAACAGTCAAAAGATAAAATGAAGAGTGCATCTTGAGGTCCCAGATGCTAGAATTCAAAGTTCTCTCCTTACTGGAAAGATTTTCCTCCGAGTGTACATAAGTGGTTTGCTTTTTTGTGGTCGCATGGACGTAGTGTGGGTTCTTTGAAAGGAAGTTAGCATGGTTTGCTCTTAGAAAGCAAAATTAAACAGACTGAGGAGTCTCTATAACATTCATGCCGACTGAATTCTGCAAGAAACAAGTATTAACCTGTAAGACTCCATACATGCATGCCAGGCCAAAATTTTGTAAGTTTTATCGTGAGATTTGCATGAAGCGAGTATGTGTTAATGAGGATTTACTATATTTTATAGCATGCAATATGGGTTGCATTGCTTATTTTGAAATGTAAAGTTGTCAACATGATGTGGTGAGGTTAACATGATGCAATTGGAAATTAATTGATATGGAGTATCGACTAATTTCCAATCGATATGGATTCATTAGAATTCAGCCTAAACTCTAAACTCTGAAAAGGAAAAAAAGGAATGAGCCTATATGGTGGACCAAAGTCCCACACAGAGTCACTTAAATGCAACAACTTATGCCCATTTAATTTCATACTCTCCTTTCCGTAGAGATCTTTATGCTGGATCAAATTTTTAAAAAAGTCAATCTTACTTTAAGGAGTTAACTTCCATGAATGTGTTGCTTTAACAACAAATACCCACAAGGAGGAAACCAGGTTCTTAAAGTGTCCTTCGTAGGGGTCAGGGACAATGTGTGCCAGTATTGGCAAAGGGTAGGATAATAAATTCTTGAAATCTTGAGCCTTTCAGTGTCGTAAGTCTGACAATATCCTTGGTGTTCTCTGCCTGGTGTGCTTTTGTGGGTAAAAGTTTCTCATCAAGAACTGATAGAGTATTTGTGTTGCCGATGTAATACCCTTTTGTGACATTTCAATTTATTTCCTTTTTTCTATACCAAAAATGATTATAAATGATAAAAATGAAAAAAAAACGATTATAAATATTATAAAAAGTTCCGTTAAGGATGGAATGCATTTGATGCAATTTAGTGGCGAGCCCGTGCTATTAAATTAGTGATTGATTTATTATTGTCACTGGTCTCTTAAAACTGTTACCGAATCTTACTCCAGTGCAAATAAGGAGTGTGGATACAGCGAAAAATCCAGAAAATGCGTACAAAACGTTTATGGATATATTTTGGAGAAGCGAACAACTTGCTTCTCGTTCTGCCACAGTAGTTGTGGACAATGACAATAAACGGAGTATTCCTCTGCGGGCACTAACTTCAGAAAAGAAAGAGAAAATTTAAGGCATTTCTGTGTAACCTCTTCACAATTTATTCAACTTTGTAACCGTCAATCAACCCTTAACCTCACCTGTATTTTTCAGTTGAATTCATAAAGAAACTGAAGAGACAGTAGAGTTCACAGGATGTTATTCAGCTGGAGGTGAAGAAGATAAATATTTGTGCAAACGAAAGAAATGAAGATTTGCTGCAAAATAAAAAATAAACTTTTAATTTTGAGTTCTATTCAATCATTCATACGATAATCCTTTTCTTTAAATGTTGACGATTTTTTATGTATTTTGAGTTTTTTAACGATATTTTTAAGGCAATCTATTTATGGAATGGAACATTTTCATATGGAAATATTTCTCGGGGAAAATGTATTATATGTAGGGAAACGTTTCTCAGTAAAAAATCACTCTATGGAAGTTTTTCCGTAGAAATGTTTTTTTCTAGGGAAAAGATGAGGTTCAATTTTTGAGGGAAAACCGTAAACTTTTTCTAAGGAAAACTTGTAAGGCAATTTTTATGGGAAATTTTCCTGCAGGGTATGCATACGCGTAAAAAAGTCCGAGGTAGGCACTCGCTAGACTTGACCTGGGACCCTATCTTGAAGTCTCATTGTGAGACGAGTCAAATGGTATTGGAGAGCAATGTAATTTCTCGAAGTGCTGATCTTGGCAGCGATTAGAAAGGTATTCTGACTGACCCTGATCCACACCACACTAAACAACCTTTTACCCTTTTTTCGTCGTAGTTTCGAAAGTTCATTAGTCCATGTCTCAAACTCGTCCGCTGCACTGAGCCTGGAACATTTGCCAGGACTAAAAAGTCCATAATTCCGCAATGGTATCGAGTATAGTGAACCTCATCATTCACAAAGAAATCTAGCCGAAAATCCGATCTAAGTTTTCGGTTACGTTTCTCTCAGTAGAGAAAAACGTAACTTGGAGAGAAATTGGGAAAGACACAACACAATCCCGCTGAGGGTGCATCGGTGACATTAAACAGGGCCATTGTGAAAACTGCTGATGATGCCAGCGACACTTCGCAGCACAGTTTTCCTTGTGGGCATAAAAGGTGAGGGTCTGCGAAAAATAGGATTGTTGTAATCATTGATTCCACCGCTGTCTAATATTCCTGTGTGAAATTAGCAGCTGTCAACGGAAGAACTCTCTCCATGACCTATGGATTGGATTTTAGGGGAGGCGACCAACAGCTAAGGTCATTTGCGCCATAGGGGATAGGTAAGGGAGAAAGGGTGGATAGAAACCCGGCGTCGGCATTAGCCTTCTTTTAACGAAAGGCTCCAAGGGGACCACGGCTTAACGTCTCATCCGACAGACGGAGTACTGTACTTGAAGTGCCCTCCACAAGACACTCAAGTAGGGATCGGGTTTCCTCTGAAAAACATCTGCCTCTGCAGGGATTTGAACCCTGGCTGCCCGTATGGGTAGCCAGTACTCTAGCCACCACACCAACCCGATCCCCTCCATGACCTATGAGTTTGGTCTGTGGAGACTTATTGATCGTCTTCTTTGTGCAGTTTCTTTAAAATGTTGAGTCCAAGTTTTATTTCAACCGCAGCACCAGGGAGCGGAATGTTTCGGCGGTCCACCAGGTCACGTAACGTTGTTATACCCCGACCACAGTGTGGTATCGCCCTCAATTAGTCCGAGCAATTAGCAATTTTCCCCGCCCGCCTCATCACGCACCAGTCACGGTGGCCTGCGTATCGTACCGATACCTCAGGGATTCGTTCTCTTCTTTTATGATTATCTGTTTTAGTTATCTGATTTAGATTTCTGTTATCTGATTGCTAAGAAACGGAAATCCGTTGTGTTAACGGGATGGACCATATTACCTCCCAAATGTTTTAAAGAGAACGAAGATCCTCAGTTGAATGTGCAAACTCGTCACAATTATTGAAATAAGTCCGCTTATTGGCCAGAAATGTTTGTCATTGTTTAAAAACTTTTTTTTTGAGAATTATAAATGTTCATTCTATGTGGGTTCAATTGTCATCCTCGCATTACTAACACGCTTGAATCATCCCATTGTTACTCATCAGGGTTAAGTAAGCTAAACTGCGTCAGAGTTCTCGGACGATGGGAGAAATCGGGTGTTCCAATGAGTGGGGTTTTGAGCTAAAAATTTACATAATGCTACATTTAGCGTCTTAGCGTTAGTTAATGACCTGCAGGATGTGAAAAAATCTTCCATAGAATGTAGCATTAAATGACTTAAGACTTTTGTAAGATATTCATGTTTTTTCTAAATACATGTTACTTAATTGTTGAATGAAAGGAAATTGTTTTTTTTGTGTGGTATTGGTGCCCCGACGAAACCGTTCCTTTCAACCAATTCCCTACCCTCATCTACCGCCAAGCCGCCATTCGCCCCATCTCAACTCTTCACACAGGGATAAACTGCAATCGGGAATCCCCCGCACTTTAAAAAAGTATTCTTTTGGTAAGTTATCCGTCGTGGCAGTTGGTCAGGAGTGTGATTTATCGTTTATGGGTGGTTCTCACGGCCTTCAGCCGGGCGACCGACGGTGAACCATTACAGTATATATGCTTTTTAAATTTTATATCTGTTCTAAAGATAATACTATATGGCATTATCTTTATAAAAATCGAAAAAAGGTGAATATAAATATAGGAGGAATGAGTCTAGAGGAAGTAACGGAGCTCGACTATTTGGTTAGTATAATAGAGAAAGATAATCACTTCACTTCACACAAAAGAGAATCGTAGTTGAAATAAAACTTGGACTCAACATTTTAAAGAAATTGAGCTTCGACTCCAGAAAACTGTACGATGAAGGAAAGTATCAGATTAGAGTGTTTTGGCACTTTTAAGTACTAAAGTGGAGGAATAATCTTATTTTTTGCTGAACGCATGGAACTGACCCTTTCTTTTCTAGAAACTAACGAAAATATTTTCGCGCTCAAAAGCAATCATATTTAGATTTCATTTTCTTCTTTGGGGGAGCTATTAAAAATATGTGGCTCTGATTATGTGAGTGTATGTAAAAGTACTTCAAAGGACAAAAAGTTAAAGAGTTTGAGATTGTACTCGTAAGAGAAATATAATAGTTGTTCAACTAGCTTGGCGCTCTAAATTAACCATTTTTGGAGATGATTTTTTCGGTTGAGGAGGCTATTGAACACGTGGGGCTTACAGATTGGAAAGTTTTGGAGAAGTACACCATCAAGTCAAACTGGAGGTTTGAGTATTTATTATTACGATATCGATAGCATTTGCAAATCAGCGGAAAATTGTATCAAATTACTGTAATCACCTTTCTGATTGTTCCTTGTACAATTGTGTTTCCGAGGTGACATTAAGAAATTGGCATGACAGCCCAATTTAAGTGAAGAGAGAAGGTTACTAAGGCAGTGTGGCGTCACTGTATTTGGTGCCAGCCATAAAATTTTACTCGTTATCCCAACTGTGGATTACAGGTGAAATCGAAGAATTTAATGGGTTTGGTTAATTTCTCACTCTACAACGCAGCAGAGATTTGAAAATTCGGCCATTGACTTAACGTTGCATGTAACCAATGCCAATTTTAAAAATACACTATCGTTGGATGTTGATTTCGACCAATTCCGACTCAGTAGGGGATATTTGAGTTTTAAATGTTTTTTGCGTCAGAGTTCTCGGACGATGGGAGAAATCGGGTGTTCCAATGAGTGGGGTTTTGAACTAAAAATTTACATAATGCTACATTTAGCGTCTTAGCGTTAGTTAATGACCTGCAGGATGTGAAAAAATCTTCCATAGAATGTAGCATTAAATGACTTAAGACTTTTTAAATGCGTTATTCGGAAGAATTTGTGAGCGCCTAAAAACGATTTTTCAATGACCGCATGCAGTCAAAATATGTATTAAGGAAGATTTTCCCATGGCAATAAAATATCTCTAAATAGATGTCTATAACATATCCCTAAATAGATATCTATAACACATCCATAGATAGATATCTATTAGGCTAGCTGTCAATTTGACAATAATATATCTAAAAGATCTCTACCATAGATGTTTATTAGACATATTTTCATCTAGCCAGCAATATCTAATGTACATCTAACTGAAATCTATTGTCCGTCTGAGTATGTTCCAAACAAATATACCACTATAGCTCTAGTGATGACTATGATCATCTTTTCCACTTTTAGGCATACAATGCTATAGTCCTATAATCACTATAGGACTATATATAGTCTTGCAGGACGAATGACATCACCGGGCATACCCTGGTCAGGCATTACTGCGTACTACTGCCCTCATACACAAAAAAATTTCGTTTCTCTCTGTATTTGGGAGAAATATTTCGCTCTCCTGGAGCAGGAAGGCTTGATAAGGCTGATTTTGAAAGAGAGCGCTCATGGCGTAAACATGCTCATGGAGAAAACATGTTTTGCAAGTGAAGTGGCTCGATTAGGGTAATATGATTGCGACTGTTGTTTCGGGCGATGCGGAGGAAGTGACGCCAGAGACCGCAGGGAACTTCCGCTGGGTTGCAACTCCGCGTCGCACCACGCCTTTTCCCCTCGCCCAATCAGCGAGAGTTTGTTGCAGCCGTAATTTCTGTACGAGAAACTTCAAAATATACGGTGACTTAAGCGATTTCTGCTTATGTACAGATTTGCAGGAAACATTTGCGTGCGTATTCTAATCATTAGTATCTATTGAAAAAATTAAAAAAAAATCATCATTCCTATTTTGTTTCTTTTTAGCAACGCTATTATATCGCGTTGCCATTGATAGTAGGTTGTCTACTTCGTAAAAATTCCATTTCGAATGCAGATATTTTCTTCATAACGTGAAATATTGCATTGATAATTACTATACTTAATTGTGGCTGACAGATATCTAGGTGCCACGCCTAGTCCAACATTAGAAACATACCTATTTCAATTGAATTACATCTAACTGTTGAATTGCGCATCGAGAATTCTAGTCCTAACGTGCTTTAATTAAGGATAAATATTATAATGTAGTTGTATCGTTTACATTATTCCTTGATCAGTAAATTCCACCACACAAACAATTGATCATAATGATATGTGGACAAAGAGTTTTTTTTCGTCTTATAAAGTTATTCAAATGTGTACTCAATGATCGACGATTACCGCTCTGTCCTCCTTTAATGCGGCGTTAACTTGCCAAATACATGCATTAACAAAAATGAACTACTGTCGGCGTGAAAATGATATGCCGCTGTACTTTGAAAATTTATATCTTGGTCCCTGTAAATGCTAGTACACTGTTTTATACACCAATTTAAAGATTGCAATTTCAGCAGTAGTTTTTATTATATGATTTAACTGAAAATGGAGACACATTAATGCAATAATCGACTCCGCGCACCCGAAATTTAGCAGTTTTGTCATCTTCATGAACTTTGTAACTCAGCCTAGGGAAAACTACGTGATCTACAGCTTTGACTTTCCACAAAAAGTTGTGAGAATTGTTAGAGATACATAAAATGGCAAGCGAAAATTTTCATAACGCATATTTTGTTGTTAATGAACGAAAATGTTTTAACATTATCTAGTCCTATAATTTGCACACTATCAAAACATTAAAATTAGTAGATGTAATACTCGTCCTCCTCGTTAGGTTTCGCTTTCTGTTGGAACACAACTCCGTACTGTTCAAGTCACTGCCTTTCTCACGTCACCAGCGCGCACTCGCTACAGGTGAGGCCAGCATAGCATAATTCAAGTTTATGCATCTATTATTATTTTTTTGAAACATGGAACTTAAAATGATAAAAGGTGAAGATAACATATGAAAATTAAGTAAGTATGTACGCTTACATGTTGCAAAACATAATTTAAAAATATTTTCGCTGCATTTATTTGATGACAAAAACTGGAAAGCTTTTAAATTTACACCTCGAACGTCTTCAGTTGGGCGTGGGTGAGTGTGGAATTGTAAATACGTTTTACGGGAGTAATAGTTTGAGCAATTGAGCGGCCAACGTCACATGCACGATCACGATCTTCTTTTATATACCTACATATATAAGAGAAACGGTGATTGTGCGGTCATTTATAATTACCGAGCTACTACACGGAATTACGTAAAACTTGGTATCATGATTCCTTATGTCACTCGAAAGGTTTATTGCTACTTTTTGTTTACCTAATGGTCTCCGGTTCGACTCCAGACGAGTAAAAGCGTTTCCATAAGAAATACACGTAAAGTTCGTTTTTATGGCATGCAGACCTTTTTTCTTTTATATATTTAAGTTAGAAATAATGGTTATACAAAGTTGCGACAAAGACCATTGGAAATAAAAATGAATAAATATTCTTATTCTTGCAATTTATTTTTGTTTTCTAATATATTTACTTTGAATTTTGAAAAAAAGATATTAAAATTGCTGAAAATTAATCGTTTTTGGTACGATGTCCCCTTGACGACCGATGGCATTGTTGGAGCCGAACCTCATATGGATATACATATCTACCGCTCCTAGCCGCAAAGTAGTATCTCAAAAAATCATTCCATTCAGGCGTATCTTGAATTCCTAATCCACAAAATCGTATATGTAAAATTTGAGCCGTATAATCGTATCTGAAATTTCGTCCATAAAATCGTATGTCAGAATACCAGTCCACAAAGCCGTATCTCGAAAAATCAGTCCAGATAGCAGTGTCTCGGCCAATAATTTAATTTTCGTTTTGGGAACTCGATTTTCATTCATTTTTTTAAAATTATAATATATTAAAATATATAATATAATTAATAAAATTATAATATATTAAAATATATAAAATAATTAATAAAATTATAATATAATTTTTAATAAATGAATGAAAATCGAGTTCCCAAAACGAAAATTTAAATTATTGGTCAAGATACGCCTGAATGGAATGATTTTTTGAGATACTACTTTGCGGCTAGGAGCGGTCGATATAGTGAATATAAGCCCAGAACGTATCAATTGAAATAGAAGAATCCATATAAACCATAAGAAATACATTGTGCGCGTTATATATCGATATGTTTCGATTGCCATCGATAGTATAAAGTGAGTTCAATGTTTTTCACACCCGTTGAATTTCAACGGGTACCTTTCACTAGTCAGTCAATAAAATAATTGGGGTGCTAGGATGGTTTAAAACGGTATTTAGCGCATGCGGATTGCATTCTCAATTAAGATTAGGAATATTCTTAGAAAGCTCTATATTTTCCACAATGGGTGTACTACATGGTGTCTGAATAGTCACTGAATTTTCATCCTAGATGTCACTGATATAGATTCAGGACAGTAGGTAGTTGACAACTTATTTACCTTGAGTTTTAACATAAGTGCAGTATCTCCTACCTTTTTTATCACTCATAATAGTCTGTCTCTTGCTGTCTGCATATTCCTTACTCCACAATATATTGATAGCATTTCTGTCCCTGTGAATTCCATCGTATTTTATACCAAGTATAAATCACTCTCTTTCTATGCCTGAAAGTACAGACGTGAATGGTCTTCAAAACATGAGTTGGCCTGAAGGCATAGTCGTCATTTTATGAGGGGTTATACGGTTATAAAAAAGATAAGTTTCAAGCTCCTCCATCAAAGTCTTACGAGTTGCAAGCTCGAACTATAGGCGTTTCTTTTCATGCCCATTTTGTCTTTATATTTGACTCCCCATTTGCCTGAGGGTGTAGCGCAGTAAGGCGTTTGGAAACTATACTCAAATCACTGAGATTTGATTGAAAATTTTCATCAAACAAAAGAAGAACCACTGTCACTTATGCCTAGTATAAACGGGTCTAGTCGCGAGTCCAAAATAGAGCTAACCACTCATTCACTTGCCTCCCGTTTTTGGGTCGTTTTTTTTCCAATTGACTCAACTACAGCTGGAGCAAAAGCGTTTCCACTTGGTTCAGGAGTGATGCAAGGAACATGTCTAATAGTCGCGTTGAGGTGCGAAATCGTGTATTTACTTTGACTAGCATTCTATGGAAAGAATCGAAGAAGCTTTGGAATAATAGAGAAGTGATGAGAAGAGGATATGGTGATGAGATTGGCTCACGCGAAGGGAAATTCAGATAGCGCCTTCTAGTTTGATGAGAGGGATGAGGTTTGAAGATCCTTGAGAGCAGAGGTTGATTCTCTGAAAAAATCTAGAGAAATTCACTGTTTGTTGAATTTAGAACCTCCAACAATTCAGTGAGAGGACACTGTAAATAGGGAGGATATTAAAGCGGAAACAATCCTGGCAGTGACACTGAATTGCTTAACAACAGGTTCTGATTATCTTTGTTTTCTGCTTCAACTCTAACCCCAAAACCTTCCATTTACTTTTTATTATTATTTGACCTCTCCGGCCTCTTTTCTCATGTTTTATCGCGGTGATTGAACCTTCTCTTCTTTCACAAGCATAAAGATAGCCAGGGGGAGGCGGAGGAGGAGCAGCTGTCCCCCCTGAAGGAGAAATTTCACTCCAAATCTGCCATACGTAGCCAGACAGGAAATGTCATGCACCCTCCTCACCTAAATCAGCTGCTACAGTCGGGTGTCATGAGTCCCCCTAGCGTAAATCTTGGCTTCGCCCATATCCACGAGAACTCCTTTTCACAATAAAAAACTAGGAAGTCTCTTCTTCTGACCACTTCATCATACACAAACTGAACTCTAAAAGGAAGCAAATGCAGAAAGCATACATATACCTGATAATACTATACAAAACTGGCCTCCTTAATGGGCCCGCCTATTTGTCTAATCCGTTTAGATTGGTAAAAAGGCCGGTCAAGTGTGCGATCCAGGGATGAAATTGCTGGTAGGGGTAGCAATCAAGTCAAGCCACTTGACCACCGTGAACAGCCACTTGACCACCGAGAATAACCGCTTGAATTAAATGATACTGTTTACGAGATGCTAGAAGAGTCCTCTTCTATACCATTCCACATGAATTTATCAGTTTAATCTAGGTTTTACACTGTTTTAGGTTAACTTTCAGTACATAATGAATCATCTTACAACAGTGACAACATCCGCACTGGTCCATATGGTGACTTTACATATGAAATATTTACTGTAATAATAAAAAACTCGCAAAATATAATGGCCAGACGGTAGAAGGCCAAGATGTGTGGAATGAAATGCCCGTTCAGGCAGTGCCAAGCGAAAAAGCGATTTTACTATCCACTTTGTTGGTGCCCAAAGGTTGGGTTTTTGGCACCAAAATCTTTAATATTTGAACTAATTCAACAATAGAAATTACTTTTACCATTGGTGTTCTTGGCAACCTCAGTACAGGCTTATAACTGAATCTTATACCCGATGAACTAATTATAATAGTAAAACGATCAGTGTAACAACTTCAGCGATACTGTAGTTGGGGTATTTTCCACCCCAAGCTCTAAATTCATAGTCAATGACTGGATTTATAATGTCACATTTGGATAGTTCTCATTTAACCCTGTCAATCGCAACTGTGTCCGGCGAGACATAGTGGAAGGACATCATAATGAAACACGAAAATATATAGCACTTCTTCCACAGGTTTAATTTTAAGGTGCAGTGATTGTGCGAAGTGTATTATTGAGCAGACGGGTAGGAAATTTGCTGCCCGAATGACGGAGCATAGGAAATGTTGGGAGAAAGGGGACTCGTCTTCCCTCGTGGCCAAACACCTTTTGGACACAACACACCACTGCCTGTTTGAGCCGAAGATATATGTGGAGAAGATAGGCTGGAGAATGGACACCTTAAAACAATTTGAAGTCGTTCAGCAAAGGGAGGAGTCCCTCATGAATGAACAGCTGTTCAAATGCCACTCCCCACTCCTCGCCATTCCATTGCCTAAACCGTGCATTGACTCACTACCAGTGCCTCACCACTTACTTACCTCCTCCCACCCAATACCTTTCTCCCCTCGCCAAACACCACTCTCCCCCTCCTATATATCGTATACCTCTTCCTTGACGAAAAATCTTTGTACCTGATGATGGCTTGACAGCTGAAACGCGCTGTACCGTCAAATTAAACCTGTGGAAGAAGTGCTATATATTTTATTGTTTCATCCTGTCAAACGAGTTTAGTTTCTACTTCTTCCCGTTGAAAGTCAACTGTCTCCATATTATGCTTCACTTAACCCCCTCTCCTAGGTGGCTGCGTTACCGAAGCAGAGGGTTTTGGCCCCACCAACAACTTCTCACCGTCTCCGTCTGTCTTTCAACCAGTTTTCATTCGCTTTATTTTTGATCATTTGCCTTTTGATCCCAACATCAGTCCTCTACCATTAAGGACAATTTTAAGGGTTTAATCTTCTACCCTCCTGCACACATGTCCAGCCCATATCGACCTTCTAAATTATGCTAATGCTACATCGTCTGTATATTTATACACTTTTCTTTATTTTTTTTATTATTCTCCACCCTGCTTCGTTTACTGGTCCATAGCTTATTGTCCAAACTGTTTTCGAAATTAATCAATCTTATTTCCAATTTTGCTCGGAACCCATACTTCTGATCGTTACTGTGCAAGTGGTTGTATTGTACTTTGACTTAAATTTTTTATGCTTTCCTAGAGAAGTATCTAGGCACCTGTTGCCATTCGAGAGTCTTGCCATCATTTTCGTTTTTCCATTTTCATCGCCATATTTAGGTTCTTAATAATGATGGAATATACTGAGGCTTATTCACTGATTAGCGTCCAGTGATAGGCGAGTCACGACCTCCACAGTGGGATTAGGTAATTATGGGATAGGATAGTGAAATTGCTTGAGAATTCGATGATATAAAATTTTATTGAACAATTTAGGATATTACATTATGACGATCGTCTTTCCACGCGACAAAATAATGGTTCAGACGAATGAGTTTCGTCTTTTGTCAATCCGGTCTCTCTTGCTTCCCCCTCTCAGTAGATGGAGTGAACATCGCTCAGCCTCAACGACGACCGTAGGAGTCCTTTCTGCCATCTTGTGTGGTGCGCATCGTTATCCTCTTCTGTCCGCTTTCTCCCTCCATCTCTCAGTAGGGGATCTCCCTCCTAGTTGATGCAGGCCTTCTCTGTGCAAGACGCCCGGCCATTATCGTTGCACACGCACGTGTTGCAGCCGTCCGACCAGCTGTCTCCAGGAGTGCAATCGCCTGCGGGAGAGAAATTCATGCGTGAACATTGAGCGAAATCAGACAATGATGCTCCGTTTGCACTACTGTGATACGTGACTCGGTAGGCTGAAATCGTAGGGTGAATGCACGTCCGGACCGTGGTCTGTCGTACGTCCATAGTTCCTAATGCTGTTACTTTGCAGTGGTAAAGCGCTGGTGTCGCGAGGGAAACCAGAAATGTGACTAGCGATAATAAAAAAAGTCGATGGTTTAGGCCCGCTTCATAGGTCGGCGGCGGCGGGGATCACGATGGATGGACGGTGGCGGTGCACCCTTCGTAGGTCGGCGGCGAGAAAATAAATGAAAGGTGTCAGGCGTACAATAACATTAACCCTGCAGTATTTACATGTCATCGGAAAAAGCATAATTTTTTTACTCTTGAGTATGATTCGTGCGATTTAATGAATGAATTGGTTAAATATTAGTAAGTAATTATTTATTAATGCTTATTTGATGGCAGTAGTTTCACTATAACCATATCCGTCAATCTAACCTGCAACGCCTTAATCTGAATCACATGTTTATTGAAGTAAGTCGAGAAAAAGTCTTGCCACTCAATTCAAGAATTATATTGAGCATCGATCCTTACATTCGAGTGAGTGAAATGATTTGGTCGTTGTTTAACTCGTTAGGCAATGTCATATCAGCATTTATGCGTGATCAGCTCCACTGTCCGACCATGCAATAAACAATAGCCACAACCTGAAAATTTTCTCCCTGGTTGCAGCGTCAAGAATAGATTACTAATATTTTGCCTTAATAGGTTGAATATTGCGGCTAGCTATCATAGCACAGCTCATCGGTCTGACGTCATGATTTCTAAAGAAGTGTCCTCATTGGCTGAGTACCACCACTTCCGCCGCCGCCGCCGACCTTAAGGTAGTTTGAGCAAAATATAATTTTACTTAGAAATCAATGAATTTGGTCTCATTTTAAAGAAAAATACCTCACCCTTCTAACGACACCAAAAATTTAACCCCGTATCACATTACTTTCTGAGTTTTTTGCCAACAAAAATGCAAACAGCCCTTTTATTACATGGGAAATAATGGTACGTGTATCATGCACTCCAGAGAGACATCATTTACAAAATGAGGAATTTATAACACTTATATGTCGTAAAAAAACTAACAGCGTGCATGTTTTCTCAACTATATTTGAAAATTAATCATATTGTCACCACAGTAGGCTCTTGGTTATCACAAAATGTGTCTGGACTGTTAGAAGAATTAGGATGGGAATCGCTATCACAGCGTAGATTGAATTATAGGTTTAACCTCCTAAATAAATTTCAGGAAAATCATTTTACTGACGACGTAAAAAATATACTATTAACCCCTTCGTACTACGGCAGATTAGATCGCGCCAATAAAATTAGAGAGCTAGATTGTAGAACCGATAGGTATAAAATGTCATTTTTTCCGCGTACCATTCGGGACCATAACAGCTGTGATCGTCGTCATGAATAGTTCGAGTATTGACATAGGCAGGCAGTAAATCTTTCTCATTATATATTCTGCTCTCTTATTTAGGCATGATGTAAATATTGGTGTTCTTATTTATGCATGATATTTTGAATCTGTAGTAGTAGTCTTTGTATCCCTTGCATGTTGGAACGATTGAAGATTGAATGTTTCTTGGGTATTAGATTTTTAATTGGCGCTTTGCATGTGTGGTGCGCGGGTTTTAGTGTAATGTCGGTGTTTTACCCTATCATTCATGCATGCCTGGTGCGAAAGCACCCCCTGCCACACACCCTTTGGGTGGCTTGCAGGGTATGACGTAGATGTAGATGAAAATACCTTCCGTTTTGAAGGAGTTTCAAACGCACCGCGCGAAAAAAATGAGTCAAGTTTAAGACTTATCTAGATATTTTCATTATTTACTTACAATTTCTGTCATATAAAACCATGTTATTGCACCATTAATATTGCGATATTTAATTGATGTGTCCTACAGATGGTGATATTAAAACTTATAGTTCGAATACGGTCTCCATTGTGACTAGGGAACTATCTCGGTCGGACTACGTTAAGTGAAGCAGATGATGTCACTTAATTGTGAATAAACATAGAAACGTGTCATCTGCTAGAAAACACATTTCGAAAGCCTCCGTACGCCCATGGAGAATGGAAATCCTTATTTCGTTCGCTTGCTCTTTACTACTTCGTCGTTTTGCCCTGTTGAGGGCAGCACTGAGTAACGATAGCGGTGTGAATGTTCGCTGGGTTGCTACGATGATCCGTACGATAGCAGTCTCGATTAGGCATCAGAGAGTATTGCCTCGTTCAGAATACCATTGTGTGGACCAACGTACGCATATACAATTGTAGTGTGCACGCTGGGTAGAGTTACCCCGCGTACCATTCGGGACCATAACAGCTGTGATCGTCGTCATGAATAGTTCGAGTATTGACATAGGCAGGCAGTAAATCTTTCTCATTATATATTCTACTCTCTTATTTATGCATGATGTAAATATTGGTGTTCTTATTTATGCATGATATTTTGAATCTGTAGTAGTAGTCTTTGTATCCCTTGCATGTTGGAACGATTGAAGATTGAATGTTTCTTGGGTATTAGATTTTTAATTGGCGCTTTGCATGTGTGGTGCGTGGGGTTTAGTGTAATGTCGGTGTTCTACCCTATCATTCATGCATGCCTGGTGAGAAAGCACCCCCTGCCACACACCCTTTGGGTGGCTTGCAGGGTATAACGTAGATGTAGATGTACCCCCACACCAGGGCAACGCGACGAATAAACAAAGAGCAAACGAACCAAATGTGGGATACCATATCCCTGTGGCATTTGTTATTAGCAAATGACACATTTCTAGGCTTATTAATTATTACGTGACATCATCTGAGATATCGTGGGGATCACTCATGCAGAACATATGTGGCGCAGCATTAAAGAAACTAGGTTTTGTTAAACGTATAATAGGAAGGTCCTCGGATGAAAAAGTCAAAGAGAGATGCTACTTCGCTCTGTTTAGGCCACACCTCGAATACGCCGCGAGCATTTGGGACCCTGGTCATAAAGATTTCACCAAAAAAATTAATAAAATACAGAGGAAAGAAGCTCGCTTCGTTAAAAACTGCTACGAGCGTACATATAGTGTCTCGCAAATTTTAGAGGGATTAATGTGGGAGCTCCTAGAGACTCGGAGGCTACACGCTAGGCTTAGGCTGCTTGATAAATTCAGAACTGATATTATCATGACTCCTCACTACATCTCTAGGTCTGACGGATGCGATAAAATAAGAGAGATACACTGCCAAACAGATAGGTACAAAACCTCGTTCTTTCCGGGACAAATTAGCGACCACAATAAAAATCAAGCTCACTAAATACACTTCAATAATACATGTCACCATTTCATCTCCAAATATACTTTCTTCTTTACACGACTGGTGACCTAAAACCCCCTGCCACACGCCCAAGCGGCGGCTCGCGGGGTATTATGTAGATGTAGATCTGCTTCACCATAATAATTGTCCTTTTTCATTGTCGTGAAACCATTGAATTGCCAATCAACCATAATCGGTATGATGCATTTTTTTCACCATTATCAGTGCACATTGCTAATAAAGTATTAGTGCACATTGCTAATAATGTAAAATAAAATAAAGCAGTATTACGCAATTCAGCACATTAACGATAATCGCCCCAACCACGGTTCGAAATTTGAAGGTTGCACTTGGTGGAAGGTCGACATTTTAGTAAGTGAAACTTTGTAGCTTCCACCATTTATTATAGAATGTACAGCTATTTCCGGCATCTTCAGACACACTAGAGTGATTGTCATAGAATGTACAACCAGCTTGGGCAGTTACGCCATCTTCTTGTTAACTGGATTATACCTGAAGATGGCGTTACTACCGAAACTAGCCGTACCTACACCCGATAATAAAATTGTGGAAGATGCAAAAGTGACTTACTATAACGTTCCAGCCACTTTTAGGCAGCGGTTACCAAACCTTTTTAGTCACGAAGCCTGTGTTGAAGCAAAGGTTACTCGTGGAGCCCTCAGGAATATTTAGCTGTTAGTGCTACATATGTTTTATTGGGCAGATTACCCAACATACTTATACGAAAGAATACATGATAAGGTATGTATTAATGAAGGAAACAACATTAAAAAGTTCTAGACGGAAGCCTCAATTTCATTTAACTTATTCTTCTCATCGTCATGACTACCGTGGACGGAGTCGGAGAGAATTACTTGCGAAACACCAGTGTCCGGGGAGCACAGTTTGGGAAACGCAGCCTTAAGGTGTAATTCAAGAGGCGAGTAATTTACTATTCAATTAAAATTGAAGAATTCTCCGCAGTGGCAAATGAAGCAAAGACGGATTTCTCTGCATGAATTTTGGTCGTCCAGGTTGACCATAAAAACGAGTCTACACGGGTCCACATAGAATTCCAGCCTCGAGCAACACGCACGAGTCAACGATATCCCAAGCTCACTGCAGATGATCAGGTTGGATGACCGATAATCATTCGTAGGAGTCTGATTTCTAATGCACGTATTGACATTCCGGATTATCCTTTAATTCCTTTGGAGGCGGTTTAAGCGATTTTTGCTTATTCGTGGCACTTGACGTACGCGCTTTCATCGGTGATATTTGTACACAAAAGTGAAAAAATAGCATAATACCGATAGTTTTGGCAATACAGTGCCATTTTAACTTCTAGTCTCATCGTACATGGCATTTATTTCGTAAGAATTCGATTCCATAAGCAAATATATTTTCTTATAAACGCGTATTAATACATTTCTTATTACTAAAATTGTAGCAAATTATGTCAATGTGTCAAGCCGAGCTCAATATTAGAAAACGACATATTTAAAAGAAGTTTATTCTAAATTGCGAATACCGCGCCAAAAACTGTAGTCACAACGTTTTCCGATCAACGAAAAAAAACTGAAATATATTGCGTGCACCATTTCCATTACTGTCTGTGTGGTGAGTTCTTGCTCATAAACAGAAGCTTAAGTGAACAGTGAACATAAGCTTAAGTGTATTTTGGCCAAAGACTTTTTTCTGCTTCCTCAAGATATTATAAAAAAATGCGCAATCATGAAATCTGATTTCCACTTCAGACTTCAACAAAATTTTCGGAGCTTTACAACGAATGTTCTCATACGAATATCAATGGCGGGCTTCTTAGTCAAATGCCAATTCAAACATTTCTCAAACTATTACCTTTCGAAAATGTACGTTTTCGCAAATTTTAATAGACGCGTGCAACGTAAAATACGTAAGCGTTAAGTGGAGAAAAGTTCTCATTGGTTATAATATACACTCAGTTATTCAGTAGACAGCGTTCAATCAAAATGAAGTTTCGTCATGAACGACGGGGGTATTTGTTAGTAACAATATAATAACGTTCCATTTATCCTAGATGGTAGATATGGGTAGGAAATGAACTCACGTGGTGGACAGGCCATGCGCGTGCAGCCCGTCACTCCGCTGGCGGTGCAGAAGCAGGTGTTACAGTCCACCTTCCACGTAGTCCCAGGAGTACACCCTGTAGCGAGGCGAGGAGACAAGGAAAGAGCTAGACAAGCCATTCATAGATGTTTTCCCAGATTCTTTGCACTATAATAGAATGCCTGTTACACTATTACATCAGAACATATGTGGAGCAGCATTAAAGAAACTAGGTTTTGTTAAACGTATAATTGGAAGGTCCTCGGATGAAAAGGTCAAAGAGAGATACTAATTCACTCTGTTTAGGCCAGCTCTCGAATTAGCAGCGAGCATTTGGGACCCTGGTCAAATAGGTTTAACCAAAAAAATAATAAAATACTAAGGAGAGCAGCGCGCTTCGTTAAAAACTGCTACGAGCGTACATATAGTGTCTCACAACATTTAGAGGGATTAAGGTGGGAGCCCATAGAGACTCGGAGGCCACACGCTAGGCTTAGGTTGCTTGAGAAATTCAGAACTGATATTTTTCAGAGCGACAGAGAGAATATTATCTCGACTCCTCACTACATCTCTAGGTCTGACAAAAGCGATAAAATAAGAGAGATACACTGCCGAACAGATAGGTACAAGAACTCTTTCTTTCCGCGAACAATAAGCGACCACAATAAAAATTGAGCTCCACTAAATACATTCCTATAATACATGTCACCATTCCATCTCCAAAAACTTACACCTTTACACGGCTGGTGACCTAACACCCCCTGCCCCACGCGGCGGCTCGAGGGGTATTACGTAGATGTAGATAACTCTCCCTCCCTCACTCTATGATTCCCCACCTCCTCTTAAAAACTACATCTACTGTCATTTTATGCCATATTTGGCGTTGAATCACGGAACTGTGATATGAAAAACGATGTGAAATGAATCTTAAAACGCATGAAATGTATTGGGAGGATTTGTAGTCGTTATCTATTGGTTTTAATACCCGTATAAAGATATGTTATATTGCTTGTTTTTAGGCTCCCTATTTGCCAGTATGCCAGTGATTGACCAAGGAATTTATTGTGCGTCCATTCTACGCCCATTTGCCGAATTTTTCATGCGTCGCAATGAAAGGCTGTGACTGGGACATGCATGACCAGAATGGAAACGCTTTGGCTTTATTATATGCGCGAACATTAAAAACTTATATGAGAAGAAGCCTGCGTCAATTTTATTCACTTTGACGTGGATTTACTTTACTTCTACTTCCACTTCTACTTACTACCCTGCAAGCCACCACAAGGGTTGGTCACCACCATAGGGGGTGACTTATCACCAACATAAACTACAGTGAAGAAATGTACTTTCACCAACATGCACCGCGTAATGGGTATGCTAAAAATGCTAAAGAAACCAGTAAAATAATCTATAATGTGAATACGTAAACGTGACACAAGAGGCGTGCAGGGAACATGCAAAACATGGGAGTTAGCACTCCTCGGCAGATTTAGAAACATGCATTAGGGGGCATATGAATTAATCAGCTACACTATCTGTCAACTAACGAATTTCAAAGTCTTTACTGTTCACCCTCAGAGCAGCACAAGAATGAAAAAAAGTGTTGTGCCTCAGAGGAAATTTCGAGGGCAGACATTGGCCCGCAAATATGAACTATGCGAATTACATCACAATCTAATTTTTTATATATGTTAACGATTCACCAACGGCTAGCATATGACAGTCCCGCCGTTTTTTGTAACTCCCAGTTGGCCTTGAAAGTTGAGATTTGCCAGGAATTAAGCTCGAAACCAAACAACTGTATCGAAACAGCGAAAACCAAAAAGATCAATTTCAAGAGGTTATTTCCTTCCTATGTTTGTGAACGGAGACCATGCAGAGTTACTGAAGAGTGTGGGCCAGAACGGATGAGGGAAACTCTGCACTAATTTGAAGGATTTATGAAGAGGGAGTGTGGCCAGAGGACTTCATGAGCAAAACTGCAATTCTGATACCAAAGAAGAGCAAGGCCAAAGCTTGCAAAGACCATCGGGAAATAAGCCTATTTCCCACGGCCGAAGAAATTCTCAAAATTATAAATAAAAGGCTAGAGGGCGAGGCTAGCGAACGCCTGGGTGATGACCAGTTTGGATTGACCAGATCGACGCTACAGGAGTGATGAGGACGCTAGTGGAAAGGAAATTATAATATGGGCAGGATGTGTTTGCTTACCACCGCTAGGGTGTGTGGCACGGGGTGATTCCACACTAGGCATGCAACAGTCATCAGCTGAAATCAGAATCACGCTCGCTCGCCCGGATGCCAGGCGCAGGCCAAAAGCAGTCAGGATGACAATACGCGGTCAGACCAGAAACTAGGGGAGTGCTACTTAAACAAACATACTACCATGCAGTGTACTATTTGCAACTACTGGTTAGATAAAACTAATGGTTAGTATTATTAATACAACTAAAGAATACAAGGTACTAAATCATGCAGGAGCTTTATCTTGCCGTATATTTCATGCGAGGTTAGTAGCTAATCTACATCTACATCTACGTAACACCCTGCGAGCCACCACGAGGGTGTGTGGCAGGGGGTGAAGATCACCAAACATGCACTATTGCCATGCAAGTAGGATATTTAAGGGAGATTTGCTAGAACATAGGGTCACATGCAGCTAGATGGTGTTATAATGATGTTCAGACATTTAGCACGAGTGTTAAACCTACTTTACCCAATGAGGGTCAAAGTTACCCTGAACTGATGTATCGCAACTATTATGGTCCCTTATTGTTCGCGGTAAAAATGAAATTTTAAATCTATTGGCTCTACAATCTATTGCCTTGATTTTATGATTTGTGGTCATTTCTGCCATTATTGTTTGGCTCTAACAGAATTTTTAGGACGTTCGGCAAAAAATAGTTTACATCAAATTTTCGTAAAAGATTTAATCTACATTTTTCTCTCCGATTAGATAGTGGTTCCCATCCTTGATCCCTTAAAAATTCAGTGACACTACTATGCTTATTGTAAAAATTTTTCACAAATCTAGCTGCTCTCCGCTGAACTCAATCTATATCTGAAACTAGACCTACTTCTTAAGGGTCCCATATACTAGTGGCGTACTCCAAGTGAGGTCCCATGAGAGAAAAATAACATCGCTCCTTTACTTTCTCGTCACATTTTCCCAGTATTCTTTTAATGAAACCCAATTTACCATTTGCCTGTCCTCAAATTTCCCGTTTATGCTTCCCCCAGGACAGGTGATGAGTAATGGTCACACCTAAGCACGTAATTGACTCCACATTTGATAGTTCGGCTTGATTAATTGTGTCTGTTTCGTTGGGAAATTTTTTCTTTTTCCAAAACTTCAGAACAACGCACTTTTTGAATTTTAATTCTAAAACTAGGAAAGGATGGGGAGTGCTGCAGGGTTTCTCTCTGTTGCAGTTGCTTTTAAACGTGCATTCAGGAGAAATGGTGAGATATGCATGAGGAGATATGGAGGTAGGAATAAAGGTTGGAGGGAAACTGATAACGTCTGTGAGAATTGCAAATGATCAAGCATTGGTGTGCAACCTGTAAAGGGGTTACAATCAGTGATGGATGCATCGATGGAGGCGCAGTACAAGAGGCATGGGGTGAAGATAATTGATATAATGACGAAAGTTATGTGATTCTCTAGAAGCAAGAGAGCGGGTCTTATTATAAGGGTGGGAGAGCACAATGTAGAGCAAATGAAACGTATGTCGAATGTAGAGTAAGTCGAATGTATCTGGGTAGTATTTTGGAGAAGAATGGGTTTTAGTGGTACATCTACATCTACGTCATACCCTGCAAGCCACCCAAAGGGTGTGTGGCAGGGGGTGCTTCCACACCAGGCATGCATGAATTATACGGCAGAACACCGAAATCACATTGAAACCAGCGTACCACACATGCAACGCGCCGATTAAAAATCTACTGACCAAGAAACATTATCGTCAATCGTTCCAACATGCAAGTGATGCAAAGACTGCTACTACAGATTCAAAATATTATTCATAAATAAGAACATAAATATTTACATCATGCATAAATAAGAACGTAGAGAATATAAAGAGAAAGATCTACAGTTAGCTAATGTCACTATTCGCACTATTAATGACGACGATCACAGCTGTTATGGTCCAGAATGGTACGCGGAAAAAAGGACATTTTATACCTATCGGTTCAACAATCTATCTCTCTAATTTTATTGGCACGATCTAATCTGCCTTAGTACGAGGGGGTTAATTGTATGCTTTTTACGTCGTCAGAGAAATGTTTTCCTGAAATTTAGTTAAGAAGTTAAGCCTATAATTTAATCTACGCTGTGATAGCGATTCCCATCCCAATTCTTCTAACAATCCAGACTCACTACTAAACTTATCGTAGCATCGTTTTACATACTTAGCTCCTCGTCACTGCATGTGATCTAACTCCGATATCAACCCCGCTTCATATGGATACCATACACTGGCAGCATATTCCAGATGGTACTTCAATTTCTAAGTTAACTATTTTCTAAGTTTTAGTGTACACCTGGGGAAGAAGTTCTCACTAGAGTTAATTACTTTGCGGCTCTGCCGAAGAATATCTATTGCTAATGGCAAGATCAGAGACTGTTTATTGCCAATTGTTGTAATGTCAAAGATTTTATGTATCCATGACAATTTAGTGCCATAAACTCGCATTGCTGTTCACAGTGCACGCTTTTCAGTTTAACAAAAAATGGATCATAATGTTGTGCAATTAGCGTGCGCCCGATTGCACGTTATGGCCTAAATTCTCAACACTCACAGCCCATATTTTAAATGACGATTAATATGCTGATTCGCGTTACTTGACCGTATTCACTCTTTGCTCCATAGACAAGCGTATAGGCTACTTGGAAAACAAATACTCCTAGCTACGATTAAAGTTTTTTTTCCATTTTTATGAAATACAAGTGACATCGCTTCCTGCCTCTCAAGTCGTTGGGAGTGAGTCTCACAAAACGAACGCTTGTCTTGCATGTCCTCATCGATATAAATGTTTTGAAACACTTCATCCATACAAAATAAGACTTACTCGTCGAGTATCCTCTAGTAACCTTGGGGTCGCATGCCATTCTGGTACAGATAGCTTCGCCATTTAGAGAACAAAAACAATTATTACAATCTTCTTTCCACATTTGTCCTGGTGAACAACCTCCGCCTTTCAAAACAAAGAGAAGGACATGTTAATACTGTGCTTCATAATGTGAATCTTTGGTCAAACATGACCATCTGAAATAATAATATGTACACCTCTGAAGTCAGTGCCGACGTAAGAGCGCGGAAGAGAGATCTTCCAATTAAATTTATCATCTTAAGTAAATGGACTCAAGGGTTAGTAAGCAATATTCGATATGGTAGAAGGATTTATTTTCAATTCACACGAAATGCTTTCTAAAATAAGTGCTAATTTTACTACTTTGCTTGTGTATTGAAATGGGTGTTTGTATCATTTGCCTGTTAATTCACTTTGTCCGCATTGAATTTTACAAATACGTATGGCCAACATGAGGATTTAAGAGACTTAGTGTCTTCTTTTGTCATTAGAAAGCATAATGTTCCTTCAGTTCTTGATACTATACGTGGACTAAAGACATGCCTTAGGAACATAACGGATAATACCGTGTTTTTTTACGATTTCGGGAATAAAGCAATTAAATCACGATCGTAACATATTACGAATATGCAGTAGATAAAGGAGAATGTTTCTGATCTATGAAGATTTATTTAAGATTACTTAAATATTTTCCAGTCACATGCAATATGTTTTAACGATGAAAATTTATTTACAAGTAAGATACACGACCAGGCCCTGAAAGGTGAATGTCCTACCCAGGCAGTATTCGAACCTGCGAATATTGCGTTGGCAGGCAAGGACATATCCTAGCTGCATAATACTGAGGGTGGTAAATTGGGAATTTAAGTACTACAACTGCGATGGCTAGAAGGTGATGAATGGATTCTGTAATGGAAGACCTGAGGGAGATGGGGCTAACATCTGAGAACACGAAGGACCGGACAGAATGGAGAAGGAGATGGAAGAACAGCGACCCCTCTCGTCTCTTGGGATTCAGATGAAGAGAAATAAGAACTGCGATGGTCATATCGATCTGTTTGACTCTAGCCGCTAATGCCACAACCAGTACAATATCAATGCTTAAGCTAGTCCGAGCGAAATATCATTTTACTTAGAAATCAATGAATTTGGTCGCATTTTAAAGAGAAATATCTCACCTATCCAACGACACCAAAAATTCTATCCCTTACCACATTACTTTCCGAGAGATTTGCCAAAAAATACCAGCTCTTTTACACGGGAAACGGTACGTGCGTGCACTCCAGAGAGACATTTACGAAATGAGGTATTTTTAACACTTAGATGTCGCAAAAAACTAACAGTGAGTATTTTGTATGTTTTCTCAACTATATTTGAAAATTAATCATACTGTCACCGCAGTAGGTTCTTGGGTATAAAAAAACCTTCCGTTTTGAAGGAGTTTCAAACGCACTGCGCGAAAAAAAATGAGTCAAGTTAAAGACTTATTTTGATATTTTCATTTAATTACTTAAATTTTCTGTCATATAAAACTATATAATTGTACCATTAACAATGCAATATTTAATTGATGTGTCCTACAGCTGGTGTAATTAAAACGTATAATTCGAATATGGTCTTTATTATGACTAGGGAACTATCTCGCTCGGACTACCTTAAGAAGGGATCCGCGACCTCGGGTTGCCAGCGCGGCTAGTAAACATGACTGCCGGTCGACTGCATGCATAGTTACGTTGTCCCAAATCAAATGGAAGCTAATGAAGGTTTAAATGGATTTAAAAACCTTTCCTTTACGCTCACGTAATGGAAGAAAAACACGAAACTGGCTTCTTTCCCACGTTGACTGGGTTATAAATATTGCACTTACTTGGTCTTATTTCTTGCGATGCAGTGTGCAGCATCACGGCAGTCGAAACAAGCAAAATCACGACGATCTTCATGACGCAATCGGATTATCTCGCCCCAAGTGAAGTCTCTCGTTCCGAGCTGAACGGAAGGCACGCCTCGACTGAGACGCACCTTGGGAGTCGGGCGGTGGTGAGCCGCCGTCAGTTTTTTTTTTTTTTTAAATTTAAATCTGGAGGCACATCCTTTGAAAAGACTTTCGTCAGAGCAACTTCGCGTCACTTTACCGCAAGAATACCTGCCTTTTCTTGTCGCGGTGGTTTGGTGGTCAATGTCACATCTGTGTACGCTCATTGTTTGCTGCATAATTTAGCCTAATAAACGGAGACTCTGGACAGAATTAAACTTCGGCTAATACATCGGTTGAGTTTGCAGATATTTGCGGCATGAAGTGTATAATGAAGGGCAGATTCGATCGCCCCTTAGAATATTATTATTAATACATTAATATTATATAAAAGTTGCCTATGAACCCTGTTGGATCACGCAAAGCATTATGACTCATTTCTTATTCTTAGTTCCTTTCTTATCTTCCACATTTCTCTCATTCTTTCTGCGTGGATTCTCTTTCTCTCTTCTGTCCACTTTGTCCCTGGTTTCTTTGGGACTTCGTTCTCTGGCATTACGTTCCACTGGTGTATCTTATTTCTGTAGGTGATTCTGTTTACAATTTCTCTTGGGTTTATTTTTGCTTTATCTAGATTACCTCTGACTTGTGACAACCATGGTATTGTTGATTTGACACCTTGTAAATATGTAATGACCTTTTTGATGAGTCTTGTCGGTGGGAGTCTATTTATGTGTTCGAAAAATTGCAGTCTACTTTTTCTGATATCCGTCGCTAGGTTGGACATTTCCTTAGTTTTCCTGGAGTGCAGCCTATACCCTTCTGTTAATTTCGGGCCGAGAATTTTCCTCATGATTTTTCAATCTTCCTACAGGATGTTCTCCATATCTCTTTTTATATGAAGCGTAAGAGTTTCGCTTGCATAAGAACCTCCGGCTTGATTACAGTGTTGTAGTGCCTGATCTTTGTGTTTATGGAGATGCATTTCTTGTTATGGATATTGTATGTCTTGTCATCTGCCCTCTTCATTTTCTGTAATCGAGTCTTCTGTGCTATCTTCTCTCCTCCTGTGGGTTCAAGAATCTCGCCCAGATACTTAAAATGCGTGACTCGATTTATCTTGCCGTATTTCGTGTTCAATACATCGAACATTTATTTTTAACATAATATGATATGAGGTGATGCAGAATTTCTCTGCACGTCTTATTCCGGAGACTTTTGAAAGAAGAGAAAGAAAGTTTGAACAGTTCGTCTTGTCGAAAATGAATTGTCTTCTTAGCACCAGTTATATATTATTTAAGCAAATATAATAGCTAATTTTCGGATAAAATATAATCATACTTTTTATTTGACCATTTGGACGGCAATGTGAAGTATTCCCTCCAACCAGTAACTTTATTACATTTGCAGTCAAAAATGAGTGAAGCTGTCGAAGCGCGTTTAACGAAAATATTACTGCTTCTTTTGCAGAAATCATTATTTACGCTAATGTTTTTCATTTAATGTTTGGTATGAATTCATATTATTCATTTAAAACCAAGGCATAATTTCCGTATAAATATTTTTTCAAAAAGATATGCATTGCATTTGTTAGAAACCACTATAGTCATATCACATGTGTTGCCTGACATCTGGAAGAAAACCTGTTCATATGTAATGGAATAATTGAAACATAAATGTCTTGTTCCACGAGGCAACATGTTCAGATAGTCATTTTTAAAGAATAAACCAATTGTAACTTTCACACAAGATTTATTTAAACCGACCCAGGTTTCGACACACTATGTGTCATTATCAAGGTAGTTCGAAGCATTGATCGAGAGTCTTAAATAGTGGAATAGTAGGCAGCTAACCTGCTCACTCCGTGAGCAGGGGTGTGTACCCGCCCCAGAGCTATCAGCTCTGGGGCTCTAGGGGTAAGTGTCCTAGTCTAA
Source organism: Ceriagrion tenellum (assembly GCA_963169105.1). Lineage (NCBI taxonomy): Eukaryota > Metazoa > Arthropoda > Insecta > Odonata > Coenagrionidae > Ceriagrion > Ceriagrion tenellum. The sequence goes on along the minus strand of OY720632.1, from coordinate 186,549,742 downwards.
TAATAGCTCCTTGGTGAAAATGTTTTTTTTCATTCACTGTTCTCCTTTGTTGTTTTTAAAGCCATTTGAATAGGAGAGCACTGTGGGTTTCTTTTGTTTCAACCTTTAAACTCTACCACTCTCCCTTTTGGCCTTTCTCCCTTGTCACTGTGTTTCCCAGCATCTGGTTGTTGCAACCACAACCCAAAAATGATCCATTTCATCTCCAAATAACTTACACCTTTGCACGGCTGGTAACCTAACACCCCCTGCCACACGCCCAAGCAGCCGCTCTTTTGGGTCTTATATAAAATAACTAAATACACTCCTTTTAATTCATGTCTCCATTTCATCTCCAAATAACTTACACCTTTGCACGGCTGGTGACCTGACACCTCCTGCCACACGCCCAAGCTATAAAAATCCAAAACTACTACCAAATCATGAAGACGGAGATTCCACATTCAACGCACCAAACCTCACTCTTCTAGCTCAAAAATTGACAGAAAAAGAATCAAAACGGATACAGAATGACTGCCACGCTACAAAATTAATATATATAGACGTTTACATAGCCGTGACTCCGAAGCGGCGGGGTGGGGGATGAAGGGTGGGATGGAGAAACCAGAGTGGGGAGAGGGTTTGGAAAGGGACAGTGAAAAGGGGTATGAGTCACTTAGGAAGGCGAATATTGAGGAGAGGAGAATGGAAGGAAGGAAGTCGCCTCCCGCCGCTTCGGAGTCACGGCTATGTAAACGTCCACTATTTAAGGCTCTCGACCAGTGCTTCGAACTACCTTGATAATGACTCATGGTGTGCCGAAACCTGAGTCGGTTTAAACAAATCTTGCGTGGAAGTTACAATTGGTTTATTCTTCAAAATGAATATTCAGAATTTCCACAAAGTTACGCCTTCTGTCCTCAGTGATGATCAGATAGTTTTAATTGAGAAAAACAAATCCACATGGTGTATCTTTGTTCATTTTTATCTAATGTAAAGAGATATCGTGAGCAAATTCAGAAAATAATTTGGAAGATGAAACGACGCAGATAACATTTCCCTGAACTTTGCGTAAGAAATCATGAAATGACGACATGACTTTTGAGTTTTGTTCCAAGTATAATGAACTTGAAGTGATATGTAAATATTTTAACCCATGGTAAACTGTAATGTGCATGCATTACAATAAATATCATTATATTAAACTACTCTCATTTGTAAATATATTCCCAAGTAGTTCTGTTTTAATAAAATATTATTTAGAATTTTAAGCATTCGACTTAATTCCTTCTCTGAGTCAGCTACTAGAGCTATGTCGTCCGCAAATCGAATGCAATGAATTTGTTTGCCATTTATTTTAATTCCTCTTGTCTTTGTTTTCATTTCCGACATCGCTTCTTCTATGTATAGGTTAAACAAGTCAGGCGATATTGGGCAACCTTGTCTCACATCTCTTCTTATTTTTGCTTCTTTCTTGGTGCCACTGACTGAGGAATCATATCAACTGCTCCTCTGAGGTCAAAAGAAGAATAACGTTCGCCAGGAAAGCCTTTCAAATAAAGAATAGTCTTTTAGTAAATAACAGCATAAGTATTGAGACTAGGAAGAAATTCCTGAAAAGCTTTGTATGGAGTGTGCTAAAATATGGATGCGAGACATGGACACTAAGGAAGAGTGAAATGACCAAACTTGAAGCTGCAGAAATGTGGTTTTGGAGGAGGGTTACAAGAACTAGGCGGACCGACAGAAAAAATGATGAGCAAGTACTAAATGAAGTCCATACAGGATGAGAACTATTAGAAAAAAATTAAAACAAGAAAAGCTAAGCTCATTGGACACTTACTCTGGCACGACAAGTTCATAAAAAATATTATGTAAGGGAAAATTCTAGGCAAAAGACAGAGGGGACGACCGAGAACTTCGTACTTAAAAGTATTAGCGATGGAAATGGGATACATCTCGTACAATGAAATGAAGAGGAAGGCTGAAAAAAGAGGTTTTTGGAAGTCGTGGCTGCAACAACAAGGATAGCCTTTAGATGAGAAGAAGAAGTAGTTCTGTCAGCTGAACTTCATGTATGACATTCTGATTTTAATCTCATTGCCTCGTCATTTATTTATTTATAAAGTTCAAGGGACATAAGTATATTTGGATGTAGGAATCAAAGTAAAAGGTCCTCTGATGAAGTGGGTCATTTTCGCGCACGGCTATGCGTTAGTCTTTCGATTATCTGAGGGATTGCTAGACTAGGCAGTTGTTTAATAGCGTCTAATAATTGGGAAAAACGGAGTGAAAATTTGGTGCGATTTCGGAGCGAGTAATGAGAACACGTCTCAATGCGTTTGATACAAGACTGTATTATTAAAGAAAATACGCCAACAATTTCATTTCAAGTTAAGATCAACAACCCGTTACTATACATAATATACTGATTTTTTGAGCAACATTCCAACGAAATTAATCAAAATCTAACAAAGTTTATGAGATTCTTCCGTCCAAAAATACTTAGGCTGATTATAGAAGTAAGAGGGCACAAGCGGGCGAAATTGAAAGAAATTAATTACTTCGGTGCACCGTGCACGTATTTGTACTCCAACGATTTTCCCACAAACTTGGGCGCGTTCACAGAGCAACAGGTGAAAGACACTCCTTACCAGAGTGGAGGGCCGACTAAATATCTAGGGAGATCCTTTGGTCCAAATCACGCCGAAATATGTTAGCTTGCTTCCTTATGGTATTCTTGAGTAGACTCATTTGTAAACAACACTTCGGTTGCTGCGCGTCTAGAGGTAGTAGCTCCGGCCGTCCGGCGCGATGGGCTGACAAGCGCGGTCAGCGCCGCGGCACGTCATTACATTTTCTCTTCTTATTCAATGAAACGCAGCTAAATATTGTTGGGTGATATTTCCAAATGTACTCTGTACAAGATAATATAGGTCTGATAGCAGTGCACTCTTGTGCTTAGAAGATAAATCAAATCAAAGATGTTAGTACCAACTATTTCACTGCTTGCTGGTATTTCTTGCCCTGAATCGCAATTTGAAAAATCTGTTAGATTAATTAAGGTCGAATTTAAACACAAGGCATTAACCATAATACAAACGATAGTTACGGTTACTTTAAAGCCACTGATGTCTGCAGGAGAAATTCCGAAAATTGACGCTGAAAGCGGGAGGAACCGCGCCGAGGGAATTATTTCGTAAATAAAGCCTCCTGTGTGAGGATACAATCGCTTCAGTGAGAAAAACATAATTGTTTATAATAGTTTGGATATTGTACTTTAATCTGCAATCGGTTTTGAAAAGGTCTGAGATATTTCACAAAATCGTATTTTGTCCGGCAAAACGGGTCATTCCGACCACTGTGCGGTGGTGGTACCTTGAGTAAAATAGGAGAAATGAAGAATTATGGAAAAAGTGATTTCGGGGACCTCGTGTAAAAAAGTGATGTTATGGCTGAAGAGGAGTCTGTAACGCATTGTCGCATACTTATCTCTACTTCCTGATGGACATATGCACATCCTAGTTTGTAAGGCTAACCTTCTGCCTTGCTATTTTAAAGTTCTTCAAATCATTCTCTCCAACTGTTTTTGAAGTTCCTATTATCCCACACGAACTTCAATGCATTCTCCCCAAGCTCTCTCCCGACTTTGGAATGATCACCTCAATAACTTTTATAATGAACCCCACAATAACTTTTCAAAGCTGTTGAAATCAATTAGAAATTTTTTCCGCCTTCTCTGCTCATATTCTTCGGTTTTTTTACTTATGCTTACTCATCAGATTTTAATGAGCCCGTGTTAGTGCACAGAGAACGTTATAATTAACAGGTTTCTTATCTCTGCATTCAGCAGTTAGATCGTAATAAGAGATCAGTCTGGTAATGACGCCGATGGGATGAGAGATACCGATGAAAACAAAGAGCAGCACGAAATCAAAATAAAGGCACATGCATTTAAATATGCGAAGTCTGTATAAATCGGCGAAATTCAACGTCGCCATTGGATAAAGACAACCAAAAGGAAAGAAAACAGTTTAAAATTCCTGCTCTGTACATAAATTCAATTTGTATTAATGTAAGTATCGGTAGGCCCAATGAAAAAAAAATTCCCCAAACTGATGAGGATCATTCTACACAAAACAAATCAAAACACTTTTGATACCAAATACGATTTAATCAATGAAACGTTAACATTATAATTTATAATAACAGTGGACAGTCTTCGATGGGAGACAGGCCAGCAGCTTAAGCAAATTTTTTCAAGTATGTATTAATTTAAAAAATAATATATATTATCTCAATCGAATTTAGGCGATGAAGAAGAGATAACCGACACCCACTAAAATGAACATAAAAATTACAATACCTTTCTCGCGGAAGGGAGGATTTATTTCTGAGTGAAGGACAGCCAACGCTAGTAATCACATTTCATTCCAATATAAGAATCAAGACCAACAAAGCAGTTTCCAGAACGAGAGATTATGAAGCCCATGGCTTGCTCATGAGAGCCGTCCCTTTAAATCAAATGGGACATTATCTACAATTCTATCATTCTCTGATTATGAGGAAACGGGAGGTGCTTTCATGAAATTGACAGCACCCGTGAAAAGTGCAATCAGTACGAACGAGATGCATCTACCCCAGCATCGTAATCGAGTTAAACGGATGCCTGCGTACACCCCCCGAAAGATTCATGAATACCTTTGAATGCCACTATCAACATATCGAATCTACATCTGGGTGCTAATCACGATATATTTTCTGGAAAGAGTTGCACACTAGTTCCCAAGTGATCAAATCTTATAAAAATGACATATTTTGACTTATTAATATTAGGAACACCAAACTTTATCAATAAACACATCGTTCGTGCAGTACAATACACAAAAAACACACCTTAGATTCCCAATGACAGAGAAAGTCGACATTAATTAATAATGACTACTCACTCATATGTCGTTTATCCAACGGGAAATGAAAATATACATCTACATCTACGTCTACATCTACGTAATACCCTGCGAGCCACCACGAGGGTGTGTGGCAGGGGGTGAAGATCACCAAACATGCACTATTGCCATGTAAGTAGGATATATAATGTAGACATGCTAGAAAATAGGGTCATAGTTTATTAGTTACTACAGTAGATTATTAGTTATTGCAAGTAATTGCAGTAGTTATTACAATAGAATATTAGTTACTACGGTATAGTACAGGTTAAAATCTACATAATAAGGAAGGGATTATTGGTAGTTATTACATGCATCATGCACTACAGACTATTCTAACTATGTTTCACCTACCTATCCCTTTTGCTACGTTGCCTATTGTTCTCTCTTATGGTACGCGGGAAAAATGACATTTTAAATCTATCGGTACGACAATCTATCTCTCTAATTTTGTTAATATGGTCAAACCTAGCATAATACGCAGGGGTTCTTTATATATATCTAACAAATACTATAGGGACTACTAACTACTAACTAACGAACTATAGGGACGAATCAGGACTAAACAAACAATGTCTTGACTCTTATATTTGAATGCCTATTTATAAACAACTGTAAGATTCCGTTACGTATACAAGAACAGCAATTCAGTAAGTGAAATTCAATTTCCTTGAAATGCATAAGTTTTTAATTTTGTCCTAAAAATTTCGGAAAACGCCGCACATACCTCCACACTTATGTGACAACTCAAGTTTTAACTCAATGGTTTGTTGTAAGGAACTACTAAACGATTGTCTACGGCTCCATTTCCAATTTGCACTTCTGTTCCTGTACGTATTTTGTATCAGTGAGGATACCCATTTCCGTTTAGATTAGTTTCACTGGCCATTCTTTCTAGTTCCCCTTCACACATTCTCCGTTTTCCTAACATTTTGAATTTCGACGGATAGTTCCACGTGGTCCATGCATCATAGATGAAGTTGCTATGGCAAACGAACGTGGATTCAATTCTTGGTGTGGTAGCTCTGAGCAGACTATTCTGTCTAACGTTTCTGTTGTATTTAATTTAACACCTCTCCTCTATAATTAGAAGGTCATGCGGGAGGCCTGGCTTTTTAAATTCGATAGTGCAGACGTAAACTCAATAATTTCCGAACATTTATTGCCATTGAATATCATTTGACAACTCATTTAATTTTAGCTTGGAAACTTTGTCACTGATTATGAGTCTCGTCTGTTTGATGGAGTTTGTCCTTCATGTAAATTTAATCTGGTTTCCGTCAACCTGGGATTACGCGTCATTGTTTGAAATAAGCCATATTTGTCACGCCTCCTTACTACGGCCTTCCCTTCTTTACGCTTCTCCAAATTATCCATTCGAGATCCTTGAGCGGTTGAATCTCGACAACTCTGCGAACTTGATGGCCTTCATGTCTCGCAGTCGTTTGGAGATAGTCGCAAGGTCGCCGATGTGTTGTTCCCCTCGGGAGTTTCTGCTGTTGATCCCGCTTCGCCGTGAGAATTAATATAAACGTGTCATTCGATCAAGATTTGGACTTTCTTTGATTTCAAATTGTATCGTGTGTTATCTTCGTTAATAACTGCTACGAACGAACACATAGTGTTACACAACTGTTGGAGGGATTAAGGTGGGAGCCCCTAGAGACTCGGAGGCTGCACGCTAGGCTTAGGCTGTTTGAGATATTCATAAATGGCGTGTTTCAGAGCGACACCGAGAATACCTATTATCATGCCGCCTCACTACATTTCTAGGTCTGACAGATGCGATATTAAGCGAGATACTTTGCCGAACAGAATGGTACAAGACTCGTTCTTTCCGCGCACAATAAGTGACCACAATAAAAACTGCGCTCCTCGAAAATACACTCCCATAGTACATGTCACCATTTCACCTCCAATAAATTTACATCTTTACACGGCTGGTTACCTACCACCCCCTGCCAAACGCCCATACGGCGGCTCGCGGGGTATTATCTATCTGTAGATGTAGATTATTGCTATCAGGTATCGGATAGACTAGTGCATCCCTCTCGAAGGGTAGGTCTTTATCTATTTTTTTAAATACCATGTTTATCTCATCCGCCCTCAGTATAATGTATCATCTTTTATCCTAAGTCTCCTCGAATGATTTTGTCACCTCTGGATTCGATATCCCCTGCAGCTATTCTTCTTTATTTTTATGTACCTCTCTGATCGTCTTATAAAATTGCGCGAGTGTATTTAAGGGAGCATCTGAAATTTTCTTCATATATGTATTAAGTTCCTCAAACCTGAATTTTTTTACTCTGTATTCTGATGTCTGTTTCTTGTCAACCGCGCACAATTCTGCAAAACGTCATCCAGTTCCTTATAGAGGATGTAGGTATGGTATGTTCAAGATATATGTGAACATGGACATGAGAAGAATGTGGACTATTTTCAAGTGGTGTATTTTCTGTGCTCCCATTGATGCAAATAATGAAGTACTGTTATACGACCTGGCTTTATTTCCCGAACTTCTATAATAAATACTATTGGTGTTGGATAACAATTCCTGTGAGATATTCGGACATTAAGCTGATTGCGAGTAAAAATAACCTCCCTCTTTCATAGCGTCTGTTAATTTATCTGTCAGCATATATATTTTTTTTGCAAAATGCAATGCATTGAAATTTTGTCCTACTCAATAAAGGGCACTATCCGGCGGAATATAATTCACATATAAACTCCTCTGATACCGAACGCAATTTTGTATTCGTACTTTCGATTTTTTCTTGGAGCGTAATTCCTTACGAGACCATCACCATGTAACTGAGGACCATCCCAAGGTGGCCAAGAATGACCCAGTTATCCCAGAAAATGATGTTTTTTGGCGCGACCGCGATCCGGGCGCCGGAGATGCAAAATATAAGCGAGAAAAATAGCGAATCGGGAACGAAGGAAGGTCCGTGCAACTTCTGCTCGGACATGCAAGGCTTGTAACTCGGGAGTCCTCTTTTCGACCCTAGGTAAGTGCCACCCAATGTACTTCCATCCCTCTGCGTCACATCGTCGATCGTTTAGCGCGATTGTAGTCTGAAATCTTAGATCGTGAGTGCACGTTCGGACCATGATAATCCACAGCGCCTAACGCTCGAACCTTTGCAGTAGTAAAGCGCTTGTGTCGCGAGCGGAAGCCGGAAGCGATGAATAGCGATAATAAAAAGGCGACTGTAGCGGTAATCCTGAGTCATTGAGTGCAAATATCAATAACTTTTTGAGTATATAAAAATAAATTCCTAGACCTCGTTTCTCATAAGTACGTGTGTAATTTAGTGATACCTATGAATGACGCAAGAATTAAATTTTTGGAATTTTGTCTTGATTAAAACATTCACACAAACAACATTGTTATGTTGTTTGTCGACAAAACACATTGTTATGAGATGGGTTTACGGCGTGAAACTTGATAGTTAGCGAATATCGTATGGAAATACGTGTTTTTTTTACTCGGTATTATATCCTGATTTTGTTAGCAACCATTTTTATAACATAAAATATATTTTATTTTTTAAAATTTTATCTTCACCACCCTAAATCCAGCGCGTTTGGTCTACTTATGTCAGGTGAATAATAGCAACAACGACAACATACGAAGACAAACACCCATGCCCCGAGTGGTGACAACTCCACCAAGGCGGGATTCGAATCCGCGACCCTCGGTTCAGCAGGCGAGGATTCACCGGAGCCTGCAACACTGCTTAACGTTTATAGGAAAATGTTTACATCGAATTATTTTGAAACATATGTCCGTTAAGTGCCATTAAGGCCACGTGTTTAAGTAAAAATGCCAAAAAGTCAAACACTCAACACAACACGCATTTTTTCTTTTTTTTTACCTAGTACTTGCAGCTACTCGTGCGTTTAGTTTCCCGCGAACTTGCACGCAAAGGAATATTGCTCCAATCATCTTTATAAATAAAGATAGAAATCTGTCATTTGCTTAAACAAACATTTGGAAAACCGCAAAATGCCTCAGAAATGTGGTGTTCCTTATTTAGTTCGCTCACTCTTAACGTGCATGTCGCGATGCCCTGATGAGTGCGTAACCCTGAGTTTACGGCAGTATTGTGTATACTACTGTGCATGGGTTGCTAAGGTAGAAGTCTAAACTGCGGAGTTAAGGTGGTCACGAAGCTTTGAGTGAGATGAAGATTCCACTACTCAGCCATTAAGGAAAGCTTACGTAATCTTATAGCGAGATATTGTGATATTATTAACTTATCCTGAACGTCCGCACGATGTTAGCCTGGAATTTTTGATTGAATGCAAGTGCTGCCCATGGTAATTCGTAGTTTCTAACGCTGTCACTTGAGAATGGTAAAGTGCTGGTGGACTTGTATTTCACCATTAGAAGACCAAGGCTGACGAACGCAGCAGTCGACGATCGGATAGGTATCCCTCCGCTCGACGTCACAAATGGAACCCCATTCAACTTAATGAACTCCATCTAACCCTCGCTGGCCTTTCCTCCAACCCACAACATCAGTCAACCCTCCCCATTCTCCTCCGTCTGTCTCTTTCCCTCCCTCTTTCTCCCCCTTTTAAACACTTCCCCTCCGATTCTCAATATTTGGAAGGCGACTACCTTGCACAGTCCTGCTCATACCTGCCTTAGGGTGAGTCGGACGTGAGTAATGCCTATTTCGGCCAGCGAGAAATTGGTGGTGAGGTTGAAGCCTGGCATTGGCAAGGAAGATTGGAGAGCCCGCATTCATTCGCTGATGAAGAGGTTAGCTTGTCTTTTTACAATATGTTTGCTTAGATAGTTGGTTTTCTAATATCATTGCCATTATCTTGAACTGTCATAACTACCCTGCTAAAAAAATCCTTAGAAGCTGTTCTGTAGAACGTACGGAATTCTACAAAAATTGACTCTTTTCCTTCAGAACTAGTTCATTTTCTAAGGATCTGTACGGAACATGAGAGCCTGACTCTACAGGACATATGTTCTGTAGAGTTATTTTCTGCAGAGCAAAATAACTCCTTACAAGCTGTTCTGTAGAACTTCAGCAACTCTACGGAAATATGTGAGGTTTCCGTTGACCCAGTTCCTTTTCTAAGGACCTATATGGAGAGTTGAAGGGAATTCCACAGAACGTCCTACCGAGTTCTGCAGAACGTCGTAGGGAATTCCGTAAAATGGCGTTTCAATACTTTATGGAATATCTACAGAACGTTTTAAGTAATTCTGTAGAAGTATTATAAGGAAACTAAACAGAATTTTTTAGCAGGGTAGGAATTGTCACTTTATATAGAAAAATCGAATGTGGTCTATAGTAACCTAGCAATCGCGTGTGGCATGCAGCCCCCTTTTATCACTGTTTCACTTTTCGTTATGTCAGTCATGCGACGGGTGAAATATTACACCACTTATCATCGAATTGATTCGCTAAATCGCCAAATTTATGTAATCGCCTGTCTTTCGTTTGTGTTCCCTTTGATTGTTAAAGGTTTGATTCATACACTGAGTCATCATTGTCAACAATACCACGAAGAAAAGTGCATTGGTCTAAGCATGAATATATTTTATGGATTTAAATGTTTGGAATTGTTGCCTAGGCTACGCGTTGCCTAAAATTCCACTTTAAGTTTACCCAGTCCTTGGCGCCACTTCGAAAAAAGTCTTCTCAGTCGAATCGTTGTTAACGTGAGACTGTGGTGAATATTCAATAACGATCAAGGAAATATGAATTATTGATGCTTTGAATAATATATTGCTATTTTTGACCTAAAAATCTATAATTACGTCTCGCGTGTAGTACTACATTTTTTTATCCACTGCAGTATGATTACTTGTAAGTAAAGCCAGTAAGACGTGTCTATTTACATACTATCGACTGTGTTTACATTTAAACTTTCATCTATCATCACTAGGCGGCACTAAATGCCAAAAAGTTGTTTGTTTATGGAATTCTAGACAACAGTTTTTGGTGACGAGATAAGAATCCATAATATATATTCATGGATCTATGGTTCATTTCGGGTGTAATGTGTGTGGGATTTACTGATGCAATTTTCGTCGCAATGTTTGAGAAGTTAACCTAACGAAAAAGTGGGAACTGCTTGTATTCTCTGTCTCATAATTTTGAAACGCGAGTTACTATCTTTACAGTGGACTTCTTATGGCTATTTTTTTCATTTCACGCGGAGATATGTGCACACGAATGCCGCTCCGCCCGACTGATCTCACAAGTGGCATTTCAAGGTTTCAAATGATCATGCAAGTTTTATCGACGGGTATTACCAGAGTCGCTCTGATTAATTTGATTCCACTGATTTCGTCTGTTCGGGTCATGAATATATATTATGGATTGGGATCTCGTCGCCAAAAACTGTTGTCTAGAATTCCGTAGACAACCAACTTTTTGGAAAGTGATGTGAAGCCTGGTGATGAAAGACGGAAGTTCAAATGTAAATACAGTCGACAGATTGTAAATAAACACGTCTTACCGGTTTTAACATGAATATACATGGGTTATATTTACAATTAATCATAAAGCAGTGGACAGTGGATAAAAAATGTAGTGCTATACGCGGGACGTAGTTATCCACTTTTTTAATATCGTCCGGTCTACAGATATATTTTATTCCTCTCCAAATTTAATTACACAAATGCTCAATTAACTTCTTAGCACTTCGTGAATATCGCTATAAAGAAATTTAATAATAATGCGAGGTGACTTCATGAGTATTTCCAATGGCCATTATTGCAGTGTAGGTAAAAAGGAATGCACTTACCGCCACCTTGAACTGATTCTTATTTTTCAATCCATGTCTCCTATTTCGGGTCCTTGTAGACGCATACCCCGTTTTGCAGCCTTGTTCGAAGCAAGTTCTGCTTAAACAAGGCATTCTAAATTCTTTATTTAAGCCGGACGGGCTAAATGCATACAAATCAGTTCAGAGTCTGGCAAACATCGTCGTCGGCACACGATGGACGTTTCATAAACCTCTGACACATTTTCTATAATAGATATTTCCTCTCTAGCATTTACGATGTAACTTTTAGGTCACAGAAATAGCAAGATATTATTCAAAGCATCAAGTAATTCATATCTCCTCGATCGTTATTGAATATTCACCACAGTCTCACGTTAACAACAAATAACTACGTCTATTTACAATAACAACTAAAATGACTTTTTGAAGTGGCGCCAAGGACTGGGTGAACTAAAAGTGGAAGTTTAGGCAACACGTAGCCTAGGCAACAATTCCAAACATCCGAATCCATTATATATATTCATGGTTCGGGTTATGCGATCCTTCCTCCTCAGTTTTTATTCTCCACACTAACTCACAAACTGTATCTTAGTAATCCAGTAACACTTACCCTGCCTTGCATCAGTCATTTGATCGAATCTTTTGGAATGAAGAGTCATCTTTCTCCCCTTAACTTCCCGGTTTTATTTATTTTTTCCTCATAAGCTAGTGTCCACTCGAATTCTTTGCCTTTCCCATTTCTATAGAGGAGAGACCTGCAATGCGAAGTTCTGTTTTCGTAAGATGAATGAAATTTGCTGTAATGAGTAAATTTAGGCTTATTGCTTTGTTGTATATTTTAAAAAATTCATTTAAATACTCATTTGGCTAAAATCTCATAGGACCAAGCGTTAAATCGAATCTTTTACGTGGTCACGAAGCTCAGTAATTACATTGACTCTAGCTTCCATTCCTATCTCGGCAGGATTTTATATCAAGGTCTTTTAACGAACTGAAGTAAGAATACAATTTACTTCAGGATGAAAACGTTTATTGATGTATATTAAATGCCTAATTTTGATTTTCTTCACTTAGAAATTTGGACAACAAGGTAAACAGCTTAAGTTTCCCTTGGCAACTTTGCCACATTCAGCACTGTACGTCGTCTATGTGCTCCGACGAAAACTAGATAAGTCTGTTTTTTAAACCTATGCACTAGTGTTATATTATGGATGGCATACGCTAAAAAAATGTATTCGGTGCCTAAAAATCTAATACAGGTCATGCATGTTTTCGAACAATATATTTGGGCGTAAATTGAATTAATAAATGTTATTTGAAGGGATGCCATGGTTCTGCCATCAATACAGGGCATTTCAGCGTGAAAATTCATCATTTCAAACCGATGAGCTTCGTTAAAAGACCGATGATAAAGTAATTAATGGCTGATGTCCGGGCCACGATTTACAATTTTCGACTAGTACCTACTCTTCCTCGTTCTCCCCAACTGTTTTCCTTCAAGTGGTATTTTCCGAATTGATCTTGATTTTTTTCCATCTTTTTATTCCTTTACAGAAATTTTGTTAACATAATGAATCGTCCAATCCGTGCCGTGTCCATGAATTTCGTCAGCATTGCCAGTTCCTCGTGGTTCACGATCATCGAAAAAGTAACGTATATTCGATATCTATTATATATCTAAATTCCGTTCTCTGATCTCATGTGCTGCCCTCTTGGTGACAATCTGTTATAATACTCGGGGGTATATCATACCAATGTGGCCAAGTCTTTTGGGTCCTGTTATTTTTGTGTACTTTATATGTCTTTGAAGAAGTGACTTTTGGCTGGTTTGCTGAAGTCACTGCTCTTAGAAAATTTATAGTTATTAGAAAGTGAAGCCAGGTTGGTTTAAGGATCCTTTATCATTATTCATATTACAAAGGAATGCACGCAATTATTGTCCCTTGGAAAACTGTTTAATCGAGAGGAATCCTACTTGCGGATAAAGAGATTGATGTTGTGTTTTGGACTGCGTATTGGATAATTTTTTTGTACAAGGTTATTCTATTGTTATGAGAATTGGTTTGTGTGAAATGCATGTTGATTGTGGAGCTATCGGTGATGGAAAGCAACGCAGTGCTGCCTCTTGTGGATGGACCTCGCACTGAGCTGGAGGGAGAGCTTCTCTTTCTCTGTCTGTCCTCCCCGTGCGGGCGGTGGATCCAGCGGTGGAACGAGGGATCGTTCCCTTATCTCTAATTGCCCGTCTATCAACCTTTCCTACGCACCCATCTGTTGTTTGTAGGTTCCCTGTATAACGCGAGACGAGGGGGGTTATTTTATTATTCCATTTAAGTGAAACTGACGTCCAAAGTGGAACAAGACACCATTTAGCGTAGTTCAGCTCCTACATCCAGGGCGGCGTGACCATCTTCGGATCTCCCCTCGGTGATTTTGCGGGTCTTTTCCAAGGGTCGACGACTCATTATCTTGACTTACCGGCTCTTTCTCGTGATGCACTGGCTCTGTCGACTCCTCATATGTGTCATTGACTCGTCTTTCACTAGTTTGAATCCGCCTGTTTTTCGGCACGTGAAAGGAGCCACCGTTGTTTACAGTTTCAGTTCGAGGAGAAAACTGCAGGAGCGCGGGAATTTAGTTCACATTAATATACGAACTTTTCTATGTGCAGTTAACTTCTCTATGTGCCTGGATATATTGGTTACCGGTAGGTGTTTCTCGGTTAAAGAGTTCATATAATTTGTAGTTATTTTATTTGTATTCTTAGATCACAGGAAAATGCGTTAAGGTATTGATACGATTATTTAAGTCTTAAACGGAAAAACTATACGTGCTTGGTAAGTATTTCCGGTGGTAATACATCGAACTCACTGTAGAGGCACCGTATCAAGTAAAATTTTGTTTAATCGATCAGGCTTCGTGTTGTTCCTTCAGTGTATGTGGAAGAGATGTTTAATTTCACCATGATATGCGAAAAAATCCAAAAAAATGAATACCGTTTGCTTTCGCGATTTGATTCACCAAGTTATTCATCTTTTGAAACACTTTTTAATTACATCCGGCGTAATACGAGATCCGTCACGAATCACACTAGATCATACTTTTGGTGGTAACGACAGCCTTTAAGCTGTTTGCGCCGCTGTCTGTCATTTTCCTTTCGTCTCTAGTAGGTAATAGTTTCGTAATACATAGTCAATGCAATTGCTTCATTCCAAAAGGCGCATTTAGGTCCATAAATTACAATGTTTTAGTGGGCATGTGTGCCCGTCAATATTTATTCAAATCACTGTTAGGAATTTTAGAAATGGTATTGTGGTGTGTTGGGAAATTACCACTATAAGGTTGGTTAAAGGAGCGACCATAAGAAAGGGAAAAATAATTAGTTTACGTTCCTATTATGAGTTCTTTATTTTTTTGTGTTTAGTGAATAAGAAGTGTTTAAATTGTGTTAAATAAACCTTCCTCTCACCAGAAATATCCGCCTAAAGTTCTCGTTATTTTTTGAGGGAAATGTCTCGTCGCAGTGGCAGCTGTACTTTTCAGCCTTAGCGTCCATTTTATACAGAGAGTCAGCTGATCGTTTGCATATATTGTTATTGCCTTCAAGTACTCGAAAACAATTTTGATGAGTGTATATATATATACGATTGAGTCAGTCATGTGAAATCATTTATGACATATTGCTCCACATTTTTGATTTTCCGATATTTTACCACTAATGTTGCCACTATTATGGGAGCTCGACATGACGTATAAAAATGTATTCAACTCCTTATACTTTTGACGGCCATATTTTTAAAGCACCGTAAGAGATTTTTGTCCAAAATAATGTAAATAAACTAAAAAAGGACTAAATGAAAAATTCTGAAATATTTACTGGGTAGTTGTTTTATGAAATAAATATTGCGATATAAACTTGATCACAGAGACTTGAGTGCTTTAAGATCTGTAGAGTTTGAGAATTGGCTAAAAAACGTAATTAACTGTGCATGTAATGCAGTTCACTGAGTGCTGTCCTTGTTCTCTTAATATTATGTTGGTTTCGCTAAAACAATTATTACTGACGTTTTAAATAATGAATGAAAAAGTTATTGATTGTCCTGGGGCTATACCCGTTAAGGACAAAAACAATTTTCATTTTTTTGCGAGCAACAAAATGAGAAAAAAATCAAAAAATTCAGACATTAACATAGTGAAAAATTAAATGTAACAATTTGCAAAATTAGAAAAATGAATGCGAAGTATTGTGGACCTAATATAACAAATACATATGCATACATTTTATCTTGAAGTTAACAATAGAAGAACTGTTTTTAGGTTCTACTGATCTGTTTGGGACAATGACTTAGTGACAAGTTTTTTATAAATTACTATAATTTGCCAAATGAAAGAGCTAGGTACGAAGTATTACGAACAACATATAAATAATACATATGCATACCTTTCAGGTTTTCAAAAAGTAAAAGCAACATTTGTGGTCGGAAAGTAACATATTATAAAATATCATCTTAAACTTAGCAACAGAGGAACGATTTTTTATGTTTTTGGGTAGGCTGTTCCAGAGATGACACGCAGTGACTATGAAAGAATGTTGGAACTTCGTTGTGCGATGACTAGGAAAGTAAAGATACCCAGCATCACATCGAGTGCACATATCCCCAGTGGACGGTTTCGCGGAAAACATGTCGAATAAATATTCAGGGGATTTTTCTTTAAACAAGCAGTACAAGTAGAATCCGAGGAAATATTTCATTTGGGTCTTAACATCGAGCCATCGAAGTTCATCGTAGTAGGGGGTCATGTGGACATATCTGCAAAGTTTAAAAATAAACCTAATACATGAATACAGAGCCCGGCGTAGTGTGGTGTTATGTTCTTCATTTAAGTCGTAAACTAGACAACGGTAACCACTAACGGGGAAGACCATCGATGAAATGAGCATTTTCCTAGTGTGTTGATGAAGAAATTTATTATGCACTTTAAGTTGGTGTAGGATGGTGTTGATTTTACGAGAATTATTATTAACGTGATTACTCCAAGACAGGCTTGAGCTGATAGTTATCCCTAGACTTCGAACCGAGTCAGAGTAGGGAATGAGGGTGCCATCAACACAGACTTGAGATATATGTATTTCCATAATGGAAGCCATTTGTGATCTTGGGGCTACCAATAATTATTGCTTTGGTCTTATTTGTGTTTAGAGCAAAGTTATTTTGATGGGACCAAGCAGAAATGACTTTTATATCCTCATTATTTTTTTTACTGCGTCACCAATTTTACTGGAGAAACAGTGACGATATATGTGCAGGCTGTTTGCGTAAAGCATGTACTTCGTGTGTTTTAAATTATGTGGAAGGTCATTAACGAAAATGGAAAAGATTTTCTCAAGTAAAATAGCATGGCCTACCTGATCGAAGGCCTTACTGAAGTCGAATAGTACGAGTATCGTCATCGTCACCATTCTCTTGTCAAACGCACTTTGAATGTCATCGGTGATTTTTAGAAGCGCAGACTGGGTGGAAAATCCGCGATGAAATCCAGATTGAAATGGGTCAAATTTGTTGTTTCGAGAGAGAAAATAAACAACTTGGGAATGAAAAATGCGGTCTAGCACTTTGGAGATGTTGCATTCAATATATATCGGTCTGTAATCTGACGGGTTCACTGGATTTTTAACCTTTTTTATTGGTGTTATAAGTGATGATTTCCAGAGGGTAAGGAATTTGGAAGATTGTAGTGAAAAATTAAACAAATCAAGGCTTATAGGCATTGTAACACGATAGGATGTTCTCAGCATTCTGTAAGATAATTCGTCTATCCCGGTAGAGTTAGATTTGGAACGGAAAATAAATTGATTGAGGGTATCAGTATTGATAATTTCGAAATAGAAATTTGAGTCGCTGAAAGGGACGACAGTGTTAGATGTGGTAGCTGGAGAAGGAAGAAAAGAGGGACTGCTTGGGCCTGTTTGGGAAACAGTGGAGAAGTAGAGATTGATTTGGTTGACGGTAATATTTTGTGCTAAAGAATTTTGTCGATGACGCACAACACCTAAATTCCGTAGTTCCTTCCATATCCGCTTAGAATCTTTACTACCAGAGAGAGCATTTGCAAAGTATTTTCGTTTAGAATCATTGATCAAATGTTTCGTCTGATTCCTTAACTTAGTAAATTGAGCATACAAATTTGAGTTGTTGGAGCGAATGAAAGCACGGCGAATACGGTTACATTCCCTCATTTTTTCAGAGATGCCCTTGGTCAGTCAGGGAGTGGTTGGGCACTTAGGTTGACATGTTTTCACAGGAACATGGAGGCTAAAGCAATTTAGAATCTTTTCGTTGCATATTTTTAGTTTGGAGTCGATGTCATCGGACTGTTACATTTGCGTCCAGTCAGCGGATGAGAGGTCATCAAGGAATCTGTCTTCGTTCAATTTTTTAAAGTCGCGAAAAGTGAAGGGAGGACGTTTTGGTGACCGGAACACGAATTTATAGGGAATGGATATTTGGTCATGGGCAGATCAAAATGGGACAGGAGTTTGTGAAAAGGAGGATACTTTGTCTTAATCATCCACAATGCAGAGGTCGAGGCAGGTATGGCTATTTATAGTGTGGTGAGTGGCCTGGTCTGAGACCAAATGTAGGTTATTACGATATAAGAAGTCTCTCAGATGGTTGCTATTTGAACTCACAGAGAGCATATCAGCATGAAAGTCACCAACAATTATTGTATTTTTGTGTGTAGGATAATAACTTTAGAATGAATTCACAAATTCATTGACAAGACCAATTTTAGGTGGGCGATAGACTATAGCAAGTAGAAGTTTCGCAGTATTTCTCCCAAAGATTTCTAGAATAATAAATTCAGGCTTAGAACAATACTCAGGGGGGAAAGTAGTCAGTACACAATAGTTCAGTTCATGGTGAATGAAAGCCCCTACACCACCACCTTTTTTCCCGATTCTGTCTTGACGCACTAGGTTGTAATCGGTCAAGTACACCATATCATCGGGGATTGTAGGCTTCAGCCACGTTACAGTCGTGCATATAATGTCAAATGTCTCTCCAAGGAAATGAATACGAAATTCATCAATATGATGAGTTAAGGACTGACAGTTTACAAGGCATAGTTTTACGTGATCGTAAGATCTATTATTAATAAGATATGTTGAACAGGATTTGAATTTATAACACTGAGAATCACTTTGCAGTACCCTTTGCTTCACTTGAGGCAATCAAAGCACTGTTTTAGGGTCCCGCATCAGTTGAACTATTTGACCTGTACTATTGAAGATTGATGAGATCTTCTTCTGTGCGCAGGACGAGTCGTTCACTTCCATCTTCCTTCCTGTCGAATATTTTACCCCTCCTGACCCATAAATATTTTAGTTTGCCAGATTTCTTTCGATCTCTGGCTTTGGAATACAGTTTACGGTTGTGAGCACTAAGTGATTAGTTAACGTATGTAGAATAGTTAGGGATGTCACTCCAGCCAATATCTGCAGTGGACAAATTTATTTAGACTCTACGGGCCTCAAGTATCTCTCGAACGAGGTTGGACGTCGTAAAGCGCACTGTAATGGCTGGAGGCTTGTTGCTGTTGCTGGTGAAACGCCCTTTTTACTCTATATGAGTAGTCACCGTCCGTAATAGCAAATTTTACCCCGACGGAAATTCCCACTTGACACACTAAGGCTCCCAACACTTCCCCAGTTTTCAGTGGTATAGTTACCGTGTATCTCCATTACATTCCTGAGGGATTCCTGCTCGGCAAAATTCAATTGAACTTCAAGACTATTAATTCGCTTTAGTAGATTTTTATTTTCGTCGACAAGATTGTCAAATCTGGCAAGGATGATTGCTATATAGTCGTTAATTAGGGTGATAGTTTTTGCATGGTCGTTAATTAAACACCGCAAAGACGATATAGCTTTGCTCAATGCACTCATCTCATTTTTCAATGAGATATTAAACTCACTTTGCTGGTCCTGAAACACCTTCACCCGATTCAGCAATTCCTTCAACATTGACGTGGAGACTTCAGTGGAAGCGGTGTCAATCAGAGAGTCGACGCCCGAGGATTTGACTGGAGTTTCTTCTCCACGATTAGAACGGTTCCTTTTTGTGCAGGGGACGCAGTTCCATGTATGATTAAGGTCCTCCAGAAGCTGTAAGTCAGTCTCGCTGAGAGCGGTACAGGATAGATGATATACCTCCCGACATGTATCGCAAATCACTGTTTTCTGACCACGTTTAGTGGCCAAGGAGCACTCAGCACAGTTGTTAGGCATTGACGCTGCACTCGGCATAAACGTCCACGGTTAGTCGAGGCTATGATGTGAGGCAGAGAGCACAAGATATGTCCGTTCACTACCGTTGCTCGTGAGAGACTGGTAAATAAAGTGTGATATTATGGGGATACACAATGTTCTCATTACTTTATAAGGCAATTATATTCCAGCAACCATCCACCGTCCCGCAATCTGTGGCACAAATGATTCTATTACACCCCTAACTGCAAGTTTCGTACATTTGTTGTCGCTTCTGTGTATTACCAGGCCGTGACAGACTGACAAACATTAATGGACGATTTTATCAGCAATTATAGCATTTTTAGCGCCAAAGTTACCACCTACTCTATACATTTTGGGGGTTTTGAGGTTCATTTCTGTTTGAAAAAAGCTTAGAGTATAATTAATGATTAATGACGGACACAAAACTTATTTTAAAAATACGGCTTTCAGGTTCTATTTTCTCCAGAATACAGATATGCCGATACAACAAACTGAAAAAACAGGGCAAAAGCCAAGATAACTTCCTTTCATAGAAAAATGTTTTGCTACAAATATGTCTAACGACGTGAAGCGCCGTTTTAGGTGATAATTTTTATCAAAATTTCCAATAGTTAGCTGAGTCATGTCTATTACAAAACTGATTGATTACTTTTAGTTAAATAATTTTTTTTTAAATCTACCTCAATAGGCTGAATGAAATTGAAATACTTGGAGACCTGTGCCCCGTTCCCATTGCTCACTAACAATCTACCAGGATTATTTTTGGTCTCATAGTAATAATATAATTTATTTTACTCTCAAAAAATAGAAAAAAGATTTAACAAAAATTGAAAATAGAAAAAAATTTGACTCCTCAGAAGAAAATAAATCTTGTAAAGCGGTTTTCCTTCATTGATTATGAAGGCTTGCCAACATAGGAGGCGGTGTTTCTTTTTGACTATTATCAGGGCAGTCATATAGAATTTATTATTATGATTCGCCGAAACATCGTTTACGTTCTTTTATACTTTTGGATCTGGAACCTTTCCCAGGTAGGGTTTCAAGACAAAAGCTGCTTCCTCAGCATTAAATACCCGGCTGGGCTCTTTTTAAACTTCCTGCTAATTGTATGTTGAAAAATATTTTCGTATTCTTCAAACCATTCATCTAGGTTTTTTTTGGGTAGCATTTTCCTCTGTGTAGTCAAATTTTGACTGACGCAGAATGAAAAATCAGGATGCCTCCCGTAGAACAAACAAAAACATTTTTGCTGGGTATACCAATTTTTTGTGAAACATTTCTTCAGTTCCAAATGAAGTTAGGAAAAGTTTATTCAAATCGATATGAACCGATTCAAATCGATATTTAAATGTGTTTCGCATTGGTAAACCAGGCGATTCGAGTCGGCTCGCTTAGATGGTTCAGATCGATCCGAGATCATATCGATCTGAGTTCGATTAAGTACCCAAGGACCCCATCATCAGCTTCCATCTGTTTGTCAAAGCTTCCATCGCTATCGCAAGTCTTTTTCTAATGTCTTTGCTACTATGCCCGTTTTCTTTGGTTATATTACACAGGGTGCGTCTAATTGTATGTAGAGGACCGATTCTTGGGACCGTGACCCATGTGCGCTTCTATTGGACAAACTTGCCTCGCCTTACCATCACTCTCTTCCCACCTTTTTTATGCTTCTTTCGTCTTATACAGCCTCCCATAAATCGATGGAAAACTCTGAAAGGGAAAAACATATGTAAAGTGAGGGTAACTCCCCCCCCCTTTCCCCAGCATTGAGAAGGGTAACAGGTGTGGGGGCGACAAAGAAATGGAACGGTGGGAGGCTTTGGGCGCTGAGGTGGGTGGCCATGTATGTATGTATGTATGTGTGTATGTCGGCCAGGAGTGAGGTGTCCCGTTGCCAAGGGAGCGAGCTAGGTGGCGTCCGGCGCGGCGTGGGTGGGAAAGGGAGTCGGCCGCATGAGGCTGGCTGTCCGACGCCGGTGTGCTGTCGTTTGTTTGCGGGGCTGCCAGGGTTTCGGGGAAGGAGGACGGAGGGAGGAGGGGCTACACGGTTGCCTAGGGAACGGGACGATTGAGGAGGGGGCGCCTCCGATGGTTGCCAATACTTCCAAGGTGTAACATGGTCGTGACCGGCCTTCCATCTTTCCTCTCCCCCCGTATTCCGTACTCCGTGGCTCACGGGCTGACACACTAATTTTGCATCTCTTCGATGTTAACTTACCCTGACAACTCTCTTGAAATCGGCATTAAGTTACGTATTTTTGATGGTAAATAATTCAAATACATTTTTTATTTTTTTAAACGTAAATAACCCGTATTTATTGCGAAAAACCATCATAAAGTCTAATCGAGTCCATATCGTTAAGTAATTTATGTATTTTTCATCTACATCCACATAATACCCCGCAATCCGCCGCATGGGCGGCTCGCAGGGCATTTGGCAGGGGATGTTAGGTCACCAGCCGTGTAAAGGTGTAATTTTTTTGGAGATGAAATCGTGACGTGTATTATAGGAGTGTATTTAGTGGAGCTCAATTTTTATTGTGGTCGCTGATTGTTCGCGGAAAGAAAGAGTTCCTGTACCTATCTGTTCGGCAGTGTATCTCTCTTTTTTTATCACATCTGTCAGACCTAGGGATGTAGTGATGAGTCATGATAATATTCTCTCTGTCGCTTTGAAAAATATCAGTTCTGAATTTCTCAAGCAACCTAATCCTAGCGTGCAGCCTCCGAATCTCTAGGGGCTCCCTCCTTAATCCTTCTCAAAGTTGTGAGACACTATATGTACGCTCGTAGCAGTTTTTAACGATATGCGCTGCTTTCCTCTGCATTTTATTAATTTTTTTGATTAAATCTATTTGGCCATGGTCTCAAATGCTCGCGGCGTATTCGAGGTGTGGCCTTACCAGAGTGAAGTATCATCTCTCTTTGACTTTCAAGAGTTGATTACCTTAAATTTTAAGCAGATGGTTGATATTTCTACTTTGCATCCGCTAAGGCGTCCATTCTTTCGTGCTTTCCATAAACTAGCCAGGAAAGGATAGGGATATGGTGGATATTTTGGTTGTCATGCCCCAGTTTGATGACGTCATGCCCTCGTAGTGGTTTTTTAAGCGTGAGGGTTTGGGGGCGATGAGACGAGATGCAAGGGGGGGGGGGGAAGAGCGTAGACATGGGAAAGGAGTATAAAGACAGGAGAGAACGCGCCATGTTAAAGATTTGAGGCGGTATCGTAAGCAAGGAATCAGTTACAAAAGAATCCCCTACGCGGCGCCACCGTAGACCCCTGTGTCATGGTCGGCATAATCCCACAGCCGCAATGGCAAATTCCTGATGAAATAAGTCGCGCTAGTCTCGAGAATAATCACTTCAAAATTATAAAAGTTATACGTGACCTCACTAAGCATTTATATCTTTCAGATGATTGAGATAGGCCACCAGAGAGACCCATTTTAACTCCCTTGCGTGACAAAGTGTCACGCCCTCCTAGAGAAAAACGCAACGTAGGGGATACCGTTTAAAAAGTAGCTGATTGGAAAAAAAGTTTTCCCGAGTTAAACCAAAATAATGGAGAATGCTAACCAATTACCATGAAAAACAACCACCCACCGGCACTACTCTATACTCCTTGCATGTGGGGATGGGAAAAGAAATGGCGGTTGGTGGGCGAGGCCGAATCTTCGGAGGGGGAGGAGAGAGGGAGATCATCATTCTTTGGGTGTTGGGTACATTCCCCGTTGCTTCGCGGGGCGGGGAATAGGGAGGGGGAGAGAGGGGATGTTGGTTGGGCGGGTGGGTGGGTGGAAAGGGGTGATACAGGCGACCTTTGGTTTACAGTTTGGGGGAGGCCTTTCCTTGGGATTCTCTGTGTCCTTTCCTGATTTAGCACGCTCGTGAGACACACCTGGTGCCTTATGTCTGGACGTGGAATCGAGCGACTATGTCATCCATCCATGCTCTGGTCCCTCTCGGATTTTAGTTTTTTTTTTATCCGGCCGCGGTAGTCAGCTTGCTAAGTCCCCATCCTGGAAAACCAACGGTCTTGGTTTCGAACACCATCTCAGGCAATGTGTTGTGCCAGTAATAAGGTAAAGAATTAGATTAAGGATAGAATTAAGAATAAGTTTAAGAATAGGATTAAGAATGATTCGTCAATTACCCATGATTCGTCACCAGTTATGATCCTTTTGAGCAAATCAGGATCATCATTGACGTCATTCAACAGCTCCTGAGCGATGCTCATGCGACGGCTCTTCTGGTCAAAATTAAGCAGTTTCGGAACGGGCTTCGCTGACACACGTCTCATGCCCAAAACATACGAAAAAATTGCATGGCACGAGCCAGCCGATATGTCAACATCCTCAGCAACTTCTCGAATAGTGATTCGATGATTTTTCATAACAATATTCTTCACTGCTTCAACGTTTTCATCTGTTGTTGACGTGCTGGGGCGTCCAGAGCGAGATTCGTCATTGGCATCTTCTCGGGAATCTCGGAAGAGCTTGTACCACTTATAAACATTTTTTTTACTCAGAGCAGACTCACCGTATGCCACTGTCAACATTTTAAGTGTTTTGGAGCACTTAATTCCATTTTTTTACGCAAAATTTGATGCAAATTCTTTGATCCATTTTTTTAATAGCAGAAAATCGCCGAGCACACCAAAACACGTCTAACATTTGTATCTGTCAATAACAAACTAAATATGTTATATTGTTGAAACTGTAAACAAATATTTGAGACATGTGTACCAACACAAAAAAAAACAAAAGAAAACAAAAAAAGTCGAAAATAAGGGGATCGGGTTGGTGTGGTGGCTAGAGTACTCGCCTATCACACGGGCGGCCAGGGTTCAAATCCCTGCAGAGGCGGATGTTTTTCAGAGGAAACCCGATCCCTACTTGAGTGTCTTGTGGAGGGCACTTCAAGTACAGTGCTCCGTCTGTCGGATGAGACGTTAAACCGTGGACCCCTTGGCGCCTTTCGTTAAGAATAGGCTAATGCCGACGCCGGGTTTCTATCCACCCTTCCTCCCTTACCGATCACCTATGGCGCAAATGACCTTAGCCGTCGGTCGCCTTCCCAAATATCCAATCGAAAATAATGTGTATATTGCCCGCGAAATTTGAAAAGTCACCTTACTTTTTGAACACACCTCGTATATATTAACCTCGAAACAAAAAATTACTTTTTTATATACAAGGACAAATATGCTTCATGAGCAAGTATTTCTTCATTAGCACATTCAAAAAATTATTTCTAACCTTAAAAATGAAAAATTTTCAGTCTGGTCCTGCTAAGCTAATGCTTATCAGCAGGTTCCAAATTTACAATATTGAGGTGTAATCACATATCCGTTAATTACAGTCACAGGAGTAAGTAAAATGTAGATGTATAAAATTGTGTATTTGAGCAATTAATATTGTCTTCACAAATTCAGTTTGTGTATCACTAAATATTAGTAATTATAAATAAGAATATCTTGAAATTATTATTTTCAATATTTTAGAATTTCCCAAGCATAGAAATGAGTTTATAAAAAAATAAACAAACAAAATTGCCCATACAATAAATATAGATATGCTAAAATATAAATTTCCCATTTGAATGCATAATTATACATACAAACATTAATACATGTAGATACGATTTTAGTGCAAGTTCACAAAGAAAATATTATTAGTCCATATCAGAGATTTTGTAGGAAAATTATTTTATCACAAGTATAAATAGAAAGTTGATGTATTTAAATCTAACTAAATTTCCATATATTCCGTTTTTGTTATATTATTTATTATATAAAGATTAAGAATGAGATAAGAAATAACCATATCCCATATAACCATTTGAATTATTGAACCGGCGTCACTGTGCATACCCTTGTTTCAGGAAAATGAAGTGCACAGAATTTTAATATCCCACTCATATTTTGCTGGCTATGTCTAGTTAACACTTTTGCTTGAATTTCATGCCTAACTAAATGAAATGAAATGCCAATTGGGAGGATAAGTCGCGAATTCATATTCAAGGAGAAATGTATATTCATACAAATTACAATGCAGCATCTGCTTCATTTATATGAATATGATAGCTTTAAAAGACAAGAGATACGGCAATGAGCAGTGTTTTCTCAGCCCCTTCATATGGTAGCCAGAGGTGATGCGGGCTCTTTCTTATCGTTAAATTATTTTTATTTGAACGCCATTACCAGAGAGAGCTTATAAATGGCGACATGTTTTTATGCGTTAATAAATTAAATTTAGTGAGTTTCTCTTATTTGTGCTCGCCGTAGGGCTAGTTCGTAAAAATATCAACGATTCCTTTGTGTGCGACAGCTTACTTCCTGGTTGGGAGCCCTTAGGCGTTGTATTTGATCCGATGTAGATAATCCCGATCACGTACCTGAGGATTCACGTGGTGCAAGGGCGAACGGTTAAAAATTTTGATTGGTTTCGCCCACTCGGTTATGGGATCGGCATTATCTCTAACGGCTCAAACACGCCACGCCACCTGAAATGATTACTGAAAAAGTGCGTCGGTGGATATTAACTATTTGGAGTGGAGAAGCTGAGAGGATATTGCAGGGCTCCACTCTTCTGTTCCTCTCTCTAAATTTGAGCTCTTCTGTTTCATTTCCCGGTCTTCTGCTTAAAATAAACACCCCTAGGTCTTCCTCGAATTTTCCGCTTCTACCACATTCCTTACTCATCCATGGTGTCTTAGGATGTGACGAATCCATCGATATCCTCTCTCAATCGGAAGTGTCCTCCTCGGATTTATCGTATTCTGCTCTTCTTTACACTTCCTCTCCTCGTATTTTCTCCGTCATTCTAATCATAAGCGTCCGCGCCAGAATATTGCTTCGATCTTCTCGAAAAAAATCTTCAGATACAGTAAAATATGTTCGAGTTGCCTTAACACTTGATATATCGTGGGGATTACACATACAGAACATATGTGGCGAAGCATTAAAGAAACTAGGTTTTGTTAAACGTATAATAGGAAGGTCCTCGGATGAAAAAGTCAAAGAGAGATGCTACTTCGCTCTGGTTAGGCCACATCTCGAATACACCGCTAGCATTTGGGACCTTGGTGAAATATATTTAACCAAAAAAATTAATGAAATACTAAGGAAAGCAGCGCGCTTCGTTAAAAACTTCTACGAACGAACATACAGTGTCTCGCAACTTTTAGAGGGATTAAGGTGGGAGTCCCTAGAGACTCAGAGGCTACATGCAAGGTTTAAGTTGCTTGAGAAATTCAGAACTGATATTTTTCAAAGCGACAGAGAGAATATTATCATGACTCCTCACTACATCTCTAGGTCTGACAGATGCGATAAAATAAGAGAGATACACTGCCGAACAGATGGGTATAAAAACTCGTTCTTTCCTCGAACAATAAACGACCACAATAAAAATTAAGCTCCACTAAATACACTCCTATAATACATGTCACGATTTCACCTCCAAAAAAATTACACCTTTACACGGCTGGTGGCCTAACACACGCCCAAGCGGCGGCTCGCGGGGTATTATGTAGATGTAGATTGCCTGGAAGTTTTTTCCAGATTGAGTATGAAAGGCTACTATATATTCGTAATAAGTAGCGGTTGTTTTTTCGTCACAAATGCCTTCTTAGATGGAGTTATGCTGTTTGAATGCCATACACTATTAGAATGTATAATTTTTCTATCATGTCTTTATAAGATAATTATGCATTTACCAAGAAGCACTTTATTGTGAGTGAGCATCAATATAAAGTTGAGAGCGGACTTTTTCTCGCTACAATGGAGTTGATTTTCATTCTCACATTTAAAATTTTAGCATTTCATTAGCCAGCTATAATTTATGTTGAAACTAATTAGAATAGACTCTCTACAAAACCTATTTGTGTCTGACTTAAGGAATATCGAGAATATATTATCTTGCTAATCACGGTAGATGGCAGTTGCCTGAAGCTGTCGATTCTGAACCCAAATATTTCGTATCTCGAAGTAAAATATGCGTTGATCCGGAATGAGCGTTGTGAAACTTAGGTGAAGGATCTTGATGGTGCTTTTATCATTATTGAGCAACAGTCAAAATTTATTTATATAGGTCGATCGAAGGTAATAATTATTTCAGTTCATTGATCTTATCGCCTAGGCGATGAGTAATTTATATAATTGTTAGTCTAATCCGTTTTCCAATGTCACCAATAATGATAAGAGATGAATGAGAAAATAATGTTGATCAATGTCATGAATATATATTATGGATATAGATGTTTGGAATTGTTGCCTAGGCTACGTGTTGCCTAAATTTCCACTTTTAGTTCACCCAGTCCTTGGCGCCACTTCGAAAAAAGTCATTTTAGTTGTTATTGTAAATAGACGTAGTTAATTGTTGTTAACGTGAGACTGTGGTGAATATTCAATAACGATCGAGGAGATATGAATGACTTGATGCTTTGAATAATATCTTGCTTTTTTGTGATCTTAAAGTTACTTTGTAAATGCTATAGGGGAAATATCTATAACAGAAAATGTGTAAGAGGTGTATGAAACGTCCATCGTGTGCCGACGACTATGTTTGCCAGACTCTGATTCTAATTTGAATGCATTAATCCCGTTCGGCTAAAATAAAGAATTTAGAATGCCTTTTTTAACAGAACTTACTTTGTCCCAGGCTGCAAAACAGAGTCTACCTCTAAGGGGACCCAAAATAGGAGTCTTGGAATGAAAAATAAGAATCTGTTCAAGGTGGCGGTAAGTGCATTCCTTTTAACCTACACTGCAATAATGGCCATTGGAAATACTCATGAAATCACCTCGCTTTATTATTAAATTTCTTTATAGCGATATTCACGAAGTGCTAAGAAGTTAATCGTGCCTTTGTGTAATTAAATTTTGAGAGGAATAAAATATATCTATAGACCGGACGATATTAAAAAGTGTATAATTACGTCCCGCGTGTAGTACTACATTTTTTATCCACTGTCCACTGCATTATGATTAATTGGAAGTATAACCCAAGTATATTCATGTTAAAACCGGTAAGACGTGTTTATTTACAATCTGTCGACTGTATTTACATTTGAGCTTCCGCCTTTCATCACTAGGCGATACCACTTTCAAAAAGTTGTTTGTTGACGGAATTCTAGACAACAGTTTTTGGCGACGATATCACAATCCATAATATATATTCATAATCAATGTTAAAAGCCTTATGAATGAAACACATGGGATTGTTAAATAGGCGCATGCCACGACTGATTTTCAGGGAGCCTGACCTGTGAGGAGCTTTCTGTCGTATGTATTTTGGGAATGAATAAGTTATACGTTCGCAGAGCCCTCATTGCGAGGGAAGACGACAAGTAGGAGAGAGTCGAAAGCAGCCAGAAACATCCACCCCGGTGAAAAGCAGGAATTTTCATCCCTCTTGCCCTTTCCGTTATTGCGGAGCGTAAGCCAATGACAAGCGGCGAGCCTTCTTCAGCTTCGATCGGAGAGGTGCGCTGTCAACGATCCTTAAAAACCCTTTAGTTGATTCGAGTGGTGAAGGACGTTGATTGACGCGCCGAATTCAGTCCATTTTCCAACATGTGCCGACCAGGGAATGATCGAGTGTGCTCGCTATTTTCGAAATGAGAACGCTTCGATGGATCGATTTGAATTACAACTCCAGTATAAGTTCCTGCCATAGAGCTGCGTATTATGTGATTGAAGCTTTAATCTTCATCCTGAGTCACATGGTGCACATACTTATGATTTTTTCAAGAAAGATGAAAGAATTCTTAGACCACCCTCAAGCGCATCTACTTTTACTCTGGAAATAACCGCGCGTTTAAGATTATCAATGATGCAAGGAATATATTTTAAAATATTTGCCTCAATTCAAGAATCATTATAACTCGGGGTTACGGCGCAGAATTTGAAATTTAACTGGGTATCATGCAGAATAAAATCATAATTTACAGAAATATGTGTTTTTAATCAGCATGATACCCTGATATTTACCAGGAACCATTTTAATTATACAAAACGTATATTTTCGCGTTTAGGAGAAAATCTGTAGATATGTCGTGGAGTAATTTTGAAAGATATGTCGAGTACCACAAGGCTACGAGTTCAGATAGCATTAAATTGTAAAGAAGCAAAATCGGTGAGGCGTCATGATTATATTTTCTGTGACGCTCTGAAACACACCAGTCCTGAATATCTCAAGCAGTCTAAGCCTAGCGTGCAGCCTCCGAGTCTCTAGGGGCTCCCATCTTCATCCCTCTAACAGTTCGTTCGTAGCAGTTTTTAACGAAGCGTGCTGCTTTTCTTTGTATTTTGTTCATTTTTTTGGTCAAATCTTTATGACCAGGGCCCCAAATGCTCGCGGTGTATTCGAGGTGTGGCCTAAACAGAGCGAAGTAGCATCTCTCTTTGACTTTTTCATCCGAGGACCTTCCTATTATACGTTTAACAAGAATCGATTTAAATATTTCTCTACATAGAACTAATACGTTTGCCAATTCAAATTTCCATGAAAATCTGTGCATAAAATTAGCTCCAATCACCTTAAATGCGGGAGGGTAGGAGTGGAGGGAGTGAGGGAAAAAGACGGACAGACATTAATAGACGGAGAGGCCGGGGAACAAGAAGCACTTCGTGAAAAAGACACGAGACTCGCAGGTGGTTGGAATCACTCATTCCTATGTAGGGATGAGTCGATTCCTCTTTTTTTCAATTCCGATTCCGATTCTTTCAAATCGATTCCCGATTTTCGATTCCGATTCCAACGATTCTTATTTCTAATAACAGGTGGGATATTGATATAACAGTAGTGTACGACTATTATTTAAATTAACGTATTGGCTGAAATAAAATAACAAAGACAATTAAGTCGCTCAAAAAGTATATTTATTAATAAATAGCAAATATATCCTCAGCTTATTGAGGTAGAACATAAAAAGTACAAATTGATTGCCTACACCCAAAATTACTGAGACAAATATAATGTGATAAATGAAATTTGATTTTAATATTTATCTATCTGGAATCGATGGAATCGGAATCGACTTTAGGTGATCGATTCTAATCCATAGAATCGGCGGAATCAAGAATCGACATTTGGATTTAACTCATCCTTATTCCTATGGCTACGCAATAGTATCTCATCCGTGCGACTCCCATCACCCGATTAGATACCATGACTACATCTTGAGTCCTCTTTGTGAGAAGAGTTGAAATGGGATGGCTTTGTTGTGGTGAATCATCCTACTTCTCGAGGAGTTTATCTTGGCAGACATTAGGGAAGATATTTGACTGATCTCTCACTCGAAACAACTTTCCTTCCCGTTTCGTAGAATTTTAGAAGTTCCTCTAGTCCACGTCCCAAATATTTTGAGGATAGCAATTGACTTATTCTGATGCATTTTTAAACTTCCAAATGCTATCTGCTATTTCTCTATATCCATTGTAAACTCGGAGGTTTCTGTCATCAAACGTCCTGTCATCATCGAAAGAATATTAACTCATTTCCACCGTTGCGTTTCTATTAGAAAAATTTGTCATTTTCCTATTTACTGCAGATATATGATATAAATCAACATTGTTTGTTCCACTTCCTGCATTAAATGACACTCAGGGTTAAGTGGAAGAGAGCGTAAGCAAATTAGCATTTTGCTAATGTCTCTCCGAATAAGAATTATATGATCAGCATATTTGAAGAGAGTGATGAGTGACAAAATGTGTCTTGAAAAATCAAGATTAACGAAATGGGGCCAGGAAAAAAGTCGTCATTTTACGAGGAATTTGCGGAAAGCTGATAATTTTTCAAGAGAAAAGCCAATAACGGGCTTCCGTCTTGGTTTGCGTATCGCGCCAATTAGCCATCCACATATCGGTTTGTTGATCTTGACTCACTATGATGCTTAATTTTGAAGTCAAAGGCAATTTCGAGGTGAAGACATATTTTTAAATCGAGGAATATAAAAAGGTGGAATTTATTTGATACTTGACGCTTTGAGCCAATTACATTAATGAGAGCAAATATTTCATCAGTTTTTATATCAAAGGTATCCCTCAAACGAAGGAAATTAAAGCACATAAAATAGGGATCTGCATCTCGGATGAAATATGGTGTTCTTGAGGGCCTTTGATGATCTGATTTTTAATAAGTGATGCGAATGAAAGTCTTCGTCCAACTCTGTGGGAGATAGAGTTATATGGTTGCCACGGCGACCAACACTTGAAGCTGTAAAGTGATTGTTACTTCATTTCGACAGCTAGATCTAACATGTATACGTATTTTACAAGGGTAGATTTCAACTTTTGTGAAATGACCCATATGATCCTGAAATTGTCGTGCTTTAAGAACAAAGTTAAATTTATTGGAAGATAACCTGGCTCTGCGATATGCTTGAATTAGGGGATACAAAGTATTAGCCGACGTCGAACTCCACAAGAAGCGTCGGGAAAAATATAAACGGAACTTACTTGGCGCTGAATTAAATATTTGATGTTCCCGTTCCCGTGAATCTGACTTTATCGTCTTGAATGATGACCTGAAACCCCCAGCTGCTTCTCTCTTCACAGAATGCAGGTTATTTTGTTACTTAGTATATGAGTATTTCAATCACTTCTCGGCCAATATTTCCTCACGACAAAATTTTCACTCAAGGATAAAGGATGGACTCAAGGATGAAATTGTCGTTAGCAAATATACATTTTTCTATATAATTATGTGAGTTTAAGAGCTCTCTTCCATATCACCATTCATTTGCTTCTTTACTCCGGTATGTTCATTTTCGTTGGTATTTCTATATTCACGGAACATAACTCCATCTATACCCAGTTTAGTGGCCGTTACCAAAAACTACGATTTCATGATCTCTTCAAGGAGAAATGCCACCAAATGTTATGCATGCGTATTAACGTTATTCATTTTTGTCGTCCACGTGTATAAATGGGATGTTTGGCGTTGTTGCAGTAGCCTAATTTGTCATATTTCTATTTCCTCTTCACTGGAGAATTACGCCCGAAGAACTGATGGTGGAAATCACTTGAAAGGAATATTGTAATTTTCAAAATATCTATTACGTAATCCTAGTCGTGGTAATCCGTCTTTTTTCATCAAAGAATCTCGAATCTCGATGAGGTTTGAGTGGGAAGTAATTCGTTTTTAATGGACATCTGAAAGTAATTCGACCATTCTTACCCCTTAACGTTATTAGTGAATTATTAGCGAGACAAAGATACCTCCCTTTGTCGTACTTAATGGCGATTTTAATGCAAAGTAAATGAATCAGAAGGAAAAGCTCCGCTAATTTCGCGTTCTCCATCTTGTTCGCTTTCCATTTCAATGGATAAAAATAACCCGCTGTAATTTCGTTTTCATTAATTCCTCATCTTTTCCTTTTCGGGACGGAGATCCTCTTCCAGGAGGAAGATCTCCGGATTCCATATTTCCGCCTCTTGAGTCTCTTCCCTTCAATCTCTCCCACTGAAGGAGAAAGTCGCCCCTCGAACTAAAAAGCAAGGCCTCCTCCTCTTCTCCCCCAACCACCCGCCTCGCCTTTTCTTTACCCTCGAGTGCCTGGACTAGAAAGCGCCTGCGGTTCTCTTAAGAACGCCTAAAAACCTTTTTTTGTCGCCGTAATCTTTGAGATCAGGGGTGCCTACGCAAGAGTTACGTAGCGTAAGTTGCGCCATTGAAAGTTTTTGGGATTGGAGGGGGGAGGGGCGGTTTTGAAAAATTATTTTGATAACAATGGCGGAAAAATAACTAATATAGCACTTAAAAATCTGGACGACGAGAGTGACAAACGTAATCTGAGGCATTCTAAATATGTATTATTTTTGGGGCAAAGGGGGAGGGAGGGGGGTAAAATTTGAAAAATAATTTTCATGAGACAAGGAAATAAATAACATATTATGCATATAAAGATATAGGATCGGATTTGTAGGATAAAAATAATGGTTTTGTTCTAACTTATAATCATTTGCTTTTTTAAAAATATTATCTTTTCATGATACAATCATTTAAATTGATGTATTATTCAAATTTAAAAACAAGGAAGGAATAACCGAATTTTAAAGGGGGGGAGTAGAAATTTGTTTTTTTTTGCGCTCAAGCTTTTGAGAGGGAAATGCACCCCTGTTTGAGATTGTCATCATTTCTTGGATATTAAATAAGTCCTTTCCGCCTTTTTAACTCCTAGAGATCGCGCAGGTCATTACATATTCACGTATGGCGAGATTTCGGTCCTTTTTGTCGCAAGAAATATTCCTTTAAGAGTGTCGGAGGGGGTGAATATCACTCGTTTATGTGCTAAAACATAAGGTGTCGGATCAGGTGCGATGAAAAGCATCACTTTATTCGTGCTTATTTTATACATTTACTTCCAACGGTACATTTTAACTTAATGACGCATATCAGGCGTGGAGGATGATTGCTTGAGTGATTTAAATCTTTAAGACGACCGCCCGCATCTGTGAGCTACATGAGTTCTTTTCGTTTGCCGCGAACGATATAGGAAATCAGTGAAATAATCAAAATGAAGTGAATTCGCGGAGATCGCTGCAAGAGGTCCTGCTGTTCTTCACGTATTAATTTACTGCTGCTATAGTCGGGAGGCTCGACTCGGTTTCTGATTCATTGCGAAGTTTTTGATATTCTATTTGACACCACCGGTCTGGTCGAGAGCTGTCGGGAACTATTTAGGAAGTTAATGACGACGAGGGCTGAATTTTCCTAAGGTTAATTCATGGCATTAAACGAATTGAATCGTATGAACTGTGCATCTACAGTTCCATCTCGATAGTAGATATTGACTTTTTACTTTTGTGGAAATTTATATAAATCGCTGATGAAGGATTTGGTGTTTGCCCCTGGGAACGTGTGTGATGAAGTTCTCTCGGATTTCCAGCCCGCTAAGGAAGGCCATTGTTGCCAACGTGTCGATGGCTTTCTCTGCCATCGTCATCAGGATGAAAGTTCTTATGTAATGAACCCTGATGGCAATGACAGAGAAAGCCGCCGAAACATTGGCAGCAGTGGCCTTCCTTGCCTAGCTGGAAACACGAGGGGACTTAAGAAATCTTTGTTTTTTTACGATTTGAAGAATTTTATGTTTTTTTTATACTCACAACCCCGAAAACAGCACAGCAAAGGCCTTTTACATCGGGTGTTTTAACATTAGAAGAGACGATCACACACACACCCATGTCCTGGGCAGAAAATATTCTACCCAGGCGGGACCCGAACCCGCGGCCATCGGGTTAGCAGGCGAGGACTTTACCCCACCGCCACCGAGGCCGACTTGTATTTAATATTAGTGGTATCTGACAATCATAACTATGAGATGTAATTATCATTACGTGAATGCAATATGAGATAAATTGATCACGGTCCAGGTTTTCATAATTTACCCACGTCTTTTGATCATCATGCGTTTCAAAATGTCAAAAACAAATATCCCCCATGCCATACATTATTTCCTCCTCGGTAGCGACTCGTACTCTTTTGTTCATGGTGGTAACACCTTGAGGTTAGCGCTGTTGCGATTCGCCGTGTTCTCAAAATTCACCTGTTTTATCAGTTTTGTGGAGCTTGGAAGAACTTTGCATTCCCATATATCATTGATTTGTCTTCTCCTCTTCTAAATATTGATGCATGCAACTATTCATGCCCCATCTTGACTTACTGCCGAGGAACAAATCGGCTCATTTTCCCCTCTTCCTCCTGGATAAGGCCCCCAAGTATTATGCGTCTGGCAGAGGTATTGAAGTCGAATTCCAATTTTTCTGCAGGAGAGCGCGAGAGATGCATGAGTGAGTGTATTGTGAACAAGGAGTGGATCGAGGTCGTTTAATTGTTACTCTCTGGGGACCTGAGGGTTATGGAACTCCTTGTAATATCCATTTTTATATATTTCCCAGGTATTACTTGGGGGAGGGGGCGCACCGAAGCCTCAGTCCTCCCTCAATCCACCCCTGATTGTGGGCGTTGCACGTGGGGGGGAAGGGCATTGGCGTGGGAAGGGAGGATTATTGCGAAGGGGTGGCTGTCATGCGTAGGAGGAGAGGTCAATGGCAAAGAGAAACGGAAGTTCCACGGAAGCAGGGATGCGATCGTCTATAAGGATGGGTGGAGGCATTTTCATCGGTTGAGAAGGAGGTATTTACATCTACAAACTACCCCGCGAGCCGCCGCATAGGCGCGTGGCAGGGGATGGTAGGTCACCAGCTGTGTAAAGATGTAAAGTTTTTGGAGGTGAAATAGTGGCATGTAATATGGGAGTGTATTTAGAGGAGCTCAGTTTTTATTGTGGTCACTTATTGTGCGCGGAAAGAACGAGTTTTTGTATCAATCTGTTCGGCAGAGTATCTCTCTTATTTTATCGCATCTGTCAGACCTAGAAATGTAGTGAGGCGTCATGATAATGCTCTCTGTGTCACTCTGAAACACACCAGTTCTGAATATCTCAAGCAGCCCAAGCCTAGCGTGCAGCTTCCGAATCTCTAGGGTCTCCCACATTAATTCCCCTAACAGTTGTGTAACACTATATGTTCGTTCGTAGCAGTTTTTAACGAAGCGCGCTGCATTTCTTTGTATTTTTTCATTTTTTTGTTAAATCTTTATGTCCAGGGTCCCAAATGCTCGCAGCGTATTCGAGGAGTGGGCTAACCAGAGCGATTAGGAGAAGGATATAAGGAGAAGAGATTTTCTTCGTTGATTTCTCCCGGAAAACAGGCCATTTGCGGAAAGAAAAATATTCGTATCCGTCATCCTTATTCGATTCGAGAGTCGCCTCAACCGCTTATGAGTTGCGAGATGAAAGAAGATGGTTTGAGCGTCTCTGGCAAATTAGAGAAACACATTTTAGTTACCTTTTTATGATTCTCGCGTGATAAATCAATCGATTCATTATTTAAGTATCAGATATTGAATTCCATTGCCATAACGGAAAACAAAATGAATATTTTCTCTGGCTACTTTTTTTTCTAGAAATGACGGAAGTGTGGTGGCATTGTTTGGCTTTATAAAATGGCATATATTAACCGCAATTAATTGCTATGTGTAGTAAATGAACAATGACGGAGGATGTGTGGGATGAATCACAAATAATACGCATACCCTCAGTGTCCTGGTGCATTGCCATTAAGCGTTTTTATTCCACCCAACTTGAATTAGCCATTCGGCGATTCCTCAAATGGTATGGTGCCTCACCAAAGGTAGGTACGCCTCCATTGTGATGTCTGTCACCACCATGAGACGAGACACCTTAGACCTTCAACCAACCGAGATGCAGCAAAGCGGAAAACCTTTTGAATTTACTTCCCAGCTCCGGCCGGGTTGAGTTTTCCCAGCTACCCCTTGAACTCCGGGGTTGGAAAGTTAAACAGCGACTAAATGGAGTGGATCAGCTCGAAACCCTGCCTACTACAGGC
Organism: Ceriagrion tenellum; assembly: GCA_963169105.1. Lineage (NCBI taxonomy): Eukaryota > Metazoa > Arthropoda > Insecta > Odonata > Coenagrionidae > Ceriagrion > Ceriagrion tenellum. Next base: position 186,512,337 of record OY720632.1, on the reverse strand, counting down.
CTCAACGCCTCGGAAGGTGTCTTAAGACTGATATGAGCTGTTCCCCCAATGTCCCACTACTGCCATGGCAACTGCCTGAACAATGCACTGAAATGTCCATCGAGGGTTAGGATTACGAGATTTTCCCTATCCCACAACCAGAACCTGACGGTGAACCTCTTCCTGGCCAAGCTAGATCCAAAAGAACAGCTAACAATTAGAAACTTTTTAAATTTGATATAATTTGCTTTTGTTTTGGTTTATCTATTCATATTTGCATTACTATCATGACCTTTTCGTATTTAGCATTCGAAGCAATTTGCGGATTATACTATTTGAATCCAAACTTGACCCCGCCTATTGATCTTAACCATATCACAACTTGCGACATATATTATTAGTGAGTAAAATACTAGTAATGAGTTCGGAATTTTATTCGTGTGCAATTTAAGCGAACACAGTTTTTTGCAGTTTACCGGAGTTTTTATGAATTTGGAAATAGGAATAGAAATAGAAACTTTTTACGTCGGGGCGAATTTTACTTTTTTAATATATCATTATGGACATAATATTGTCCTCTACTGCATCGTTTCTGGAGACTTTTGTCTAAGTTTTAAGGTGTAGACGCTGCAACACATTGTATGTCCAAAAACGGGGTCTGAAAATTATGAAAAAAATACGATTTACAACTAAAAAACGGTCAGAAATGAGGAAGTATGATTTGTCATTATTTTATGCCGAATTTCATCATTTTTTTAATTTTGCATGTGAAGTTTTCGCAAAAATCAGACATTGCAGATGTATAAGCAAAAAACCTACATTAGTAAAAACATAGCTATGCCATTGAGTCAGCTCCCGTGGCAGACCCCTGCGGTTTTTAGGATAGCAATCTGCAATCACCTGCGTTCACGGCTCAAAAGTAGTGAAACTGCACACATAAAACTCCCTGCAGCCCATCATTAAGATTTCGTTGACTGGATTAGTGATGCATTTTGCTCGTTTTGGAGTCATCGCATACAAACGTCCATAAATCTAGGCCATATTCGGACGACTCATTACAAGGCAAGGTGCGTCCCATGTGAGAAAACTTGTGGAAGTTTAGCAAAGAATGCTCTTTGCCATTCCTGCTAGTCAGAAAATTTGCCTTTGACCTCTTAGAGGGGTGGCTGCATCTTTCAGCGGAGGGAAACATCTCTTGAGTAATGAGAGAGAATCGCATTTGATGTGACGAGCTTGCCTGAGAATAGAATAGTCACGGAGACCCATCTGAGTTAGAAATGTACGAATAGATTATGAATTCCTCCAAAAAAAAGACCCACGTAAAAATAGCAGGAAAAATTTTTGTTTACATTTCGCGCTGACATTTAGACAAAAATTGTAAAATTTTCTCTTCTTCTAAGTCATTATATTCTCTTCTTCTAAGTCATCTTCGCATTTTAGTTATATTTGCAGCAGTCACATGCCGGAAGTTAATATTTTTTATATTAATGGCGCAAAATTATCGCTATATATTACTGAAATTCCCTGCAGTTAACTACTGCAAACCGCAAGGAATTCGGTTGTACGGGTGAAGATGGTACAAACACGAAAATTTCGAATCTGGAAGGAATTGACGGACTAATGTAAGAGGGAGGTGGACGATAAATGAAATGATACTAGGTTCAATTTTGTGGAGTTCCATGTTGATTGGAAAAAAATAACTTTTACACTGCAGTGGTCAGTTCACAGGTCAATAATTTATTGCATAATCCGGATTTCGATGCCTGGCATCACTCGCCTGAAGAGAGGTAGACGACTGCGGTTAGTTCATGTACTAAACACCAGATGGCAAAACCAGATAATGCTTAAACCTAAGAACACTTGAGTATAAGGACGATACCGAGCTTCACCTCCGGGTGGCTAAACTGCCTTTGTTTTCCGGGTTACAACGTAATCGCAAAAAAATCGCCAAACCTTAGTTGATGTAGCATCCTGATCAACAATAACTCCGATATGTGTTTTTTACGCCTTCAAGAAACTTCTTTTGGATAGTAATCCATTGAGAAAACGTATATGTATGTTTTACAATTTTTTTATTCTCTAAAATGTCTAAAAAGCATTGTTAGAGGGGTGAATTGCGGTACAAAAATTTTACGTTTATTACATTTTTTCGTCGTTATAGTTACCGTTTTTCCTGAATTTCTCGGACAAACCGAAGAAAATGAAGTTAAAGGCATGAAGCGATATAAAAGTATCGATGGCATTTTATCAAAGTGATATTTTTTTTGTAAATTTCCTCACAGGTTTATTACATTAACGTGGCGTCGGCTATCTTATGCCATTATCAGAGTACATTGGTTGACCTTTGCGAGCTTATATGTGTTTAAGCGATGAGTTCTATTTATAAGCATGCATTAGTTCGCAAGTATTAACTTATGCACTTGGATAATAATTCAGGTATGTCAAAATCCCGTGCGGTGTGATAAAAAACTGTTTGGAAATTCTCATATTATATTTCATTTTGTGGTAATTTACTATCAAAGAGAACTTCAAATCAATCAAATAAATAGAAAATCTTGAAAAGGCGATCAATGCGATTGCTTCCAAAAGATGCAATGAAGATCGCAGTGTTTTAGAGACATTGTGAAAATTTTGATATTGAAAATCTAATGATCAAAGTGTGTTGGTAAGGCGTTCCTAAGTGCACCGAGTATGTGGAAGGAGTCTTTCTTCTTCAGTTTTCAACCCTGAGGTTGATTTGCATCAAAACGCCATTCCTCTCTTCTGTCTGCCTTTCTCTTCATTTCTATGTATGTGGTGCAATCCATACCATTCACAATCTGCTGCATGAATGACATCCTTGGTCGTCCCCGGCGATTCCTTCCCCCTATAGCTCCTGCTATTGTTCTAACGATGTTGTCGGGTCTTAGAATGTGTCCTACGAGTTTGTCTCTTCTCGTTTGGATATGCCTCTACAGGGATCTGGTTTCCTGAACTTTTCTCAGTACTTCTTCATTCGTGACTCTATCTCTCCAGCTACGCTTCAACATCCTTCTGTAGAGCCACATCTACAGGGCTTCTAGACGCCTTCTCTCTTGTTTTCTTACTACCCATGTTTAGTTCCCGTATAGGGCCACACTCCAAACAAATGCTTTCATCGTCCGTTTCCTTATTTCCAAACTAATGTTCTTGCTGGAGTGCGTGGAGTGGAAGGAGTGCGAACATGAAAATTATGTGAAACTTCGTGGGGTGAAGATTGAACAGCAAAGGGAGAGTTAACTTTGTACTACCTTCAGCCCACTCCTCCATTTTGTGGGGTGAAGGAAGTACAAAGGTAACCCTTCCTCTCTGAGATGAAGGTATTTGGGTTGCTAATATTCAAACTGGAAACTATTAGTCGTTAGTTTAAGTTTACACTGTAAATGTTTTTATGGGAGAAAAAAGGAAGGTACCGGCTTCAGCCAGGGTACCGGCTAGGGGAGAAAAAACTGTACCGGCTTCAACCAGGTTTACTGTACACTTGCATGCATAATTCTTTAATTCCACTCGTGCGGGGAAATAGCCTTCACATCGGAAGATTTTTTTGCGATTTAGTGATAATTTCTGCGGTGATCAACTTATTTATTTTTGAAAGTAGTTAAAAATATATACAAGCTACCCTCTGCTTAATTTATGATGAGATCTTAAGAGTTCGAAATTCCTCGTTTTTTTAAATAATGTATCTCTGGTGGGCTTATCCGTACCATTCCCCATGTAAAAGGTCTGTTTTTTTCAAGTATCACGAAAGGCATTTCGGTAAGTGGCAAATATTTTGGTGTCTTTGGAAAGTTGAGGTATTTTTCTTTAAAACGAGTCCAAATTCATTGAAGTGAAGATTAAATAATATCTCGCTCAATCTGCCGTAAATTAATGAACCACTGTCATTTTCCCAAACTTAATTCACCTATGAAAGATGTGGTGCTCTCCCGCCGACAGAATGACAAATGCTGAGTTATTCTTGGGATTCACACTGGGTTAAATAATTGGATGCTGCCAATGTTTCCATGGATAACACGTCCATCATATTTAGAGCATTGATGCCTTATCTGCTCTAGCATAACCTCTGTCTTGTGCGTCTCGACCCACAAGACCACGGTGGAGCCACGCTTCGCTCGGGCCATACCCAGGAGCTCAGTGGACAGTGGTCCGAATCGCGGAATAGTGGGCCAAGTAGCAAATTTCCTTCGTATTGTTGTGAAAGTTACCAAGTGGTTATTTGACATGCTGATATCATTTCTGCGGCCGTTTTTCACAAAAATCAATTATTTTCATGAGAATTAGGGGGAAACAGGATTGCATAAATGCCCGTAAAAAGTACGAGTTTTTCCAAAAAATACTGATAATTTGTAAATTTGCCCAGAAATACAATTTTCTTATATTATTTGACTTTTAAAAGCCAAAACTCAATTAAAAAATCTAAACACGAGAATAAGAGGGAAGAAAAAAAATGTTTGATAAATAAACTTGAACGTTGAATGGGTCCAATTTTCAGTGAAATGAGAGTCTAATGCTGAAAATGAAAACAAATTATATTAAAATAAACATTGCATTAGCATTTGAATGCAAATAATTTAACTTGAATAAAAAATCAAATTGTCATTTGGTGTCATTTTTTATATTCCAACAGTTATGAAAAATTTGTTAAAGAGGATGATTGCTCTTCAAGATCTCGTCCCGTGAACACCGCAGTCTCAAAAAGAATGAAAACTGCATGTTCTGATTTATTAATGTCCAAAATAACATTGTGCAGTGTCGTATTACCGATTTTCACTTCGTATAAGAACAAAAAACCTTTAAGTGACTCAATTCAACAAAAATAGTTTATAACCCATTTTCAAGAAATTTGACTCTTCTTTGAAGCAATTCTCTTTCTCTCAGTCATGGGCTCGATATCGAGCGTTGTGAACCGTTGGACTAAGTGTATGTTTTTTTCGGACCGTCTGGTGCCTCTTTCCTCTATCTTGGGCCGCGAGGACTGATTCACTCATATTTAGATTTGTGTCTTTATTTGGTATTTCAGTCTAAACGGTGGGCGTCCTCGCTGTCTTTTGCCCTGGACCTTGCCTTGGAGCACTATATTCTCTAGGCCATTACACCTTACAACGTGGCCGAAGAGGGAGTTACGATATATTTTTGGCAGCAGTCGGTCTCCGTCCACAATTTTCAGCTGGGCGAGAATGGACGTGTTTGTTCTTTGTTCTGTCCTTGATATTCGAAGCATTCTTCGGAAGCATTTAGTGAACTGAAAAATCTTTTCCATTAAAATTCAGTGTCCTAAAGGATGCCTCTGGCCATATTAACCAAAAACATCACGATCAAATTTGTTTCTAGAAAGTAATTTTCTTTTTCCTCTTTTATTCAGCTCCGGACCACTGTACATTGGTGTGTCACTCTCAACCACACTTCTGGTGGCGATCCGCAGCGCGCGTTCCAAGGTGATGGCGATGGGACAAAGGCCTCTTTTATCTCATTAAAAAGCGTTCCCTCCTACTAGAGCTGTGCGAATCAGGAATTTTCATTTCGAATCAAATCTCCCAAAAGATATTTCGAATCGAGTCGAAAAGAACTTTAAAAAAATAGTATTACAACATATTCAACAGGAACCGAGAGACAACATGTTTTCGAGCATGGTGTTGGAAGGTTTTAACAGAGATGCAGTGAGCGACTGTGGATGGTAAGCTGTTCCACAATATGACTGAAAATATCCAGAAAGCACCTCTCTCTTTATCAGTTCGGTGTTGAGGGACTCTTAGCATATCTGGATTCCTGAGAGGGCGACTGTGGATGGTGTGAACAAAAGAAAGCTTATTGTACAGATAGAAAGGCGTCTTAGTATACATGATCTTTTTTAAGAGTAGTACAGCCTGATAATCATGCCTGGGGTTTATTTTCATCCAGTTTAGGGAAGCAAGGTATCCAGAAATTGGGTGATCACGAAGCTCCTTAAAAAGCGTTCCCTCCTACTAGTGCTGTGCGAATCAGGGATTTTCATTTCGAATCGAACCAAATTGAATCTCCTAAAAGATATTTTGAATCGAATCGAAATTAAGTTTTTAAAATATTCGTCAGCGAATCAAATCGCCGTAAAATAAATTCGCATGCGAATCGAATTCGAATTATAAATAAAATGAAAAAATTTATGCAGAGTTAAAGTAATATAGATTTTCACTATATTTCAGGGCCTTAAATTAGCATATGAATCTATATAGTGGCACAAAGGATAGCATAGAATAACGTGTGGTCGTTTGACTTTTCGTTTCGCGTGAGGAAAACATCTTCTAAACGGACGGCGCGCAATTCGGAGATGAGTGACATGTTTGAATGCATGTAACGATTTGAAGACGAATCTATCTGATTCGAGCATTGCGAATCATTCGCTTTCGAAGCAACCCGATTCACAGGCGAATCGAATCGAATTAAGCCTGATTCGAGTCGATTCGATTCGATTTCAGAGCATTCGCACAGCTCTATCTCCTACTCACCTCTTGATAATTCAATGATTTGAGCTTCATTTTCAAAATATTGTTTTTACTTTGAGGTTATTATTGACGAATTATTTTGAATTTTCCCGAGATTTTGCGTTAAATTATTCTCATAATGCTTTTTTGTTCTCCATATCTCCTTTCCAGCAACAGTTATTTATTTTTGACGCAAAAAAAGTTCCAAATGACGCGCTGCGTGTCGCGGTGGTCTCTTTCCTCCTCCATAAACGGAAAGGAAAAGCGTCTTCTCCGTACGGCGGCCGCTCTTTTGAGAACAAGCATTTGAAGGCGAGCGGTCCTCTCTTTTAAGCTCTTCAGGGAGAATGGGGGCGATGCTAACTCCCTCTTTTATTTCCTCATCTTTCTCCGAACGTGCTGCGCGGATTTTAAGACTTAATTCGCTTCCAATCCGAGAGAAAGAGAGTGTGTAAGGGATCGCAGTCTGATGAAAGGAACATCAAAACTCCCCCGACCACTGTTCGTGTTTCAATGGATCTTATAAACACAGACATTCGAAACTAATGCGTACTTTGTACGGTTTAGATGCGTAATCCCCAAGGGGGTTCGAGACACGCTCACTTGGGGGGGGGGGGAGTTGGGAGAAACAAGGAATTTTTATATCTTTCAGTTGGGCAGTGTTACAATCATTGCTTTCTTTTATCGGTTTTAGATATGTAGCGCGGGGTCAAAATGATATCCTTCATGTCATACTGAACCTCAACTAACCTGGCTTTCCAGCTTCACATTGTGAATTGTGCGAACAGTGAAATAGAAATTTGAAAGAATTGACAGACAGGAGAAATGGGAACTGGTAATAAAACTATCCAGAGGTTATGGCATTGTCATTTAAACGGTACGTGACATTAAAAAAATGTAAAACCAAATTCATGGAGTATGCTAAGAATCGTGACCATGCTGCAGACTTTCAAAGCACTAATCCATCAAAAAATCTTAATATGAACAGTTAGACTCCGCCTTGTTTCATTGATTTACCCAGAGATGAGCTGAAGACTCACCTCTTTCTGGGGCTATTGTAAAAGAGACAGCAAAGTTTTTTTAAAAGGAATTGGGATGGGAAGTTGAGTTAAATGCTTCATCTTGGAGGCTTACCAGATTCATAGAGAGGCATGGCATTGGTGAACTTAGTACTCAAGGAGAAAAACTTAGTATCAATATTGCCACTGCTAATGCATTTCGGTAGGAATGTCAATAATTAATGATAGAGAAATATTATGAATCTCATCACATTTACAATACCGACGAGACTGGTTGTATTGGATATGTTTGCTGTCAAGAACCTATGCATTTGTGCGAGAAACCCATGCTCCCGGTCACAAATCCACATAAGAACGATTGAACGTGTTGTGCTGTGGCGATGCTCTCTGCTGCTCCTTGTTTGCAGCCAACACTGGGTGTGGGAAGGGAAGTCATGAACGAGGTAGCCAACTTGTGTATTCAAAATTATGCAAGAGGAAAGATACTAAGGAAATGGTTAAACGCCACCAAAACCCTCAACTCTACAATGACGCAAGGGTTGTAACAAAGAAACGTCTGCGGCTCATTTCAAGACTGTTGCAACAAGATTCAATCTCTGCCCAAATGGATTCCGCCCTCAAGCGAGAGGTAATGTGAAGATTATCCTTGCTCTGAACATATGATTGTAACATGTCTTGAAATGGCTAAGAGATGCTTTACCGCGAGTCTACTCCTTTTAGGTCGAAGAGAATGGAAAAAGAGTCACCCCCTATTAGAGAGAGTAATATTTTGCGGTAGGGAGGGTTTGCCGTTACGGGGCCATAGGGAGGCATGTGAAATTCTTCCAGAGGAACAAGAGAACGTAACTAAGGATGGAAAATTTCGGGCTTTACTCAGATTCAATGTTAACAGTAATGACACGGCTGTTGCTGTACATATGGAATCAGCTGCTTGCAATGCTAAATACACATCACCTGAAATCCAAAATGAAATAATTAGCTCTTGTAAAGATATTATAGTTAAAAGGTCAGTGGAAGAGATCAGCCAATAAAATGGGTTTTCAGTGTTAGCAGACGATACCACGGATGCCTCTAAAACAGAAAAACTTGTGATGTGCATACGTTACTCGAAAATTTATGAGAATTATGAGGATAAGGAGGTCTTCCTAATTTTTATTCCTGTAACAGATTTAAGAGAGATAGCACAAGGTGATGACATCATCAGTAATCAAATCGGCATGGGCATAGACATATAATACATGCTTGGGTAGGGCTTAGACGGCGCTAGTTCAATGAGCCCTCGCTTTCAGGGTGTACAAGCTTACATCCGGGCTGAGAACCCTCTTGCTATTTATGTTCACTGCAGCTCTCACAGCTTCAATCTTGCAGTTTCTGATGCATTTGGTTTTCCAGTCATTACGAATTGCATGGCTGCTGTGGCATCAGCGTTCGACTTATTCAGGAATCCTAAGAGAAACAATGAATTGCAGAAGGCAATAGAATAGTTGAAGCCTCAAACTACGGCCATTGGCCAGAAGAAACTTTGTGCCACTCTTTGAGTTGAGTGGCACGATTCAGTACCCACCTTCATTGAACTTCTCAGCCCTGTTATACAAGCTCTGTATCAGGTCACATCAAACTGGGCTGACAAGGATTCAATCTCGGCTGCAAGTACGTTGCAAGGGCCATTCGAGATGCAGGGTTTCTTGCAACTGTGCATGTTGTTGCCGAGGTTTATACTATCAGCCTCCCCTGAAGTCACCAATTTCAGACCAAAAACATTGATTTTTTTCAGGCAATGTCTCTTGCTAACATTGCCCAAGGTACCATGAAGAAAATGCGAGATGATGATACTGAGCATTTTCACAAGGTTTTCACAAGAGTTCAGCAAGTAACTACAGATACCTACTCGACTAGTTTTTCCTTGCCTTTATTGATAACTCTCACTGTTATGTGCTTCCGCTATACATTTCTTTGCGTAGCAACGCTGTGAAAACGGATCTTTGAATTCCAAAGATCGCTATTCAATGTTGTTGCCTCATTACTGTACTATCAGGTACAAAAGAAACGAACCTGGACAGCACTTGTCATCTGGCACGCCAGGTTTGCTTCTTCTGTCCCTGATAGCACGTGACGTCCATTGTCATGCCACTGCTTTGACAGGACTTGAACTAGAAATTTAAGTCCCTTGCCGATGTGCCCGTAAACTTCACAGGATTGATACCCCTGCCTCAAGCCCTGAGGAATATTTCAGGCAGGCAGTATTTATTCCTTTATTGGAATTCCTTCTGCAGATTGATGAAAGACTGCTTACACATCGCGATCTCCTGACGTGCTTCAGGTGTCTTTTACCTAATAAGGAGGCCTGCAGCCAGGACTTAAATTCTGATATCTGGAAGCAGGCCAAAATCCTGCTTGCAAAATATTCAGATTACCTTGATTGCGGAAAAGACGAGTTTCTTGGTGAAATGACAGAGTATTATCGGAATTTGTCGACATAGGTAGACCCACCCAAAAATGCTTTAGAAAAACACTCTCAAGGTACTCTTCTTTTTTTTTCTGAGAGCATATCGTTACATATTTCTTAAGCAATAGCAATTTCGTCAAAATGTTCGCTCGTTGTCTTTTGTCATAGTTATTTCATGTCCCTTCGTTGGCCGACTGTATGTTAATTTTGCGTTCTTTCTGGGTCTCGGTCCTTTCGTTCTGTAGGTTTGTCTTAAAGATACCTTCCATGTGGTGCAGCAGATGCTGGAGATTTTGTGCCCTGCCAGTAACAATTGCAACAGCAGAATGGTCTTCTTCAACTCTCAGATATTTGAAGAATTATTTAAGAACTTGCTCTGCGCAGAACAACTTAATGATATTACTCCCCTGTACATTCACTCCGACATTCCCTGTACACCTGACATGGCCCTAGATGTTTTTGTCACAAAAAAAGGCGCCTCCGTCTTAAAATTTAAATATTCCTCTTGTGTTCCACGACTCGGTTATGCTGTGCTGTAAAGGTATGATTAATGTTAGTAATCATATTATTCAAAATTTTCATTTATCGTAGTTTCTCTTTTATAAGAAAGCAATGCATTGAAACACATAACAATACAAAGCTTGCTTTCATTTATGACTAACAGCACCTTTTAGTATCTCGTTATCCGCCGCCTCTTCCTTTTCTTTCTTGTTTCTACTCGTTGGGAAGTTCTTGTCGCAAAAATTGGTTTGGCGGGGGGCTTTGAAATAATAATCTGGGATCTTAAAGTATGTTTAATATGTCTATTCTTCATTTCATTTTTGAACAATGCAACCAAGAAAGTTATTTACGATAACATAAACTTGATTTACGACAACACATTGGGATAACTACTGGTAAGAAACAACTGAGCTGATAAATTCGAACTGATGTACAGGATTACATGCGTATTAACAATAACACACCCCCTTAATCCTGGACATAACGACTTTACATCATCAGCACTTTAGACATCAAATTCTTGCCAATTAACATACATAAAACAAAGCTTCCAAAGTAATAGTGAAAACACAGAATACATAAGAACAAAACATTAGTCTTTTGTGTAAGCATCAACTCCTTCACAAATTTCTTTACCTTTGTACCGTGAAGTGCTTTAGTAAGTATATCAGCACACATCTCCTCACTAGGGCAATACTTAATGAGAGTTAATTTCTCCTCAATACTCTCCCTAATGAAATAATGTTTGATATCCAAATGTTTAACACCGCTATGAAACATCCTATTGCTGGCTATTTTCTGAGCTGATTGACTATCATTAAACAATGGCACTGGAGATACATCAACACCAATCATACCTAACAACAAATTCCTTAGATAGACCCCTTCCCTAGCAGCATCTGCTAAGCCAACATACTCAGCTGCAGTGCTTGAAGTTGTTACACTACATTGTTTCTTACTCTGCCAGGATATGACACTATCTCCAAGCTTGCATACATACCCAGTGTAGGATTTGCGATCAGTGCAATCACCTCCCCAGTCAGAATCTACATGACCAAAAATATTCACACTATCAGATTTTCGGAACATCAAACAAAAATTCTTTGTTCCAGCTAAATAGTGTAAAACACGCTTTGCATTTTGCCAGTGCTCTTCTTTGTGACAACTATTAAACTGTGACAACACAATTGTAGCATAAGCAATATCTGGTCTTGTGTTAACTGAAAGATACATTAAACATCCAATTAAATTCTGATAAGGCTTATCATCACACCCACCTGATTTTTCTAGCTTTATACCCACAGTCATTGGAGTACAGGCTGGTTTGACATCTGTCATACCAAATTTCTTGAGAATTTCATCTACATACTTACTTTGATCAAGATAAATCACATTACCTTCTCTTCTCAGACGCATACCTAATGCATTGGACGCTAAACCTAAATCTTTTATCTTAAAATTATCCGTGAGAACTGACTTTAAGTTTTTCTCACTCAACTACATCCTTACCAAAAACAAAAATATCATCTACAAATAGAGCAACAATTGTTATGTTCCCCGCATGCATTTTATGATATACTCAAGGTTCTAGACTAGATCTGACATAGTTCTGATCACACAGAACATTATCTATCTTTTCATTCCACATTCTAGATGATTGCTTCAACCCATACAATGATTTTAGAAATTTACAGACCCTAATGTCATTTCCCTTTCTTATAAAATGTGCTGGCTGAGACATATAAATATCCTCATTTAGATCCCCATTCAAAAAGGCTGTTGTTAAATCCCAATGGTGAATGTCCCACCCATATTCAACAGACAAGGCAAATAACATTCTTAAGGTTGAGGCTCTAACTACTGGAGAAAAGGTCTCATTATAATCAATGCCATACTTCTGTGTAAAACCTTGTGCCACCAACCTTGCTTTGTGGCGTGTAGTTCCATCACTGAATTTCTTAAGCTTGAATACCCATTTACATCCGACCAGAACAGTTCCAAATCAGGAGGTTTTTCTACTAGTTTCCACACTTGATTTTCCTCCAAAGAATCTAGCTCTTCTTGCATGGCTTTCTTCCATTCATCCCAATCAGGTCTTGATTTTGCATCTTCTACTGAACAAGGATCATCTTCCCCAACTTCTGCCTGATATAATAAATAGTCATCAAATCTCTTTGGTGGCTGGCGCTGTTTTCCTGGTCTATTATTTTCACCCCCTTGATCTTGATCTTCTATGAATTCATGATTTTCTTCATGACGTTCTTCATTACTTTGGAAAAATTCAAAACCAGTTTCCTTGATATCATCTTCACCAATACTACCATTTAGACGAATATTTTCCAGGAATGTTACATCATAACCTCTTACTATTTTCTTGGGATGCTTTGGGTCAATCAGACGATAGCCTTTGTGTTTTCACAATATCCGATATCAATTGTACGGTAAGGACTTCTGTTTTTCAAGTAACAAGCAGTTTGACAAGCTTCTGCCCAATAGGACCTAGGTAGCTCCGCATCCATCAGCATGCTTCTTGCCTTCTCACAAATGGTCTCAATAGCTCGTTCTGCTCTACCATTTTGCTGTGAAGTATATGGCACAGTCACCTGATGTTGGATACCTGCCTTGTCAAGAAAATCTTTCATCTGTCCATTCACAAATTCGCCCCCATTATCAGTACGTAGAACTTTGATCTTACAATCTGTTAAGTTTTTCATTCTAGCTTTAAAACTACAAAACTTAGGAAATACTTCATCTTTTGACCTCAAAAAATAAGGATACATTTTTCTAGAGAAATCATCCACAAAAATTAGCAAGTACTTTGATCCCCCATGTGATTCCTCTTTCATTGGACCACAAACATCAGCATGAACTAGAGCCAATCTTTTAGTTTCCCTACTCTCACTATCTGGGTGTGGCAAACGATGTTGTTTACCAGTGATGCATGGAACACAAGGACTCCTAACAGGATTCTTATTGAAATCCATTCCATTTATCATTCCCTTCATTTTGATCAAGCCGTTGTCATGTAAATGCCCAACACGTCTATGCCATAAATCAAAAGTGGCATCATCTTTAGTTGCACTAAAAACAGTTTCAGCAGGTAATACCTGCACATTGTCCATTTTATACACGCCATTAACCTTAGACGCAGTCATGGGTGGCTCTCCATCTATCTCAACATTTGATTATTGTAGATCATACAACCTGTAGATCGAAAGACAAGAACCATACCCTTCTTTGCAATCTGTGAAATAGACAACAATTTAGCACATAGGTTAGGTACATAAGTCACATTGCTTACTGGTACATTTTCAGTTACCCTTTCGCTACTCAGAAATAATTTACCACAACCAGCACACTCTGTATTCTTTGCCCATTTGCACATTTAATTGATATTTTTGACTGTGACCTGTCAGAAAAATCGTGCGAGAGATCTTTTCTGGGTGTCATGTTCCTTGAAGCACAAGAATCAAGATAGATATGATCAGAAACCAAAGAATTACAGGAATTCATACATTCATGAGTCAGCAAACTGAAGTCTTCTTTGATGGACGTTTTCTTCCTGGAGTGACCATCCTTCATATGCTGATTACCATCTGAATTCTTCTTGTCAGTCGGGTTCTTCTTTAGCTGAGGGCACTCCGGACGAACATGTCCCTTCTCACCACACTTGAAGCAGGTAAGACCCTTCTTCGACCGCTGCTCCAAAGTTTTCCTGGGATTCTTGCCATTATACTTCTTTCCAGACGCAATCAAAGCGCTCTCACCAGGTTCGTCTATCTTCTTGCTGTGTTCCTGAAGCAATCGCACTCGGACCATTTCAGAGGTGAGTTTAGCACCTGAATTTTCTAATGCCATCCTCAGCGGTTGGTATTGCTCAGGTAGTCCACGCAGCATCACGACGGCTATTAACTCATCATCTACCTTCTTCTCTATACCTTCCAATTTCTGAGCGGTTAACAGAATTGACGTAAGATACTTGTGCATGGACGAATGCTTATCCCGTCTCTCATCTAGTAGAATATTTAGAAGAGTGATCCGGCGATTGAGGCCTTTGTCTTCGTATGTTTTCCTTAGCTCTTCCCAGGCATCCTTAGCATATCTTGCATTTCTTAGGTAAGGGTATACTTGCCGGTACTGATGCAGACAAATCAGACTTAGCGCCTCTGTATCTGCGTGATCATCTTCAGGTCGTCCCTTTGCATATTTATTGCCATCCACGTAGCCCCATAATCGGAAATGCATTAGTAAATTTTTTATGGCAAACTTCCTGTCTCCGTAATCATCGCTTCCTTCTAACTTATCTGCCATGCCTCTGAAACCGCGACTATTTGCCATCTTCAGATTTCACGTAGGTATTCTAGTAGAATTTTCTAGCGATGATTATTCAGGCCTCTTCGCTGGGATCTGTGCCCATAACCTGTCGCAAAAATTGGTTTGGCGGGGGGCTTTGAAATGATAATCTGGGATCTTAAAGTATGTTTAATATGTTTCTTCTTCATTTCATTTTTGAACAATGCAATCAAGCAAGTTATTTACGAAAACATAAACAACACATTGGGAGAACGACTGGTAAGAAACAAGTGAGCTGATAAATTCGTGTTAATGTGCAGGATTACATGCGTATTAACAATAACAGTTCTTACCATTCATCTTCTCAATGTAATCAGGCGAATTAAGCTATCCCCTGGTTGGCAGGCAACATTCAGCATAATCACTCTTCGGAGAACCCCCCCCCCCCCTCCGAACTCTAACGGCCGTATTTATAGTCGTTACCTAGGGGCCTGCCAGCTCCCAGCAAGCCCCTTCGTCAAAAACGGTATTTATAGTCGCATTTTAGGCCCAAGCGGCCCCCTTAGCCTCCCCTACGTCTGGCATAGGATGCAAGCTCCCCCAGGGGTCCCCTTAGCTACAAATTTACGCAATTGATTAAACTTAACCGTCTCAATCCAATTAGCATAGCCATAAATTCATTAATTCGAAGGTTTGGTGTTGATTCAGCCATTGTATGTTTTGATATCAATCGGTATATATTTGATGTGGTTCCGAACTCTTTCCACGTATCTTCGTGCATTGTTGTTAGGGTGACGAGGAATATAAATAAACAACTTCCCTCAATCGCGTTATATTGACTTAAGTGTAACAATATCACGATCTTTATTGTGATATTATTCAAATTTTCCAATCGCACCCATCGATTGTATTTCTGTTTTTAAGTGCTTAACTTGCGTTCGACATATTTCATCCCTTCGGTTGTTTCCCGCTTCTTACTCTTTCCTGCTATTACTGAAATGGACGGATTCGAGGAGTTTGCCAGGAGATGGGAGGATATATACAAAGCTCTTGAACGGTCACCTAAACGCTACATCAGGGATGGGCAAAATCCCATCGAATATCTCAGGAGTAGTGAGTTTTTGGCTCACTATCGATTTTCGAAGGCACTAGATCGGGATATTAATTACAGATCGTGCATCCTGCTCTGGCGAAAAACAGCCAGCGTGGGCATCCAATTTCGCCGATTATGCAGCTAATGGTGGCATTGAGGTTCTATGCAACTGGCTCCTTTCAGGTATTTACTTTTGCATGCCAGTTATGAATCGTAAGCCTATTGTTTTTTGCACAGAGAAATAATGCAGCGCAGCTCTTTCATTTCTCTTACATGATTTTATTAATGTAATAGCTTCTAGTTCATTAGAGTGTGTGCGGAGATATTATCGGCATTAGCCAATCAACTGTATCCAAAATAGTAAAGGTTGTCTCAGAAATATTGGCTGATTTTCTGTCTCAGCATATTCGGCTCTCAGATGAGAGAGAGTTGCCCCGAGTCACCCAAGATTTTTATTCAATCTCTAGTTTCCCTGGGGTATTCGGGGCAATTGATGGAACACACATTAAAATAAAAAATCCGGAAGGTCCAAAAGGAGAGGTTTACCGCAACAGGAAAGGATATTTTTCAATAAATGTACAGGTATGTTTAGTTCATCGGTTATTTTTTCCGACTTTTCTGATAACTGTTTTTGTGAGAAAGGATTGTGGTAGTAACTGCGTTCAACTCAATTATATCTACCTGCTATCATCTTTGCACTACTTTTTTCCTATATACCTGTAGCATAAGTTTTATCAATTTCTTTTAGCGAACTAACGCCTTTCATTGTTATACATTCCTTCTATCTCGTTCAGTTCAACTTTTGTTTTTATCCTATTCCTGTGGGTCGAAATTCGTATCGTTCCATTCGAGTTCTCAGTGCAAAAGGTTAACAGCATAACCTCCTCCTCTATAATCACCCTTTACTACTCTTATCAATCTGATGAATTAATTTGTAGTTATTGAAAAAATTTTATAAATAAAATAACCTCTAATATCCTAAAAGGAATTACTCGTAATATACGCATGATGAAGTGAGTTACATGGTAAAAAGTTGGATCGATCTTCTTAACAGAATTAATTTCATTACATTTCAGGTAAAAATTATAGAATTGTTGCAAGAAGACCTGGGTTTGTATTTTCCCCTCCAAATTTATTGGTATGGGCTAAGTCCACATCAATTCAGGCAGGGAAAGAGAAATTCATACCTTCATAGTCTCGGAAGTTATTGAATTTCACATACGTTACAATTTAAGACAAAGTACATAACGTATGTCATTTTCTTTGGTCCAAAAAAATTCCAGGCCCGAGATACAGCCCGACAAAGATGGCGACAGTTACACAAGCATCTTTTATTTCATCTTCCTCCGAAGACCAGATTTCTACTTCAAATTGTGTAGTCAACTTTGTTTTGTTGTGTTTAGCCACAGCATGAGTGATTTCTCGACGCTTTCTTGATGCATAACGCTTAAGACTTGACTTTACTAGCCAGGTTCCTTTAATTGGACTAACACCAAGCTCTACTGTTGACTAATTCAGGGAATTCATTTCATCTTCTGGGGCTTCAAAATCTTCACCTTTCTCATAATCAGAAAATTCTTCATTATTACTCTCCATTTTTAATAATCTATCCAAACACTTGGAGCACAGAAAGTCGTCACTGGATACATCTTGGTGTTGTAACAGAGTCTTGAAATGAGCACTCTTATTCCCAGTCTTAAGAAAATCTTTTTTTTTGCTAGTCATATATATCTTTTTTTTATAAATATGTAAATGGTCAGCACACTTCACTCTCCTGTGACCCCAGTCTGTAGACAATTTACTCTTAGCCCCTTTCACAAATAACTCTATAACTTAATCAATCACCAGAGTCAAACTATTAAATGATATAGGACTGATTTCCTGATTGATTTTGTAACTTTCTGAGAGTTGTTTAATTTCATGTTTATATTGTTTCTCAGGAGATAAGAGTATCTGTTAATAACTGAGTATTGTTGTGGAGTGTTTATTTCTTTTGATAACAGGGCTTCGGAAGCAGAGTTTGTTGAAATAACCCCATAATGGATACAGAATTAAATTGGTCTGGTAACGTAACTAGCCACCGAAACTAATACATAATCAATGCTTATAAAACATGTTAAATCCAAATGTGGGAGTCCTCCTTTTCAGGATATCTAGAAGCTGTCCTTTTCAGGATAAGTAGTACCCTTTTGCATACAACTCCCATATAGTTTCCAGAATTTTTGGGATTGGCATTTTTGATTTAAAAAATAATATAAAATAGTGCACCACAGACTTTAGCAACGGAGGTCAAAAAATGAAAATTGTTGATAAAAGAAGGTTAACACAAAAGTGGAAGTTCTCCTTAGCAGAGTGTGTAGTATTACATGCCACCAATCTACAGTAAAAAAATAAAAATTTTTGAGATTGGCGTTTTCGAAAAATTTTTTTTTTCTATTTTTCAAAAACATAATTTTGCAGGATACAATAAGGTAAATTGCATATATATTTCCAAATTAATAATACTACTTTAATGAGAAAAATATTATTTTTTAAATTAAAGGAAACAGCATCAAAATATCTTGAATCTTTCAAGAGTTAGTGTATTTTTATGAATTGACCGAAAATGGCGCGTCAGAAATTGCGCCCGAGGCGCCATCTTTGTCGGGCTGTATCTCGGGCCTGGAATTTTTTTGGACCAAAGAAAATGACATACGTTATGTACTTTGTCTTAAATTGTAACGTATGTGAAATTCAATAACTTCCGAGACTATGAAGGTATGAATTTCTCTTTCCCTGCCTGAATTGATGTGGACTATGTCTATGGCATTGGCTCCTTTCCTCACAGTGTGCCAACTGAAGACCCTTTGTCAAGGATAATCTCGACCTTTATTTAAAGTTAGCCATTTGCGTTGATTTATCGGAAAATTATGGCATCGTTTGCAAAAAAACCTCATTTGCTATTTATTCTGCAGTTAATATATTTTCTCCATAAATTAGGTGTAATAGGTGGGCAATCAGGCTTCCTGGAGGATTTTTTGATGTCTCTATAGCCTCTTTGGAACCAGAGTCCTCTATATTGTACTATCATCATTACTCTCTGCACATTCTCACTATGGGTATTGTGAAGTGCACCATCTGTATTTCACTTTTCCATTTAGGTTTTACTGCGATAAAAGCAGTAATCTCTAATTTTGGAGGTTTAGTTGATTCCGTAAACCGGACATTGAGGGTTTTTTTTAAGTTTCTGTAAATCTTCTGGGTGAATATTGACAACTTATCAATATTTAAAACATATTGTGGTATTGGTTGAAATCATCACTCATCACTTAATTACCATAATGTCTTATAATTAATCATTTGGACAGATAATATTTCACTAGGAAACTATCATAAAGTTTCCTCTGAATATAGTACAACTTCGTGACAGATTTTCCTCTTTTACTGTCTACACTTCATATGCGTCTCAAAATTGAAGGCGAAATACGAGGGAGAGTTAGTATGAACCTCTCCCGAAAGATGGAACGACAGTCGCAACCACGAGCGCGACCACCTGAGTATATTTCGGGACCAGACTTCTTTACTGTAAGTACTGCTCAAGGGAAAGGCATACTCAGAGCAGTTGTATATGTAATGAAATCTTAAAATGCGAAAGAAATGTTTTTTCAACGATGATAACGAAACTAATCTCATTTTTGTTGAATCTCTTTGCTGTCTCAATTGTCTCATCTCATTTTACATGCATAACTGACTCTGTCATAACTGACTGTGTCATTTTCCCGTACAGAATCAGACGTTCGAATCTTCCGACGAGAGTTCCTTTTGGAACTTATCGTGCTAGATAGCTTGTTTAATTTATTTGTTTATCCTTCACAATCCCGAAAACAGCACATTTTTAGGCCTTTACATCGGGTTATTCGAACCCGCGACCCTAGAATTTGCATCCGAGGAGTTTGCCCCGTCGCCACCTGGGCTGTCAATTTGGAAGCGATACAATCTTCTTTCCATTTATTCTAGGGATTCTGAATTATAAAATTAAAAATAGGATGGCGAGATTACATGGGGTGATTTTGAGAGTGACACAATCTGTCACAATCTAAGACACACTTATGCTGGTCACACATATAATAAACTTTATATCTTCAGGCGTCAATCCGAGGACGTATTTTATATTTGAATCCATATTGAAAATAAGTACTGTACTTTTACACAGTGATTCATTGTAATCGTACTACGCGTTTCGCAGCTTACCGCATCTTCATGTATACTATTTTTATCTTTTATTTATAGGTTGTTACGATAGTAACCCTACGCTAAGAATGGAGGGTTTGGAGAACAAACTAATTTTTTTGAGGGAAAACAGGGGAACATTAGAGTAGGGGGTTGTGAGAAGGGAATGTTTTTATGAAAGGAAGGAAGAGGAGTGAGGAAAAAGTAGCTCGTTGTAAAGGTCGCTTGACTGTTTAATTATTTCCGTCTGTTCCAAAGCATCCATATTTAAGGGTTTTGTAAGAACATGTGAAATTTCGGGGATAAATCACGTGATCATTATCAAGCAGATGTTTGGAAAATTGAGAGTTGGAATCCATATTAAAGTGACTTAGTGAGTGTTCTTTGATGCGTGTCTTAAAGTTCGTCCAGTTTGACTAATGTAAGCTATATACAACTATTGCATTTTATTTTGTAAATACCCGACTTGAATTATTTGTCCACTTTGTCTTTTGAAGATGCAGTTAGTTGCAAAACGGGTTTTTACGATCACTATAAATAACTGTGGAAAAGTGAAATACCTAATATCAATATGGAATGAAACACACACATATTGTTGAAAAATGAAACCAAATTATTTCATACTCAAAATTTTCATTTACTGAAATGTTATAATAACTCATATATTCTAAAAATCCACTTTGAAAATCATACATGCTCCACATATCGTTCTCAAGCGTACAGTTTCATCACTTTCTTGAAAATAACTCTGCACATATAACTTAAAATAGGTTGACAGGACCATTCCCGCTTCAATAAATGTATTTACGAGAGCCACCGACAAATGGCAGATGCTTATGGAAACTAAATTCCCAAATTTTTTCTGCCGTTACTTCTTTAGAAAACCCAGAAAATTTTAAATTAGTGTTGTTGGGTGTATGTGCCAAAAATTGGTACCTGCTGTCACAAAGTAGCTGTTTTGAAGCTACGGCATGTGAAGTATTCCAGGTAATCTGAGGTTTTTGAAATATTACCTGGAACTTGAGGGAACATTATACTAATACTCCTAATCATGACAACTATGGAAATGATGGAATAATGCTCAGAATATAGGATGATGGTGATACTCACAGAAACACTTCCCTTGATCGGAAAAGATGTAAGATTAGTTACTAACATGTACTATCAACGAATACTCTCATTACGTCATTCGATTAGGGGAAATAACTAAAATGCGCGGGACATACATTCGAAAACATAGGCATGCATTCGAAAACTTCGCAATTGGACTATTACCTTAAGAGTTGTTACGGGTTGGAAAAATGATGAGCTCAAAAAAATCACCTCATAGTTATGGATCAGTCGCACAATAACTTTGGGGATAAGTGTTCACAAATACTATGGTTTCCAACCGTCTTCAGAATGATGTTAGGGTATATGACCCCTTCTAAGCAAAAGTTTCGAGTTTTTGGTGAACGCTTCAACTTACATTCCGAGTGATGACTTTAATTTTTTATACGGGTAACTTTCTCGGAACCCCTTTATCGTATCGTAAAGGAATAAACATCCAAAAGAAAATCAACACCTTCAACCACGTCAATGGTATTCTGCAAAGAGCTTAGTAAGGAAAGATACCTTGATGAAATTTTGTAGAACAATGGCAATTCCATGTGCTATATATAGTTGCGAGAAGTGGACACTTGCATAATCAAATGCTCAGTGATTACAAGAAATTCATAAGAAAAACATCTGGCTATACGCAAACAGAAAACAAAATGCATATATCAGAAAATGACTCGGCGTGAAAAGTATCAACGAACCATGCGAGTTAACAGAAATAGATGGAGAGAACACTTAAAGAGAATAAAGTAAATGAGAAAACAAAAACAAAGTCAGAAGTAAGGATCGAGAGGCAGAAGATCCCAGGGATGCTCACGGATGAGATGGAAAGACCAGGACTAAAGAATGTAGTAACATGCTTAATGCCTATGCTTAATGCAATGCAGACGGAAGAATTAGTTTTTATACGGCAATCCAGAGGACTCTGATTGGAACTAAAGCCATCGGTTACTACTTTTCGTTTTTGGTACTTTGACAAATCTCGAATGCAAGTCACTATTTTCTCGTTTACCACACATGACTGAAATTATAGTTTTAGTTTTTAGCGAAATGTTTTAAAACGCATCTTAAGTTGTTAATGAATGAAAATGTTTAAACATTATCCTGTCCTACAATTTGCCCAGGATCAAAAAATCAAACCCAAGGAAATACTTTGGTTAAAACTTAATTTATTTATAATTTTTGAATAATCAGAAAATACATGATTTATGCGTAGCATAAAACGTACCAGACAATTCCGAACGATTGCTGCGTTGTCACTTCTTGCGCGCACAACTTAAAACGGATATTTGGACGAGCGGGGTGTACTGCGACTGAATCATTTTTCTTTGAGCTTTAGAAACTGATGGTATGCTAAATAAATCCCCTTTTCTAGTCAATCAATCATAAAGACATACGTATCATGTTAATTCATTTATTATTCTTGGAGAAACGCCCTCCATTTATCAGTTTAAGAATTTCTCTCTCCGATTTTTTTGGACCCGGGAAAGAGAATGAGTGTAAATGACGACTGCAAATTACTCTTTAAAATTACCTGGGCGGCCTAGAAATGCTATTTCTTGCCTGTCTTTGAAACCATGTGCACAGCTTTGATGATTCAGATCCATGAACCCCATCTATGTCTCCCACCTAGCGTCCAAAGCCTCCTAAGGTGTGTGCGCTATACATAACGAGTTTAGCGCAGGCCCGAAAACACTATGTCGTGGCTACAAGAGCAAAATTTCCCTGAAAAGAATCAAGAAAGGTTGTAAATACCATATATTACCTCCATTTGAACCCCTGCTTCAAAATGTGTCAAATGCGGGTTCTGCTCGGTGTCTGTGTGGCTGCGTCTTGAATCAGAATCATTTATTTGCTGATGGAGCTGGACGTTTTCTTCACGTAAGCTCGTCGTCGATCGGCAAAACCATTTTCACCAAACGTTGACTATTTATTCTCCTTGTTGGGGTCACCAATGTGGAAATGGGTAAGTGAGGAGATCTCCACGTTTATCTAATCAATTTATTAGAGCCTTTATCAATGTCCACTACAATCTCAGTCCTCTGACTTAGTTACATGAACATCAGCAAATCAGCAAGGCCTCCTTCGCAACATTATAGAAGATGACGGCACCATTTACGGTTGTCACAAAAATGTCATCAAAAAATTTTCCTAGAACCCGATCGCAGCACAACCTACCGGGTCCATTTGTGAATCTAAACCATCCAGGGACCCACTCAAATACACATAAAAATGTCATTCAAATTGGTCCAGCTGTTAAGGAGGAGTTCAGTGACATACACTCGTACATAAGAATTATTTATATAAAGATGAACAATGCTAATCGGATTTTTCAAGATTCAGCTCATATATTTTCTCAATGTTACAAATATAAATATTTGAGACTTTTTCTGTCACAGAAAACCAACAAAATAAATCGAGCAAATGTTACTGAATGTAAATCAGGACCTAAGGAGCTAATTGTGTGAGTAAGAGTCAAAACCAAATATCAGAAAACTGGGTCTTTTTTTAGAAGTTCGTTTCTAATTTTAATCGGTGAATTGGAGAGTTTCATCCTTCAAGACAGGCGATTTCAATAACTGCGGAGATTTGAACGGCTGCAAAATGCGCAACCACTCGTGAACATGTGACGAAATAAGTGAACGTTAAATACCATTTGCAAAAAATACCATACATTACAATCATCCCAGGCAAAAAGTATCAGTCCTTCAAACCCAAGGGCACCGTAGGGCACATGCAGCTGACGCAACTTATGAAGAGGAATAACACATCTGGTATGCGCTCTAACCGAATGGCTCTAGCCCCGGCATAGCATTGCCCGAAAGGAGGGAGGAAAACACGTGGTCTCAGTAAGGACCGCTGCCCCTGAGAGGCGAGCAAATTCATTAGCTTTTTACCATGCGTCGCTGACACTTCCGAAAAGATCTTTATAGTATGTTCAGTACGACGTAGTGACGAGATTTCAAAGCGACAAGAACACCGCTGACCTCCTTCAAACCGAAAAAAGATCCATGGCAAAAAGGCATTCACGAAGGAGTGTGAGAAGTTAAGGGCATCTGTGGAAAATCGCATACCGGCCAAAATTCTAGTTCCCTCAAATCCAGGTTAGAGGAACAACAAAGGGCAAACAAGAGTAATCAATTCCGCTATTTCACTGTGGCTTAGCACGCCCGGTCCGCAGCCGGCCAAATAAGTGATTTGGAAGAAAGTATGATCATCGCCAAGGGAAATAAATACTTCTCTCATCTAATACGGGAGGCGATTGGAATTCCTAAGAATTTCGATAATCCTAAAAGGAAAGATGGCCATCAGTTCACCTCTTCCCAACAGATTTTCATCAATCCACGAACATCGAGCCCCTCAGCCAACCAAAGCGTCCCGGAATACACCAAGTCCAATGTATAGCGGATCAAGAGTCCAAAATTTTTCGAACCTAAAAATGCCGACTGGAGTGCTGGTAAAATAGGGGTCCACCGAAATGTACAAAGGTGGGAAGAACCCAAAAGCGATCACATCAATACCATCATCAACTGGCCAAAAACGGGACCCACGATGCATTAGCTTCAAGTAATTAGCATGTACACAGCACTTGTTGAATAAAAGCTCACTCAGAAGTGATAGAGCTATAATTAGATTAATCATTGATGGTGAAAAATTGATGAAATAAAAACCGTGAAAAATTAACCACATAGTAGACTGTAAATACTATATTGTTTTCTATTGTGATATTTAATTTTTAGATGCACCGGAACAAGTTCAAAAACCCACTCATCTGACTTAATCACTCATTTTTTGTGAAAGAAACTTTGAGATGGAACTGAATGTTTTTTAACTTAAATATCAACATTTTCCACGAGAAACGGCATTAGCGTAAAAATTATCATCGGCGGGGATTTCAACTTTCCGTTTATAAACTAGGAAACCCATGGAGTAGAAACTACTTCAAGAAAGTGGGACGCTGGCGAAGCAACGCAATGCGTTTCCTAGCCACTATCTTTCCCAAGTAGAAAGCAAACCCTTAGAACAAAACAAAGCATTAGACCACTTAAGTTTAGAGTATTCGGCGATATTTTGTGGAGATGCACTACCGATATCATGATCTCTAAATAAAAAGGGGTCATTCCACGTCATATCAGCAGTGAGTTGACCATTGGTGTCTCCGATTCGAACCAAAATTTTTTTGTGGGTTCCATCTAGCGTTAAATGAAAAATTCTTGAAGTGTTTTTGGAAAAAATGATTTTTTGGCAGATCTAGAGACGGTCAAAGTTACGACCATTTTCGCTTGGACCTTTTTTCTTTTTTCTATATCTGCTAAACAAAAATAGTTAAAGAAACAGTTGACATCTTATTTTCTTTGCAAAAGAATGTACAGCAACAGTGTGTTATCATTTTTGTAAATAAAATACATTTTATTGAAATTGTTTAAACTTAAAATGTTTAAATTTGAATGACAAAAATACAGCCACTTTTATTTTTCAATTTTTTTCTAGTTTAACATTTTAATCTTTTGTCTAACCTCAGAAACAAGTTTGGTTGTGGGCAGTTCATAAACAACGGAGATATTTAACTTCAAAGATTCGTTCGCTACGAGGGTCGGCGTTAAAATGATGTGCCGCTGTACTTTGAGAATTTATATCTTGGTCCGTCCGTGTCCGAGAAAAATTTTGAAGAGTGAAAAATTCAGCCAAAGAATGGTGCAGGGTTTTTCGAGTATTTTCTTTACATGTTTTACTTATTGTAGCGCTCATTTCCAGGTCACTGCTGAAGTGCCTTAGCCTATAAGGCGGCCGAATGACCTTTATATTGGCAGGAAAAATTAAGTACCGACAATGCTGATTTTAAGCTATCGATCACAATATCGTTATGCTATCATTTTGTGGACAAAAAGTCCGAGTAGTTACCAAATTATGCTCTACTTGTAGTTTGACATCCTGTTGTTCACATACATGTTTAAGTAGCATTTGGGTTAACATTTTTGGCTTTTGGGAGCAGAGCTCATGTTTTTTCGATGTGGAGATACAAGATAGTTAAGGATGCGTTCTAAATGTTTCAGAGAAAAAGGTTAAAAAAAGCGTTCTGAAATTACACAGAAAACTCGAATTACTATCATCAATTATCATGAATTATCTTACATTTTGGTTCAATCACAGGAAGGTACATGCATTTTACATTCGGCTGTCAACCATTTACTGACTTGAAAAAATCAAAGATATGATGTAGCGTTCAATGTATTGAGATGTTTGATGTAATGCATAACGAAAAATTCACGAATCAAAAGACTGGTTGTGTTTTGAACACTAGAACAAAACTACAGAAATTTACGACAATCCTGAGCATAAAAAAATGGTACCGGATTTAGAAACGTCATTAGTAAATATTGCGCCAAACTCGCTTGTTTACGCCATCAAAATTAAGAACGCTATAACAGAGGTCCTATGAGAAAGGCAAAAGGTTGTACGCTGCTGAGGACGTCAAAGGACGGAAAATATAAGTGACATATGGTTGATATATGCTATGCGAACATGCAAAATGATGTAATTGTTTAATATTTGAAACGATGCGGTAGGGAAGCGTCCAAATATGCCCGTCTTAAACGTTTCATTCATAACTTTACACTTTAATGATTCCCACTGATTATTATCAGTATTTTTTTTAACGTGAACTTTTGATTGCAAATATATAAAAAACTAATAATTCACGTTAGCTGGAGTAAACCAAGGTGTGGCGTATTGGACTCTGATTCTGAGGGACGATCGCTCGTAAATTAATTAAGTCGCCCCCATCACCCTCCCCCCTCTGTCAGCACCCCAGCACAGAGTGATATCCTCATCTGAGAATCTATCGAAGTTCCCTCCTCACAGGATTGTATGAACACAATATACATTTTCAAATACTTCGTCTCCAGTAAAATCTCTTATAATGGCATGAATGTAACCATTTTGGTTTTAGTTTATACTATTGATCAAATAAATTTATGAAGCTCAAAGATAGTAAGAGAAAAGAGAAGAGCACATGAGGAAGAAGAATTGACGGCGAGAGTAATCGAGGAAAGAAACATAATTGAAATGAATAATAATTATACACAGCGTAGATGTGACTCCATGGGGCCCAAGAAGGTCTGATTTTCACCTTTATGGTAAATTCTGCGTTTACCCCGAATATTACAACATACATTATTGCAAATGATGAATAATACTTTGAAAGTTTAGAATATAAGTGAAGTTGTGAAGGAAAGTGCAGACATCGATGGAATAAAATTAAAAAAACGACGTTAACCATCGACGCGAAATAGTTCAAAATTTAAAAATCAAGGTTGTGTTGGCAATTTCAATCAGGTATTCGCTTTTTAGTAAAAAATTGACAAAATCAGTCAGAAATGGAATTTCCCTTTTGATTAATGATTCGTTTTCATCAAGGAAATGAAATCATTGGTGTGCAATGTATTCGAATGACGTGGCCAGGGTTTTGCGTCTGGTGGCGCTCATATCGAGGAAATGAAGTCAAAATGATGAGAATTTTTTTTAAGAGTCAAGGCAAAAGAGCGTCTTTCTATCTGAGAAGAGAACTGGGAATGTTTCCCTCGTCAGAATGGTTGGTGAATACCTGAGGGAGGGGGGCGGGGCAGTAGGAGAGGGGTAAAGGAGGGTGAGACAAGTTGATCGAGGGACTTTGAAGATGATAATGGAAATATTAAGTTATAAATGTGAGGATGGGCTTGGAATTTCTTTTCAGCGACGGACGCGGACGGGAATGAAAGGATTCCTTTTCATTTCTTCCTGCGAATCGAGGAGGAACGAGCGATAATGATGAATAAAATGGCCCTTCCTCCCTATTACATGGATATTGAATGAACAAAGAGACATCTCCAAAGGGAAAGAAGAGCATCCATCAAAGAGGTTGGAAAACAAAGGACGGAGCCGAAGCGCCGACAGGGGAGGGGTTTGGTTAGGGAATAGGGATGGGGAGAGAAGGGTGTAAGGAGAGTTGGAAGGGTGGTTGGTTTCAGATATCTGTAATAAAAATAATAATAACAACAACAAAAGAAACTTCTGTGACGCGAAAGGAGAGGGGATGAGGCTAGCGGAAGTGAGAGGGGTTCGTTCCCAATAATGCGGCGAGCGGGGGTGCAGAAAGAAGCGAGCGTGATCTATGCGAGCCTTTCCTCAGAGGTGGATCTGAACGTGTTAGTTGACAGCCTTAGCAGAAATGTGGAGGTCGCTCGGATTGGCTGGAGCTGGCAATCGTGGGTTTCTGAGCGTTAATTAAAATTATTGTCAACTAGCGGACCCGACAGACGTTGTCCTGCCCAAACGTTGGCTTGCCTGCTATTGGCGGGTTCAGAAAACGTTTTTTCGATATTCGAATTTTCTATAAACTATATACTAAGTGACATTTGACATTGAGTTTGACATTTCAATCTTTTCGTTTCGTCAAAACAACGTCAAGCTACGACGCAAGTGCGACGACTTGTGCATGTATTGATGTGTACGTCAAATACCACAGGATTTGACATCAGCGCCACCTATGGTGCACAAACGCAACTATAAATTATCCGCAGATGGTCAATTATTCATAAACTTGTGATTTTACTCATGTTAAAAATATTGGGGGAGGGGCTGGGGGGTGAACTTTTGGGGCTATATGTTCTGATATGCGAAAAATCTTTTTAAAAATATGAAAAAATGTCGTCAAAAATTTCCTAGAATCCGATCGCAGCGCCACCTACCGGGTCCATTTCTGAATCTAAACCATCCAGGGACCCATTCAAATGCACTCAAAAAGTTTTATCAAAATTGGTCGAGCCGTTAAGGAGGAGTTCAGTGACATGCACACATACAGAAGAATTACATATATAAAAATGTGTTCGGGCTAAGGGCTCGTGTGAGGAGAGTTTTCCCCTGTGTAACGTCAGGTATGGTGGCTTCGGAAATAGGGGTGCCGAGTGGTCACTCTAAGAGACGGTTATATCCTATGGAACTACGCAGTAGAACATTCTAGAAGAGGGGAGGAACCCTCTCCCCTCTTGGAAGGATGATACAATCCCCATTCCCCTGGGCTCGGCCAACCGTATATAAGAGCTGCCGAACGAGCAGAAACATCAGTTCATCTGATCAACCCCTAGCGGTAACATCGCTCCTGTTGTAGTGCTCTCGGCAGAAGACTTCGAACGGCATCCTAAGCGCGGTGTGCGCAGGCAGAAGTCAACAAATGCTAGCAGCGGCGGCCCCATGCAACAGTCAGCCTACCAGTGCGACCGAGAGCCCCAGCATTCTGTTATTTCTCTCTCCAGCACTCGGAGTGAGAGATTGTTTGTACAGCCTGCTTGTGTATAGAATCCAGTGATTTGAACCCGCCTATTAAAACCTCTTCACACAGTCTACTTGGGTCGCGTTCCCCTTATATATAGCAAGCACACATAAAGTATGGAGGGGGAAGGAGGGTGGAGGGAGAGGGGGAGGGGAGCGAATTGTTAACGGTAACATTTGAAGTTTAAAGGGGTTCGCTCCCCACTCCCCAACCTTCACCCTCCTCCCCCCTCCATGCTTTGTGTGTGTTTGTTATGTATAAGGGGATTGCCACCCAAATGATTTACCTGAGGATGACACGCGGTGTCGAAACAATGGTCAAGTTGTATTAAATAGTGTGGAATAAAACGAAGTACCGTTTATCAAGAGTGAGATCTGATTGTGTGTTGAAACGCACAATATATACAGTGTTAGAAATGATACGAGAGTTATTTTCAGTTTTTTTCATAGAGCATGTAATGACTAGATTTTTTGGAGCAATATTCGAAAAGTTGGCAAAATTACGCCGAAATACATATTTGAATATTGGAATCGGCGTGACGCATTGAGATTTGATAAGCAGCTGTTTTAATCGTTGAAGGTTATTCGGGCTACCCACCGGGTCAAACTCTCCATCTCGCCCGACGTTCCCATGAACGAGTGGTCCATCGTCATCAGGGCATGTTTTGCATCGTCAACTGGTCCGGCTTATATACCATTTGGCATACGGTCAGGTGTCTCGTGATTGGTCCGCTCGTTCCCGCCTTTTTTATCTATCCTCTCGCATGCATCTGAGCACCGGTTTCCGTGTCTGGGCGAGGGAAAGGCCAACGTCGCGATTCATAGTGTCCTTTCTCATTCTTATTTCCATCGCTTCCCTCGTCAGTCTCTCCCACAACTTTTCCACATGGCAGAGGTCCTGTTTTAATGTAGGAACTGTACGTATCAAAAGGCTGCGAGCTAAAAGGGCATTGAATTACCGAAAAACCAAACGGTGTGATGATATTATTTTCGCTATTATCCGCAGCTATCACTAATAGGGACAAGTATGCAAAGTTTCACACAAATCTGTGCTTAAGCAAGATTTCTCCAGGATCCTTTACATGGTTTCTCCGTATAAGGACGTAAATATAATGTTTTTCGTATTCTGGATACTGAAATAAAAGCGTTTCTATCTGATACGAAGTACAAAATGTAACATTCCCAAGCTATTTTTCTCGCAAATTGGACCTAAAATTACTAAGTTTTAAATGTGACAGTAAGAGATACACGAGTAAAAATAGTTCTTTTTAATCAATTCCTATATAAAATTGGTTATATCCGATTCGATGTTAAATTTGAAGTGGGTATGTGTGTGTGTGTGTGTGTATTCTTTTTACACTCTTGAAAGCCTGGACCGTTAGTTTTGAAATTTTTCCTGAGGGGTTTATTTTTGTATTTGGACGAACATAGGCTATGATAAAATTCTTTCGTTGGTTACTAGAAAGGACCCCTGTTATACATATATACTCCCATAAGAAATAAAATTGGAATCGGTGCAGATGTTTTTTTTTCTTTTTCGAATCACTCGCATTAGAGATGAAAGGGTCAATTTTTGATTGCCTGATGGCTAATACTATGGTTATTTTAACTCTTGCGATGATTTTGTTCTACGCGTCGTATTCCTTATAATATTACGTTTTTAACGTGAAAATTCTCAATTTTTATCCGATTTCAACAACAAGATAAGTTGCGAATCAGTAGTAAGAAATCCATACATTAAGTCAATAGGGTGAGGCTCCGGGAAAACGACTAATGTACCATATGGGGAGGCAATCACATACTTAAATTAAAACATACCAAACAATGCTAATGCGTGCCAAAGGATAGTGCCCATTGAGAGGATATATGGAAATTGAGAACCAATTATAGTGCAACTTTCTAACTTTAAGTATTATCAAATGACAACATGGCGGGGATTATAAGATACTTTTCATTACTTAAGACGGTTACTACGGTTCGACCTCTTTTATTTCGATTTGTCTACCTGAATACATGTTCTTACCTATAGTGGAGTACACAAAGTTTTATTTAAGTTATTTCTTACCTAACATTATCATACGTTCTTATTCCAAGAATAATTTTCAAGGCAAATTCTATTAATACTGGAGAAGCAGAAATGTACCAAATGCTCTGTTTGATTTTTATAATTCGTAGTTTGGAAACAAATGATGGAAAAAGAGCAATAGGATGAACCACATGGCATTTAAGTTAGTTTGAGCGAAAAATCATTTTTCTTAGAAATCAATGAATTTGGTCTCATTTTAAAGAAACATATCTCACCTATACAATAACACCAAAATTTGGACCCCTTACCACATTACTTTCGGAGATATTTACCATAAAATACCAGCCCTTTTACATGGGAAATGGTACGTGTATGCACTCCAGAGAGACAATATATTAAAAATGAGGTACATATTTCTAACATTAGATGTCGTAAAAAAAACTAACAGTGTGTAGTTTGTGTGTTTTCTCAACTATTTTTGAAAATTAATCCTATTGTCAACGCAGTTGGTTCTTGGGTATCACAAAAAACCTTCCGTTTTGAATAAGTTTCACACGCACCGCGCGAAAAAAAGTCAAGTTACAGACTTATTAAGATATTTTCATTTAATGACTTACAATTTCTCTCATATAAAACTATATTATGGAACCATTAAAAATGCAATATTTAATTGATGTGTCCTACAGCTGGTGAAATTAAAACGTATCATTTGAATATGGCCTCTCTTATGACTAGGGAACTATCTTGCTCGGACTATCTTAAAAAAAAAAAATTATGAAAAGAAAAAGTGGAAGAAAAATATTCGTTGTGGAAGAAAGTGGAAGAAAAATATTTGAAAAATATAAGTCGTTTCACGCAATGATAAAAAGCAATAAGATGTGTTAAATGCGGATACTGTGAAAAACCTTATCTACAATTATTGAAAGTATTGGTTAAAGATTTTAATCTCATTGGAATCCGCTAATATCCAAAATTAAATTCAATGTAAGACGAAAAAATTTCGGGGAGATCTCTTTTAACTTATATTGATCGTTTGATCACATGTGATCCGTAAAAGGCTTGGGCTGAATTTACCTCTTAAAGCTATTCGTCAGGTTGCCAATTAAACACGCTACTGTTAAAATTGGAGAAAAATTGAGAATTTTCACACTAAAAACATAATTTGTTATGAAAATTTGGATTAAGTAGCCGGAAAAAATGAGAACTGAAGAAGTGTTCAGAAGAGTAGAAGAGGAAAGTATGGAACACCATTCAGAAATGAAGAACCAGATATATTGGACACACCACTAGACACAATGGGTGTGTGAAGAACGTAATAGAAGGCAAAATAGAGGGAAAAGCCCCCAGATGAAGACCAAGGAATAAGTTCATGGACCAAATTAAGAGGAAAGTATGTACATAGGAAGAGATGCCAGAAGGTTAGGGAATTAAGATTAGATAGGGACAGGTGGAGGGCTGCAGTCAACCAATCCTAGGATTGAACGGCCAATGAATGGATAAATGTTTCTAGGGTGTTCCACCGGGTAAGCAGGCCCATGAATCCCGACGTTTAGCAGAACGACTTGCTATTCATCTTCAGGGGTTCTGTTCTTAACTCAGAACCCGTGAAGATGGAGAGCAAGTCGTTCTCCGAAACGTCGGAATGCATGGACCTGCTTACCTGGTGAAACACCCGAGAAATATCTATCCAGCAGATGCGCCGGGAAAAACCTAAGATTTTGACCAATGAATGAATTTAACTCGTAAAATTATCACTTCCTTAAAAGGCAAAAGAGGAAAATCAGACAGATCGAGCTGCATATTATCAATTTACGGCATTGACGTGGTCATATGTGCACGCAGGTCTTTTACGTTTGACTTATCTTAATGCTGGACGAAGAGAAATAGTTTTTTTTAATAGATTGGTCATGGAGACCTATCTTTCAAAAGTAAAATTAGCGCTGGATATATTGGTTAGAATAAAAAACTTCCAGTGAATAATGCTTGCAAAATATGCAGTATTCTGTCAAAACTGAATTCTCATCAGCTTGCCGTGTCGAACCAAATCTCCGGCACCTAACCTTATTGTGCTGTTGAACTTTCAAAAAGCCCAGCAAACAGTAATTAAATATCATTCTCTATCATTATTATTAAGATAAAAAGGAATGTCGGTTTGGTTGTTACCTCATGACGAATTAATTGATGAACCGATCATCTTAAAAATTTACCCGTAGATTGATGGCAGTATAGGGAGGGATGCAAATATTTGAGGCCATCTGAAGGTCCAAGGACGGCGAAGTAAATGTAGGGTCGTTACCGCCCCTGGGGGCACTAACTATTGCATTCTTGTCTACCTCCCTGCATGTTAATTGATCATCTTCAAGTTTTACATATATGTACCTAGTACATCAGGGAAGGATATATGCTATATTGATGGAAGGCCCTAGGGCCTCAAGGGCACAAAAATAGCCGTAATTTGGGTGAAGATTGTGGCTCAACCAGGATTTTGCACATTATTGAAGAAACGTGGGCCAATCGTTTGAAGTAGTACTGCTGCCCTTGAGCTTACGTGGGGCCCTGATCGGCCCTTGGGTCCAAAATTTATTGTCCAAATCATCTATTGTTGGCCTCATTGCGAATAAAATGACGAAGTGATTATTCATTAAGTATAGACGTATGTGATAACTTTGGGAAGGGATTATGCAATGCAGAAAAGGTCCAAAGTGGACCCTCGACTGGTTCTTGAGTTTTGCTGCGCTGCGAATTCCGTACGCTGTTATAATATGTACCTTAAGTCTTAAGGGGTGGGCACACTCTCATTTTATCGTAGTTTACCGAGTGTGGAAAACAGTAGTTTACTTGTACAGAGCGCTTGTAGTCTTGGCTGAATACCGCTAAGGTTTTTCGTCAGTTCTACTTCGTGTTTCAGCTAGTGAAGTTGATTTTGTGCAATCAGTGAGCGGAATTGTTTGTGACTTTTTTGGATCTGGATTTTTTTACTTTCCTTACTGAAACAAGACCGAAGGTTAATATTGCTGTTTTCAGGTATTCTCGTCGCGTGTTTAGTTTTTCTGACTACAGTTTCTCCCCTCTTCCTGGGGGCGTCTTCAGGTCCGTTGGACATTTTGTAACATTACAAAATGTCCAACGGACCTGAAGACGCCCCCACGAAGAGGAGAGAAAATGTAGTCAGAAAACTAAACACGCGACGAGAATACCTGAAAACAGCAATATTAACAAGTATATGAGTCGCGGAAGCCTTCAAAGAAAAGACCGAAGGTTTCTATAAACTGATTCATGTGCTGGTTTGGGTTCAAGTATTGGCAGTTTCTCAATCATCATATTGTCGGAAACCAGAATTTTGGGTCCCCAATTGCATCCAGTACCCCAATTTGGGTGTAAGAGGTTTTAGGGCTTTTACGATTTAGTTACAAAGGGTTCCATGCGCTGTTAAGGATATTGGTATTACTGTCACCTAGGAACCCTGGCCGCTCCTGGACCCTGTAATTCGACATTCCACTTTTTCAAGGTTGCGATTTAATTGAGTTACTGTTATGAAACTGTCGATGAAGTTACATAGTATCCAAACCTTTGACGCACACGAAGGGGCGTGGATATTTCCAAGCTCTTCCTTAATGCATCCTAGACCCCTAAGTGGAAATCACTAGGGTTCTGATTACTGCAGATTTTATGCAATGCTAATGAAGTAAAACATCAACTACTTACAAAAATGTCTTCAACAGAACCCATCAGTAGCTAAATTAACAATCGCTTCTCTAAAACATGGTTAAAACTGTAGTTGATAGAACGATAAAACGTCATTCTCAATCTTATAAGTAGAAAAAATTATTTTATTCCGTCTTGCACTGAGACTCATTCTTGATGCGTTTGTATCAATGGTCGTGCAGAAGTCTAGAGATGAAATTATCATCTAATCAAATAGTTATTTTTTATATTGCTGCATATGCTAAGTTAACTTAATATGTCATTCAATCAAAAAAATACGTACCTATCATGGTTTTGGGAGATCAACTTTAAAGTCAACTTTTAGTCAAGAAAACTTGAATTGCTCAGCTAAAGGCAACTTATATTCCTTAAAAAAGAACAAATGTTGCGAAACTATCCTGATGAAGCGGGATAATTCGGTGAGTAAATCACATTTCTTAGTTACGACGTTTATGCTATTGCAGAAACAGCAGTGAAATAAACCTGAAATTTCTTTCTAAAGCTAAAATATTACTACAGTATATTAGATTCTTCCGAGTATTGAGGAGTCAACAAGGATATCCGCACTCATGTCGACCCTACCACTCACACCATTGACATTGGAGGCGTTTCTATGGATACGGTGCCAGTTTTCTCCACGGGCCCCACCCACTTCGGCTTCAGCGATCCATGATTGAGCGCGGGATGCAAATTGTGCATCGGACCAACGACATCGAGGTGTCGAGAGATGCCTATCAACAGAGAACGAAATGACATTGTTCGTCACGTCGGCCTTTACGGTGGACCTGTGCTTTTGACACGACCTCTCAAAACCGTTCACCCAACGAGATCTATTACAGAGGGATGTAGAGAGTCCGCTTTTGAGTCGAAATTTCTCCTTCCCAGGTGCAGGAGGTGAATCGCGTTACTTCGCGGAAATACTCCGCTGACGTTTCGTCGCCGAAGTCGATTCAGTTTAATATTGCGATGCATCTTGAATTGAGTGAAATGTCGGGTATGACAGTATTTGGGAGAAGGCCGTGGATTTTACGAGAATACCTCTCCCGCTAGCGGGTAATATTCGGTGTCAGTGGAAGGGTTGGTCCCATCATTTTCTGCGCGTTAACTTCTAAACGTCCCCAGGGCTGTCTAATTCGCTCCTCCAGGAACATGCTGTGACCCTGATCGCTGGCACGCGTGATGGCTATTTTCTCAGAGCAATGGCTGTTTATCAATAAAAAAAAGTAATTGTATCCTGATGGCAATTTCCTCAGAGCAATAACTATTTAACTATTAAAAAATAATTGTATCCTGAGTGTTTTAGTAGTGAAATCGTATTGACGTAATGTGAAAATCTTATTTTTATTACAACTGTACATTATAATATTAGGACTTCAACGAAGTCCGATAATTTTATCTCAATATACTTCCAGGGTCAAAAAGTTAATGAACACTAAACAACCCGCCTATACTAAAAACTATTGTGTGTGTAAAAAAAATATTATACTAAAAACAAGTGTGTATTTTATTTTCAGTTAGGTATTTTCTAAAACAAAGAATCCCGCGAGCCATTTTTTCAACATTTTGTTGTCAATACCATTTTTTCTCATTTTTATTGGATTGTATAACAGAAACATGGCCTTTTTTATACCATTGGGGTGATAATGGATTCTAGGTTGTGATGAATATGGCTGTTTAGTAATTTTATAAAAAAGTCTGGAGAAATCACTTATTTTTAAGTGTAAACTATGTTACCTCAAAATGATGCTTCTTAATGTGCACGTAACTACTGTTACAAATTAAACGAATTGATGAACGAACATCATCTACATCTACATTAAACCCTGCGAGCCGCCGCATGGGCGTGTGGCAGGGGGTGTTAGATCACCAGCCTAATCATGATCTAAGTGTGGTCAATTATGGAATGATGGCAAGATTATCGTAAGGCGAAAGACCTAGTCTGTGATATTCATTATTATTTACGCAATCTTAAAGGATTTCATGCTTACTGCTCCTGTAGAAGTATGCATGAAGAGAAATATGCTTAAAAGTTTACGAGCCTACATGATACATGAAGAGTTGACTGGGCACTTTTAGATTTCTCTATTTGTTTAGCTGTTTCTGTGGAAATTCACCTTCAAAATAGCTCAGCGCCTATCAAGTCCCATCCCTTGTACGAAGAAAATCAAATTTTGGCGTAACTGAGAATTATTTAATTCTCTTGTTAGTTTGATAATAACACTCGCATTCCAGAATTTTTTACGCATGCTTGAGCTGTGACGTTTATTTTGTTAAAGTAATTGATCCAAAGAGAGACGTGATAAGCTTGTGCACACTTGTGGAAAGATAATATTACTTTATTACCGCGCGAAATAATGTTTATACACGCCATTGAGTGATATGCAATCATAAGGTAATCCTTTGCTTTGGGATCAAGGAAGGGTGGACGTTTGTTGGAGGAACAGCGACCGATGAGGGAAATCTGTTGGAAGAGGAGGATTGCTATTCAGGAAGCATTTACAAATGGGGAGTTTTTAAGTTCAGGTGTGAGATGAAGGTATTTTCGGAGAGCGAGAGTCCATTGGGTTGTCCGAATTCCTCGAGGCCTTGGCTTGGATGCCTTTTTGGACTTCAGCACAAAGGTCATAATAGAAAGGGGGTGTAAGAAAAAGTATCAATAACCTATAGGATCCCACATATATTTAGGCATATTTTACAGCGAATAACAATAGAATGAACCACAGCTCCATTTCGTGCCCTTGTTGTCCGCTCAGAAATTACATTACGAAAACTGCCGGAATGGGCTATCAGCTAAAATATGTTCCATTTCTATTATTTCTTGCATGTTTTTAAGCTTTTTATTCATAAAAAATATCTGTTTACTACGGTAAAGCTCTAGAAATATTTATTGACGATTAAGTGAAACAACAGCAGTCTACTTAGATTGTTATTTTCCCAAATTGGGGGATGAAACGACTGACTCAGTCGATTTTACTCTTTTCTATCGGTTGACTCTCTTCGATTTTTTTATCTTACACTTGACCGTTTCGATAACATTTATTTATGCCCCATGAATAGAAAGCCAGGAGTAGGCAGAGAGTGAAAAGAAGGGTTGGGAAATTGATTAGAATGAGAAAGGCCATTTAATATGTTACTGCGAGCGAAGTAACTTGTAACAGTCGGTAATTTACGAACTAAGGATGTATATACCGTCATAACATTGCCACTTTGCATGCGTTATCATTACATTTCTTCTACATGAGATCCGATTGGAAATACGCGAGATTAAGTTTGTTTGGATTGTCTCGCTGAACAAGGATAAGAATTCCTCTCTAAAAGCCGTTTCTCACGAGGCACTTAATTGCCCAATTTTATATACAGAAATGGCGAGAGCGCATGCACGAAATTAGAGCAGGGCTATTTCGTCGTCCCGAGTTTATGCATTTTTGTATGCATTCTTGCAATTCATCGCTCTAGACGACGTAGTTTTCAATGCACATCCATAAATGCAGCGCACTGCACTGTAATGCGCCTCGTATAAAATGGCCTTAAGAAGCAAATTAATGGAATAATAGTGATAAGCCTGCGTTCCTAGCTTAATTTGCAGTTTTCAGGAAAAATCGAGTCAATTTTTTTTTATTTTCCCACGACATAATTTTACTTTTATAATCTCACTTTATACTCTTTATAATTACTGGCAATGTCACGAGATCCCCAGTTTTGGGTCCTCTCATCTTCAAGGTCTGATTAATTTTATTTGCTTGTTCGCAGTATATATTTTGCTCCGAGCTCGACAAATAAAGATTATGGGAGAGAGTTTCTTTTGGGAGGAAGTTGAACCATTCTCCGTTTTCCTAATTTCCCCAGGAATAAGCGTCGTCTCTCTCTTCGGGACTTAGAAATAATTCCTTTTGGGTGGCGCCGGCGACAAAGCCGCTCTTGTTTATTGCGGTTGCCCTGGACTCACAACTCGGGGCTTCCGACGAGGGCAACGAGGAGGAAGCAGCCTCTCTCGTCGTCGCTCTTACCGCCCGCCACCTATCCATTCCAACCTATCCTGTCCTATTCCTACCTATCTTCAAGAGGAGCATCAGCCAGCCTTTCCCTATCTCTTTCCACCGAAAAACAGAAGAGAAATGCATCGCGCACCGAGCGCTTGGCGGTTTGCCGTAACACGACAGTCGGAAGCTCCCAAAGTGCGCCAGACGATCCTTCTTTTGTTCTCACTTCGCATCTGCTGCTCTCGCCTTCCTCTCAGTTCATTGTCGCGCCGCCGTGCTCTCCGAGGCGCAACAATCACTCGTGACACCACTGCGTCTTCTCAAACACGTTTTTTCCGACACTTTTTACGTTTTATGGATTCGGAAGTCAGAAGAAAAGGGGAAGTGCTATGATTAGATTGTAAATAGTTTAGTTTGCCTGAGGGTCGTCGAGGTAAAGCTATTTGTTAAGGCAATTCTTTTCCTCTTTTTCCTTTTGTCTTTGGTGTCGTTATCTTCATTGAAACCGCATCCAAAAGTCTGGGATTGAAAATTAATGAAGACTAAAGGAAATACTTGAAAAGGAAAAGAAACCAGGACAAAACTAGAGAACCTACAATAAAAATTAATAACAAGTATTTTCAAAGAGTGGAGAGCTTCAGATATCTAGGATCCTTACAGACAGCAAATAATCAGATATACATTGAAATTCAAGACAGGTTGCGCATGAGTAATAAATGCCATTATGCACTGCAGCCTAATTTTAGGTCAAGAAATATTTCAAGAAGGACAAATATAGTCATATATAAGACAGTGCTAAGACCTGTTGTCCTTTGTGCCTCCAAAACATGGACACTAACCGTAACAAAAGAAGGAATAATCAGAAGATGGGAAAGAAAGATTCTCAGAAGAATATACGGTGCCATAATAGATGCAGGAATATGGGGAATGAGGACAAATGCTGAAGTCTATGAACTGTATGGAGAACCAATCATCATATCGATTATGAAGCAAGGAAGACTTCGTCGGGCTGGTCATGTACAACGCATGGAGGAAAGCAGGGCAATCAAAAAGGGTTCCATTGGCACTTCAGGAGGGAGGAGAAGCAGAGGAAGACCACGAAAGCGGTGGCTTGTTGATGTGGAAGCCGAATTGAGAAGACTTGGGGTCAGGAGATGGAGGCGAGTTGCGGAAGATAGAGATGATTGGAAGCAGATCGTTGTGGAGGCCAGAGCCCTCCTACATGGGCCTTAGCGCCAAGGATGATGATGGCTTTGGGGTCGTGGCCTCAGAAAACTCCTTCCTTCTTCAACGGTCCTTTCAACCAAAAACTTCGTCTCCCTCTCCGTCTTCTGATCGTCGCTACCATTAGTGACGCGCAACCGAGAAAATCTGTTATGACTGTTACCAGATCAAGCTTGGATCCGACAATTTTATGGCCTAACCGTTTGCATTGACATACAAGTGTGACAAAATTTTCATCGTTTTTCACCCATCGGATATTGTGGGTGAAATACTTTTGTATACTTATACAGGGCGCCTGGTGTACTCTGGGTTCACTACTAAAGAATGCAAGAAATATTTAACGCTACCGTAAATCACGAACGAAAGATAGTAAGAAAAACGGTTTAATAAAGGCAAAAAAATTTAGGAAGCAAAGTACACGAGAAAATATTTACTCGGCCATAGGACGGATCTTAGACAGAAACAAGTGAATTACTGAGAATTTACAATATCTAGACATTATATGACCGAAAACTGGGCTCAAGCCTACGATATCCCGTCTTTGCCAAAATTTAACATTGCTAATATATTTTACCTGTCATAAAAAATAAACAAAAGCATCTCCTTTGTCTTACTTTCCCACGCTATAATATCCCTTCTCAATTTGCGCTTGTCTTCGACGATGGTCCACTTAAATCTGACTTTTTCTTGATGAGAACCACTTTTATTATTCCATCGCTAGGATGAAAACTTACGGCTCGCGTGACGCAACCAGTAAAGACGCTTCGAGCATCGGCTTAAATGTCAGATAAACAATCACTATTGCTGCCTCTATCTCCTGGATCGTCTGAAAATCGGGAAATTTACGCCAGCATGGGTAAGTGACCGAGAGTGGCCCAGTTGATAAATATTCGGATGAATTCCGAAAATTAATATCACTGTAGTGCAAGTCAGGCAAAACGGCATGGTAGGAAAAAACCCTCAAATGAACCGATACACCGATGTGAGGGTGTTGTAACCAGGGTACTTAGTAAGAGAAGAGACTCAAAAGACCATGAAGACGTGATCAGGAGGGAGGCTTTTCCAACTAATATCGGGTTATCTTACTTTATCGAAGAAACCAGCTGTCTCGAGCTTCAAGAGAAGTGAAGGACTCACTGCACTACACGATGTCCCCAGAGAAACTTACTGAGGGTCAGAGAGAGGGGTCAGAGGGAGGGAAGGAGGTAAGGAAAGCAGTCGAAAATTTCCTCTACATAAGCGACTACTGCACCCTTACGCAAACAAAGCCCCCGAACTAGCCAAGCGAACGTCGTTAGTACATCGCAGAACAGTCTATTTGCTTTCGAGCAGTAAAAATACCGTTAATTTCTCTCTTTTTTCCATACTTTTATTATTCTTCCCATCCATTTATTTTGACCCTCATCTACGTCTTTTATCTAGCTTAGCCTCCTGTACTTTTGGACTGATTTGGAGTCACCAGGGAAATGCCACGGATTAAACTTTTACAGAGTCACCCGCAATGCACAATTGTGCGAAATTCCATCGAGGAAAATATCATCCGCCTTGACCGGGATCTCGGGCAAGGCGGATGATTTTTCCTCTGTGAAATTTTGCACTCCACTACTTTCTTGTGAATTGTAGTTTGGCCCATTCTGCTGAGGTATCCATACCATCCTCGCTGGCTTCTAACCATATATATTCTTGATGAGAACCACTTTTACTATCCCATCGCTTGGATGAATACTTCAGGCTCGCGCGAATCTCCTTGTTACGTATTTTCTTCTTTATTTGACCTATGTATTTATCCCATGGCCTCCATCTTGTGACTTTTCCCTCAATATATCTTTTAACTATATTCTTCACGAATCCATTGTGCCTCAGGATGCGCCCAACCCATCTGATTCTTCTTTTCTGTATGGATTTTCCTGTGGTCTTTTCATAATCTATCCTCCTGAGATTAATTATTTCTGCTACCAAAGTATTAAGGGTTCCTTCTGGAGTTTTTTCTCAAATGCTTGAGTTTCTTTTCAGGTCTATTCTACTCTTATTTGATATTCTCCCCAAGAATTACCAATAATCCTCAAGCTGCAGTTATTCTACTTGCTCTTCAGGTTGTAATAGATGAACTTTCCTAGCCATGCGTTACGCTTTCTGTAACAAGTGAAGCCCACACAAGTGTTTTTAAAGGTACAAGTATAATAAAATACCTTAACGTTAGAGTATTTGGTCATGTAACAAACTTTCGTGGATGTTAACGCTTACATCAATTCCATGACACCAATTCAAGAACTCTTTGAAGAGGAATCATTTTTGAGACCTTCATATCTTGGTGGACGATGAATTCATGAAACAAAAACATTCAAGTTGAATAATTAACCTCTTCTTAGTTGAAAAAGCGAAGAAATATTAAAAAATCTTCAATTTAGCAGACATTTGCCGGAAAATTTTCTTTCAATTTCATTGAAAGAGGCAGATTTTTTTCATTATATAATTTTCTTGGTTAAAGTGCAAATGCCCTGCATCTTTAAGTGGAGAAATTCGTGTGGAGTGCTCTTGGAAACTATATAACAACCCTACGGTTTGGATTGAATTTGCCATTCAGTGGCGCGGAAACATTTTGCGGAGAGGAGCGTTGGTTGCAGACTGAGATTGGCGCGAGAGTTTTATTTTTTTTTTAATTTCGCATCCGAGGCAACTGTTTTGAATTGTTATTTCAGCGAACACGGCGAGGCCGGGAGAGCTCTTTATGTCGTGCGCGTCTCGACTGCCATGTCTCTCGGATCGCCTAGTCCTTTCTTTGGAAAGCGGGATCAATCAATCAATTTCCTAAAGGCTGATGCCTTGTCGATGCAACCATTCATCTCTGTCATTTGCCGTTCGCTTCAGTCCCACGTAGTAGTTGCTGCATCCTATCCTCGTCTTGATCTCGTCCTAATATTTCTTCCTCGGCCGTCCTCTTCCTTTCTTTCCTAGTATTTTCCCTTCAAGAATGTTGGTTATAAATACATTGTGTCTGAAGACATGTCCAATAAATTTTATTTTTCTCTTTTCCATCTCCGCCAATAATATTCTCTCTTCTTGCACTTCCCTGAAAACTTTCAGATTTGTTTTTTTTTCCGTCCAGCTTGTTCTTGTCACCTTCCGCCATATCCACATTTCAGCAGCCTCAAGTCTGCTCCTTTCTAATTTGCCTGCAGTCCAACTTTCACTTCCTTACAGCAGTGTACTCCATACAAATGTTTTTGCAAAGGATTTTCTAATATCCATAGTCATATTTTTACTGGTTAAAATATTTTTCTTAGTCATAAATAAAAAAAGCGGGATATCTCCCTCTTATCTGAAGCAATAGATCCAACTTACCCCCGCTCGTCCCCGTGTGCCGAGGGCGGGTGAAGGCCGGGGCGGAGGCCGGATTGGGGCGGGAGGGAGGGGCAAATGAGGGGGGGGGGGCTGCCCCACCCTGCGGGCAATCCCCGGCGAATGACACCGCGACCCACCTTCATGCCGCATCATATACTCACTCCCTTACATTCCCGCCGTTCCATTTTTTCACGAATCTCATCAGATGTGGAGCACGTCTGCTCGTTCGATACCACTCCCGCCCCCCGCCCTGCACCCTCCGTCCATCCCGCCTCTTCCCCTCATCCCCACTCCCCCCGCTACGAACCCCCACCAGACTTCTCCCCCTCCCCACTCACAACTTCCAATCATAAAGAAACACTCTCAAGGTTTAAATCGATATTCGAGGGACAATACTCATATCATGCAAAAAATGCAGTCCAAAATTGGATAGAACGGAAATATGGAAGTGATAGAGATAGACAAAACATATTTTTAAATTATTCACCGTTGGACGTTCAATCCTAGTATCTGTTTTCTGTGACCCCCCATTTTTCTTATCCATCCATCAAATACACCATAGTTGAAATTCGCCATGAAAAAATCATTTGACTCGACCGGGATTCGAACTCGGATCTCCCAATTGCCGGTCAGGTGTGTTAGCCAGTTACCGTGCGAGTGACTTCGTACCACATCATTTGTCAATGCAATGATTGGAAATTCATCCATCAAATGATAGCCTTACTACCAGATGGTTCTTGTTACGTATCATAAAGAATCACTCTCAAGGTTTCAATCGATATTCGAGGGACAATACTCATATCATGCAAAAAATGCAGTCCAAAATTGGATAGAATGGAAGTATGGAAGTGATATAGATAGACAAAACATATTTTTAAATTATTCACCGTTGGACGTTCAATCCTAGTATCTGTTTTCTGTGACCCCCCATTTTTCTTATCCATCCATCAAATACACCATAGTTGCAATTCGCCATGAAAAA
The DNA here is from genome assembly GCA_963169105.1 of Ceriagrion tenellum. NCBI lineage: Eukaryota > Metazoa > Arthropoda > Insecta > Odonata > Coenagrionidae > Ceriagrion > Ceriagrion tenellum. The sequence goes on along the minus strand of OY720632.1, from coordinate 186,467,657 downwards.
ATCATTTGACTCGACCGGGATTCGAACTCGGATCTCCCAATTGCCGGTCAGGTGTGTTAGCCAGTTACCGTGCGAGTGACTTCGTACCACATCATTTGTCAATGCAATGATTGGAAATTCATCCATCAAATGATAGCCTTACTACCAGATGGTTCTTGTTACGTATCATAAAGAATCACTCTCAAGGTTTCAATCGATATTCGAGGGACAATACTCATATCATGCAAAAAATGCAGTCCAAAATTGGATAGAATGGAAGTATGGAAGTGATATAGATAGACAAAACATATTTTTAAATTATTCACCGTTGGACGTTCAATCCTAGTATCTGTTTTCTATTACCCCCCCATCCTTCTAATCCATTCATCAAATGATAGCCTTACTACGAGGTGGTTCTTGTTACGTATTTTCTTCTTTATTTGTCCTATGTTTTTTATATCTGATCAGGGTCTTGTACCTGATGATGACTCTGTGAGTTGAAACGCGTCGCACGCAATAAATATCTTGTGGAATAGTGCAATTGTTGTTTCTGTTTTAATTCAACTATATTATTTACGAACCCATTGTGCCTCAGAATGTGCCCAACCACGACCACCTAAAGACCTCTCTCTCGGTGGTCACGGCCCAACCCACCTGATTCTTCTTTTCTGTATGGATTTCCCTGTGGTCTTATCATAGTCTATCCTCCTGAGAACTTCTTCATTTCTTATTTATTTGTCCATTTAATCTTTGGCATCCTCCTTCACCATCAGGTTTCGAATACTTCCTGTGATTCCTAGTCTGTTTTGCCGATGATCGACGCTTCCGACCCATGGAACGCTCCTCACGATTTTTTTCACATACTTTTTTTCTCGTTCGCAGTCCTATCATCTTTGAGCGCATCAGACACCTTTTCACCATGAACAATTTTTAGCTGGGGCTGTTGTGGGCTTGATGCCTGTTAAACGATCATTACGTTTTAGTTTAGCCTCAACCAGTTTAGTTTAGCCAATACCTTAACTCAAATAATTTTCAAATGAAAAAGGGAATTGGTAGTGTGGTCGCCGACCTATTTGTAATTGCCTATTGTGATTCGTGGTATATATATGTGGTAGTCAAGGTGCGAGAGGCTATTCTGAATGTGTATATTTCATCTAGCCATTAGCTTCGTTGGGATAGGTAAGGGAAGTGAATATGGGACTTTATCGCATTCGCTGGCCATCATGAAAATTATGGAAACATGGTTAAAGAAGTTCTTTCCACTTTCCATGTGTTCACTACCATAAAAATTGTAATTTTCACTGTATTGTCTCAAATTTTTTTACTAATAACACCCATTTTTTACCAATTTGGTTTATTTATTCTTTCACTTTGACCACCGTAAAATTTCGAAGTTTAGTGGACGATATTATCGGATGAATGCCTTCACTGCACATTATTGAATGCTGGATTGCATTGTTATATGAAGGGACTAATGAGGTGGTTTCCCATCATTTTCCATATCTAATCGTTTTGGATAATTACTGACAAATTTGGATAATTACTGTCACTCTCTCTTTCAGCACGTATTTCAGAAACGCTAAAAAAAGAATTAGCTGTTGCGTAGTGAGTGGCTTATTTTGTAAGTATATGGAGAAAAATTACTCTTTCCGCTTTAGGCCTCGAAAAAATTATAACTAAGTTTATGCCAGTGGTGATTTGATTTATTAATTTGGCAGGACTCGTGCAACAGCGAATTTGTACGGAAAACAAAACAGACAATCAATGGTGGTAGCCTATTTTATTGCTGCAATTGAACTTTTTATGTCACGGTTACTTCTGGTAATATCCTTAAAAAGTATATTTAAAGATATTTTGAATATGCAATTGAAGTTAATCGCTTAAAATTTATCTATTGACCTTGATTGTAAATGAAAAGAGGTTAATGAATTGCAAAGAAGGTTAGATGTGTGAGAGACTCCTTGGGAGGGAGTTGAAAATCAAGGTGTAAGATCAATTAATGAAGAAAAGATGGTTGATGCAAATGTGGGAAGTGTTGTTAGTGAAATTACATTTAAAAAGGATAAAAAAATTGTCTATCATTTTTATACGCCGTTTATTTATGACTGAATTGTTGGGGAAATCGGAATGAAATTAGAATAGATGAATCAAATTAGATTAGATTCGGTTTAAATAAAGAAATTCTCATGGAATACCTCTGTGTTTGGATACTGCCGCCTTGAATATGTATATTACTTTACCCTTTCTATCACCTGCATTCTGTGCAATATGTAGGAAATTGCGTATAGAAGTACATATAAGTTGAATTAAAGCGAGAGTTCTATGATGTATTCATAACAACCAAAAAGGCACACGTCTCCTGATATAACTTGGTTTAGTGTTTGCTTTCCATTGTCCCAAAGAGCGGTTTATGTTTCGGATGGGTTCTTCCTCTGCTCATGACTATCAAAGCCATAGAGGCGGAGTGGGCAGCTTTTTGACTGGGGATCCCTTAATAGAGGGCCGTGGGTAGCGGAGGGTCACGCTCCATAGAACTGATGTTATTCATTCGTCAACATTGCATAATACGTAATGCGATGTGAAAAATATATAATAAACACAATTAAGAGTGGTGTCAAATTTTCTAAAAGTTTATTTATATTTTATTAAATCTGTATTAATTTGACTTAAATCAAGGTGATTATTTATATATATGTTGGTGTGAGAATTCTGTTCAAATTTTCTTGGAGACAATTAAAGCAAGTCTTGATTCAAGTTAGCCTCGGCACTAGCAACTGCAGTATGAAACATAACCATAGAGTATGTTAGCACTAAAAGTTTACCGTGATCAGTTTTCGAAGATTTTGATTTGGAGATTTTTTCCTGAATGCCACCGCGGGCGGGCCGTGAATTGTGCAGAGAACCAACCCTTGCCTTGAAGACTATTCTCATCTTAAATCGTAAGTTGGAGCATTTTCATTTTCGGTGAGATTTCAACTGAGTACGTAATATTCTTCAGATAACAGTCCACTCTCGTTGCAAGTCTTCAAGTGTGGCAACTCTTTTAGGACTTACAATTCGCGTTATTAAACGGGTCGATCGTATCTTGCCTAACGCCCGCCTTCGAGTACATCCAATTCTCTTTATAGCAACGCTGCGCTTCTGTTTTTCGTTTGCTCTCGGGGACGTGGGTCATACGGGCCAGGCGGGTTTTCCATCCCATTCCATTTGGATTCGGTTCTCCATCTCTCTCTCTGTTTGGTGCATGCATAATCCCTTGCTGCCTTTCCTCCCTCCCGTCTTCGTGTCCTTTTCCTCTCCCAACGACCCCAAGTTCCCTCGACTCACCCCCGACTCCCACCATCAACCCCTCACCCCGCTATACGTAATGCAGTATTACCCTCCCCTGGTGATGTGAGCTTTAAAGCAATTAATTATATCTGCTGCCAACAAACTAAGTAAGTTACTTTTTATGCTCGTTTATCAAATTTGAAAGATTTCGGTCGCTTCATAAGAAAAAAAATCAGTGTGGTCGCGTCATAAGACAAAAAAATCAATCAAATCGCCATGAAAAAAAATTGCGTTTTAAACAACACATTGTATTGCTTTACATTAATTTTTACAATTCAATACAAAATTTGATTTCTTAAGATAAAAATTGTGGAATTACAGATTTGAGGGAAAGGTTAACTTTCCATAACATTTAAAATACACTTACTGTAAATATATATAGTATTTTCAGTACAGCGTTTCGATTTTATTCATGATCACCGTCAAGTTTTGGTCTTCTGTGGATATATTTTCTACACTAATCACTTTTTATTTCCTCAGGCAATAAACTATAAATCTTTGGATTAATTTTAATGAATGGACATTAAAATGTAAAGTCTCAGTTTATTTACTCGGATTGCTGTGAGGTGATACGTGCCGAAATTCATTATACGCTGTGCAAAGCCCTGAAAATAGCGAATAAAGAAAGAAGCCACTCATCAAACTAATTTGCAATGTTCAAACTTCTTGTAGTTTATTATGAGGGTAAAGAGCACTTTTAATAATTAAATTTTGCAAGAATTGCATCATCCAAATTTCTTTCGTAATAATTTTAAGGCTGTTTATAGAAGTACCTGATAAACAATAATTAAATTACAGGAATGAAATATGTTTTCATCATTAATCATCTCGTATTTTCATTATGACTAGACTAAAGCACGAAAGTTGCCTAATTGGTAAATCAATACATTGCGATAACCACAAACTCAGACAAGGCATTTTTGCGACCGTAAATGGAGAAAATCATATTCGACCAGGGCAAAAGAATTATTACTGGTATTTATGAGAAAGGACATGCGCCGTTGCCTTTACCATTGTTTGTGGTGGACTAAGGTTAGGTTTTTGGCCAAAATGATGAAGGCATCTCTACGTTAATTGTTTAAAATAGAGTTTGCGCAAATGTATTGGAAGGCATTCCGCCATAATTCATTTTATACACATTCGGCGCTCGACTCAAAAATATTATAGGTACAAGAAACGTTCATTAATTCACTATAATCGCGGAAAAGGCATAGTGGTTTACCAAGCGGATACTGAGAAAATTAATCGGATGAAAAATTAATCGAGTACAATACAAAGAAAAGGTAAATAATTGCTCCATGTTTCCAGCCACATGTCGAAGGCGACGCAACCATATCACACCCGGAAACAAGGGGCCTGATACGCGAGATAAAAGATAAAGAAAAACCGCACGCTTCAGTAAAAACTTTCGAGTAAACTGACCGAAATAAGCTTAAGATTAGACTGCATGGAATTACGCTCGACACTCATGGGGTTCCATCTCTCACTTATCGCGAAGAAGAGCCTATAAAAACCTAATTTTGGTTTCTTCATTTGGTAATGATTTTTTGATGGTGATAACAATAAATTACCATGAAATTTAACAAGAGAAAATTACCTCGTTAATTTTTTTGACTGCCGAAATGAAAACATCACTGCAAAAGAATTTTGGTCCTTTGATCTGTGAGATTCACTTAAATAACGAGCTTTCCGAAATTTTCCGCAATTTTACGTTTGTTTCACCAATAAAATTACTTATATTGGAAAATCCGAAGTCACATACATTTTTCCGATGTCGCCTGCTCGCAGAACTATTTTATTCACTAGCAAAGACACTTTTATTTTATTTGTGCCCACCATTTCCGAGCAGAAAAAGTTATGATTTATGCGAGTTAATCGAAAATCTTAATTGGAAAATGTTACGATAAATTATCCAATGACTGCCAAATACACGAAATATGAACTTAGCTAATCTATAATTTTTTACGCAAACGCTTTTGGCGTGGGATGTGAAAAGAAATTCATTTTGATTTGGAAGTTTTCCATTAAAATGGAATACTAAAAGTATATTTCAATGGTTATATTTTGTTTACTAATGGGCTTTAGGTGCAGTAAATCAATTTTCCGAAAGGAAATTAAGTGATGTGGGCAGAATTTGTGCTGAGTGAAAATACGTTCAATCGACTGGTGTCCAACCTTAATGTCTGTAAATACCTTCGACCTTCCCAGTATCTAATTACGATCCTCGTGCTCTCCGTCCATATGAAAAAGTATACTCCGCTGAGAAATTGCAGACAAATTAAAGTATAATATGAAGGATAGGTTTAGGTTTTAATCTTTACCAGTTTAGAATAATAAATTTTGAATGCAAAACGTTTAATAAATAGCCTCCAATAAAAGTTATTATTGTCACCTTGGCTGGCTCCTTTTTGAGAAGACTATTATTAGTAGAGCCTAGTAAAAATAGAGTCAAGAAGAGGCTGATAAAAATATTGATTAACCTGTGTTGATTTCACCGTTAATTGATTAATTATTGATTAAAAATTTAAGTAATCCAAATAATAGTTATCTAATGGGTGTGTTGTAGTTGAAGAGTTGAAAGTTTTAGATACAAAGTGATTCGAGCAACGTGGCGATGAATCGACGCTTAAATATTTTCTCTCGATCAGGCATTATATCAGATATAAGCGGTCATAGTCCTTATTTTTTTATGCTTTTTTTTATATACGAACTGAAAACGGGTAAAATTAGACATTTTGCAAAGAAAATTTTGTTCTGCTTGCCTTTATTTAATGAGCATTTATCTATCCAAAAAAAGTCGTTGTCATTCAGCTATTTTGTCTCCAGACTTTCATTTTGAAAGTCCCCCTCTGTTTTGAAGCTCATTACTTGATATTTGCTTTTATTCTCGTTTATCTATTTATATTACACAAGCTTGTTGTCAGGCTTATAATCTGGTGGCAACGACTGATTCTCTCAGGTCGGGAACATGTATTTGCTGCAAAAAATAGACCTTATATAACAATGGACCTATTATTTTACTAATACCGTTTCACTCATAATTTTACGATGTTCCTCTCACTTGTTCTTCGAAGTTGACGGTTTTAAGGTGGAGTACTAAAGGAAAACGAGTACATGATCGTAATTTATCACCCAAGCAATCCCCTTCGCATGAGGGTTGATGGTGGGGATCCACGTCTCTTGGACTGCTGTCGACGACCGGGTCTCGGCGTGGAGGAAACGCGTGGAGGGGGCGACCATTGGTGTCGCACACTGGCGTCAAAGCGACTTTTCGTGGGTATTCAACTACCATGGGGAAAATTTGGACCAAAAGAGGAGTTAAAAAAAAAGTAAGACTAATTTTACGAAAGTAAATTGTGCTAAAGGTTTATCGAGCACGTATCCCCAACTTACACATTTCATATGGGACATCACCTACAACATGATCCATATTCATATGTCAATCAACTAGTGTTTATTAGTAGGAAGGTAGTGATATGTAAGTGCAAAGATATTCATTAAATAAGTGATACTAATAAATTTGAAAACATTCATTATTCATCGGTCGTTCAATACAAAGAATGGTTGTCTGCAGCCCTCCACCCTTACCTATCAAATGCTAGATCCCTTACCTCCTGATATCACTTCCTATGTACTTTCCTCTGTATTTGGTCCATGAAATTATTCCTGGGTCTTTCTGTGGGGACTTTTCCCTCTATTTTTCCTACAATTATCTTTTTCACAAACCCATTGTGTCTCAAGGTCTGTCCAATCCATCTTGTTCTTCTATATGGTGCTCCGGTTCTTTCCTCCTCTACTCATCTGTACACTTCATCATTTCGTATTTTGTCCGTCCATTTTATCTTCAGCATCCTCCTCCAGCACCAGGTTCGAAGGCTTTTAGTCTTTTCTGGTCAGCTTTTCCAATGTTCCATGCTTCCGATCCATACAGTTCCAAGCTCCACAGCAGTTGTCTTTTTCCAATGAACGCCTTCCTAGCTAGGGTTATTCTCAGCTTGATGTCCGTTGTACCTGTTCCGTCCCACTTGATGACACTTCAAAAGCATATATGCGATTAAATATATCTACAGCCGCTTGGTGGATGTGTGACAGGGGGCTGTTAGGACACTAACCATTTAAAGGTTAAGGTTTTGTGAGGTGAAATGATGAAGTGTATCACGGGAGTGTTTTGAGTGGAGGAAAGGTCTATTGTAGTCACCTCTCTGTTCGGTTATGTATGTCTCTTACTTTATCGCTTCTATCGGACCCAAATGTGTAGTGTGACATCAAAATGATATTCTCTGTGCCGCGTTGAAACACACCTGTTCTGAATTTTTCAAGCAATCTAAGCCTATCGTGTAGCCTGTTAGTCTCTAGCGGCTCCCAACTTTTTCCCTCTAAATGCATCGAAACACTTTATGATCGTTCTTAGTCAGTTAGTCTAACTAAGCGCGAAGCTTTTTGTATTCTATTTTTCATGTTAAATCTTTTTGTCCAGGGTCCCAACTCTCGCGGTGTATTTGAGGTGAGGCTTAGAATATCAAACTAGCCGTCTCTTAAACTTTTTCATCCGAGGACCTCCCCATCAAACGCTTGATATATCCTAGCTTCTTTAGCCTATGATTTTCTTGTGTTCCCACGATAGGTTTAAAGTTATGGTAATTCCAAGATATTTGACTTAATCTGACGACTTTTTGTGTGCTCCATCCACAACGTTGGTGCGCTGACTTCCGCATAAGGTGTACTCGGTTGCAAGTATTAAGGTTTATATAATAAATTCTCAGGCTTCACTTGGTGGAACAACATTGTGATGATTTGTAAATTAATTCACTTTGTAATATTCCACAATGGTTTTTATTATTTTGACCTAGGTGTTGACTCAAGTCATTGTAATTATTCGACTCGAATGTAGTCATTAAAATAACTTAACTTGAGTCGAAACCTAGCTCGGTATAATAAAATCCACTGCGGAATATTATAAAATGAATTTATTTACAAATCATTACTAAGATTAAGTTAAACCTTCTACTTCTGATACCACGAATGAGAATTTCTAATATCCAATGATGGAACTTCTAAGTCCGCATATTCGTCAATTTAGCGGGATTAGGCCTCATAGTCTGTAAATAATCTTAGTTTACTCATAACTCGATAACTAAGATCATTTATGAATACCGTTTAAAATGGTGCCGGTCACGTCTCCGTTGGTAATTTTCTTCCTTTCTGGATGTCACAGTAACCATATCTGGAGCTTTGGCTTCAATGCCTACTTTTCTCTTGCGATCACTAAATTCACGCATCCAAATCGCTAATTTTTATATACTCCGCCTGATTGCAATTTGAGTATACGTTTTTTATGAGGAAGCAAAATCAATTTTAATACATGCATATGTGTACAGGGTGGTTGTTTATGGATCCATATTTATAAACAAGCATATTATTTAAAGCAATTACTACTTGGCGATTGCCATTAGTATGTTTATAAATCATGTGAATGGTGTCGCTTTCTTCTAGGAATCTCTCCAAAATTTTTCTCATGTATTCAAAGAAAAAAAGTCTCACTTGGATAAAAATTACCTTCGGAAATTGAATATGTCCTCGAAAAGTCCGTTTGGCGACAGTATGAGACGCTGCATTTGCAACAGGTGAGGTGCGGTGCTCGCAGGAGGCGAGGCAATGCAGTAAGAAGACGATTCTCGTGCGTGCCGTGCTTACTTATGCATGCAGATGGGCGGGCGCGCGATCACAAAAGGCGAGAGTGGAATGCTCTGCCTCGAATGTCGTCGCGACGGCTCCTCTGTTAAGAAACCTTCCTCCAACCCGCGCTCGATCTCCTGTCTATGTGGAGTGCGGCCACTTCAATGTGTCGATATCGCGCGTGCAAGAAATCAACGTGAGGGCGCCAAGCGTATCGTGTGTTTACGGCAGTCGAGTCGATGAAGGTGGCGTCAGAGCTTCTAGTACTTTTTCCTCTTTTGTCTATATTAAGTATCCCACGCTTTTGAAGTACTCTGTAAAATAATGGCAAATGATTTTTGCAGTTATATGAGGAATATTTTGTATTCCGGTCCATGAAAATGGTTAGAGAATGGCTGCTATCCCATAAAAATATTGAATCTTTTTCTGATTCCTTGTGTGAATTAAGTGTTAAATATTATACAAAATTGTACATTTTACAACATTTTTCTTCAAATATTATTATAAAACTTTTAAAATGTTTGAGATAGTTTCTTTTGTTAAATGAAAATGTTGAATTTGTCCAAATATTGTTGCTGTTTTTTTGTTTTTTGTTCTTCACTCTTAAAAGTCCATTATTCATAACAAAAAAAAAATACAACTTGAAAATTTAAAAATGGTTAAAGGCTGTTAAATTTAAAAAGTTTAAATTGCTGGTGGCTCAGTTCAGGTTTCAGCCTTGGAGCCCATCTAGAGCTTTCATTTCTATGTTAAATTTTATTATATTTATAAATTTATTATAATTTAAATGAAAGTAAATAAACTATATTCTATTCTATTCTATGAAAAGCTGCCGTCTCCTTTCACTGATCCACTTGAATACGTTCTCAAAAAACGTTTAACCAATATTTTGGATCTGTATGGTGTGGATAGGGATACTCATGGATGACAGTAAGAGGAGTTAAATTTGTTGGTGGGAAGAGATAAACTGGGACGAAAGGTTGTTCAGGCTTGCCACATATCCTCTCCTCTGATGGAGGGGAGTATATGTGGCGAGCTGAGTGCAGGAAGGAAGACAGTAAGTTGAATGGACGGGAAGGAATTGTTCTGAGCTAAAGAAAGAAACAATATGCATTTCGAGACCAAGAGTACATTCAAAATTCGAGAGGGTTTTTGCTAACTTCAAATTAAATTTATCTAAACCGGTAGATTACTCAAAACCTTTAATAATCGGGGTTTAATTTGTTATTTCCAATCTTCCTGTTTTCACGAAAATATTAAAAGGTTTCCTTCATCATCATTAGCACTCATCAATCCAAAGATTGGTCAGTTTACTGCAGTTATCCATTCTACCTTTCTTTTTGGCCATCCACTTTTTATCATCATAGTACTTTATTTCGGTATTTCTCAATTTTAACTTACTTGAAGTGTTTCGTCCTTGAACGTCTCCGGTTATTTGCATTCGTTATTCGTCATCTGTCAAGTTCGTGACCTTGAGCCAGGAAACAACACCGCTGCTACGGTGTGACTCAAGTCCACCTCCTCAGCATTTATGATCGAAATGTGAAGCAGGGAGGGGTTCTGCATCCAAGGGTGCATGGCAGGGGGGGAGTTATCATCAACATCCACTACAATATGCTCTTGTAAAGTTAGCGTAACCACGACCATTAATGCATTTGCGAATACTTGTAAAAAGGTACCATTTCACCAAAATTAACATTGGTATGAAATAAATACATCAGAAACCATCAGCATTAATGTATTTTTCTACCATAGATCGTAAAAGAGTGGTAAACAAACCATGACGGGACCATTCTAACCTTTCCCGGGTCAACAACGCAACTGGATGAAGAGAATATTAATCATTCTGTTTGCTACAGTTAACTGGTGATCATACGTTAATGGATACTAGTGTAAGCTGTCAGAATAGTATAAATATATCAAAATGAAATATATAATTAACCAGGGTTCAAATCCCAGCAGAGGAGGAAGTTTCTCAGAGGAAACCTGGTCACTTCTTGAGTGCTACTTCAGTACAGTACATAGTTTGTTGGATGAGACGTTAAACCGTGGTCCCCTTGGCGCCTTTCGTTACGAGCAGGCTAATTCCGACGCCGGGTTTCCACCCTTCCTCCTTTACCTGTTCCCTATGGTGCAAATGACCTTGGCTGTCAATCGCCTCCCCAAAATCCAATCGAATCTAATTCGTCTCCGGTTCGGGTTTGAGAATCTTAAAGGGGATGGATTTAGGACTCCACTTGTGACATTGACTGCTCTACACCAAATGGGTACAACTACACGGCTCTGAAAAGTGTGACGCCATATTAAAGTTCTTTTCTAGAATTATAAGTCGATAAATGATGAAAAAAATTACCATGGGGCATTTCAAGTTGATTTTACGCTGCAGCTGGCTTTCATTCCATACCGTCTCAGTGACGCTGTTTCACCTCGTCAACACTTTCTGCTTTGCGACGACTAGGATGATAGGCCTCCAACGTGTCGGCCCCGACCAGTTGCTTTCTTTTGCTTCCTTACGAATTGATTTTTCTTAAATTTTTTTGAAGGCGATTGAGCCAAAGTTAACCATACTCAAATTCGGCTGGTTTCGCCATTTCTTCACAAGGCTTTAAAAGAGCTCTTTCTTCATTCTTGCACATGAAGCAGTACGAGGGTCGTTCAATAAGTCCTTAGAAAAAGATAGAAAAATAAATTATTTTGTGTATTTTTTTTTATTTTTCAACGTAATCTCCCTTTAACTCCATACACTCTTCCAAGCGTTTCTCCAACTGTTTGAAGCCGCCCAAAAGGTAGGATTTCGGACGTTCCTTTTAAATAGGCATCTCTTTGGGCGATGACCTCCTCGTTCGACTTGAACCGTTTTCCTCCGAGCCATGTTTTCAAGTCTGGAAATAATAACAAGTCACTGGGGGCCAAATCCGGTGAATACGGTGGATGTTGTAATAAATCGATCTTTAATTCCACAATTGTGGCTATCGAAACTGTGCAGGTATGCACCCGTGCATTGTATTGTTGAAGGAGTTCGTATTATGGCGACAATGAATAAAGTTGTAAATAAAACCATTCAACGGAAAATAAAACAGACAAGTCTATATATATTAATTTATTACAATTGGCCCAGACCTTCTCTTTCTATTTGGCTTCAAACTCAGAGTCACATCATTTTTGCGCCGACAGGAGTATTTATTATTTATCTTCACTATCCCGAACACAGCACAGTGGACAAATTTGAGTCGGGTGAATAACAGTGACAACGGACGAGACACCAACACCCATGTCCTGGGCAGATGATATTCTACCCAGGCTGGATTCGAACCCGCGACCCTCGGGTTAGCAGGCGAGGACTTTACCCCGCCACCACCGGGGTCACCCTAACAATGGAGAGGTTACACTGTTAATTTTACTCTTCCATCGTCATATTTCCCCGAGTTCAGCTGCACACTCATGTGCGCTGAGGAGGTAGAATTGAGTCACACGGTTGCAGTGGCTTCAATTTTTTCTGCGAAAATCCCTGTCATTGCCTGTTGAAGGTAATCCCGCACACAAAAATTACCTGCGTAAGGAAGGGCGTCCTGAGCGGACTAGAGTGAATGTTTTTCGGCATTTCATATCCTGTATTTAACCTCCCAGGCCCAACGGTCATTTTCGGGACGAGGGCGTTAAAGGGATCGAGTTCCTTTTACCCTTTCATCCTCAAAACTGCTGGAGAGAGATTGAGAGCTGGTTTAGGTAGTTGGAGGGGGAAGTGAGTGGGACGAGAGTGTGGTAGGGCGAATGTAAGAGGGGGGGTAACACTCGTTCCAACGCTAGACGAGGGATTCCCGAGGAGAGATAACTCGAGGAGGACGCAAAGGATAGTAAACTTCGCCCTAAATTCGCCTCTTCTTAATTATTTACACAGGAACGCTAGTAGGATTGAGGCTCATGTTTCATACCAACCCTCTCGTCTCGTAGAGGAGCTGCACACGACATTCACCGCAGAAATAGCGAAGGAATTGCTATCGCAGACATAACGAGAGCAAAGGAAATGAATTCCACGTGATTATTTCACTCTTTGACGCAAGCTGGGGATTTTATAATGCAGATTGATAAAATATGCAGTAATCTAAGACCATCCCATTTTCAACGAATGTTTCATCTCCCTAGGGCACGAGTGGGCGACCTTTTTTAGAGTGCGTACTGAAATCAGACAAATCTCTGGCACAAAATTTTATCCACGTGCCAACAAATTGTTTTGAGAGTATATTGTGTGTCATCTTTATATTTGTTTAGTAAGTAATGGCGTAAGTAATGTATAACTGACTAAATGAAGAAAGTCATTTTTTTTTAAATTTTTTTAAGATACAACGTTTTTAGATTTTTTTAGTTATCCCACAGTTAAAATATGTACACTGATATTTGGAGCCTCTTTAATAGCCCAATAAAAATTGAATTTGTTTTTCTCAGAAGTAAGCTGGCTTGTACACATTGGGACTGCCTCCGCTGCTGAAAGGTGTTTCCTATAAATTGATAATAAATTTGGCAAGGACTTGTTTCGCGTGCCAGAAACAAGTCATCGGTGGTGAGGTTTGCCTATTCCTGACCGATGGTATATTAATTTTTTTGTAGCCAAGTCGAATTAGAAATTGGCAAATCGTGTAGGGTTTTTTCATCGTATTTCTGGTCTGAGGTAATATTTAGTGGCCTGCTTCTACTCATTGTCAGTGAAAAATATTTGCTCATGCTTGACTGATTTCAAAGGGCTAATAAAGAACAAACGGAGCATCTTCAATCCTTCATTATCAGAAAACTAGCTAATTTTTAAGTGTATCATTTGCCTGGGTTTTGATTGAGGAGTTATATCGCGATCGGAGTGAATTCTGGAAATTTTATTCCTAATTAATCGATCTGACATTCACTTCATTCCAATTCCTGTTAATTTTCTAAACAATTTTTAATTTGTATGCTCTTTAGAATCGTGAAAATCTAAGGAGATGAAGCGTGATCGCTCTAGCGATAACAATATATATATGTACCATGTTAAAACTGAAACAACAATTTTACTATTCCATAAGGTATTTTAAAGAGTACGACGCGTTTCAACTCACAGATCCATCATCAGGTACAAGTACAGGTCTTGTACCTGATGATGGCTCTGTGAGTTGAAACGCGTCGTACGCATTAAAATACCTTGTGGAATATTGCAATTGTTGTTTCTGTTTTAATATGACAAACTTCCACGACATCTCGCCTGAATCTGTTGAAAAAAGTAATATATATATACCATTGACATCAAGCTGATTATATATATTTAGTGAGTTAACTGTATCTCTTTTAAAGTTCTATTTTTTCTGTTGCCTAGCGATTTAATTACTCAGGTAGGCATATATCCTCTCTATCGAGCATTTGGAGCTCGGCAATCTTTTCGTTGCCCAGTTTTCTTCTCTGTACTCTTTTCTGCATGTCCTCTCAATAGTTATTTTCTTCTCATAATTTCCTCCATTTTCCTTCCATAAAATTTTTCCACAAACTTTTTCAATCTACCCTAAAATTTGTCCAATTTTTTCTGCTCTTTTCCTTCTGGTTATCTCTATATTTCCCATTTTCAAGTCTTTTATTTGTAATCTGCTCTTTTACATTCCGGATTCTCTGGTAAATTCTTTCCTTTGTTTACATTGTTAAATATTTTCTTATGAGTCTTTATTTTGTTGTCAGTTTCCTTTGTAGAGAAATTTTTATAGCTACATTTTTTTACTTGTCACGCTCTGTAATAAAGGTAATGGACTGTATATATTAGTGGAGCCATTCGTTAATTTCACCAACGACTCTTTCTTAGTCTCAGAGAGATGCGACAGTTGGATAAGATACATCTAAGACTGCCATTTTTGAGTTGCCGAAAGAGTATGCCCTCTTCCAGTTACATCATGCTTGTTTCAACGTATGTTTGAACTCTGTTGCCTTACATGTATCTGACGACGACTTTACGCAACTCAGTAATGGAGCAAAGAAGGGGTATATGGGACAATATAGCCTAGAACAAAATGCGGAGCATGGCACTTGTAATGGCCAGATAGCCCTCTTCCATCAGGAGATGTCGGAGGGAGGAGACCCATTATCGTACACTGGAGAATAAGGTACACACTATTGGTACACTCTATCCATCCTCTTCCCTGAACAGATAAAGTCACATCGATGTGATGCATGTGTCTCTCATCTCACCGTTGGGCACCTCCTGATGGAGGGTGAAGAGTGCCGCGAACTTCGCAGTTCGCTAGGGGAACAAGAGCCTCCTTGAATACACTCTTCGCGACGACCCTGATGGACCCTGCCGATCCAGTTTTTCTGTGAACAGATAATAACATATACATATTTTAAGCAATATAACATATTTATATTTTAAGACGACAAGACTCATCAAAAAGGTCATCACATATTTACAAGGTGTCAAATAAATAATACCATGGTTGTCACAAGTAAGAGGTGATCTAGAAAAAGTAAAAATAGACCCTAAGGAAATTGAAAACAGAATCGCCTACAGAAATAAGATACACCAGTGGAACGTAATGCCAGAGACCGAAGTCTCAAAGAAACCAGGGACAAAGTGGACGGAAGAGAGAAAGACAATTCACGGAGAAAGAATGAGAGAAGTGTGGAAGATAAGAAAGGAACTAAGAAATAAGAAATGAGCCATAATGCTTTGCGTAATCCAATAAAAAAGGGCCCATACGCAACTAATAATTATAATAATATTTTAAAATTTACTCATTTTTGTGCATTCATTTACTGATTTCCTTAATCTCTGTACAAAAACGGTGATACATTCAATGCTTTCTTGAGTGCATCCAAAATAATAGCGTAGTTCACAGGACGCAGCCATATTTTGTGACACGTCGAATGCCGTTCGGGGAAGGGAATCACGAGACCAAAGAATCCATGAAGGTGGCTTTTCTTTACATTATACGATGGCTGAAAAGTTGTTTAATTTTCATATCTATCTAAGATTAATCAGTTTGCTTCGATTGCGTTATTATCTTGCACGGACTCAAAAAAGTATACCTTCCAAGTGAAAGGTCGTTAGTGGTTCTGAAAAATCACTTGTCGGCGAAGCACTCAAAGCCTCAGTGCAACTGCTACTTGAACGGTTGGAGGTATGATGAGGCAAAAGTTTTCACTGCGATGAGGGACAATGTTGAGCGGAATTTTATCGTTTACGTTTTCCATCGAGGAATTATGCCGAGGAATATCTGAATCTCGACAAAGGAATCGATTAATTTGTCTTTCTACGGGGAATATAAACTGTATGGTGGAGATCAAACCCATTAATATTTCATAACCTCGGTCTCATAGCCCGAGGCCGACGTTGCGACGCTACAGTCGACTAACGCAAATATTTTGCTTGTGGCCGCGAGGCTCGTTTTGATGGCAACCCGCCATTTGCCTCCATCTCTTCCTGCCCTCTGGCGGGAGCGGACGGAATAGCAACTCGTGCGAGGGTGGACTCGATGGCAGATGCAGCAATCGCCGACTGTTTGTGATTTTCGTAATTTCCTGCCGTTGAAATGACTTACTGACCAATGCATGCGTGTCTGGCTCTGTCTCTTCATTCGTCCCAAATCAATAAACAATTAAAAACCTCTGAGGGAATTTGTTTTCCCTTAGCACGGTAGAGTGAAAATGGCATCAAATTCGCCAACGAACATTTATTTATTTTTTTATTTATCGTTTGATATTATTTGTTTGGCTATAATTAGAGAATTAAAATAAACGGGATGGGCAAGGAATCATAAAATAAATGTTTTAGCATACCGGCATTTCCATTTGCTTGTGCCATGTACGCAAATACCTATACTTGGTAAAAATGAATTCTTGGATTGGATATATTAGGGGAGGCGACCGACAGCTAAGGTCATTTGCGCCATAGGGGATAGGTAAGGGAGGAAGGATGGATAGAAACCCGGCGTCGGCATTAGCCTGCTCTTAAAGAAAGGCGCCAAGGGGACCACGGTTTAACGTCTCATCCGACAGACGGAGTACTGTACTTGAAATGCCCTCCACAAGATACTCAAGTAGGGATCGAGTTTCCTCTGAAAAACATCCTTATTTGCAGGGATTTGAACCCTGACCATCCGTATAGTTAGCCAGTACTCTAGCCACCACACCAACCCGATCCCCAAAATGCATTCTTGAGCTGTCTTGAACCTTTGACCATCTGTCTCTCGTTTAGCAGCATTTAGTTGGTCTTTCCACTCAGAATCTTATGATTTGATCACTTTTTGTTGCTCTGCTCCAATGTTTTCAATTGAGAAATATGAAATTTTGTATTCACAGATCAGGCCCATCTCGAAGGCTTATGTCCGCGTCTACTTATTGGTCCCAAGTTTTCACGCTTCATTTTCATACGCTGTGGCTTTCTACGCAAATGTGCTGATTAAAAAAATGCCTCTTTATTTATGAACTTCTCTCTGTATTCAACTTCTTTTGATTCTTCAAAAAGAATTTTGAGAAACAACCTGTCTTCATCCAGCGCCGGGATCATGCACAAGGTGCCATCATCATTAGACGTTAGAAAGATGTTTGCATCGAAACCGGTCACCAAACCAATATTTGTGGTACTTGTGTATTCCCTTTATGAGGAATCACTGGTTCAATCATTGCTTCGCCTAATAATATGGAATTTATTAATTTCCTTTCTTGATCGAGATGATAGACCTCTTATTGCAGATTAGTCAGCATAAGTGCTTCATTTTGATCACCCCACAGCAATCATGAACTGCTAATAATGAAATATTCCTTTTTTATAACCCTTTAACAAAACTTTTTCAAACAGAAATTTCCCTCCCTACATTAATTGCCCGATAGTGAATTGCCATAATCCTTTTATTCCATTGAGCAGTGATTAATTAGTTTTGCAGGCTGTTATTCCCTTTCATGGGAGTCGTTCCCCAGTCATAAGCCTCGATTCACGTAATCATTACCATATTTAATCAAATTGTTTCCCCAACTGGCAATCCGTCTGATTGCACTGCCGCCTATCGGGAGCTCTTTGCTATCGATAATGAATCACAGATTCGAACATAACATTGGACGACACTCTTTGAATGGGAAGTTAATAATGTTTATTAATATTTTTATGAGCCTAATAATTATATAACCCCCAGCATTCGAAGTGATACTGTCGTGTGCTGAATGTTTGGAACTGACCTTCCATTCAATGATTTTCTTAGTCTTTTCGATGGGTAGTGTAATGCGATCCAACAACCGCAGGCATTTTTAAAACCACCAATTGCGTACACTTCTTTAGTTTCGGATAATTTATAAGTGGATATTTTCTTCTTTTTTTATTTTTTGAAGCCAATTTATTAAATACCGAATTTGAAGTATTACTCTCGCTCGCCAAATTCTTGGAACTGGCCAAACTGTCGATGACATTTTTATATATTCAATGGATAGCATTATGCGATTCCATTATCGTAGGCATATCAAACAACCCTAAGCGTACACGTTATTGGTTACGCAAAACTCATAATCTGATAAATTATTTTTTTTGCTCGTGCGCATTAGTTTAAGAGATTAGCACCTAAGTTCTAGAGTTAACAGTAAATTAACATTATTTGCAGGCGATAAAGTTATCTACCGTGAAATGAGCGAAGACGCGGATTGCTTAGGTTGCTTGAGAAATTCAGAACTGATATTTTTCAGATTTACATAGAGAATATTATGATGACTCCTGACTACATCTATAGGTCTGACAGATGCGATAAAATAAGAGAGATACACTGCTGAACAGATAGGTTCAACAACTTGATCTTTCCGCGAACAATAAGGGACAGATAGGTTCAAAAACTCTTTCTTTCTGCGAACAATAAGCGACCACAATAAAAATTGAGCTCCACTAAATACACTCCTATAATACATGTCACCAATTTATCTCCAAAAACTTACACCTTTACACGGCTGGTGACCTAACACCCCCTGCCTCACGCCCATGTGGCGGCTCGCAGGATGTTATGTAGATGTAGATTAGTCATGGTATAAGATAAAGCCCCTCATCGTTTTATTGCACACATTTTCTTCCCAAAAACTGCCACGAAGTGTGAAGGAGAAAAACTGAAGGGCTTCCAGGGATATGGCTCGGTGTGGAGACGCCCTTAAATTTATTGAAATGAGTTCCTGAGTGAATTAAAAGTGGACCCAATGTATTTGTCATTGCCCACGGTTTTAATCATCAACGATCACTATGACTTCTTTTGCCGTTATTCTCAATGATTAAATATCAAAAATGAGTTCAAAGAAAATATTTTTTAGGTGAAATATTTTAAGTTCCTCAACAAATCCAAAAGTGCTATTGATATTGTCATATTGGCGCTCAAAACGGTGATTGCGGAGGATGAAATCCATTATAAAATAATTATCTTTATAATTAAGAATTTGCATCACAAAGTGATTGGTTTTTTCTCATCGTCAATTCTAAATAAGTGAAGCGTAAATATGACCTTATTTTTTAAAATATAAATGACTACAACATATTCAATACCCGAATTATCAATGGTAATTGTGTATTTCCTCAAACACGTGATAAACTAATTAGCGGTTTGAATAGCTAATTTAAATCATTAATTAAAATTTTTCTCACTATCTAATTGAAAATTTTCCGTAATATTTTACCACTGGAGCTGTGAATACGATAACTATGCTTTGAATGTTTTGCTATAGCTATTCCAAACGTTAGGGGCAGTGATCAAAACTTAATCATACTCTCAAACTCTACATTAGCAGTTCATTACGAAAATTCCCGGAATTTCGGATGAGTTTTTAGATCACCACTATTTACATGACATGAAATAGTTTCCATGTCTACTGCGGGTTAATTTCAAAGAACCGGTGACAATGACGGGCTATTAATTTGGCGATTAGTTGTAACTTTACCTCATTCTCACTCCATTTCTTGATCACAGCTATCATTACCTGCTGGTTTAAATGCGTCACCTATGAGGTTTTATGTAGTATTACATATTTATTTTGTGGTTTTTACATTCATAAGTAATTTTACCTTGTGGGACTCTCCGACATATGTTCTAAAGAGATTACATCAAACCGTCTCCGCTGAATACCTTCGTTGTGTTTTTATTCATCCATTAAGTGACGTATTATTCAGAGTAATTTGGTTATCGTACTTTCCTAATATGCTTATATCTTCTATATTTGAGATTCAGGAAAATGTTTTCAATGAAATAGCATGCTGGAAATTCCGAACTATGATGCTCTTTCAAAGTAGCCTGAATAATTCTTCGTCGCTAGTTTAGAATAGCCATAAATTGTCACCAAATTTTTATTACATTTTAAGCTAGAATGACTTTGAAATGTGCCCTTTGCAAAGCGAAAGATACGAAGTCAATCAAAGGCAGAAATTCAGGCGGCTGCATTGCGAATATAATTCTGCTTCCGCGACCGAGAACAAATGTAAATTCCCCGTCTAGTTGGAGCGGTTTTTTTCATCATCGTATCTTGGGTTTCTTTCCATTCCGACACTTGACCTACTTACGCATTGCTTGGAAGGCAGGAAATTAATGCGGGAAAAGGAGCCACATGAAAAAGATCCGCTTAATGGCGAGAAGGGGAGCCTCCTTGGCTTTCGCCTTGCAGTGGGCGAAACCTCGGCAGTGCATTGTGAGCGTCGCCTTGCTTGCGATTAAAATACAGAATATTTGGAGCGGGTCTGAGGACCTTAGTATTATTAAATTGCCGTCGTTTCACCATTTGATGCGTATATGTTACAAGCTGTGCGCTGAGGTTTAGAGAGGGCTTTGAAAATTTTTATTCTGGTCATAATACAGCATTAGCATGTACCATGTCCCGTTTTTTATTAGTTTTGCAAGAGTTGCTTTGCAACGGGACGTTTTTCTTAGTTGTTATTTCATTAATTGATCTGATAAATAAATATTATGTAAATTAGAAGGGTAGAGAGTAGAAAACTCGTGAGATATTCAAGTTGTGTTTGTTAGGACCAATGAAATAAACAACTTAATGTACGCAGTCCATGAGAATGGTTCTTTCTGGGCTTTTCTAAGTTTCGTATTACCTTCTAAATTGCATATGATCATGCTTCCTTTGAAATAAGGATATTTAAGGATACGAAATCGAAGAAATCACATAAAAGTTTTCCGTTTATCCATCATCTTCGCGAAATGGAAAATGAGACTGCGCTATTTTTTTAATGTATCAAGTAAGTTATGCGAGATTTAGAATGGCATTTGATTTACTCCATGTATGCCAGAGAGTTACTTCTTGAATTCTGCTTCCGAATTTAATAAATTTCATTTGTTCGTAGTTAAAAAATTCTATTATTTTTAAGTAGTTTGCCGGTAATTTATGTTGCAAGCTTTTACTGCTTATCTTTATAAGAAAATGCAATGGAAGATGATGCACGAGCTTAAAAAATAGAATTAATAGAATAGAAATAACATTTATTCCTCCTTAACTAATTACATAAGTACAATTTTTCATCGCAATATGCAATGTTGGTTAAGGGGAATCTAGGTATTCCATAGGAAATACCTGTTTCGGGGCTACCATCATCTTATAATTAAGAAGCAGTGGTTGATGCAAATACATTACAAATTATTCCTAGTTGCAAAAAAACAAATGCCATTTACAATTTACATTGTGTTCATAACATAACAGCCTACAAGAAATAGCAAACAAAATTTCAAAGATAAAAGGAGTTCAAAGAAGACCCAAAATACTAATTCAAAATTACAAGCCAAATCACACAAAATCTTTTAATAATTTTTCCACTTCGTCACCTTCTTTGGAGAGTAGCCATTCTTTTAAATTGCGCAGGAAAATAACCTTGGATTTTTATTGGCATAATTCGACTGGAAGGGAGCAGAGAACAACTTTGGCGCAAGGTATACATAAGAATGTTTTAAGGCTTTGTTGTTGGGCTTAGGTATATTTAGAGAGAAATAATTAAGAGAGAATATAAGAAGAGTAAATTAATGTTAACATTCATTTTTACTCATGAAAATTTTCCCAAAGAGTTGAAGTTCAAGAAATATTTGCTATGAGATTTGAGGTTTCGGATTTTAATGTGAGCCGGCAGCGCATGCATTATTCATAATATTTATCGTAGTGTTCAGATTTCATTTTGCACCGAAGTTTTTATCAATGTCGGCACTTATTATAATATGACTTTGATATTAATGAGAGGCAGGGAGAGGACGCCTGGGTAGATTAATTGGTTAGAGCACTCGGCGCGAAATCGGGGGATCTGGGTTCGATTCCCAGTCCAGGCGAATGATTATTCCAATGTGAATTTCACACAATTGTGTGATCACAAGCGGGTGACTCCGTTGAAGTAACTGCGCGGTTAGTTCCGTGGTTATTTTTAAAAATACACCTCTTTCCAGTTAATAACTTAATATACGTCTTTTAAGAGTATTGAAAAAATAATAAAAAATTGTGTTGCCGAGTTGTCCTCTCAATATTCGGATGAATGGCCGCCGTTCATGTCGTAACGATTCACCCTCCCTCTCAGTGATTACTCACCCAATATCTATATGTATTAGTGTTGTTGGACTAATATACATAATTTATACTTGATGATACATTTTCTTCACTATAGCCATGACCGGCTAATATTACGTAGAAAATTGACTGAGGAATGAAGTAGTTTCCTGATCTTGGGCCTCAATCTACGGCCTTCGCAAAGCTATTACGCTATAAGATTTTATAAATAAAGTTGACCAATTCTGTATAAAAGAACTAGTATATTTTAACCCTTTGGCAATTACAAAAAATCTCACTGTCCCATAACATTTGTGCATAGTCGGACACGCTATGGAAGTAAAAGTTCACACTATTATTTCCACGTATGGCTGCATAAGAAAACATGTTTAAAATGGCTCAAAACATTAATTGCCGTGGATTTGATGGAAAAATCCCACTCGCAACATATTTAGGAGTGGGGTTTATGAGAGCGAGTACTCTACAGATCCTATCATGGATTTTAAAATGTGGACAATAGCAGAAGTCATTGAAAATTTGGATTCGTTAAATTAATTTCCTCGCGCAATTATTGGTATGGTTTGTGGGAATGTTGAAAACTTTTGTAATATCTCATGAAATGCTACTTGTTTTTTTACCTAAAACAATTTTCAACATAATTTTATCATATCATGATTTACCAGAGGCACCAATGAGGAATGCGATGAGACGTCATTAGCTGGCATATTATCGGAACAATCATTTTCATGGAATAAAATAAATGAATGTAACTTCTAAGGAATCGACTAAAATAGCGACGGGATCATATAGTCATGGATATATTAATTGAAATTCTAAGTTTTGATGCATTGAATTAATATCGGGCAATAAAGAAAAGTGTCACTGTGACCAAGACTTTGTGACCTGTGACACTGTGACCGTTTGTGAATGAATGGAAATGCATGAAAGCTGCAATGAAGTCGTGATATGTGTAATACTGAAATGATAGAAATACGGATTACTGCTTACCTTACGTTATAATAAACGTCCAATGTCTATTTGCATTATGGCAACGGTAACTTTATATCTGTATTAATGGGAATTCTATCACGTGTATCTGCCGTGAATCCGCCAGGCGGATATAAAAAGGCAGTCAGGGTGACAACGTGCCGTGAAACCATAAACTATAGTCCAGTGTGTTTATCTTATGACCCAAATATTTTTAAAGTAAGAAGCGAGACCTTTTCCAGTGCATTCGTCAAAGTTACGGATGTTTCAGAACAAGTCCCACGTCCTCCCTGGCGGGGCAGCTGAGATATTCTGGAAAACCTAGGGAAACTGGAATACTCCTGTAATGGTTCTAAAATTCTTATAAATAGAATGTTGTCGGTGAGTTTTTCATTCTAATCCATTTCAACCGTAGGAAAATATTGTTGAAAGAGGAAAATCTTAGGTAGGAACAGTTGAAGGCAGAAGGGTAGCCACCGGCCAAATGCAGAAGTTTAAGAACACGATGGCAGTACTATTCACTCAACATTTCAAATATGAACCTGAAATGTACATTTTATTTTTATTATATTCTTGCAATTTGTCAGTTATTTTTAGTTAATTTATGTCATTACACGAAAATAATAAGATACAAAGATGCTCTATTATTGATTTTTCGTATACCTATAACATATAGATGAAGTAACTGCAATTGACAAGTTATGATATTGAAAAGAATACCATTTCAGTAAAATCTCAAAACCGCTGAATGTCGCATGGCCATATATTGTCCCCCCCAATTCCTCATTTCAGATTCACGGGCGCATATTGCATGCCCAGGGACGTGAATATAGAAACGACCATGCTGACTTGAGTTTTGCACTTGTTACGGCAGTTCCAGGTGAATTCCAGAACTTTTTCCCAGGGGATCGGGTTGGTGTGGTGTCTAGATTACTGGCTAACTATACGGATGGCCAGGGTTCAAATCCCTGGAGTGAATGGTGTTTTTCAGAGGAAACTCGATCCCTACTTGAGTTTTTTGTGGAGAACACTTCAGTTCAGTACTCCGTCTGTCGGATGAGACGTTAAACCGTGGTCCCCTTGGCGCCTATCGTTAAGAGCAGGCTAATGCCGACGCCGGGTTTCTATCCACCCTTCCTCCCTTACCTATTGCCAAATGACCTTAGCCGTCGGTCGCCTCCCCAAATATCCAATCCAATCCAACTTTTTCCCGGGATTACTGGAGCTAAAACGGTGTGTTTTACTGCTATTCAAGAGCAGTCCTGCGAAACGAAAATGGACAGTTAGCATCAATGTGAAGATCATACCTTCATATTTGAGGACACTCCAGGAGTTTCCAGAATCACCCTGAAATCTATAATGGAACGGAATACTCTAAATATACAATAGTTTTATACCTACAAAATGCATTAGAATGAAGAAAAACGACCCTGATCTTTTTATAAGGGTTTTAGAACCATTTCAGGAGTGTTCCTGTATTCTCCAGATTTTCAAGGACATCTCGGCTATCCCTCCAGGGAGATCGTGAGATTTCTTTCTGCAATTTTTCCCGAACGCAATGGAAAAGGTCCTGCTTAGTTCTTGTAAATATCGGTTTTAGGGATAAAATGAGCTAAAAACGCTTGACTAAAATGAGTGTGCTACAAAGATGAACGTGTCAACATGCAGTACACTCGTTAAGATATAACTAGTGATACTAATGAATGCTCAATGATTGTCCAATTCTATGATTAGTTGACTGCAGTCCTTCATCCTTCCATATCTAATGCTAGTTCCATTATCTTCTGGTATCTCTTCCTTTGTACTTTCCTCTTTATTTATTCCTTGAAATTATTCCTGTGCCTCACGGTTTGTTCAATCATCTTGTTCTTCTTTACTGTATGGTGTTCCATGTGGTTCGTTCCTCTTCTACTCTTCTGAACAATTCATAATTTCTTATATTGCTAATCCATTTGATCTTCAGCATCCCTCCTGCACCAGGTTTCAAAGGCTTCTAGTCTTCTCTGGTCAGCCTTTTCGATTATCCCTGCTTCCGATCCATGGAGTGCGACGTTCCACACGAATGATTTCACGTACTGTTTTCTAGTATCTAGTCTTATCTTCTTTGAGCACAGCAGTTGTCTTTTTCTCATGAACACCTCTTAGCGTACTCTATTCTCCGCTTGATGTCCGTCGTACTTCTTCCGTCCCACGTTATGATACTTCCGAGATAGGTGAAGGAGCCCAATTGCTCTAATTTCTCACCTCTCAGTACGACTTCTGCATTTAGTTTTTCTCTTCCGCATGCCAGGATTTTTGTCTTCGTCTAATTTATTTTAATTGGTTTTCTTTGAGAACTTGGCCCATTGCGAAGTTTTGTCAAAGTGGAGCATATAATTATTACTTCTCTGATTATCTTTATTCCGCTTAGTCCGATTTTTTGTGCTACTCTTATGGACTAAACGCCTTCAAGTACGTGTTGAACAGTGCTGGTGAGAGGTTGCATCCATGTCTTACTCCTTTGTTAATTTTAGATTCTATCTGACTCCCGTCTCACGTACGCATCGAGACGACTTCCTTCCTGCATATTTGGTGGATTATTTTCCTGTCGTCGCAAGCCATTCTGAGTTCTTCCAGCAGTCTGAACATCTTTTTCCACTAAACTTTGTCGAAGACCTTCTCCAGGTTTTCGAATACAACGTACAATGCCTTGTTTAAATGTAATGTCTTCTATACCATTACTCTCAGGCAGAGTATGGCCTCCATATAACCCCTGTTCCTTCTAAATCCAAACTTCTTTTCCGAGGGGTTGTCTTCAATTTGCCTTGATTAATTAAAGCTAATAAGTGGTAATAATATACTGAAAGTATATTATTACCACTTATTAGCTAGTAAAGCTTAGTAAAATAAGTGGTAAGTAATATACTGAAAGACACTGGTTGACGTGGGAAGCAAAAACAAAATCATCCTGGACTTCTTGCAGGGTGAGTTGTGAAGGATGACGATTATAAGGTAATGGGTCAAGCACGAGGTCTACTTTGCCTAGTAAGGGCAAAAGTTTCATAGAATAGATTTCTTGCAATTATCATGGTTTTTTATTGCGCATGGAAATAATTACTTTTTAAAAATCCTTTCTACAGTGTTTTTCATTTATCTTCGTTCTGTGATTCTTTCTACTGTTATAGATGGGCTCTAGAAAAATAATGACCTTCCGGAAAAAATTGTGATTCAAACTAGATAATATTTTCTCTTTTGATCATTTAGAGAGTCCCACCATAATTCTTTTAACATCTCAGTAACCCCGCTAGGTTTATTATAACAATTTTTAACAAATCTTGCTCATCTCCGCGGTATTTGATTTAACTATGAAACTAGTGCCGCTTCGTAGGGGCCCACCTACTATTGGCATACTTTCAGTGAGAATTCACGAGAGAAGTATAACATCGCTCTTTGACTTTCATGTCACATTATCATAGTTATCTTCTAGTAAATTCAATTAACGATTGGTCTGTCAGCAGATTACCCATACCCTCCTCCAAGACAGGTCCTGAGTAAAGGTCACTTTTAAGTATTAAAACGACAAAATTGTCATTTTAATGAATATGATATAACTCAGCAATGAACTTATCATTAATTTTCTGCAGAGGAATTTCAATGAATTCATAAAAAAATGGAAAGGTGTGATGTCATTTCCTATCGCTAAAGTTGTGATAAATGGCGACTACGATCGTAGGATATATTAAAATTAAATGATTTATTTAGCCACAGTTGTCCCAGAGTTACTTTTTCCGTGAATGATCGTCTTCAATCAGCAAATACTTCCTCGTGCAGACAAAATTAGGATTGAGGAACTAGTAGCCTCGCTGGATAAGTAATTCAGTGCTGATGACACAACGCTAAATTTGCGAATGTGGTAATTTTTCTATTATTTATGATTCCTCCAGCTAAAGTATCCTGCCAAAGAAAGCGCGTTTGAAAGACGAAACGGCGGGAAAATAATTTGCCATTATAAAAAAATTAAAGAACCGGCATTCCTATTTCCGACCCGTTTCTCTTAAAGGGAGAGCGTTCGAGGAAACCATTGGCTCCTGTTACAGGTGGAGCTTTAGTTTCCTGTTGGGAGGCAACACTCGTAGTGTTTTCTTTTTTGTTTTTCTTTTGTTGTCTGGGGGGAGTGGAAACGTATAGGAGTGCTGAACGAGTTTCGAATTTGGAATTCCGAATGCGTTTATTTTCGCACTGGTTGCGTTAATTCGTCGCGGTCGTGCCCGCACGTTTGTCGAGTCCCGGCGTGGCGAGGCCTTAATCTTTTGGATACGGTTTTGTCGCCGGAATGTTGAGGAGGACGTGCTCGGGCCGCGGGCGCGTGCTTCGAGGACGTGCCGACGAAACAGACAGAGCGCGTGCGACTCAACCCGACGAAGGCGCACCGCTATTGTTCGATCCGGGCCTACTCGGGAGGGGTTGGAATTGGAGGGAAGGGGAGAAAGAGCGGGAGGAAGTGAGACAAAAGGGAGACGAAGAGGACAGGCAGACAGACGAGGGGAGGAAGAACGATAGAAATGTGCTGGGTGGCGGAGACCTTGGGGTTTTCCCCGTTGATCCCGCATTCGAATCCCTTTTAAATAGAAATCGCTGGTAAACAACAGGAAAAAAAGAATCGTCCGAATCCAGGGCTTCCGTCACTGCTTTTTATTTTTTAAAATCTTTTCTAGCTTTCACGCAACGGTTTTCACTTACCGAGTATTCACAATTCGGAGTAATTCCAAGTACACGTTTCGTGTATGTCTCCAGATTGCTATCTCTAAGCAAGGCCACAAGATGCGAGATGTTTTTGGACCAGCTTTTGTCCCGAATACTAATTCCGCGCTCAGAGAATTTAATTCCATTAGACGTACGCTGGAGATTTCAAGGATTTTATGGTGGTGCGAACACGTAATCGACGTTTCGGGAACCTACGTAACTATTGCTCGCTGGATTTGTAATCCAATAAGTTCATTGCACAACCAAATGAGGTAATTGAAATTACATCCAGCTCAAACAACATGAGCGCCTTTTGTGTTTTCTTTGAGCCTCTGTCGGCATTGCAACCTCGCATCCTTTCGTCTTCGCAAATTTTAAATCTGTATGTTTTAAGCGCAATCAGAAAACGAAAAATTGCTGTCTTCTTTGGTGAGACCCAAATATTGCTGGAATCGACGAGAATGCTAATAAACAAGACAAAGTATTGTAACGAATAATGTTACATTTTGAATTTACTTTTAATTTCTTGAATAACATTGTAGGGTCTTGGCTGCATTTTGTCGGTTCTATTTACTTGGTAAGGGTTGTTTTTGAATATGCGTGGGGAGTTTGACTGTCGTTCTGATACAGAGTAGACATGTTTTGATCCTGGAAGAAATTTGAGGATTTATTAAGTTATTGTTTGATATTTAATTTGGTTGATTTTCTTGCTTTTATCATCCTTAGTGTCCTGTGGACTTTGGTGGTGATTTTTTTCAAAATCTCCTGGCGCCCTGAAAAATAAAACTCCCCACGCATATTCATAAACAACCGTTACCAAGTAAATAAAACCGATATAATCCAGCCGAGGCCCTACAATTTTATTTAAGAAATTAAAAGTAATTTCCAAATGTAAAATTAATCGTTACAGTATTCTTCAACTATGAATAAGTGTATATGCTCAAAATAATAGCTGACAATCTTGCTCCTTGAATAACTGAATAAATCTACCTTTTCTTCCTCGGGTGTTACAAAATAATCCATGGCTTTTGGACTCTTCAGCATCTACCACCCAACTTTTCCTATCTGTCTAGTGCTTTCCAGACAACTATATCTATTCTTCGTAGATTTTGTATGGCAACATCTCTCTATATTTTTCTGGATATCTCTTGGTCTATTTCTATCTGGTGTCCATTAAAAATTCTCTTGGTCGTCCTTATATCTACTATGCGTGTAACTTGTCCCTGCCATCAAATTCTATGTGATTATATAAATCGCAAAATTGTTTCTCCTTTTATCAGCTCTTTAGTTCTATATTTAT
The DNA here is from genome assembly GCA_963169105.1 of Ceriagrion tenellum. NCBI lineage: Eukaryota > Metazoa > Arthropoda > Insecta > Odonata > Coenagrionidae > Ceriagrion > Ceriagrion tenellum. The sequence goes on along the minus strand of OY720632.1, from coordinate 186,438,181 downwards.
TTTGGTTATCCATAAATCGCTTTCCTGTCTCGGTCCAATATTTTTCTTAGTACTTTCCTTTCGAAAGTTTTCACTCTTCCTATGTTTTGCTTTATCAGCGTGCATGCCTCTCAGCCATGTGTTGCGACTCGTCTTACTGCTGTATTATACATTTTTAGCTTTATTGCTTATTTTGACCATTTTGGTTAAGTAGCCTCTTTTATGCCCTTGGAAACCTATCACCCGCAGATATTTTCTCTAGTATTTTATCTGAGATTGCATTATTTTCGCTCAAGGTTGACCCAAGGTATTAATAATTACATTTTAAAACTCCGATATTAGATTTTAGTGCTTCTCATTTTGATCTTATTCCCTTGCTAAAATCACATATTACGTTATTTTGCAATTTGCAGTTAAACCCAATTCACAGGTTTCTCTTTCCAGTTCCATAAATTTTTATTTAATCATTTTTTATGCTGCTAATAGAAGTTTTCCATTTCTTATGTCTGTAGTTGAGTTTATATTCCCAACGGAAACTTCCGGTACAAGATTAAACTAAAAATATGATAGGGCATCACTTTGTCATACCACTGATTCAATTTTACAAGTGTCTGTTAGCTCGCCATGGATTTTCACTCGAGCATTTGCTCCGATAGTTGTATAATTTCTTTTAAATACCGGAATAATACTATGAGAAATTCAGTTTCTCGAACATGTATTAATATGAGACCTCTTGTGTTGTGCAAAGTAAATAAAACTACTCGTTTGAAGGAGTAGAGTGAACCAATAAAATATTTTCGTCATCTGGGAATGACTGTGTGAGATATCCTGATCAGAAAAAATAAATTCCGATCCGTTTTTTTGTGAAATGTGCCACAGTAATCCAATACGTCAGCTGGTTAACGTATTCATCTAATCTAAAACTAATTTTGTGTTCTCTCATACGTCACAAGTCCTTTCGTAGTACACGCTGCAGTGGATTCGCCCATCGAGCCACGTCGTTTTCTATGATTTCCGAAAAATAGTGTCGTCAGCAAATTTACTTCGTGTCGCCATTTTCGTCACACTGAAGGGAACACATCCGGAACTGTTTGGTCTGCGCTGCTAGCAGAAGACCCTTGTGATGGTGAGAAAATTTGTAATAGTTGATATCAAAGCACATCGATGTGTAGTTAAATGAGATGATCTCTTCTAAAATAATTATTGATCCAATATTTGGAGATTGAAAATATTTTGTCTATTTAATATGAAGTATCTAAATATCTTCTTCACGTTAGGAGATGGAATATTCTAGTCTTGTACAACTATGGTCAAATTTGGCTCGATAATCAATCTTTTAAAATTTTTTTACATTCTTTCCATCTATATGCACGAAATACCATGGATTCAAAACCAGGGTTAAAACTAGGGATGAGTCGATTCCGTTTTTTTCGATTCCGATTCTTTCAAATCGATTCCCGATTCTGGATTCCGATTCCATCGATTCCTTTCCTAATAACAGGTGGGATATTGATATACCAGTAGCGTACGACTATTATTTAAGTCAAGTATTGCCTGAAATAAAATAATAAAGACAATAACTAAGTCTCTCATAAAGTATATTTCTTAACAAATTGAAAAGATATCATCAGCTTATTGCATTAGATAAAAGTACAAATTAATAGTCGACATCCAAAATCACTGAGAGAAATATGATGAGATAAATGAAATTTGATTTGAATATTTTTCTTTCTGGAATCGATGGAATCGGAATTGACTTTAGGCGATCGATTCTAGATATCGATTCTAAACTTTGAGAATCGGTGGAATCGAGAATCGACATTTGGATTCGACTCATCCTTAGTTAAAACTAAGAATATGCCTTAAAACTACTATTCTTGGCATTTTTTCCGCCCTCTGGGAAACGCGAGCGCAGATATGTACATTCGAGTCGTCTGTTTTAATCTGCGCTCGTGTGTTGCCATCTGTTGAGATGTGCACTAAACTACGCAGGGTGACTGTAAAGCTACCTTTGTCGATGGCAGCGCCGACATTATCAACGGATGATTTTGTGGGCGCCGCCATCGACTGAATTTTTGCTGCTCTCCTTTCTTATTCGTCAATTAGTCGAATTACTCGAGCATCCAATCCACATTCCATCACAAAGTTTACCAATCGAACTCAGATCGATATGAACTCGGACCGATCTGAACACTCAAAGGCAGCCGACTCGGATCGTCTGTCTTACCAATGCGTAATCGATTGAAATATCGATATGAATCGGTTCATATCGATTTGAAATCTCAGACGAGAAAGTGGACCGAGTAAGTCCACTTCTCATATCGATCCCACTTTGCTTTCAGACAACTAAATGATTTTTCAAACATACTTCGGTTTTGCGCCCTGAAGACGCCGGGAGGAGTACGATGTGGATTTTGGTTCCTTAGACGAACAGTATTTCCTTGATATCCTTCATAAAACACATTACTTTCCTTCCGGCATTATCACGCTATATAATCTCTGTAGCGAAGACAGAAGGACCATTAAATATATGGCTGGAAAAAGTATAAATTAAAACAATTAAGTTCCTTCAAGTACCTGGGAAATATAGTTACTCAGAACGGCAATTGTACAGAGGAAATTAAAAGTAGAATTGCGCAAGGAAAAGTAGCTTTTAGCAAGGTTAAGTAACTAGTGACATCGAGGAATGTCAGGACAGATATAAGAAAAAGATTCGTAAAATGCTTCGTATGGAGTATTGTACTGCACGGATGCGAAACATGAACCTTGAGGAAGAGAGAAGAAAATTAATTGAAAAGCTTTGAGATGTGGCTGTGGCGACGAATGGAGAGAATTGGGTGGGAAGATAGAACTGGGAATTGTTAAGGTGCTGAGGAGGATTGGAGAAGAAAGGAGTATCTTGAGAGAAATTAAAAAGAGGAAGACTAATTGGATTGGGCATATTTTAAGGAGGAAAAGTGTTTAGAAATTAATTATAGAATGGAAAATAGAAGGGAAAAGAGGAAGGAGGAGGCACGGAATGCTGACAGACATCAAAAAAGGAAGGAGCTATGAAGAGATGAAGAGAGAGGCCCAGGACAGAATGCTGTGGAGGCAGTACCGTTGAAACCTGTCCAAGGATAGAATCACAATGATAATCATGATGATGATAATATCTATATTGTACATTTTCTTCGACCTTTCATTAAAACTCGGAAAATACTCACAAAATTGTCTAATAGTGGAATTAAACACTTCATCATTAACCCTCTATCATTCAATATCATTCTTACCACTCTCCTGATCAAAAACTGCTAGCTGAAGTATTTGACTCATTAATCTCCTAATGCATTCTTCTTGCAGGTTCACAGAAGTTATCTAGGAGCCATTATAATTCCTGTGGGCTCTCAGATATCTCCACATGCGTCCAGAAATCTTGAACATTTATATCTCCAACCATACACAAACGTTAAATCTATGTGCATTCCTCGCATATTTATCCATAAAAACATTTAAAACATAAAAAACATTAAAAAGCCGGGGTGACATTACGCATCCTTTTTTTACGCCCGATATATTTCAAACCAGTAACTTACTTCGACATTTTGACATAAACTATACAGTGTACTCAAGCGCTAATGAGTAGAAATGCACATATTTCGCCATATTTAATTGAGTCCATTTGATAAATGCAAACGTTTTCGTGGAAAACTTGATGTTATGGAAAAATCTGGAGAAATTGAGTGAATATAATTCAGAAGCTTCTCAACACCTCATTTGATTTTGAGTTAAATTTGGCAATTCCATAGATATGGCGCAAAAGACGGCTCTTGTGGTCGTATAAATGTGCTCAGTGATTATATATTCGTGTAAGCTTTGAAGTTGGTATTCAATTGGTAGCATTGTTTTCTTTTCTGTAAGCAGGGTTGGAAGCCGTATGAACCAGTGAAAAATGAAGCCAGTGAAACCTCCTATCATATTTACTGAAAATTAGTTTACAATTTTATGTTAGACATGAATGCGACTTACGACCGCAATTTCTCTTGGACGGGTTATCAGGCATCCAACTCTCATAGCAATTGAGTGTACTTTATTTGTCGCTAATTATTCTTCGTACCCAAACGACAGGTCTGACGTCCAAAGGATTACCTCACCTAATCAAACTTTCTCCTTGATTAAGATCCCAAAACACTCCTTTATACTCGTTCACATTATCCGAACAACACTACGTGATCGACCCCAGTGAAAAACGGGTTAGGAGACCAGAGTAAGGTATGTAGGCATGAACAAATATTTCACCGCCAGCTTAAGTTGGGGTTGGAGACATTGGCTGGGAGACTTTGGGGATCTTATGTATCAGATGTCAGACCGAGCTCAATTGGTAGGTTCCTCATTAAGTTAGAGCGAGACTTTACCCTATTCGTGATGGAACCATAATCGAAAGTTAATTTTTAAGTTCAGCTGTCGTAAAATTCATGAAAAAAATATGGTAATTATTAATGTCGCAAAAATATTGATTTCAATTACTGAAATTCTGCAAAGAATCCGCAAAGGTATTATAAGAGAAACAATTGCACTTTTCCACAAATTTCTTTAATGCGTAAAACGCTTGTCTTGTACCCGATGATGGCTCTGTGAGCCGAAACGCGCTGTACGCATTAAAGCAATTTGTGGAAAAGTGCAATTGTTTCTGTTATAATATTAAGAACTTCCACGATATCTCGCCTGAATCTGTTGAATTTAATCCGCAAAGGGATTTCAGCTCCCTTTGGGCCTAAAATCGGACTTAGGAAGTAATCAGGTTAAATTCCTTCATTTAAAGTGAAAGGCAGCTGTTAAAGGATGTTAACTCTCTCTAAACCTCTCCGTCAACCTTGATCAGGGAGGCGAGCTGTCGAAAAATTATTCTCATTTTGTGAGTGAGTGAAGCCATAATTATCAGCCTTCGGGACTCAATTAGACTCCACCACCGGTGCCCACATAAACAGTGGGGTATAATGTGCAAGCCATCTCTACTGTATGAGGCATGGGGTGATTCCACGACAGGTGCAGTACTCGTCCCAGTTGAAATCAGAGCCTCGCACTTTCCCCGCCCGCTTGGCGCTGACTAATAAAGCACTCAGGACAACAATCCACAAGAAATGCTAATAAACAAGTCAAAGTATTCTTCAACTATGAATCTGTGTATGTCCCCAAAATAATGGCTGACAATATTGCTCCTTGAATATCCGAATAAATCTTCCTTTTCTTTCTTGGGCCTTAAAAAATAATCCATGACTCTTCAACAGTTACTCTTCTCTCTTACTACAATCTTCTCCTATCTCTGGAATGACTAGTTCTCGGGTTTCCAGCCAGGTAATGGTATTAAACTTCACCCACCAATGATGCAGCTTAACACCATTAGCACCCGGCTGGAAACCCGAGAACTCTTCATTCTAAGTATTCGCCGGGAAAGACTCAGATCCTACATTCTCCTATCTCTGTCTAGTGCTTTCCAGACAACTATATCTATTCTTCGTAGATCTTTTATGGCAACATCTCTCCATATTTTTCTGGGTCTTCCTCTTGGTTTATCTCTATCTGGTGTCCATTACAAATTCTCTTTGTCGTCCTTATGTCTGCTGTGCGAGTAAGTCAGACAAGAAATTATAAGTGCTACGTAGACTAACACGCTATCGAGCGTTGCATTTATTGAAATACATGCAGTAGTAATTACAGTATTACCAATGCTCGTAATTATTTATATACTACAAGATACTAAATGATGCAGAAAGTTAATAATACTGGACATGTCAGGCAGAGTGAATTGTTAATGATGATGGTATGTCATTAAACATAAGGACAAAGTATATCTATCTATTGGGAGTCGGAGTATAATAGAATTGATCTATCGCAAATAATATGGGCCATTAATGTTCGTGGAAAAAAGGACATTTTAAATCTATCGGTTCTGCAGTCTTTTTCCTTTATCGTACGCCCGTGATCGTTTCTACTTTAACAGGTTGGCTTTAGAAAAATATTGAAAACATCCCTCAAAAAGTAATCTGCTTCAAACGTGCGCAAAAGAGTCAACCTATGTATGTGATGGCAAATGCAACGGAGAGACCACTGGGGAATACAATCTAACCCGTTACCTTTTGAGTGTGCGGGGAAACCGAATGCAGAGAGATTGGGGAGGAAGTAGGGAGAGAGAGTGTGCACGTCGAGTTGAAACTGGACGGTGGAGGACAGAATTCACGCACCTGCAGGCGTTTTGCTTGGGAGTGTCATTACGTTTAAAGAGGGGGCGGGGTGGGTGGAGGGATGGGGTGAAAGAGAGGGGAGAGGGAAGGAGTAAAGGGCATGGTTCTAATTATATCTGATAGCTTCTGATATCTCGTGGGGATTACACATACAGAACATATGTGGCGCAGCATCAAAGAAACAAGGTTTTATTAAAGGTATAATAGGAAGGTCCTCGGATGAAAAGGTCAAAGAGTGATGCTATTTTGCTCTGGTTAGGCCACACCTCGAATACGCCGCGAGCATTTTGGACCTTGGTCAAATGGATTTAACGAAAAACATTAATAAAATACAAAGGAAAGCAGCGCGCTTCGTTAAAAACTGCTACGAGCGTACATATAGTGTCTCACAACTTCTAGAGTGATTAAGGTGGGAGCCCCTAGAGACTCGGAGGCTACACTATAACTCTAGGTCTGACAGATGCGATAAAATAAGAGAGATACAGTGCCGAACAGATAGGTACAAAAACTCTTTCTTTCTGCGAACAATAAGCGACCACAATAAAAATTGAGCTCCACTAAATACACTCCTATAACATATGTCACCATTTCATCTCCAAAAACTTACACCTTTACACGGCTGGTGACCTAACACCCCCTGCCACACGCCCATTCGGCGGCTCGCAGGGTATTAAGTAGAGGTAGATGTAGAATTAATCGCTCCAGGCGTTTGAGAGTTTGTTGTCTTTATCACTCCATCAAATATTATGTCTTTTACAACATTAATATTTTCTGATTTGTTTGTGATTAGGTGGTGTATCTGTTACTCTCAAAGCTCTTTTTTATGCTTCAAATAGTGCATTTTATTTTGCTTCGTATCTTGGATATTTTGTTGATATTTCATGATATTTTTCCACTCCGTATGGCAGAGTTTCGGCTCCAGGAGTGCGGAGTTTGATATAATGTATCAGATTTTTTGTTTATATTAGGAGCATTTCTTTGAAGGGTTTATGTAACTTTTGATTTGTTGCGATAAGTTTTCTCTTTCGTTTCATTTCTGTGCGTATATTACTAGAAATTGGCTCTATAAATTTGTTTATCACCCTTTGCTTTTATTTCTAAATAAATTTTTACTTTAAGGGGTGTGATTACGCAATAGAATTTTTTCGGTGTGCCAGCCGAAAGAAATATCTGGGACCAGTGCCACGTTGTTTCCGAGTCGACTGTGATTTACCTTGCGCCAAATGTTGTGCGTATGTTGGTGTGGTTTGCCTAAATAATTATAATTATGTCAGTACTAATGTCTTGATATTGGGTCTTCTTAACCGTTAACGCTTCAAGGTCAACGCTATCCTCACAGTAAATATAATTGCTACCATGGGAGTTGGCTGAATATACATTAACTACTTGGCTCACGACATTTTCTGCAGTCCTGGTCTGACATTTAGCTGTTGGTCTTTAACCTCAATGACCTTAACTAGCCTCTATGAAGGGCCTTGGGGAATTTGGCCACTTCTGACCGTGTCGAAACTTTGTCGGCATGAGTTGTAAACTTTGTCCAGAAAAATGGCCCGTGGGACCTTTATAACGTAGCGTAACGGCCAATATTTACTAATGTTGCTCTCTGAGTGAAGGAAATACACACGATTTAGAGCTCGAATTTTTTACCCATTGGAGTTTAGAGAAAACGTTTTGAAGTTCTTATTTTTTGCCCTCACCGCTGCTAATGTAACATCATCTGTTTCAGATTAGGGATAAAATCTTTATTTAAGAGACCAAAATAACAATTTAATGTAACTTATGCTGCGCAAAATCAAAATCAATCTGACTTAACTTGTCCACAAAGCTTTTGTAACTAGGGATTTTAATCTATAAAAGCTACATCTATATCATTCGGAAAAATCTCTAGGTATTTTGTTTCTCAAGACTTGTAAAACCGAAAATTTCTCTGATATAGTGAGTCCTCCTCTGATTTTCAATTAGTCAGCGACCTCTTATTATCTTGGTTAATATATACTATATTAATATATTAATTAACAAAGCGGTTTGGAGTTGAGCGCATTGAAGAGGAAATATGGAGCTGCTGTTGAAAAAAAAACCCGGACTTCGAAGTACTATTTTCTTAAGATCCACAAAATTTGCTGTAATGAGTAATTTTAGGCTTAAATTTCATGAAAAAACTCCACCATCCCTTAGGAAAGCCCAAAAAATCCATTTTGCTACACCACAACCTTTTCTTTTTGATAAAAGACCCATTAAATTAATGAATTCCAGCGTTAAAGTATAGCATTATTAAAAAAATATACCTTCGTTAAATTACAGATTATCTTGTAATATTTTTACATTTTTTCGATAAAAGAAGTCTTAATTTATCTTAGTAGGTTATCAGGCATCGGGCCAAAAATGAAGGTTCCTCCTTAAGAGCGTGAGGTTCAATGAGGCCTGCTCTATTGATCCAGTTGGATTTCTGCCCATTAATGCATTTGGAATCTTAATGAGCATGCTCAGTAAAGAAACATTCTTGCATCAAAACAATTTCCAAACGATTGAATACTCTGCAGCAGTTGTTACATGACGATCAAAATCATATCATAAATCACGAGATATTGAAATTTTATGTAAATTTAATTTTTAGCCATCAAAAATCAAATTTATGTTTTTTTTCCAGTCTCGTTTGCGGCAAGGCAGAGATCTCACCGAATGAGACCGCAAATTCATCCTTTCACGTCCCGTCTGGATGGCTTTTATTCCACTTAAGGTAAGGGCGTTTGCTATAATGACACCAGCTGACAACGTCAAAAATGACGGGAAAATTACTCAATCGTGCAAAGTTTCCTTAATAGATTTTATTGGTAAATGTTTGATGTGGGCAATTTGACTATTAGTGGTCTGATATCTATAGACAGTTATTAGTGATTTAAAAATGTAAACATATGTGCCAGAGTGGAACGCTCTTGTCGGTATCTACGTGGTTACTATGCAAAAGTAACACGGGGGGTTTGAGTTTACGCATGTTTATATTTTCAAATGACAATTTATTTGGGTCAAAAATGTAAACTTGTGTGCCATAAGGAAAAAAATGACACAAAAGTCAACGAAATCGTTTATGTCATGTTTCCCAATGTAAGCTATTCCCCTAGAAATCGGATTTTATTGTAACAGAGATAGTATCCTGAACAACACTAAATACGACGATGGTACCATAGCAACACTAAATACGACTCACCAGGGTTGCCCAAGAAGTTGTGCCCCACATTTGTTGCTGGAAAACTATTTATCAAACAAAAATGAAATTTACCCATATAAAAGAATGTTATATCTGCTCCCTTTGATTTTCTATAATATCTCCTCCAAGTTCTATTGCCCTCTTCCTGCGATTCACTAAGGCGTTTATGCCCTATCCGTAACAATCCTCTCTCTGGTCATGGAGTCAGATATTCACCGCGTGAATTACCTCTTTGCTGTCCAAAGTAGTAGCGTGGGAAAGTAACTAGAGTCATTGTTCAGCATGGATTAGAAAATAATGCATTAGACATATTGCATTCATTCACGCCTTTGGTTTGTTCCAGACCAATATTTTCGAGTGTAATATTACATTCAGCCGTCTGTCAACAAGAGGTGTTTCTTGGGAAAATTTTATTTCCAGTTTTAAATATTGAAGAGAAAGTGGCTATTTACCAGTCTTGTGGTACTTAAGCTTCGGATAATGGCTTATTAAATATGATTTATGGAATAATTCGCTGCGTGGGACTCACTCCATGAGAAAGCGAATCTATTCTGGACTTGAGGATTTGTTACATTTAATGGAGCGTAACTCTTTAATTATACCATTGTATAATTATGGCACTCATTGGTTCACTAGTGATGGGAATATCTGCGTCAGTAGAAGAGGAATGTATTTTTTAGGACAGCCTTGACCTTGAGCTCAACAACGACGCAGTATCCCCACCCGTACCCCGCCCAGTCTCTCTTTGTGACCGCGTTCTATTAGTTCCGTATACGTCATCTAACGTTGACTCAATAACCCACTCACTCTCAATGCGGACCGTCAAGGCAACCTCGTACGTAAACATCTTCTAGGCTGCATGACATATCCTTCTGAAACGTCTTCCAGAGCACATTCTGACTGTAACCCACAACAGCCGAAAAACATTTTAACTTAGCATACTAATTAACTTAGATAAAATATAACGGCACCATCTGATAGCCCAAATAAACCCACATCAAATGATATCTTTGTCTTTACGACAAAGTGAATATTCAACCCACAACAGCCGAAAAACATTCTAACTTAGTATACTAATTAACTTAGATAAAATATAACCGTTGGATAGCACTAATCAACGCGCATCAAATGATTTACTCATCTATATTCCAAAATGATACCACCAGTCCGAAATGAAAAATATGTAGCATATCGAAACAGTCATGGACTTGCTTCTCTATTTGAGGTCGCGTCCTAATACTTTAGTCACTCTCTCTCCCTTGCAAGGACAGCACGAGTCGCCGCCTGCCTCGCTCACGATCGGAATGCAAGAGCGTGCAGCTGACTGTTGCATTCTAAAATGACGACCTTCCATACTACACGTACGGTTTGTTGTGAAACATCTCAGCCAGAGCACATTCTGTCCGTAACCTCATTGCCAGGCTAAAAATGCTTGTGTGTTCTTTAAGATTGTTCATAGTGTTTTTCTGCGCATGCGCGAGGGTGTATATAATAAGGAAGGTGATTCATCGCGACGCATTTACTATCATGGACCTTCTAGCGCATACAGTGGGGGAGATCCCTCTCTGGAAGGAGATGGAGGAGTATATACAAAAAATAAAAGTAAAAGAAGATGAGAACTTTGAAAAGCAATTGGAGAGAGCTAAAACTGATCCAGATCCTATCGCAATGCATAATATCTGTGATCAATATGAAGGGTACTATGAGGCTAACGTCTTTCCTAAATTGACTGATGACTTGCTGAGACTACTTATTATTGAAAGACTGCGATATTTAAATAAAGAGAAATGGAATTACTATCTAGAAGTCTACGGGTGGCGTGACTATTATTAAAGAGTCTAAAAAGCAACCCTTTTTAGTACTAAATTATAATTCTAAAACAGTCCTTTTCAGGGCTAAACAATAATTTCATTCAGGAAGGGAAAGCACGCAATTAACCCAAAGATCATAAAGCATAGACATGTTCTAACACGTTCATGGATAGCGGTATAAAAGAACAAACGAGTACATCTTTTAGTAAATGCATTACAGGATGGGACAGGTTTTGTCTCCTATTATATCCAGGCCTTACATCGGGAATGAGAACGAGGTAAATAAAAAAACATTAAAAAAATTGTTTTTGCTGTTTTTAATTTTTTACCTCTAATGCAAAAAAGGTATCATAGAAATAAAAGAAAATATAGGTTTACAAAAAATATTTATTTTTTCACTTAATAATAATATAAATACATCAATCACACATGGAGGTGTTGGTTATATTGTTGACAAAATATTTCGTCTCAATTCACCACTGATATTATATTGTTCTCGCACTGCACTTCTGATTGCATACCTCCATACTCGCACTACTTTTATAAGTAAATAAATAAATAACTCTCAATACAATTATATCCATTGAACGGTATAATAAATGAACAAAGAAAACATGGTAATGTTTAGACTACTTACAAAAAATCTAATCCATCCATTGCAAAAAGATTTTTTAATGGTTAACAAATTTTACTTTGTTGGCACCAATTTGCCAACTTGTGACAGTTTTTTCTCGCACACTGCAAATTACCATCCATATGAGCTTCGATTAAACATCCCTCATTCGTTGTCAATTTCTTAAGCGAGGGACAACCATACAATTCTAGATTAGCCACGCAAATACCTATGGGAAGGAGACTGGTTAAGAAAGATGCCTTTTGTGCTCCCTTGGTGAATAGATATTTATATTGCTTTGTATAATTATAAAGTATGCTCTCCAAATCGGAATAATCTATCTCCCCAAAATATTCAGTCAAACCGTGATAATTATTTCTCAGCCAACTCGCCTCTTTTGCATACAGCAATCTCTCCGGTGATTTAAAGAGCCACGTATTGCAGCATTTGTTTTGAACAGAGATAATAGCCAATTCCTTGACTATGTAACTATTATCGTTAGCGGTAAACCCTTGAAATTCGATAATGGCACTCATCGCGATGTATGTCCAACTTACAAGGTTTTTACGCCCAATGCCAGGGGTTGAACACACATCAAAGACCTTTTGACTTACAGAATTTTACTTCGTGCCAGAGGTCAAAAAGCCTTTCACTCACACGCACTGGAAAAATCAGAGCATAACCAAGTTATACTTTTTGATTATCAGGCAAATCATACGTTATGAGTACCATCTCCAATTCAAGTCTGTCAAAATCACAATCTGTGATATTTTTAGCTAATTTAGTGGTGAGAAAATGTCTCACTTTATCACGACTGCTCGAAAGTCTTCGAAGAAATAGATTAATCAACTTGGAGAGCTTCACCAATGCCACCCATTCGTCACCGTTCAAGTTAAACGGGCTTATGTTCTTAATAACCAAATGTCTCTTCCCAAAGTAATTTGCATGGGCTAAGCAGGATGAAGTTAATTGTTCTTTTTCACCTTTATAAAAAAACAAATTCACAGTCTTTTCCGAGTTTAGAATATTAGACCAATCAGCTTGCGAAACAATTACACTCTTTTTTCCAACTTGATTGAATTGCACGACCGGCTCAAAGTCTCTACCAGGATCGTAACCAACACACACACTCTTCGACTTTGCACTGTTCAAATAATACACTGATTGAAGTAGCAGATTGTTCGAGTTATGGAATGAAGAGTGACTGAAATGGTGTCCAGCCGGTTTCTTCCTCTTGATGGGTGGATACTGCCGGACTGCTTCCTCCGACGGTAGCATGATGACTGATGTACGGCGAGAATTTATATAGCTTAAGACGAAGACGATGTTGGAAGAGGGGCGGGGGGAACAATCATCATCTGAACATGAATCAACTGAACAGCAACGCTGGGCTCGGGGATGACACCTCGTATCACTCCTCAGCCCACCAAAGGTGAGTCGAAACAGCTCCAGGGTGCGGCAGTCGTTGAGGTGTGGGTTAGTGTGATGGAATTTGATGAGGAATTTGTGTAGCGAGTGACCTAAATATTTACTAACTGCATACAAGCAACAATATCCCCCACAAATGTCGGAATGAAAGCTTTGTATCTGAACGCGATTGTGAGTGCAGTTGAAAGGTGTTAAAAAATCCAAAATTTTAGTAAAAAAGGGACTTAATCCTAGATAAATAATTAATTAATAATTTATGAGAAACTTCAATACGAATTATATTTTTTTTCACTGCTTGAAGGACTTGCAATTATACAGGTAAAAGGCTTTCCACTTACTGTTTCCACTTAATCATTATTAACGTTGTCTCTGAGAGTGAAAGAAAATAAATGAACCCACCTCCCTCTTTCAAACCATACTTTTATCCATTATTTTTAAGCATATCCTCCATGCGAATAACTACCCCCTTCAAATCGCTTACGATGGGGGATAACGCAGAAGAATATTTCGTAGGGCAAGTAATTCCGAATAACTCGAGGTTATTTTTACCAGCTCTGACCAATGTATTATTGAATTCACTAAACTCATACACATTGTCTTCGCGAAAGAAGTACAGGATACCATTTGTGTATCTAAATACTGAATTTATGTTCGAGGGAATTTGTGGATACATTTTATTGTATCGAAATTGATCTTTCGGTCTGAATATACATTCGTCCATTTCTACAATAAAATCTCTGCTATGAAATATTAACGTCATCCCAGAATATGTGTTAACTGCCGCCTGGATTCTAGCGTAGCGTGGTAACCCAATAGTAGATATATGACGAGGGTAATCGTTTACTAATTGCATACTTGGATAATTCACCATGTAAATTGTTTCATTTAAGAATATTACAATCTCTCCACTTGGTCTGCGGTAAATCGCGTTAATCTCAAAGTCTTTTTGTGGAAGAAATGGCAGCCAGTTTGTAATAAGCTGAGGACCAATGATAACTGATTTTTCCGTATTTTCCAAATCCATGTACCAAAACAAATTTCGATGGAACAAATATAACAAGTGATTGATTATAAGAAATTTATCTACTCTTCTCAATTCACATAACTCGATATCGGTATTGTTATTAGTATACTCTTCTTCATTTCGTCTCTCATCCAAAGTATGTTTCGTATTGTTAGCTTCTTCCTTTTCAACGTGTTGACCGTAAAGATGTTGAACTGCCTGAATGTCATCTTCATTCAAATCGATTCTATAATTAAAGTCATCGTAAAAAGGGTACATGATAGCGTTTTTATCATTGGAATGTGAGATGCCTAGCGTGTGTCCAATTTCGTGGATGAGCGTTGAAAGAAGGGAGCGCTGTGATTCTGGAATTGGAACCCTATCAAATCCCAAAAACCATTCTTCGTCTTGGTCAACGTGAATTTCTAACATCCCACCATTTTGCATTGGATATTCTGCATGAGCTAATACACCATCTTTACCGTCAAAGGGTTGAGGACAGAAACCACCCGAACGACGAATATTTTTATGAATGAGCTGTACATTTTTAATAATAATATCTGGCGTTTGAGAATCCTGCTCAAATTTTAAATTCGTTACTCCAGCCCACACATCAAATGCTTTCTTCGCTAGTTCTATGTACGTGTGATTCGCCAAGCTGTAATGCCATTTTAAGACATCTTTATTCCATTTGTGTGGCGATAATGTGAATGTAGGATAGTCAGCAACACCACAACGACGTTTGTTGATGAATTCCATAGTATGTTCATCTATCTCTCCCCCACTATTGCTGATATTGTAATACTCTTGAAAAATTCTAAGTGAATCGGTCAAGACTTCTGGTTTCACACTAGCTAATCCGTTATCACTCACATTCAGGTAACCATAATGTTGAAGATATTTAGCTATGCAATTAATGCGGTTATTATCAATGCTTACACCGATGTTAAGCCCTAGCTCGGTGAGAAGCAAGACTAAAAGTATGATTCTCATGATGCAATCAATAAGACGTGAATCACGATGTCACATTCACAATACACAGTCAAGTAACTGATCGACTCCTAACCACCTTCTCCGTTGGGTAAAAAATAGTCTAATCCTGAAATGAAAATGATAAGTATTTTTTAAAATTATGTATTATCACTCGATTCACCATACTCAGGATAAGATATTTTTCTGCTTAAGACTGCATCTTTAAGATAAACTGGTTTTCTAGTAAACTTAACTCTGGCACTTTGTATATTGAATTGAGTATGACGAGATACATGACATCGTTCATACACAGAAAAAAGAGGTCTAGTTGTGCATTTAGAACACCAACAATTATAATTTTGGATAAACTCTGAAATGAGATATTCGACATGTGTTATAATATAGTGATATTCTTCAAAAATTATATCATGATTACTTAATCTTTTTTCATAGTCTTCAACATCCTTGATTGATGTTTGTAAAGACCAAAAGCAACTCCAACACAACCTTAGTATAGAACCATTATTATTACTGGTAATGACATGACACTTTTTTCTAACAGTAAAAGGGATCATGCTGAATAGAATAGATTCATAATGAATATGTTTATGAAAAAACGTTTTAAGGTTTAGAGTCATGAGTAGAAAGAATTCGTTATCGTCAACACATAGCTCCTGATCACGATTAATAAATTTAATAAGTCCAGCAACTGCAGCAAGTTCAGTACATTTATCTATTGTAGGAATCAACTCTCCAGTCATGAATTCACGTTTAGTTATTCCAAGTTGGGATACAAACGTTTGAATAGCGCAAATTCTCGGTCTATAATTTTTAGTTAACCAAGTGTTTAAAGGAGCGTAGCTTGGTAGATACATGGACTTTAGTGCTGTTAAAGCTAGAGACTTTAAGCTGTACGCTTGGTACATAGTTTTGAACAAAGGTGACACGTCCGTAATTTTAAAGTCTTACCAGCTCCAGAAGATGATGGGTGTGATGCTAAGAAACACTGATGTGCTTCTATCGAACGTTGAGATACAAGTGACTCCTTCTCTATCTTTTATTATTTTTAATGAAATTCTCCTCCTCCTCCTCCTATCTGGATAGGTACTATCTGCTACGGTGGAGGGATATTTCCTTTGTGCGCGGAGTAATCCCGTCATGACTAATGACACGCCTTATTTCGAAAGTATGTCAACGAAAATAAAGAATATCACGTATCGCATTTCCTCGCCGCTTGAATGAGTTCAATGAAAAGCAGTCAAGGTTGATGCAATGGATCTATAACCTTTAGAATATAGAGGCAGAGAATGTACTTTGTACGCTTCGGTCATGAGTAATGTCACGTCTAAGACTGATTTCGAAAGTATGTCAACGAAAATAAAGAATATCACGTATCGCATTTCCTCGTTGCATTATAGCTTTCTAAAGAGTTCAATGAAAATCAGTCAAGGTTAATGCAGTGGAGACTGACTACACTATGAGATTTCAGTCATAGTTTCTTTAGTATATAAACCGAGGCTTGGATGGCAATTTCATCAATTCAACGAGAAGTCAACAAGACGAGAAGACAACAAGACGTTCAATCAAACGTTCCACATCAAACTTTAAGTGAGTATACTTCGAATCTATTTTTTACACTTTAAGTATATACGATAGTAAATTCAACTAAAGAAGATACATTAACTTTTCGTTTCATATCAATTAAAGTATATACTGATACTTATCGTTTCATGTGAACTTTCAACGTAGAATGTTCATCACATTTAAGAAATTGCACCCGTTCGCAGTTGTTCCTAAACCTTCTTACGATTGTCCTGCTGGATATGATATAAGCGCTATTCAGTCGGATATAATTCCTAAGCGAGGACGAGGATTAATAAAAACAGGCTTCTCCCTTAAAATCCCTAAGGGTTTTTATGGTAGACTTGCCTCTCGCTCTAGTCTATCGTTAAGGTATGGGATAGAAGTGGGAGCGGGTGTGATCGATCCAGATTATAGAGGAGAAATAAAGGTTCTCCTCTATAATCATAGTGATGAAGATTTTATGGTGAATCGTGGGGATCGTGTTTGCCAAATCATCCTCGAAAGAATAGCCACAGATATAACATTTGTGGAGGTGACCGATGACGCTCTGTCTCAGACAAGCCGAGGCGAGGGTGGTTTTGGTAGCTCTAATCATCCTCCGGTTTACTGATGTGAGTGTTTCAATCGTTAGCTATTTAAACCTCTCATGGTTCATTTTAAGTTAATTTATATTTTTCCTTCAAAGGATGGAACCCAACAACACCACCGCTACCAGTACCGCCACCACTACCGCCACTGCCACTACATCGACGTCGTCCTCCTTCTCATTAGTAAGTTTATCTGTTTCTACATCTTCTTTATCAAATATCTGGTGATATATCTAATTGAATCTCCATTTATTATTACAGAACAACTTACGTGCGAGGCTGCAATCTGCAGAAGAGCAGTATCGCTTCCTGAAAAAGGAAGCGTTGGAGGAGGGCGAGAGATACAGGGTAGAGCGACTTGAAAAAGTCACTACCCGGTATGGAGATGGAATTCTGGCAGTAATTAAATTTGGGGGGAGTGATAGGAAGCTTTTCCTCCCCCGAATCTATGAGATGTCGGGGGGGGAGATAATGAAATATAATTACAGTGAGGAAAAATTTTACATAGAAAAAAAAAAAAATTTAATAAAAATTGTTTAAGAAAATGTTTGTTTTTAATCCACATCCCTCGAAAATTTTCCATATCCTAGTTAGGTTCAAAAATTCTTGTAAAAAAAAGAAAAAATTACTTAAAATTAAAATTATAAATTAGAGTCAACTTTTACCTTAACACTACTTGATTTGGTAACTTCCTATAAATCAAATGGTACGAGTATCTTATATTCAATGCTCTTAAAAATTATTTCTCACTTGAGTTAATAGTATCATAATTCATTTCATGTAAAAATATTCTCACATCTCTCACTCAGATAATAGACCCTCGCACCCTTTTTGTTAGCTAGGTGATACAGTCTTTCATCACTAGACATCGACCCAATCGAAAAAGTTTTAGAAAATCTACTACAAGAAGTGTGTAAGAGACATATGATACTTCCATCGTGAGTCTTATCTCTGCTGTGTGGATCTTTTACTGTTAATTTAAGCTACATTTTTTTTTGGTTAAAACGAATTCTATTCGGCTTCAAAATTTCAAATCTGATTTTGTGCGGAGAATATTGCTGCCTGTACGCTTTCTTCAATTCCACCGGACATAGCCTCAATCAATTCGTACGAATCTTCACACGCCCACATGTGAACGATTGCATAGTCATCAAAATGTTTACTAAATTTTTTGGCTCGGGAGTTAGAAAGAAACGATAATGTCATCGCAAGTTTGCTGTTCGTCGGCGGAAACTGGACAGAATACGAAGGATGCGAGCGAAGGATGTCAATCGTGATGGAGTCTCCCGCGAACGAGCCACGTAGGAAGAAGAGTAACCGGAAAAGAAGAAATCTCCCGCCGCAATTTCAGAAAGACTTTCATCATTAACGAGCGAACTAGAGAAACTGTTCGAGATTCTAATTCCTCAAGATGTTGAAATAAACGTTGAAATAAACTTTAGGTAAAAAAAGATTGAGAGCGAAAGTGGGGTGGGGGGTGTGGAAATTGTGATCGAATGGAAACTGGATGTTTGCGGCTTTTTTTTGCGCGGGAATTGAGGGTGAAATGTAAGTTTTCAGTCAATCATCATGCAGTCGTCGAGTGGAGAGGTTCTGGAGCAGCAGTCTTCCCCGCCGAAGAAGAAAGTGGCGGGCGAGAAGAGGAAGTCGAAAGAGTACGTTCGACCCGTCCCGACCCGTAAGAAGAAGAAGAGCGAATGGGAGGAGTTTCACAACAATCTTAAGGAGCAACTCACTCTTTTCGCGGAAGGAAAGAAGAAGGAGGGCGATTGGGAGGAGTTCTGCAGCTGTTATACGGACGCTATAGCTCTTCTCAGGGGAGAAGCGAGGTTGAGGAAAGAAGAGGACGATTGGTTGGAGTTCCACCATATTCTCGAGAACACGATAGATCTTTTTCTTCGAGAGAAGAGAAGGAAGGAAAAAGAGAAAAAAGCAGGTTGCCCGATCGTTTCCCCCCTCTCCATTTCCCTATCGCTAGTGATTTCAAGAGCCTGTACTGCCGCGGCGCCCCGCTTAATTCCGACAAGTCCAAACAGGTTCACATCGCTTGGCAATTCCAACCCGGTGTGGTGGACGTGCCTACGCGAGATTGCTGCATCGACTGACCGAGAGTGATGAAGCGGGTGGACTCGATATTTTTGAATCTGACCTAGATATATTCTTTCTGCGCGAGCATGAAATTAGTGCCTACTTAAACAATTCTGTGGAATTAAAACCCATCGCTAATCCGAATTGCTCATGGAAAATGCAGTGCACAGACTTGCGGTTCAACACGTGAGAATCACGTTTGGCGCTTGGCAGACTACCCATGTATTCACTCCCTTCCCGTTGGACCCCCTGCACAACGAAGGGTGGGCGAAGTTATTGTCGACTTCCAGGCGGGAGTTGATGGAAAACTATTTGTAATTCGGGAGTTGGCCATCAAACGGAGAAATTCGCATGTGCGATTAAAAATTGTTCAAATTTGAAAAAGTGGATTCGTGAAAACGTACGTCGTGAGAAATTCCACGCGAAATTGAAGTGTATCTGATGGACTCAAAGTGATAAATTTGAAATGGACTCAAAGTTTTTGTCACGTCTACTACGATAAGTGATAAATTATGTATGTCAATTGAAATATTCTTGAAAATAAATTACTCTAAAAAAGATGTTTTATCTTCTTATTTTACCCACCATATATAATTATTAGGAGAGGTTTAATCAAAATAAAAAGTCATCAATCCTTCAAACATTTTAGATTTATTATTTCAATATATTTTTCACATTTATTGGAAATATTCGATATATGGCTAATAAACGTCTCTTTTTGAATACTTGAAAGTGAACACTAACGTCTTCACGAGGGTATCCTTCTCGCCTGGCACGGGTGAGTAGTCAATCAGAGATTTCACGTTATCGGTGCACAGCACGGGTTTCGAAAGCGATGTCCCCTTTGAAATGAGGTAGCCGGAATCCAAACAATCGGTATTCTCCTGGACGCTGAAAATGTCGACGGTGAGGATGGGCAATTGCTCCTCTGCGTTTCTGCGCTCATTCGGATCCTCTATAGTTTCCAGTGGAACGATGTTGAATCTCTGGTACACACCTTCCGAATTTTTGAATCCGGAAAAGGGAATTTTGCTCCCAATCAAAGACGCCGTTCGATCCCCGACACGAAAATCACAAATGTGCCTTTTGCCGAATTCTAGGGTCAGGGAGAAGTCGGTCCCGGGCAGGTCGGTGGGCAGCAAGATGTCATAGTGGTCATCTCCAGTCTTCTCCACGCTGATGACGCGATCACCCAATTTGGCCGTGGGCCGGGCTATTAACCATCCCCAAGGAGGAGGGGCATAACGAGACGTCGCTCGCACCACCTGCTTCTTCACCAACGGCTGCTTCGGTCCCTCCACCACCTTTTCCTCCTCCTTCTTTGTCGACACCTCCTCCTTGGACATCTCCTCCTTAGGCACCTGCTCCTCGGGCACCTCCTCTCCCATTCCCTCCGGTAGATTCCCGCTAATTTCCATCTCGTACGGTCCTTCCTCCTCGACGTTCGACTCGACAATAAAGCGAAAGAGAGAGGCCTGCTGAAATCGCTCCATCTCCCTCCTCCTCCTCATCTCCGATCAGTTCATCCCCTCCCATGCCCCCCCCCCCCCCCCCCCCCCCCCCCCCCCCCGCCTTTGTACCGCGTGCAGGAGGTTACGGACAGAATGTGCTCTGGCTGAGATGTTTCACAACAAACCGTACGTGTAGTATGGAAGGTCGTCATTTTAGAATGCAACAGTCAGCTGCACGCTCTTGCATTCCGATCGTGAGCGAGGCAGGCGGCGACTCGTGCTGTCCTTGCAAGGGAGAGAGAGTGACTAAAGTATTAGGACGCGACCTCAAATAGAGAAGCAAGTCCATGACTGTTTCGATATGCTACATATTTTTCATTTCGGACTGGTGGTATCATTTTGGAATATAGATGAGTAAATCATTTGATGCGCGTTGATTAGTGCTATCCAACGGTTATATTTTATCTAAGTTAATTAGTATACTAAGTTAGAATGTTTTTCGGCTGTTGTGGGTTGAATATTCACTTTGTCGTAAAGACAAAGATATCATTTGATGTGGGTTTATTTGGGCTATCAGATGGTGCCGTTATATTTTATCTAAGTTAATTAGTATGCTAAGTTAAAATGTTTTTCGGCTGTTGTGGGTTACAGTCAGAATGTGCTCTGGAAGACGTTTCAGAAGGATATGTCATGCAGCCTAGAAGATGTTTACGTACGAGGTTGCCTTGACGGTCCGCATTGAGAGTGAGTGGGTTATTGAGTCAACGTTAGATGACGTATACGGAACTAATAGAACGCGGTCACAAAGAGAGACTGGGCGGGGTACGGGTGGGGATACTGCGTCGTTGTTGAGCTCAAGGTCAAGGCTGTCCTAAAAAATACATTCCTCTTCTACTTGCGTCGTGCATTGTGTCGTCCTTTGTTCATTCGCCTTCAAATATATGCTATATCTTTTATAATATCTGATAATTTATGTCATGTGAATGATAATACGGTAACGGAGGAAATGGAACCTAGAGACGCACTAAGCTATAATAGAATGTAAAAAAACTTTTGATCAAGTCGGTAAAAATATTTAATCGTCATTGATGGAGAAAATAATATTTTAAACTTCGGAATTAAAAAAAACACATTAAAAATTCCAAACTTGTAATTGATACGTAGAAAAAGTAAATGGCGAAATTGTCCTAAACCTGTTGGACAATTGTGCAGTACTTCATCAGTAGTGTTTTTAACCTCTGCGACTGATTAAGGGAATGAAGGACCACTTTTCACCTTGCCATAAAATTTGGATGGTCGGAATACTTAGGAACAAGGCTGTTAGCCGTCGCGCTGGTGATTTTGCAACATAGAGAAGATTAATTGCTAAATGTTATTCATAAGCTAATAGAATAAGACGCATATCCTGAACATATTATTAGCCAAAAATAACAATGCCATGCTTAATAGATCATCCGAAACGAGCAAACATTTTTATCGAAAATCACATGCTACATTTAGTATCTTATTTCCAATAAGTACGATGTGTCACAACCTACGAACAATACAAAGGTTTAGCTAATTAAATTTATATTTAACAAATTATGTGTAGAACTATTTGGAGATCCTTACAAGGAATTACTTGAAGAGAAATTTGAATAAAATGTTACAAAGTTATGGTCGTTTCCACTATGGTATATGGATTAAAATGCTTGTCAGCGAGACAAATAGATCTAAAACCATAAGAAGCATCGGAATGAAATTTCCCCGATCAGTAATATGCAGTACCAAATCAGATGGATAAAGCAATTTGGTCATATAAATGATTTCTCTTTTCCGGCGTATTATGTTAAGTCTTCTCAGGTTTTCCACCAGGTCATTGGTTAGCAAGCGTTTCGATGACTGCCTCCGCCGCCATCCTCATGGCATGTAGATGGAAAATCCTGCGTCTTACACAGAAGCCAACGGCTGGGGTCAGGTCAAATTTAATTAACTGGCACTAATTTTTGTCCTTTTGCCTTAATTTTGCGGAACCCATGTTTCCATGCTTCGCTTTGCGCGTAGCCATTGTCAAGGTTGAAAATTTTAATTTTTATCCGGATCTCAATCGCCTACTTCGTCAAGCGGTCCAGTTAACCGTTGGGTCGACTAAGTAATTGTGTGTCGTTAAATAAAATCCCATGGTCTCTGCTGATACTGTGGTCTGCCACCGCTCACTCACCGCACTCACGCTGGATCTCAGTGGAAATTTCCCCTCGTGAATTTTTTGCAGCCCGTCAACTCTGAGTGGAACTGGAACCTGTGCCTGTGGTACGAGTGTCTTTGTCTCTGCCTGTAATTCGCGTTTCTTTATCAGCTCGATTGCCTTCCTTATTCTCTTCTCCGTGGGGTCACGATTGAGCAGACGGTATGCACTTTTCTGGAGAGCATCTTGAATTTTACGATAGTAATCCAGCCTTCGCATTCTTCCACAGGCTGTTGACGGCATTCCGTTCCTTCCAAGTCTATTTAGGTTTGGTGCAACGGCTCTTTTGAGGACTGTTGCAACTTTGTTGCGGATCTCGTTGACTGCTTCTCATGGTATCCGAGTGGTATCATGCCCTGGATTCTCATGGTTTCTGCATGCCCAGAGGACGATGGTGGAGACAGTCATCAAATCGTCGGCCTGTCTTTCAGAGTATCACGATCGATGGAAGACACCACGTAAAAGCTAATCAAGGTGCCCCCTGTTTCCATTCGAATGGTACAGAGAGACTTGATGAAGTGGGCAGATTTTTTTATGCGATGTTCACACATTCCCACTGAAGGTGATAAGAGGCCTGTTAGGTATTTGGCAAGGGAATTGGTAGGCGAATTGATGTCACTCACGATGGATGTCAGTGGTAATCCCAGCTTGTGAATTTTTTCCCTGACCTGGTGGAAAATTATAGAAGATTTTTTACAGACATTTAAATGTGGTCATAATACGAGAGTCAGATACTGAATCCGTTACCCAAAACATTGAGGGATTCAAAGCAAAAAAGACAGAAAATATTTTGAGCATGCCAAAAGGGAGAATACCATGGAAAGGTATGGAATATTAGCCATCAGGAAACAAGGGTCGGAAGGCGGAGGTTCAAATGGTGAAAAGGAAGCCCGAACAGGCCAATAGCTTTATCCTAGAAAGAAGAAGATAAAGAACTGAAATTTATGACGAGAGGTTGCTGTTATCTTTTTGGAAAAATTGAATCACACTAGACCAACAATCAGAATGATTGTCACCCATTTCGCCTGGTAACTTCATTGTGAATTTTCTCTGAATGATATGTGCTGCAATACTTATTCCATGAAAACAAGGCAATATGTTTGGTGATTATATTCCCTAAAATTTTTATTTCACTGAGCTAAATTCGGAATGAATTATAAAGTTGATAAATCTTGTAAGATGAGCATAGTTTCTGGCTCAGTTTTGGGAGATATTACGATGTGCTTATTTGAGATGTGAACAATCATCTCCTACCACTTCTACGCCTTTGCGCAAGAAAATAGCATTTTTATTAAATTCTCCAGCGCAAGTGACTGCCACCATTTCTAGTGTGCCCATAAATTGAAAAATCGCACGAGCGTATTTCATTGTTGCCGTCCATGTGCTTTGCGGGGATTTCCTTTTCTTGTCCTAGGTCCGATTCTTCTATCATCCGACATAGCGGCGGAAAATTTGTTTTAGCAGATGAGCATATATTGGCGAGGAAACTACAAAAGGGTTTATGTTACCTTTTCTGATGGTAGGAAGTTTATCCTGCCGAAGTATACTCACCCAATAATTATGCCGTTTACATTTATGGGCGATAGAGAAATAGCATACTGTAATTACCCGATGATTCAGTGCTCTAAACTGCCTCTGATAAAACTGAGCATGGCATGGCGATTGTGGGCGAAAGTTTGTGGCTGAATTTTTGGTGCATGGTTTTTCCAATGTGCTTAGTTTGCAAGCGTTTGTTCATAGTTTGAGACTTATTTGGCCGTAAAATATGTTATCTCTCGGTAAATTGCCCAGATGTGTTATCGGGAAATTAATCGGCTAGATATACCTTTCCAGGATATTGAAAAAAGAGCAACATTGAGTTTTCCGATGAGTAACTGAATCTGTCAGATATCTTTACGGCGGAAAAACCGGGCCATAGTCACCTCAATCGGTCAATGCCCATAGTTATGGTGGAGCCTCTCTTAAAGGCGAGAAAACTCGATTTTTTTCTCTCCCCATCCATCACGTTCCTACATTCGCTCGAGGGGTGATCTGGACGGTCGACACTTGGCTCTCCCAACGGACCACGGGGCCCCAAACCTGTCCTCGATCTCCGAGGCCTCAAAAATTCCCTTCCCCTTCTGATTCCAGCTACGGACACTTCCATAAGCTTTGACGCACCTTTATTGTGATGCGGAAACTGGACTGCCATGTGCGGAGGAACTGGTTTGAAGTGCGGTTTGAATGGGATATTTATGACGTCCGCAGTGTAGAAGGCAGATTCTCCTTTGGGGAGTTACGGTTCTATCACACATATCGAATACATAAAAATGGAGTGCTGTCTGTGTGTTCGTTTCTCTTCCCCTCCCCAACTACTGAACCGACTCACCTGATATTTTTTACGATTCTAGTGTTGATGGCAGGAGGAGCTAAAAGCTGTACAAAAAAGACCTCTGAGGCTCGAGGGCCGTGGTGACCCGAAATAGAACTCTGAAATCAGTGCTGACGTTCGTTTTTCCTATTTTAAATCACCTTAAATAAAGGTATCAATATGAAGGCATTACTATCAGCGTTCCGTAGCCCTTAACAACGTTCATTCGTTGTGCCAGGAGTGAAGGGTTAGAATTAAATATCAGCAAATTCATCACAGTTCACTTCCTGCGAAAGTCGTCACATAAATGCCATACTTATACTGTGGATGGAGAAAACATAAAAACTTCAGATACAGTAAAATATCTTGGAATTACTTAAACTTCTGATATATCTTTGGGGTTACAAATACAAAACATACTAGGTATAGCATTAAAAAAACTAAGTTTTGTTAAACGTATAATAGAAAGGTCCTCAGATGAAAAAGTCAAAGAGAGATGCTACTTCGCTCTGGTTAAGCCGCACATCGAATACACCGCGAGCATTTGGGACCATGGTCATAAAGATTTAACCAAAAAAATTAATAAAATACAAAGGAAAGCAGCGCGCTTCGTTAAAAACTTCTACGAGCGAACATATAGTGTCTCACAACTTTTAGAGGGATTAAGGTGGGAGCCCCTAGAGACTCGGAGGCTACATGCTAGGCTTAGCTTGCTTGAGAAATTCAGAACTGATATTTTTCAGAGCGACAGAGAGAATATTATCATGACTCCTCACTACAGCTCTAGGTCTGCCAGATGCGATAAAATAAGAAAGATACACTGCCGAACAGATAGGTACAAAAACTCATTCTTTCCGCGCACAATAAGCGACCATAATAAAAATTGAGCTCCACTAAATACACTCCTATATTACATGTCACCATTTCATCTTCCAAAAACTTACATCTTTACACATCTGGTGACCTAACATTCCCTGCCATACGCCCATGCAGCGGCTCTTAGGGTATTATGTAGATGTAGAAGACTGAAAGATATAACATTTATTTCCTGTAATGGATGTTTTGTGCGCTTCGTATTGTTTGAAAATTATATTCTTGACGAAAAATTTCAATTGCCTTTATAATCACTTGTAGTCATGATAAGGTTAAAATTTTCTTTATCGGATGGCTAAATGTTTGTAAAATGAAATTCTTTCGAATGATTATCTTATATACTTCGCGTTTGCTGAAAGTTTACGTTTTTATGACGAAAACGCTCAATGTTTTGGAACATTTCACTCGGGCCTTTCGTGGCATATCTACTCTGTGAATAAAAATAAAGTGATGACTGCATGTTCGTTACTCTAATCCTCGAAAACTACTGAATAGATTGAGCTGATATTTTATGAGATAATGGCCTATTTACAATATTGATCTAAAGTCTATATAAAAAATACCTATAGATTCAAGAACTCCATGGATCCTCAGTGTTTACTCCCATGAGGGGAGGATTGAAATTTTTGCAGAGGTTTTGTTTCTGCTCTATTCGAGTTGATTCTACTAAAGATAGAATGTTGAAAATTTCACTATCAAATTGGTGAAATATCTAAAAATGAATTTCTTGCAACCAATGTTAATATTTAATATTTACACAAAAAACGTTTTTATGCAAATGTTCTTAATTTTCTTTCATTTCAGCATTAGCATCTCTCTTTGGCAATTTGAAAAATACCTTTGAACGGGATAATAGGCCCGGGCCTTTTATGGCTTGTCTACACTGTATACGAAGATACGAAGAAGTGGTGATGTATATTTCTTACTCTTTTTCTCAAAAACTACTGAACCGGTTGACCTGAGTTTTACATTATTCTAGAGTATACGTTAACTTTTGCTATTGGCTTAATATAAAATGTCTCTAGGCCCCTGTTTTGCTTTAAAAAACAACATGATATCTAGATACAGGGTAGAAATACTGATGGTAGGATGACAGAAATATTATAACATATCATTACTGTAATCCTGTAATCCAGAAAGATTATGATATATCATTCCTGCTATGTTGTTTTTGCTTAAAAATTCGTTTTAAATTCGAAGAATATCAATTTTCTCCACTTTTTATCAATGGAATATTTCCTTGTCAACCTGAGCTATGGCAAGGAACGGGAAAGTTTGCCTGGTCCTTTTATGTGATACATTAATTTGAATGAACGCAATTAGCAAATTAAATTGAGATTTAGGTATCGATATTATGTCTTCCTATCTCTCTATGTGCCATACACGGCTTTACATGGTATATGCATTAAGCACGTCACATTGATTCTTATAATTTATTGGAAAATATATCTTGGAATTACCCTAACATCTGATATATCGTGGGGATTACATATACAGAACATATGAGGTGCAGCATTAAACAAGCTAGGTTTTGTTAAACGTATAATTGGAAGGTCCTCGGATGATACAGTCAAAGAGAGATGCTACTTCTCTCTGGTTAGGCCACACCTCGAATACGCCGCGAGCATTTGGGACCATGGTCAAATAGATTTAACCAAAAAAAATAATAAAATACAAAGGAAAGCAGCGCGCTTCGTTAAAACTGCTACGAGCGTACATATAGTGCCTCACAACTTTTAGAGGGATTAAGGTGGGAGACCCTAGAGACTCGGAGGCTGCACGCTAGGCTTAGCTTGCTTGATAAATTCACAACTGATTTTTTTTAGTGTGGCATAGAGAATATTAAGATGACTCCTGACTACATCTCTAGGTCTGACAGATGCGATAAAATAAAATAGATATTTGCCGAGCAGATAGGTACAAAAACTCGTTCTTTCCGCAAACAATAAACGACCACAATAAAAATTGATCTCTACTAAATACACTCCTATAATAGATATCACCATTTCATCTCCAAAAAACTTACACCTTTACACGGCTGGTGATCTAACACCCCCTGCCACACGCCCATTCAGCGTCTCGAGGGTATTATGTTGATGTAGATTATTAGGGACCTACACAGGTGCGTATCGCTGGCGCTCCAGTATGCTTAGTATATCGCTTACTACGCATAATATGCTCACTGCTAAAGTCCGAAAGGTTAATACACCCATTGAACCAAATTCAGTGCTAGAGTTCAAGAGGAACGGTTGATTTTCCAATTGGTACTAAGTAACCAAGCAGCGATTTCACTTTAGCATCCGAATGAATTCACAAATGAGCCCTTTATCTTGACACTAAGCGCGTAGGTACAAGATAGTTACCTATATCATTACGTGTAAATGAGTGATGTCTGTTCGTCCAATGCGAACAAATTCCTGTCAAAGTAATCCCATTATAAATATTTGTATAGATAATTTTGACCCCTTGCGGGCTCTTTTCTTTTAAAAATTTATTTGAAATTAATAATCACACAAATTAAGCTGCTATTTATTACAGTTACTGTTTTAAAACTAAATATTTTCAGTGATAGAGCTTAATCACCAAAACTGGTGGTTTCTATTTAATGAAAAGAATTAAGGATTTCTTTGAATTTGCACATTTCTTTCTATGTGCGAAATCCAATTCTATTTTTAATGTAAGCAGTGAGTATTTGCCCGTACCTTCAATGGTCATTTCTTTTCACGCTAATAGGGTGCGTCATTTGGAAAACTGTATTCTCGGACTGTATGGTTCAAATAGATGATTACTTTATGGGACAGTAATTTTATTTATGAGATTATTTATTTAGGCCTCATAATTTGTCTTTTTTGTATAAATGCTAAAATTTGCAATTCATTTCTCGATTGATTAAAAAAATTTAAAGAATGTTTAACGTTCACATCAGTATGACTGCAAAGAAATCTTTGAACGAGAAAAGTATTGTTATTTCTTATTATCTGTTTTATTTATAAAAATTGTCTCTTACTGAATAAATGTAGTACATTAACGTAACTTATGCGCATGTATGACGAAATATTATCAAATATAGCTAAGCGGTCCATAAGAAAGTTTATTCATTAGGTAAGTAAAACCATAATGTCCTGAATATTTCATTTAAAACAAGTTAGAATTTGAGACATATTTTTTGCTTATAATATCCTTTTATATGATATTTTCACTAATATTCATTTAATTAATTGAACCGAAATATTTAATTTTGCAGTAAAACATTCAATGAATATTTTCTTAATTTATAAAACTGCCGTAAAATTAATATGTGTATATGTACACGTTCGGTTAGCGTCACAACGCATTTGAAAAGAACAAGAACATTACGGCTGCATAATATATTTCACACATATTTGACAATAAGGCAAGAGTAAGTTTAGTTTTATTAATTGATGTATGAAGTGAATTGTAACAATATTCAACGAAATATTAGGAAGTAAACACAAGTGGCCTGAGAGACCACGTGTTTTTTGTTTACGTTACAAGAAAGGCTATCTGTGGTAACGGGATAAGATATAGATCTACCTCAATGGAATTTTTCCAGAGTTAAAGGTATGAATAAATATTATGGATTTAAATGTTTGGAATCATTGCCTTGGAAATATGTTGCCTCAATTTCCAAATTCAGTTCACTCAGTCCTTGGCGCCACTTAGAAAAAAGTCTACTCAGTCGAATCGTAAATAGCCGTTGTTAATTGTTGCTAACGTGAGACTGCGGCGAATATTCATTAACGATTGAAGAGATAATAACTACTTGATGCTGTGAATGATAGCTGACTATTTGTTAGACCAAAAAGTTTCTTTGTAAATACTAGAGAGGAAATATCTACTACAGAAAATGTGGAAGGCATATGAAATTTACATCGTAAGTCTTTTCTCTGCTGTGTGAATCTTTTACGGTTAATTTACAGATACTTTTATTGGTTAATTACCTGTTGAGAGCCTTAGGAATCAGAAGGTACGATCTAGATAGATTGATGTGGATGTTTACGTGTAATTTACTATTCATGTGTGGCCTCGGAGTTGGTTCTACAATCTCTCCTGTATTTTTTATTAAAATGATAATCATTGGCGCAATTTCTCATCCATAGATGATATTATCAGATCTTGGTTTTCAAAGCCTTATAGTACTTGCATCCGTCTTCTAATTATTTCCACTTTTTTCACCTCTTATTATTATTAAATTGCCGTTGAATGATACTCGCTAAGTGCTAAGAGGTTAATTGTGAATTAGTATAATTAAATTTGGAGAGAAATTAAATATATTTGCAGACCGGGCTGTATTAAAAAAGTGTGTAATTACGTCTCGCGTGTAATATTACATTTTTTATCCACTGAAATATGAATACTGGTAAGTAAAACCGATTTACGATCTGCGGACTGTATTTACATTTGAATTGTGGTCTTTCATCTGTAGACGGCTACTTAATCGAAAAAGTTGTTTGTTTACGGGATTCTAGGCAACAGTTTTTGGCGACGAGTCGAGAATCCATAATTTATATTCATGGTAAATAGAATAACACACCTTCATATTTTCCTCAGATTTTATATTTTCCTCATTTATTATATTCGAAAATACCATCTTCAGCGCTTACGCTATCATCCTGTACAATGTAAATAATTAACACAACGTTGCATTTTTCGTAGATTATTTCTACTCGTAGACAATATGTGCAACCCTGGAGATTGTATGCATTGTGTTTTGCGATGACGTAACAATAGAAACCGGTGGTGCGGAGCATGATGAATCTGCGGAAAGGCCAAGGTTATGCTCTTCTTTTAAAAATGATTTACTTTACGCCATTCACACGCACCCATACAATGTTATAAATGAGATTTGGTCTGAATAAGTCAGTTAGGTGAAGTGAGAAGGATGGTAGATGATCGGTATACATGGCGTTCAAGA
Source organism: Ceriagrion tenellum (assembly GCA_963169105.1). NCBI lineage: Eukaryota > Metazoa > Arthropoda > Insecta > Odonata > Coenagrionidae > Ceriagrion > Ceriagrion tenellum. Next base: position 186,406,856 of record OY720632.1, on the reverse strand, counting down.
CCATGCCTTTATCAGCATTTTACACAAGTTGAATTTCATAATATATTTTCTATGTTTCCATCCCCATGTAAGCAGGTCTTAAATTTTCCTTTACCAATTTCTCTCATTCGCATCCATTTTCATCCATTCAGAAATTTTGAGAAATCTCTTGCCCTTACTCACGGGACTTATTCTCAATAATTCCTTCTTTTCCGTGGAATCCGTCTTCATTACTCATCGCCAGTTTCTGTTGAATATATTTATTGTGATTGCCTCCGATTTGCATTCTCAGAAGTGCTTTACCTCGTGATGTTTTGACGAAATTGGCTGTCTAAGGAAAAACAATGTGGAATCGGATTCTTAGGAGAGATATATGTATTCAATGTGCAATTTTTTTATTACTATCTACAAATTTTCAGCGCTTTGTATAACATGAGGACGATACATATTGTGAAAAGTTATGTAGCTATAAACAAAAAACACTAGGGTATTTAAAATGGTGATTTTATATTAACTATATTTTTCAAAGAACCACGTGACTAGCCGCGCAGTTACTTGTGATCACACGATTGTGTGAAACTCACAGTGGAAAAATCATTCGCCCGGACTGGGAATCGAACCCAGATCCCTCGATTTCGCGCCGAGTGTTTTAACCATTTTAGCTACCCAGGCATCCTCTTCCACTGTGAATCTCATGGGGACTCGTGGGGATGCACTGGCACCATATGCACGGTACCTGTGAGGACTACTTTTTCCAGTCCCCATGAGAGTCACAGTGAAAGAGGTAGCGTAATTGGTTAAAGAACTCGGCGCGAAATCGAGGGATCTGGGTTCGATTCCCAGTCAGGGCGAATGATTATTCCAATGTGAATTTCGCATAATCGTTAAATAAATTTGCATCTCACAATTTTGTTTTGGATTCAATTAGTCAAATATTTCCAGATATTGCTGTACAATCATGTCCTACCTCTCTGATTCACCGTAAGTTTCGATTTTTCTTGCAATTTGTGTTTACCATACAGCTGAAGGAGTTACCTCAGAAGAATTTAAGGAACACTTTGCCAATTCTGAAATCAAAGAGCTTGCAACACACTTCATTACCGAAATATTAAAATTTTATGAAAAAACATGCCCTTTAATACCTTCCCGCTGTTACGTTTTGCTTCGCTCCCTTATGTGAAGCTTGCGGTATTAATTCGCAGCATATCCAACGAGCTATAATTAATACTGCGCATCAAGGCATCATTCCAAAATTATAAATTTAGAAGGGGAATTACAAGGAAAATTCTCAATCCTTCGATTCTGAAATCCAATTGTGGCGCGTGAATGGTCGTATCACGTGATTGGACCGAGAAAAAGAAACGGAAATACTTCCTTTCATATGATATTTCAGTTTTTTCCCGTTTTTCCAATTTCAGTTTTTTTATAAATTGTTTTATACTAACCGCATGAAATTATTTTTAGTGTATTCATAATTGCTGAATACGGATATTTATATAAAATTTAAAAAATATGATATGAGATATGAAAATCTATTGACTACCTTTTGGGTTGCCGCGGATGCTTCGAGGGGAGGGATAATAGGACACAATCCCCATGTAAAGGAGAGGGAATAGGGATAAGAAATAGTGGCAAGGAGTAGGTTAAGCATTATTGATGAAACTCTGAGTGTGATTTCTCTCTATTTATTTGGCCCAATTGATGTCTGTAGCGTCATTATTGAGGTGCATAGATCTATGGATATTAGGTTCATGATACAGAGACCAATAACGAACACTAAGGTGAAGACTCTTAATAAGGTTTTATTTCAAGACCTATGGTCTAGAAACCTTGATAAAAACGCTGTAAACATTGAAATCAATCGGTTTCATTTAATTTTGTAGAATTGTGTAAAGTGTTACATTAATAATGGTTAACAAATTGCAGAAAATTTTCATCAATAAAACTACATCAATATTATCTATTTGTATTTGTGTGGATGGAGAACATCTGGAGTAGGGAAAACGATTAAAGTACCTGGAAGCCGAAGTGACGGAGGACTGGAAGAGTGAAATGGAAATATGAACAATAATTGCTATGGGTAAGGAAGCTTTTAGGAAGAAAAAGACTATACTAAATAGTAAAATGGAGCTGGAACTGAAGAAGAGAATCGTCAAGTGTTTTGTTTGGAGTGTGTTTTAGCATGGTGGGGAATCGTGGACGATGACGGAAAAAGATAGAAAAAGGATAGAGAGTTTAGAAATGTGGATTTGGAGGAAAAGCTCAACATCTGTGGTCTGATAGGATTAGGAATGCAGAAATGTTGGAAAGAATAAAAGAAGGAAGAGATCTCTGAAAGACAATTGAAGATAGGAAGAAGAACAGGATTGAACATGTACTGAAAAGGAAATGTTTGTTACGAGATGTACTGAAAGGAATGGTGGATGGAACCCGCGAAAGAGGAAGGAAGATAAGAAAGATGATTGATGACCTGAAGGATGGAGGGAGTTTCAGAGAGCTGAAGAGGAGAGCAGAGGACAGAGAGAGATGGAGGCACCAAGGACCAGCGAAAGCAGACTACTAATGATGAAGATTATCTATTACCGCCTAGCCGATCATATATGGTACGTTTGGCAGGATTGCTTTTCGGCCACTCTAATATGTGATCATACTTATATATCTTGTACTTCGAAATCGTATCGCTGTGTCAGTGAATCCTTTCTCCATACACAGTAGGTTGCCTGGTTACTCCATTTTTAGAAACAGTTACTAATGTGCGTGCATGCTTGAAGGAAGGACTTTGTTGCACTACAGCCTAAAGTAGAGAATTATGGCGATGTCACAAAGGTGAGTGTTCCTTTTCTCTTTTGGTGAAAGCTATTTTTGCATATTTTATTTATCTTATTTTCAAAGTTCGTACCTTTTAATCCATGTGTCAATCTTTTGTTACTTTTGCGCTTTTTTTTGGCGGTTCAATTGGCAAAATATTTGAGTACCTTATATTATGCGCCATGCGCCTATATGATTATTTTCTTTAATCGAGCTTTATCGGATTCTCGTACACTTTCACTGACATAGTGACAACAAGTCAATCTCCATCGTTCGAAATACCCTGTTTGCAACGCGATTCTGGATTGTTACCTCGAACAGCATTTTTATAAGTTTTAGTAACATGCTCGCTTTAACATTTTAAAACATCAACTAAAGGTATCTATTGAGATGTGCGCCTGGTCATGGGTTTCGGTTTAAGTAAAATAACTAAGCAGGAGTAATTGTACTCGATTCATTGACAGTTGTTATTTATAATTGGCGCCTTAGCAACACTTTTAGTACATAGAGTTGGAGCTAGCGCTCCTATCGGAAAACATTAGCACCACATTAAAAATTGTCTCACTAGTGCTGCCACGTAGCGGTGGTCATATAATCTACATGATGCTGAGAAAATGCATATTCCAACACCCCTCCTCAGTTTCTCAAGCTGGAGGGACAAAATAAAATAGTAGGATCATTCCAATTTTAATCCACACATTACATGATTCTTTCTGTGCTCAAAGAAAACTGCAAAAGGAAGCCACTTGGTCATAATATCAGCCTTTGGGTCACCTGATGGAATATAAATGACAATAATTAGGTACATTACTGGAATGCAAATCTTCAACAAAGTTGTATTTTTTATCAACATGTTTAAGTCGTTTGACCTCCCAGGATTGTAGGGCATCTATAAATGACTCATTATCTTCATAGACTGGAATTGGATGGGACATATCAATACCTAAGAAATATGACACATCCTGTAAGTCTCTCATTTTGAAACTCCTCATTAGTTTTCTTTTGCCAGAATCAAGCTGGGATTTATCATTGCTACACAACAGTGCATCATCTACATATATTAACAAATATACAATGTACTTTTCAGTCTTCATTAAATGCATACACCTGTCAGACTGGCATTGGAGAAACCCCAACCCTTTTGCTACTTCATCGAGCCTTCTATTCCATTCCATGGGGGCCTGTTTGAGTCCATATAGTGTTTTCTTTAGTTTACAAACCTGATTTGATTTTACTTCTAAACCTTCTGGTGGCAGCATGTATATTTCCTCCTTGATTATGCCATGGAGAAATGCATTCTTATGTCTAGTTGATTAACAAACAAATTATCCGTATTAATTAAACATAATAAAATCCTAACGGATGTCATGCGTGCCACTGGAGCATATGTTTAATTAAAGTCTATACCATGTTTCTGGGCACACCCTTTTACTAATAATCTTGCCTTATACTGGTCGATTTTTCCGTCACCATCAAATATCTTGGTAAATACCCATTTACTACTGATTGGCCGTTTTCCTATTGGTACATTAACCGTGTATTGGTTTTTGTCCTCCCTGTAAGAAAGGTCTTCAAAACTAGCAGGTACATCATTGCAGATGTCTACCATAAGAGGGTTAGTTTCAAATTTAACAGTACTATTATTTACATTGTATACAGCATTATTTAAATCTACAATTCTAGTAATAAGTGCCATTGTGTCATAGTCTTCCAAATATTCAGGCCTGAGCCTTACCCTGGTGCCCCTCCTTACACCTGGTAAAAGTGCATGTGCTGGTTCATTGAGTTCTTCTAATTCTATGCCCTGTTCACCCCCTCCTGAAACTGGGTACTCTTTATCAACCAGTTGGTTTTCTGTGCCCAATGTCTCACTCTCACCTTTTTCATCTTCCACATCAAAACCACTACCGTCTTCTCCTGTCTCAGGAAAGATAAACCAATTCTCATACCTGTCTCTCAGAAACCTATTTCTAGTCTCATCAAAGGTGACATGTCTTGCAGCAATTATTTTATTGTCCTCCAATGAGAGGAGTCTGTAGCCATTACTACAGGATCCTAACATAATACATTTCTTACTCCTTGTGTCAAACTTACCATCTATTTGATTTTTTTATTCTCATGGGCAAAATATATACAACCGAAAACCTTTAAACCAGACAGGTTGGGCTTCTTCCCAAGTCATAACTCAGCCGAAACCTTCTCCTCAGCAATGCTTCTTGAGGAACACCTAGATGTCCCAGACGCTTATGCCATATTTCCTCATTTTTCATAAGCATAGCAGCTTCAACATCAGGCTTGTTCATTACCATGAGTCTATAAAAATTTGATATATTTCTAAACTAAGCAATTATCACACCATATTTGATAATGATTCCCTTTAAATCCCGAAAATGCACCTGATACCCACTCTTATCCAAACTTGTGATAGATAGCAAGTTGTGGGAAAGATTTCCCACAACCAGCACTGTCAGAAAAAGATTAGTTTGAATCCCACCAACTTTAATGATACAGTTGAGCTCTGCCTCGAAAGGAGCTAGTAACTTCACCCTGCTTTTTGCGACCTGTATCATCACTGGCATGTCCAAGCTTTGTTTATTTACAACCGATACGCCCGTCATTCCAAACGACAGGAAGCTCCCGAGTCTAGGATAAATTCTATTCGAGTCACACTGCAGTCCTGGCCAACTGTCATAAGTGAAAGACCCATACCAACTACATCCACAAGCATGGCATTGGCTTTAACTACTTTGGATACCTTGGGTTTGTACGGTTTGGATACAAAACTGTATGTCTCCTGCTGTTCATCAACACATGCCTCGTCTGCTTGGGATCCCTCTCCGCTGTTGCTCTCGTTCCCGGCTGATGCAGCAGCTGCCATCTGCCGGTGCCGGTTGCTACCACCTCGTTAGTGTCCGTAGCTGCGGCCTTGCATCCTTTGCCGATATTGTTGCGGCCAGTCTATGCGGAGATGGCCGAAGATGCCGTTACCGCCTCTAAGATTTGACCCTTTTTCGTCTCTGGCGGCACGAGTATTTTCGAACTCTTCCATTTGCATTTGCTTTCTTTCCAGTACACTTGCAGTGTCACCTGGCACCGGCAGATAGCTCCGCTGGAGGATGTCCACACCCTCAGTTATGAATTTAGACAGTCCTTGGGCCTACAGATCAGTGGTCATTCTGAGCTTCCACACGGGGTAATTCTTCCCTTCTAGAGTTGCGATACGAGATTTATCCTCCATCTCGTATTTATCTGGAAAAGATAAACGGAACTAAATAAGACACTATACCGACATTTTCAACTGGGAAATCCTCTACCAGGGGAATCCTCCCCGACTGCGTTTGGCTGGTTGGTGAAAATCCTTTCACCAGCGGGAATCCTCCCTCCAGCCACGGCAAATCCTTGCCGGAGAAATCCTTCTCAACGCGAGTGGTTTGGTGAAATCTTTCACCTGGGGAATCCTCCCCGATGGCGTTTGGCTGGTTGGTGAAAATCCTTTCACCAGCGGGAATGCTCCCTCCAGCCACGGCAAATCCTTGCCGGAGAAATCCTTCTCAACGCGATACAAGCTAAACTGCACCAAAAAAAAATTCCACACCTCTTGCACCATTCCTTCACTCCAGTTCCGCTAGACATATGCAATTTAAATCCACTTTCTTAATTCATGGTGCAGTCGTATAATTCATCATTGACCAAAAGAACAAGGTCACTAATTATACATGGACAGATTCATACCTTGTATTGTCTCGATTTTTTTTTCCTTTTTTTTCTTTTCTTTCCGACGTCACCTATGGCATCCACGTCCTTGACCAAGGCGTCCCTTCTGTTCAGGTCAAACACACCGGTATTTCAAATTCAAATATATATATTATATATATATTTTTCTTTTTTACTCTTTTATTCACGGATATTTTCTTGATTCAACAGATTTCTTGGCCCATAACCTATTGAGATGTGCGCCTGGTTATGGGTTTCGGTTTAACTAAAATAATTAAGCAGGAGTAATTGTGCTCGATTCATTGACAGTTGTTATTTATAATTGGCGCCTTAGCAACACTTTTAGCACATAGAGTTGGAGCTAGCGCTCCTATCGGAAAACATTAGCACCACATTAAAAATTGTCTCACTAGTGCTGCCACGTAGCGGTGGTCATATAATCTACATGATGCTGAGAAAATGCATATTCCAACAGTATCTTTACTCGAGATGCCCCTTCCAGATGATAAATGACAGAGTCGCTTATCACCAACACCTAATTTTATGCTTATCATGTTTTATGAATGTTTTGACAAAATTTTGATTTTTTTAACTATCCCGTCAGATGCTGTTCCCAGTCTTCCTCAACGCTACCTGACCCTTCTGTATGTTCTAAAAATAATCCTACTCGGTATGAGACCTAACATCCCAACGTTTTGAAAGTTATTTCATGAACCAAGTTGAAGACAGCTGAGGCATTATGGTCTGATGGGAATTGCAAGCAGCGGGATTATTGTGCGTTTCCTGGGCCAACATTCACCAAAGAGCTGGACATGTGGACGTTTTTGTAAGCCTTTTTGATGTTAATATGATTGATTTCCTTTATAAAGAATCTTCCAGATGTGCCTGGTTCAAAATCTGTTAAGACTAATTTTTTGCGTGAGGAAATGCAGGTCTCTATAGCCATTTCGGTACTTTACGGGTGTAGTGTGGTCCCAAGCAAGCGAAGTTTCAGATAAATCGCGGAAAATCTTTGGAATGATCCCATCCCAAATACAATGCGAAGGAATCATTTTCTTTAAATATGCTGATCTTTTTCTGCGTAGATAATAACCGCATGAATTGTAGTGACAAAAAGAGGAAAATGAGACCTTTTTTTTAGATTGCTTCAAAATAAGTACTTGATAAAAATTTTGGTCGTAGAGACACCATGGTTTTTATTTGTTTCTTGTGACGACCTTCATAGTTGTAAACATTTATCAGTATTAAGCCCTTAGGCTTCAGACACAAAATATGATGCTCGAATGCACCCGATTTGATCTCATTAGATTTTTTTCGGGAGTATCTACTCAGTCTAAAAGTGACTACGGGGCTCAGTTTAGTAAAGCAATGACTCTTATGGTCGAAATGCTAAACAGATTCCCGCCATCAATTAAAGGTTTACCGCATCAGTTTTATTTTGACAACCTTTTCACCGAGATCCATGTTCCTTAATATTTAAAACATGAAGGGATGGGTGCGTAAGAATAGAGTTCCAAGATATTGTCACCTCACAACTTCAGTCTCTGTTAAAAAAATAATTTCCCCGAAAGAAAGTGTGGAAAGTATCAATGGATGGATATATTCTTGATTGGGTGGATGGACAATTCTGTAATTATTAGAGCCTCGGCTACTTTTGGGGTAAATTCAGTCGTACCCGTAAGACGGTACTGCCGATCGGAAAGAGAACGAGGTCCTCCTCGTATTCCTCGTATATTCCTCGGCCATTTGCAATTTGCTGATATAACAGGTACACAGTGGGCACCGATCGAATGGGAAAAAAACCATCGTAAAGAAACTACCACGTCGGTTTCTGGGGAGGAATTGTGGCAACCGTTGTTTACCTTGTTGCTCACCATAGGGACTAACGATACAAGGTGAACTGTACGTCAACTGAGTTATTTTTGTTTTATCTGAGTTTCGTGTGCGGGAAGAGAATATTTTTGTTATCACCAATTCAGGACTGTCTATTTTATTTTCTAGTTATAAACACTTCTAAGTGTATGGCGCGTGGTTAAAATAGTTTCTTCCGTGACATCCCGACGCACGCGTGTTCTGAATTTTTAAAGTAATCTAAACCTAGCACTCTACCCTTCCAAGCCTCCAGCGGCTCTCATTACATTCCATCCATCAGCTTTGTTACACTCTCCTTTTGCTCGTAGAAGTTTTAAAACACGGCTTTTCCTAGAGGATACGGGATGAAATCATGGCTTCATGGCTGTGTTTTGGGAGTGCTACGGACGTGACCCGAGATAGAGAGAGATCAGGATGAGGTGGGAGTGAAAAGGGGGAAACGGCAGAGGGTGGAGTAGGGAAGGAGGATGCTCACAGGAAAGTGATGTGAAGCGTAATGTGGATGAGAACATGGTGATCGAAGTAAAACTTTGGAAGAAACGGCCGGGAGGCGTGGGCCGGCCAGTTTGAGGAGGATGGGGAAGGTTAAGGGGAGTATGTGTTTTATGGTCGAGTGGGTCTGCCTCCCAAGGAATCGGGAATAATTGGGATGGCTGCGATCCGAGAGGAGTTGGAAGGAAAACACCGAGACGATCACCGAAATAACTCGACGCCTCTTTACTTGAGGAACTCTCGAGAAAGCTAATAATAGTCCCCCAGAAGGTAGGAGTATCCTCCGCTTGACACTTTCAAGTAACTGGGTACAAAGAATAGGGACTACTGTCGGCGCAAAAATGATGAGTCGCTATTCTTGGAACATTTATATTTGGATCTGTGTGCATACCAAAATGATACACCATATATCATTTCACAGAACATTTTATTGCTATCACAGTTATGATTTTTGTTAATGGCTGGCTAAAAAGTAAAATCGCCGATGCAAAAACTAACACCACCTACCAGAAAATTAGTCGTTTTGTACACTTAATTAAATATATTTAACTCAGTCTAGGAAAAGAGACGAAATCCACAGCATTAGCATTTAAACCAAAAGTTGTAAAAATTAATAAAAATACATATGTGCTGACGAATATTGATGCATATTTTGAGTTAATTAACGAAAATACACTACAAAAAACAATAAGCGTTCACAATAAAAACTGAGCCCCACTGAATATACTTCTATAATACATGTCACCATTTCATCTTCAAAAACTTACATCTTTACCCGGCTGGTGATACACACCCATACGGCGGCTTGCAGGGTATTATGTAGAGGTAAATGTAAATCTCTAGGTCCGATAGGAGTGGAAAATTAAGAGGGGTTGCCGAACAGACTGGTACAAAAATTCGGTCTCCCCACGAGGTAAGTGACCATATTAGTAACAGCTCCTCTCAAAACACTCAGCACTCCCGAGATACACCTCAACTTTTCGTACCCTTATCACCTCGTCTTTAAGTATTTGCGCGACTGGTATCCTAACAGGCCCTGCTACACGCCCTTGCAGCGGCAGCGGCTGGTATGGTAACATGTGGATGTATTTGGGTCATTCCGTCCAAATTCGACCAGGTGATTGCCCTTGGGGTAACAGATTTCGACCAAATTTGGCAAATCGTCTTCATTTGATTACAAAATGAAAAACCCAAAGCTATTTTGTAATCCATTCAGCGGTTTACGAGATATCGCGATGTTGTAAAACAAGAATTTTACAAAAGCGTCGTCGCATTTGACGGTATATCTCCGGAAATAAGGAAGATAAAAATGCATGCAATGACTTTTTTTAAAGGTATTAAATTGAAAAAGATAATTAATGGATTATTACATAAAATTTAAACAATTAAATATAGTTTATAACAAATTCAAATGTTCAAATCGATTTTTGACGATGTAGTTATGCCTTTGATTTTCCTCATTTTTTAATATGTTGTAGATATAACCCTCTTCTATATGTTAAAAAAATTTGGTAGGGGTAATATTTCATTTAAGAAAGAAAAAAATTTTTGAGTGAAGGCGTAACGCTGGTCTCCCGCCGCGGCGGCGTCCGGCTCTCGCGCCGAACGTTCAGTAGTCGGTTCTCCAGATCTCATCAGTGCGCTTCCTTTTCCATCTTCTTTTCACCAATTTTAACTGTATACCGACCCTTTGATTCCCTTTACCCATGTCATTCGCTATTTGCTTCCCACTGAAGTGACCGTCGCTTTAGAATCTAGGATTAGCGACAACATGCTTAACAGCGGGGGCGACCATGGGCCCACCAGCGGCCGTGCTCGGAGAACAATAGACAAACCTCGCCCCGTCTTAGACCTCCAATGCTACTTTCCTCTCTTCCCCTATCTCATTCTCCTCACATACCCTTTATTTTGTTCTGAGAAACATCTTTACAACCATTGCGCCCAGTAGCCGTCGCCCACCCTCACCCATTCACATATTTACCCCTGATAAAAAAAACAACGGTAAATGCGAAGAGCTTCCCATGACATTTTTTTCCCTCACTAACTATCACATTTGCAAGCAATTCGTCAGTTGCCGTCTATCCTCCGTCAGTGACGTTTCAAGACTCTCCTTGGTCTCATTTTTAGAGAGCGCGTGTTTCAGTGCGAGTAAACATTTTTTGGTCTGCAGTGGTTGATTATGATATGTTCAGTTGGTGATGCTTTAAACCAGAAATATTCGAGTGTAACAGTATTGAGAAGTTTTTGCAGCTATTCTACTCATGAAATTGAGTTGATCGAATTGAGAAGTGGTGTGGATGCTGTACTCAGTGTGTGCAACCGTCATTGTAAGGATTATTTACTCTTCTACGAGGGTCGTCAAGAGCGGTGCTGCAATCCCTTGAATTTGCATAGAAACATTCGCTCGATTAATTTATGGACAATAACAAGCGAGTTTCACAATTTCTACCATGACACAGTGCCTGTTGTAATAGAGGGTAGAAGCTCTGTGTTTGATGTAAAGTGGGTGTGAAAAAATTCAACAAGCCAGAAAATGTTGCCGAAAAGAACAATCCAGGTTGCTCTCAAAATGAGCCAGAAAGTCAGTCAGAGGTCGCCACAAATGACGATTACCAGAGTAGGGTTTATGGTGCAGAAGGACCTTCAACCAGTGCTACATTCGCTATTAAATCTCAAGGTTCTTAGTCAGAGTCATCAGCTATTTCTATGAAAGATAGCGGGACTGATGAAACCAATGGATGTCAGTACATTCCAGGAAAAGAAATTCGCTTGGGAAAACTGAACAAGACGTTAAAATCCCAGGATCAAACACCTGTAACAAAAAAAATTGCAGAGGACAAGCAAATATCTGGCGAAGAAATTAAAAGTGGCAACCGATGCTTTGAGATTATCTCTTCAAAAGGTTACTGGTGGGGAGGTGAATATTCAAGAAGATATTCCTGAACAAGAAGATCTCTTCCACCAAGATGGCAAGGAAATGATTATGAAGCTGAAGGATAAGTTCCTAAGCGCTACGAAAATGAGTGAAAAATTTTTTATCCTATCTGTCCTACCTAAATCTGGGAGTGTTTCAAAGATAAAGCAGGAGTTTCAAATATCGACGTATTTGGTCAAAAAGATGAAAAAATACGTATCTGTGTAAGGAATGCTCTACGAACGCGAGACGAAACAAATACCTCTAAAATGACACTAAACTGATAGTGATTGAGTTCTGCCGTGAACCAGATATTAGTAGAGAAATGGCGGGCAAAAAAGAGTGTAAAGGAGGGAAATGTGCGGGTAGTAAAGCAGAAAAGGTAAATTCTTTGCAATTTGAGGGAAGCCTATGAAGCCTTTAAAGAGAGAAATCCTAATTTAAAGATTGGTTTCTCCAAATTTGCAGATTTGAAGCCTCCTGAGTGCGTGTTGGCTGGTGAACCTGGCACTCACACCATATGTGTCTACATGATCCACCAGAATTACAAGTTACAATACCTCGGGGCTGGATTAGGGCAAATAAAGTCGGATAACGGGGAAAAAGTTTTCTAAACTTATCGGGATTGCCTGGAATTCTCACTCTGTCGCCCTCCGTTAGTAATGTGCGTCATGATTGACTACCTAGAAACACTGCCACGAGAAGAGGGTGAAAACGGTGATGATGTCGTCAGAAAATGTGGGAGTAGAGACTGAATGACAGAAATTATTTCAGAGTACATCTGGGAAAAAAGTACGGATGAGGTTCGTTTCAAGCAATGGACTCAGGAAAATCATTTTGCGTTAACCATACAGATCAAGGACGTAAATATTTTTTGTGAGGCTTTCGCTGAGAATACCACCATAGTAAGAAGGCATGACTACATCGCTTGCGTGCAAACTATATTTTATTTAAAATGTCAGTGACAATCTGAAATTGCGTAAAGTTGTCGTTGTGGCCGATTCGTCTGAGAATTTTTCTTTTCCTCACCGAGATGCTGTACAAGGGGTCCATTGGTGTAACGATCAGACTACAGTACATCCATTTGCGTGTTACAGCAGAAATACCTGCGATAAAGTCGCACCTTTCAGTTTGGTTATTATTTCAGACTGTATGGAACATTACGTGAGTGCATTCTATACCTTTCAAGGGAAACTGATAACTTTTCTTCGAAGAAGAGTACATTATCTAAGTAGAATAATTTACTATTCCGACGGTGCTGTGGCTCAATATAAGAACCGCTACAATATGATGAATCAGTTGCATCACTAAGAAGATTTCGACGGTGATACTGAATGGCATTTCTATGCAACATTTCAAAGAAAGTGCCCGAGTGACGGACTAGGAGGAACATAATAAAGGGTATACGAGGTGAATGTGATAGGGGAAGAGAGGAAAGTAGCATTGGAGGTCTAAGACGGGGCGAGGTTTGTCTATTGTTCTCCGAGCACGGCCGCTGTTGGGCCCATGGTCGCCCCCGCTGTTAAGCATGTTGTCGCTAATCCTAGATTCTAAAGCGACGGTCACTTCAGTGGGAAGCAAATAGCGAATGACATGGGTAAAGGGAATCAAAGGGTCGGTATACAGTTAAAATTGGTGAAAAGAAGATGGAAAAGGAAGCGCACTGATGAGATCTGGAGAACCGACTACTGAACGTTCGGCGCGAGAGCCGGACGCCGCCGCGGCGGGAGACCAGCGTTACGCCTTCACTCAAAAATTTTTTTCTTTCTTAAATGAAATATTACCCCTACCAAATTTTTTTAACATATAGAAGAGGGTTATATCTACAACATATTAAAAAATGAGGAAAATCAAAGGCATAACTACATCGTCAAAAATCGATTTGAACATTTGAATTTGTTATAAACTATATTTAATTGTTTAAATTTTATGTAATAATCCATTAATTATCTTTTTCAATTTAATACCTTTAAAAAAAGTCATTGCATGCATTTTTATCTTCCTTATTTCCGGAGATATACCGTCAAATGCGACGACGCTTTTGTAAAATTCTTGTTTTACAACATCGCGATATCTCGTAAACCGCTGAATGGATTACAAAATAGCTTTGGGTTTTTCATTTTGTAATCAAATGAAGACGATTTGCCAAATTTGGTCGAAATCTATTACCTCAAGGGTCAATTTTGCCAATTTTCTGGTCGAATTGTGGTGGAATGACCCATTTGTAGAATGGTATTTGGAAGATGGGATATTTATTATTATCAGTTTGGAAGAGGATATTCTTATTTATCGATGGCACTGTTTTTAAGTTGAAAATATATGACTGCAAAACGGCGTGTGAGAATATTTACAGCGATTGTCTCGTTGTGCGAATTATCATCGCTCTGGTTAGGCCACACCTCGAATACGCCGCGAGCGTTTGGGACCCTGGTCATATAGATTTAACCAAAAATTTCAACAAAAAAATACAAAGAAAAGCAGCACGCTTCGTTAAAATCTGATGCAAAAGAACATATAGTGTTACATAACTGTTAGAGGGATTAAGATGGGAGCCCCTAGAGACTCTGAGGCTGCACGCTAGGCTTAGGCTGTTTGAGAAATTCAGAACTGGTGTGTTTCACGGCAACACAGAGGTTATTATCATGACGCTTCACAACATTTCTAGGTCTGACAGATGCAATAAAATAATAGAGATACTCTGCCGAACAGATAGGTACAAAAACTCGTTCTCTCCGCACACAATAAGCAACCACAATAAAAACTGAGCTTCTCTAAATACACTCCCATAGGACATGTCACCATTTCACCTCCAAAAATTTTACATCTTTGCACGGATGGTGACCTACCACCTTCTGCCACACGTCTATGGGGTGGCTGTCGGGGAGTATGTAGATGTAGATCATTGCCTTGTCTCCGTGAGCGGGATTTTATATGGTCACTTTGGAGATCGACTGCTGCAATCTAGTAGTATCCTGAATGTCAGGCAGTACAATGTTCTTTATATGTTACGCGGGAAGACAAATTTCAGAGGTACATACATTCGATACCACATATCCGATTGATTTATTTAATGTATCCATGAGAAAAATGAAGGTGCCATTCATCTCAAATATTCTCTCTTAATACTACTTTCCCTTAAAGCTAGGATAGCTAGGAAATCCGAAGATATTTCTTTTCCGACTTTAAACCATAATATTCTGCGTAGAGTTGCCCTTGAAGCCATTGGCCAGTAATACCATTGGTGGTACTGATGGATTGTTTTTCTCAGGAAAATCTCTGCTTCATAGCGACAATTATTGAATGTGATACGTACTTTCATTTTGTGCGGATCCCAGGAATACATTTTTTTCGACTCAAATTATTCCTGTCTTCTCTATGTAAGGCCTTTCAATTCCAATACTTCTCTCTCATTACTCTCCCATACAAACCATTTATTAAGCCAATTAACGAAATGGTGAGTAATGATACACTTCAGGTTTACTTAACTTTACTCTGGGAAGGCCCTACCTTGAGTTTTGTGAGAAAAGTTTTGGTTTTTAAGGACGATACAATGTATTCTTTACAAGGAGTTAATTTCAAAATAATATCATTACTGAAAAGGCTTGGCTATTTATTCCTCTGATATAGATTTTCCGTTAGGTTTTTGCTAAAATTAACTGTAAAAAGGAAGTTAATTGTCACACGTCTAGGATAGCTACGAAGTTCGATGTGTTTAAATGACTTGAATCTGATGGCGTGGTAGCTAGTCAGACCCTACATAACTAAAATTCTGTTGCATATTCGGTCCATCCGGGCCCCAATGAGCAGACGTACGCTCACTCCCGAGCCTGATTGAAATAGACAATATAAATAAAACTAATTTATCGATATTTCTTTCTGCCGTTCCCCTACAAAATATTTTTATTACTCACTTAGCGACACGTTCCCATTTTTTGGCACCTTTACTACTAGGAAAGAGGGATAGTGGCTTATTACTTCTCTAATATCGTCCAGCTCTCAGAAAAAAACGCGTCGTTGAACTGCAAATTAGAAGAGATGCTCCCAGATTGCTTTTTAATTTTCAAACCCAATGTTTATACTTACAACCGTATTTCTCTCACTCCGAAATTTGACATCACGCTGCAATTGTTTAGTGTGTAGCTTCGGACTGTGTCCACTGGACAAAACAACACATGTTTATCAATTTTTATTTTCCAATCTTCACTCTTTTACAGAGCAGCTCCTTTCAGCTTCCCCTCTATCTCTCCTTCCACAAATCTAACAATCACCTCTCTTTTTCATAAACAAACCTCTTCACAACCAAAAACATTTCAACAATCAAGCATACATTTCCATACTAAAACAAATGAAAATATTGAAACAAAATACTTACTGCAAATCAAACCAAAATCAAAACATAAACAATAATAAAAAATATAATCAGACGTCACAAGTAGCGTGAGTACTCCATCCATAATAATTTATTAATATTTTTGTATATTTAATTTGAAAATGGCTTCATTAAGGTTTTATGACAATATAAAAATGCATTCCTGAGGTTTTAATTTCAATCCCAAAGAGAACTCTTTTCCTCGTAAATGATTTGGCCTAAATGGTAAGGTAAATGAATATATATAAATAAATATATATAAATATATATAAATATATATAAATATATATGAATATATATAAATATATATAAATATATAAAAATATATATATATATACACACATACAGGGACGTTAGAATGAATAAGTAGTAGATCTATAGTGCTTAATTATAAACAGCAATAAATGACCTAAACTTTTTCCTCTAGAGGAGGGGGCTTTGGAGAGCGGAATATTGCATCGATTACCTAACTCACTCCATTGAAGTATCATATGCCACTTATCACGAGGTTATATTAGACGGGAAACACTATTTGGTAAAAATTCATATTCATCCACTGCTCTACAGCCCGGTGTGGGCCTTGAATTCCTCTACAATGTGCCTCCATTCAGTTCTTCTTCTTGCTTTCTCCCTCCATCTCGTGACTCCTATTGCCCTCAAGTCTTCTTCTGCATCCTGTAGCCATCTCTTCCGTAGTCTACCTCTCTTCCTGACCCCTTCCATCTTGCTATTAAGAACTAATTTTGGCATTCTTTCGATTTCCATCCTTTCTACATGACCCACCCATGCCCGCCGTAGTGCTTTGGAGAATCTAACTATGTCCTTCTTTTCTAGAATATCATTTATCTCCATGTCCATTCTAATCCTCCATCTCCCTCCTTCTTTAATTGGGCCGTAGATCCTTCTTATGATCTTTCTTTCAAATTTCCTAAGGATTTTTTCACCGTGTTTTGATAAAGTCTCGTCCCATAAGTTACTACTGGTCTTATCAGGGTGGTAACGATTCATGGAATAAAATGAAGTAGAGTGGAGCAATGCCAACTTCAAAACGCTTAATTATGAATTGCAATGCATAGTTTTTATTATTGGACCAGTAATTTTGAGTGGATTATTTCATTAACTGTAGGTACAGTGTTTAAACATACGAGTGCAACAGGGATGAAGTGCCGTTAACCATGTCTATTTGACTTGTAAAGGTTCATTAACATTCGCTGCAATGGCTCATAGCAAGAGAAATGTATTCGAAGTCGCGCCTTTGCGACGGGGAGTCTCATCCAGAGGATTAAGTCTATTTATTCATGCTTCGTTTTTGGAGCAGATGGCGGAGCTTTAATTGCATTTGCGTCCTCTGGAACGGATCCATTTGCGAGTACCTCTGCAATTACTCTTTGAGAGTTTAGGAAACACAAATGTGCTTTAGTAAATATGACATGGATTCATCTTGAACTGATGAACCGTTTTACGGAATAAATCTTGTTTTGAGAAAATTATTGCGCTATAATTGATTGCATTTATTAAGAGGTTTAGTGAGTATCTCAAAATCAATCGTACAAATTTCTGTCGTATGCAGTCTAAATTTTAGCGAAATCAACGTCGATACCTTTAGGAAACTTCACCTGGGTTTTAACCCATTTTATCCCAGCGGTACCATACGGTAGCCGATTGAAGCTACCAGATAAAGTGCGCCCTAATCATACTTCTCGGGTGCCTTGCTTACATTTATCGACTGTTATCGTGAATTTGAGCCACGAGCTTACTTAACCCGCTACAATGGTGATGTATCAAGCTTCTTTTGACTTTACCGGCGCGTCTGAAGAGAGCGAACTTTTTTACCTTTTTTGTGACCAAAAAAATTGAAACACGTTTAAGATAAGCAGGTTCATATCCTATTGTCCTTGGTTATTTTTTAATATGCTTTTTATTCATTCTCATATTTATAGACCAAATAATGCACTGTTAGAGTAGGATAGATTAGTACGAGTAAGTTCAGTGCGAGAGAATTTCAAGAATATTTTCGTGGTATCGTTTGGTGCCACCAGATGGTAGCTGGGTCAGACCGTGGCAAGAGGCTTTATCGTACAAATAACGCAGCTAAGAACTCCATTATGAACGTACTCACTCTAGTTTATAATATTTACAGAAATAGATGATGGGTGTGGCAAAAAATGTTTCAAAAAGGTACTTCATTGAAAATTATCTGCAGTTATTTATCAATTTTTTCAGAGTAAAAATTACAGTACATGAAGCATTCGCATTTTTAGAGGAGAATATGGCCGACGACCGGGACGACATTAACACCGAACCTTCTGAGATGGCCATGCACTCTGACTGTGATTCAAGAGAAGAGAATAGCGGCGGTCAAGTTAACCTTTTTGATAGGCCGTCAGTTCTGGTGAGGTGTGTTACAGGAGGCTTCAGGACGTATATTAAGTTCTCAGATACTTCCCTGAGTTGTGCTCCTTAGAGAAGTTCAGCCGATCCGTCAAAAGTGCCCCGGGGGTATCTTTGTGGAGAAAGTACGAAAGGCTGAGGCCGCGGAACATGTGAAGCTCAGGTTGGGCAGCGTTCCTACGCCACAACACGTAAAATGCTGGTGCCAAAAGGCCGATTCAGGGAATGATCCAGGATATGCCGCTGATCAAAAATGATCATGAGCAGATTGCACGTGCAACGAAAAAGATTTAAAAAACAGAAAGTTGTTGATGAACTTGAACTTGGGTAAAGAAAGACCTTGAAGCGAATATCTGTAACTTCCCTGGAAATATATTTCTCAAGATTTAGAGACCTGACATCTGCTCAGATTTTTAAAAAGTTCATTGATCCTCTTACAACTGATTTGTTTTTGTGTAAGACGTATGGGCGATATGATATCGTCCTACAGCACCTGCTTCTATCGTGATGCTTTGTTGATTCGATACAATGTTAAAGCCGCCCAGATCGGCAAAGCACACAATAAAAACAAACGAAGCAACTTCGGAATGAAGTGACCCCTCGGAAGTCCTGGCGGTGCCTTATGGTACCATCCCTTGAGTCACAAACTTTACCCTAAATGTTAAAACTAATTTTCTTTCCATGCATTTTGCACTAAGCTGAGTAACATATCAATGTAATAAATGAAATCTGAGATCCAAAATTTACTTCGGACTTTTCAGAGTTATCTTAAATTCCCATAAAAGTGGAATGGTATTCTACCGTCAAACTATTGGAATAGCTTATTTTTGTAGAATAGTTGAGAACTTATTAGTGTTTCTACTTTCAAAAACACCTCCTCTAAAGCAAACAAGTTCAAAACCAGTTTTTGCCTTCCATTTAAGTTACCTAAATTAGATATTTAGTTAAATTTGTTGAGTTTAAAAATTGTATGAATAATTTTGCCGTTGATTTTGATAAATGTAATGCATAAATTCAAATGCCACTACTTTATCTGAATGTTTTATTTGAGCTCTCAGTTGACTCATAATTTTATATAAACAAATATTTTTGTGAGATATCATAAACCAATTCATCTAGTAGACGACAGATAACCTTAGCTTGGAGGAGGAGTTGGCGACCTACTGGAAAAATCACAATTGATCCTAGTGGGGCCACTTATGTTAGATAAGTCAAACAGTACAGAAGTACGTAGACGAAGGATGTAGGCGTAACATTACTTCCTCAGAAAGGTGGCTGTAAAGAGGCAATGGGATAATTTCTAAATCGGGATTTACACTTAAAAACAATATCTGGAAAAACAGAGGGAAACCTCGATTTTCTCTCCAAAGTTAATGAGGACAGACTAAATGTAATTTTTAATATAGGGTGTCGTGCTTGGCAGCAGTTGAAGCGAGGAAATATATCGTCATCACACGGAATCGTTTACTTTGGACTTAAAGAGTTAAGAAAACAATTGCCATAAAATAGATTGAAGTTTTACTGTCAAATTTTTGAATTGCTTATTGTTGTAGAAAAATGAAGAACTTATTAGTGTTTCTACTTTCAAAAACCCTCCTGAAGAGCTGAAGAAGTGGTATATGTAGAGGGTATGGACATATTGAGGACAACTGTACCAGTCGAAATAGGAATGTAAAAATTTAGGACTGCGCTGAGTGAACGGAGATCTTGAATATTCAAAACAATAAATAGAGGATGAAGTAGAGATGTGATAATTCTTCACAAAATATTATCAAGAAGGGGTGACTTATGCCTATATTTGCCGGATTTGGCTAATGCCTATAGTATAATGTTAGCGGGTGAAATAGAGTCAATTATGGATGAAAGACTTATAAAAGAACCTATAGTTATAAAAATATTGTCCAGTGAAAATTTGAGTGCTCTTAGCGGTCAGGGCCGGCCGTTGGATGAAGTAACTCTCAGGGCATACTTACCAATTTAAAGTCCTATAGAGGAACAGGCAGACAGTTTATTTGAACATTAATGGTAATATGTGCCTCGATTTTGTTTATAAGAATTCAAAGTCATATTTGAGAATTTGAACTTGGAAAAAGGCGAAGTGGGAGAAGAGGAGAATAGGGTGAATTGGTGATGTCAGGAAGCGGCGTTATCAGAGTTGATTAATTTAGAGTTTCATCAGGGGAACGATGAATTCATATCAGACGCATTTCAGGCAGTTTATCTTATATTATATGGGAAGTCTTATTTGAAAGAAATGGGACATTTTAAATGTTTCCTCGTTGTTGCTAGAATCATGGAAAATTTGAGGTTGTGAAAAATACTTTATACGATTAAAAATGAAACCTAAATTACGATGTTACAAGTAGTAAAAATTATTTAAGAAATTAAGAATAGATACATTTATTTTGACCTGTTTGTAGTCAAAGAAACATAGATTTCCCGAGAAATTTTATCAATTAATTTTTGAACATTACTCTCTGAGTACCCGGAAAGCATCAGGCTTTAATGTCGTCATAATGGCCGAGGACTTGAAATCGACTTGGGCAGTAATCGAAGCCACTTCCGTTGCCCATCGGGTGAGTGACTACACTCCGTTCGACGTAGACGGTGTAGCTGGAGAATGTCGGCCTTATGCATATACGCCGTAAGTGATTCCACATGTGCCACGCTGGACGGAATACCTTTGACCCTCTTTATCAGCGAGCTCTTAACTCCGAGCACACGTATGATGAAGACTACTAGCTTCACAGAATTTATGGGGAACATTCCCTAAATTTTATAAAGTAGGTGTGGATATTTATTCCGGTTTTCACCTTCTTTGCATTCATTTTTGCTTAAGCTGGAGCTGCTGAATACCCGATTACGAGTATGGTATATGTAGTGAGAGGTGATCGAGGAGAACGGCATCAGTCTTGGTCACCTCCAACTGCCTTCTGTTGGATAGCGAGTAATTCCCCCAGATGGTGCATTTATCGTCTCCAAGACGGACTCAATATCTCCAGGAGAATAGGGAAGCACAAGTGTATCGTCGATGACATGATGGTGTCTGAGGCGAAAGTATAACACTCGCAGGGCCCCATTGTGCCGTTATTTATACGCTGATTTGGCGTAATCACTGCAGCCGGGGAGAAGATGACTCAAAGTCTCCGACCCAGCTCGGCACGCATTTCGTGTTCTCAATCCCTGCTTAGAATATTAGGAGGCGGTACACGAAGGTGTTTACAGCACCATCCTGGTACACGAAGATGATATTCTCGGTCTTAGAAATTAGACTGGCGAAGCGTAGAAGGCAAGTTTCAGCTCCTTTGATTGTCCTTGCTCTTCAATGATTTGATATCAATGTGAAAACCATGGAAGACGCGTGGAGAAAAACTGGTCGCTATAAATATGCTTGTCGTTCAATTTAAGTGTTATTTCGCTATTTATTTCTAAAAGCCAAAGCATATCATCGTAGTATCGATCAGTGAAAGCAAAATTGGTGAAATAGAGTTCACTCAGGTAAGAAAGAGGAATTCCGTATTCATTTTGACCCTTTCAACAGTGGCGAAATCTCTTGAGGTAGTTTTCCAGAGCTAATCTAATAGATACAATTTTTTTGGAAAATAATGGGAATGATCGTCATAATAAATGAGTCTACTGAGTATCAAAGACATTAGTAGAGGGAACTTTAGGAAAAAATGAGGCTAAGATAGGTTAAAAAATAGAGTTGTATAACTTGAATCTGATGGAAGGCATATTCCAAAAGGTAACTTTCGTAATCCATACACACAACAATGTTTAAACCCTTGTACACTACCCAATTATAAAACGGAATGGCAATTAATAACCTGTCTCTTATTGCATGGGTAATTAACTTATAAGCCTTCCCTGTAACTTCTATACCATTGTTTCTCTGAATATTTGAGTCCTATTCGTGATTAACTCGCCTAACATGAAAACTTCATGGTGCTTCACCTCATGCGGCTCCGTTTAAATATTCTGCTGTAATAACAAGAGGATGAACAATACTCCTATTCTTGCAATGAAAACGTTCATTGATACACAGAAACATGGTAGGTTAAAGAAAATCAAATCTGTATTACACGTTGATCTGTAATTGTAAACTAGTTGGTAATTCGCGGTGTAATTTTTTTCTTTTTGCTTGTATCCAAACTAAATACGTGGATGTAAATAGATTTGACCCAATAGAGTTGCCCTTTAATGGAATTTCTATCAAAATATCGAGAAGATGGATAGAATATCTCCAATCGACAATAAAAATAACCCAAAATAATAAACAAAAATAGAAACTTGATTTAATTAAAGTAGCTAAATGGAGTACAAAATATCTTATTAATACACAACTATTTGCTGGCTGGTTCATGAAACCAATATTTTAGTGGTTTCCAACTTTTAATAAAACGCGGATAAAATTGCCTTGAAATATGTGCGTCTCAATGGCAAAAGAAACTCAGAGTTTTTATTACTTGTCAGTCCATGCATTGTCCCCTGATTTTCACGAACATACTCCTCTACTTAGGCGTTTAGTCAGTTTGCGGTTAATTAGCGAGGTGATTTATAAAAATAATAATTATATTATTTTTTTATTGTTCAGTTGGTCCATACGAGCATAGAGCATAGTCCAAATTAGGACATACCTCAAAATATAAATTATAATAATTAACTTAAATTACACATAAACTCGATTACAAATTCTCAGACTTAAATTCATTAATACTATGAAATCCCTTTTGCAATAGCTGTGTCTTAAGCTCATTTTTAAAGGAATTAAAATTGGGAATGTCTATGATTTTTTTAGGCAAATGGTTAAAAATAAGTGACGCCAAATGATGAGGACCACTCTTTGCACTTGACTGCTTCATTAGGTGAATATTGCCTCTGCTTCGGGTTAGATGCCTATGCACATGAGAGTCAGGCAGAAATAAATTGGGATTATTTTTTTTTACAAATAATTCACAATGGAAAATGTAAATACTAGGGAGAGTCATTATATTGAATTTTAAAAATAGTAGCCTTCCAGGCGACCTGATAGATACATTTGCCATGGCTTTCAATGACCTTTTCTGCATTGAAAAGGCCTTGGCAGCTGCATTTGAGTTGCCCCATAATACCGCACCATATGCCTGATACGAATGAATTTTGGCATAATATACCAGTTTCAGAACATCAAATGAGGTAGTTGGTGCTAGTTTACGTATCATGTGTATTCCTATTGCTATTCTGTGCACCGGATCCTCAATATGAGATCGCCAGTCAAGGTTATCATTTAATTTTAATCCTAAAAATTGCGTAGGACTAGCCTGTGGGATGGATGTTCGCATGTCAATTTTGAGTAGAGGGCTTGATTTTGGGGGAGAAATTTTATGGTGGAAATTGAGGAAACAGGTTTTTTTAACATTCAACTTTAAATTGTTTCTGTCACACCAGTTACACATGTCAGCAACAGTTGACCGTGAGGATTTATTGACCCCCCCCCCTGCACTATTACCAAAGCTTAGTGTGGATGTATCATCAGCATATTAAATCACTTTGCTCTGAGGTATGTGAGCTGGCAAGTCATTGATAAAAATAATGAATAAGAGTGGGCCCAATATAGAGCCTTGGGGCACTCCACAATTTGATATGAGAAAATCAGACCGAAGCATATTCGCGTCTGCATTGTGACTGATATTTATTTGCACAAATTGCCTTCGATTAGTTAAGCATGATCGTATCCAGGCCAGAGCATTACCATTTATTCCGAGTTGTCTTAGTTTACAGTACAGGATGTGGTGGATTTCAAATAAAATGTCATCAGTGTATATTGGTTGCTCTTACGAGGGCGTTAAAAGGCGTTCATTGCTGACGTCTAAGTTAGAACGCTTGGGTCAGGAGAAGGAAATTGTATGAGAAAGTCTTTGCAGGAATGGGAGAGTTTAAACTTTTATTTTACTCCGACGAAAGAAAATCTTCTCTGCTTTTCGCTCTTTCGGTCGTTGGAGGTTGGTTTTTGCGACCGATTCCTCTTCTGTCCCCTGGCCTAATTCCCTTATTCTCTTATTTTTCCAACGTTTCAATCTTCATTCGAGTTCTCTAATGCATTAGAGATGTCTTCTCGGAGATGTGTCCCATTTCTTTCTCGCTTTCCGGTCGGCGTTCAGCCACTTTTGCTTCACTTTAATTACCTACCTACCACCTAAATCCGCCGTGACGCCGTCCGTTGCCATGGATACGGAGCCAAGACGCAGTAAACAAGGCCGCAAGTGCACGTCGGGAACAAGAGAAATGAAATAACTATTCTCTCACGCTTGATTGGTCGGCTGGTAGCGAGCGGGCCAATCACGCCCACGCGACGACGCCCGCTGTGAACGTTCCTTGCAAAGCCCGCGTCAGCGATTCGAGGCACGCCCGCTTAACGCCATCTGCGTTCGTTGCCTCCAGGTGGGATCGCCCACGCAAGGATGCACTTGCTAGAAATAGCTCTAGGTCGTTCTAAAAGTGCATCTAAACCTATTGGTAAACCTTGATCCGAGGAAAAAGACTTTGTCTTCCCCCGGGGATTCTAAAAATTGCTTGGCTTATGTTTGCTGGCTTTCCATCCATGACTGGGATCGGTGTATCACTATATGAAGGTCGCATCCGATGCGGTTCATGGAATTTAGACGCGTCGCCATGCACGTATTGAATATGGGGATTTGGATTTGCTCATTAAAATTTTAAGCTGTAGTTTAAATTTTCAAATCAAATTCCACTTGCTTTAACTTCCAAATATCTGGTTCAGTGATATTTAGTCTTGTGACCGGAACCTTCGAGTGTTATTTGTTTAATTGACTTTATGTTGTAGATACTTGGAAAATTATCAGAAAAAATGTTCTTTGGATCCGAATTTCTATTGCTTTAGCAGCACCTTCAGCTTTTTTTGTGGAAAAATTGTGAATAAGTGATAAATGTAAAGAACTTCTCTGATGGAACAATAGAATAGTGATGAATATTTTTCATACAAACTATACTAATAAAAAATTTATGACATTTATAACTGGTCGTTTTTTATATGCAAAAAAATCATGCAAAAAGGCTACAGAAAAATTAAAATTGTTTATTTAATTTCTAAATATTGAAACAGCCTTAAGAAATTATTTAAAAGCCCTTGATGTAGGAATTCCATATGCATCCGTACATATGTAAAAATGAAATTTTATTCTTTCCTCAGTTGCCGAACTTTATCTTCTTATCATATTTCCATTAGCA
This sequence comes from Ceriagrion tenellum, assembly GCA_963169105.1. NCBI lineage: Eukaryota > Metazoa > Arthropoda > Insecta > Odonata > Coenagrionidae > Ceriagrion > Ceriagrion tenellum. The sequence goes on along the minus strand of OY720632.1, from coordinate 186,381,090 downwards.
TAACATAAGAATAAACTTAAAAGTTCAAAGAAATTATAATTTAACAGTCATTAATGTATCTGTTCGAATACAAGCGTACTCATCATCGATAATATTAAATGCAAAAATCGGTCGATTCATTGTCTCCCATGTTGAATCTTTGTTTATTAATGGGTTTCTTGGGATGGAGATGACGTGTTCCTAATAATACCCAGAAATCCAGAGGTTTACTTGGCAGATGCGAAAATGATTGAACAAAAAGAACTTTATACTTCATCTGAATATTGATTACTTTCGTTGGATCAAGTGATGATATCCAATGCTTAATAAAACCTTTCCTCTTATTTGTATTTATTTTTCATCGTAAAGAGTTTTAATGTATTTTTATAATCATGAGAAAGTTCTTTCAATCTGTCAATTTTATACTTAAGTCTCACTTGCAATTTGGTTATTAAAAATAAACTTCTGTTTCCTGCAACTATGTGCGACAAATATCTGTCGATAATTGTTTCTTCATCAAGTTCTATTGGTTTTTAATGCTGGATGCTAAGAGAAATTAAAATTGTTGGCGTATTATTTACTTGGCGTATTATTTAAACGCTCCTATAACATTAGCCCTTTTTACTGCGGATATTTTTCTGAAAAGTGTATGAGTATGACGCATTGATAATGTAACGTTCTTCCCTACCTGTATCTACACACTGAACAAGTTGCACAAACGTTGGAAAGCATTGTATTAAATAGACTATCAGTCAAGTTGAAAAAAATCAAATGTCTTCCTTTTATTTTCAAAGAATTATACTTCGAGATAAAGGCATGACCTGCATATTCCCGTGGATTTTTATTCAGCTTATTCAATGGTATGAAGCGTTATTGAAAAAGGCTCAGCTGTAAATCAACCCAAGAAAACGTCTGGGTCACAATTAAATGATGAGAGCCATAGGGATTACAGCAGTGTAAATATTCATGTGAAATACTCGTGAGCCATACACTGCCAGTTTCAAGGGACTTCTGAGCACATTTAGAGAGCAACAACACGAACATTCAGCATTTTTTATTTTCAGTTTTCTTGCCTTAACAATCGTTCGCGTCACCCGATTTCATTTCCTCATCCCGCAGCCGAGACGCACACGGTGGACGCGTCGCTAAGCTACCGAATTCCCAGAGATCTTATTTTCCCTTCGGGAGCAATCCCTTGTGGAAGCGGCGAACGCCGGAACTCAACCACGGAGGCAGTTTCGTGCATAATCAAGCGAGAGTCTTCTCTTCCTCTTTGTCCCCCCGCCCCCCTCAATACCGCCTCCTCTTCGAGTGAACCAACTTCCATCGAGCCTCGCATTAACCCCATTACAACCCCCGGCACCCCTGGACCACCCCCCGCACCTGGAGGCGGCGGTGCGTTGGGGGTAGGTAAAGGGGAGTCTCATAGAATGCTCCATCTCACCCCTCCACCTTTCAGCTCTTCCCCCTCCATCTGTGGAAGGTTTGAAGAGTTACTGAAAAGGATAATTAACCACCTTTTTAAACTCCTTTTATTCGTGCTGAAATGTTAGATTCAAGAATGTTGTAAACGTTGACTAGGTATCACTTTTAAAAAAGGTTCGTGATTTTTCATTCATTGGCCGTTTAATCCTAAGACTAGTTGACTCTTGAATATTTTTTTTCTTTTTTTTTAATAATAATAATTCTTTTTTTATCTCATATTGAAGTACATTGGTCACAAAATAAAAGAAATAAAAAGACAGTAAAGACATACGGACTATCCATTGTACAAAAGATGTAATACACTTCACTCTATATGACATATACACCTTTGCATTAAAACACATGAAAAAAGAAGAAAACCTCAAGCAAAGTGGATAGTTTCATTAATATTTTTAAACCTTAGGAGACCCTCTGAGCCACAACAGGCTCATCAGAAGGTACTCTCTAATGTCAATGTAAAAAATTAAAATAAAACAAATAAAACAATAAAACGCTCACATTGCCATATTCGCACCGAGCGGTATAAATATGTGGCCACACAATCAGTCTCTCAACCTCCCTAGATATCAGCCCTCCAACAAATACTCCCAAAGTTTCCGTTTAACCTCTGTATACGTATTTAATCCATGCATGTCCCTTGGTAATTGGTTAAACAATCTAGGTACACTTACCACCATTCTGTTTGCACCACATTGATTAAAATACTTAGGGACTTCATAGTAGTCCACATTCCGATTCCCCATTTTATGTTAATTTTGTTTCAATTTCTTATATTTACTAGAGAAATAATTATCTAAAACTAAAATGTGTGTCAAAAGCTTTTCAAGCGGTAGTATTTTCATTATTTTGTATGCATTGTTTGTATCATAAGAATCTGGTTTCGATGACACGTTATTATCACTTATTTTGTTGTATGTAATCATTTTGACAATCCGGTTTTGTATGCTACATAGTTTCATTTTGTGTGTTTTACTAGTTTTACCCCAAACAGTAATGCCATATCTCAGAATGGATTCAGCTACAGCAAAGTGCATCATCTTTTTAACTTTGACAGGTAATAAATCTCTAACGTGATACATTTGATAACTAACCTTTCGTAATTTACTACATATCTTATCACAGTGTTCCCTAAATTTGAATGTTTGATCAACTATGATACCCAGATATCTATATTGTGACACTTGTTCTATACTACTGCATTTGCACAAGAGTTTGTTTATGTTTTTATGCAGGCATTCATAGTCATGGATATATATTATGGATTGTTAATTCTTCGCCAAAAACTGTTGTCTAGAATTCCGTTAGCAAACAACCTTTTGGAATGTGGTGCCGCCTAGTGATGAAAGACGGAAGTTCAAATGTAAATACAGTCGATAGTTTGTAAAGAAACACGTCTTACTGCTTTTACTTACAAGTATGCATAATGCAATGGATAAAAAATGTAGTACTACACGCGGGACCTTATTATACACTTTTTTATTATCGTTTTAATGTGGTATCTTCATGAGTATTCCCAATGGCCATCTTTGCAGTGTAGATAAAAAGGAATGCACTTACCGCCGCCTTGAACAGATTCTTATTTTTCAATCCAAGTCTCTTATATTGGGTTCTCTTAGACGCATACCCTGATTTGCAGCCTTGTACGAAGCAAGTTCTGTTTAAACAAGGCATTCTAAATTCTTTATATTAGCCGAGCGGGCTTAATGCATTCAAATTAGAATCAGAGTCTGGCAAACATCGTCGTCGGCAAACGATGGACGTTTCATAAACCTCTTACACAATTCCTGTAATAGATATTTCTTTTCTAGCATTTACAAAAAAACTTTTAGGTCACAAAAGTAGCAATATATTATTCAAAGAATCAAGTAATCCATATCTCCTCGATCGTTATTGAGTATTCACCGCAGTCTCACGATAGCAACAATACACTATGTCTATTAAAATAACAACTGAAAAGACTCTAATCGAAGTGGCGCCAAGGACTGGGTGAACTAAAAGTGAAAACTTAGGTAACACGTAGCCTAGGCAACAATTCCAAATATTTAAATCCATAATATATATTCATGGGTTGACTATTGCCCTCCATCCTTCCCTATCCATTGCTAGTACCCATTCTTCCTGGTAGTTTCTCTTATGCACATTCTTCGTTCTATGTAATAATTCCTCGGCCTTCCTCTTGGATCGTTTCTCTCCAATTTTTCTTCAATTATATCCTCTATAAAGCCTTTGTTTTTCAGGGTGTGCCCGATTTATCTGGTTCTTTTCTGCAATGATTTTCCTGTGGTTCTTTCATCTTTTCTTCTCCTGTGAACGTTTTTCATTTCTTATTATAGCCATCCAATTTCTCTTTAGGATCCTTCTCCAACTCCATGTTTTGGATTCGCATTGTGTTTTATGGCCTGCTTTTCAAATTGTACATGCTTCCGATTCATAAAGATCCACGCTCCACAACAAGTTTTAGATTCCTTTCTCTTGTTCATAGTCCTATCATTTTTGAACACAGTGGATGCCTTTTGAACATCAAAGCTACTTCATCTTGATTATATTAATGTTTGTGCTATCTTCCTGATGTATAATCACAGCAAAAATTATGGACAAGGCATTTGGGAAACTGTATCCTTCTAAAGCCAAGCAGCCAATTTCTTGAAGCCAAGTACGAGGAGCTAAAAACAGGATCAAAAAGAAAAAATAGAATTCTTTATTTAAATTTTTATCATGATATGTTCCAAAGCATTTTGCATTTATGTTCATGATATGCATGTTAGGAAAGCTTTCTCCATCAATTTTGCTAATTTTAATCACACGCTTTATTTTCTTCTATCTTTTTGATGTATGTTATTTTACAACAAAAATTTGCTTCAATGACCATGACTATGCCTCAGCTTTGTCAGCGATGGAGGTGAACCATCATAGATATCCAAATAGCTAGTTTATTATAATTTTTGCGAGCTATTATGCTGGATTTCTGAGAATTTTCACGAGTGACAGCAAGTTTAAATATACGACTCAGACAAGAAATTCCCACGCACTCCTCTATATTAATGCGATATAATCCTTCTTTCCCGTTTCCACTCCCTCACTCGCGGGTGAAGGCATCCGGGCTTCCTTCCTCCGCTCTCCGCTCCTGGGAGAGCGGCGCCACCTACGCCCTCCATCCGCCGCCGCGCCGCCCGGTGAGTGGCGCTTTTGTTATTATTGTGTTACTACGAGGGGGAGGGCCCCTCTTCAAAGGAAAGGCCCCCGTGGGGGCGGGGCGGAGGAGGGGAAAGTCTTCAGGCTGTGGGCGTGTCAAGGGGCGGTTGCCTTTCACCTCTCCTCCTTAATTATGGCGACGCGGTGCGATGGTTGCTGCTTGAGGCAGTTTAAGCGGTAATCGCGAATTACCGAGTGCACGTTTGAATAACTTTTCAAGTATGTCGGGCACAAATTCATAAACCTCGTTTCACCCGAGTTCATCTGTTTTTTTTAGTGGAAATAACCATTGTTTGGAATGAAATAACTTTGTACTTTTCCACACGTTTATTATCCTCGGGCGGCCAGGGTTCAAATCCCTGCAGAGAAGCATGTTTTTCAGAGGAAACCCGATCCCTACTTGAGTGTCCTGTGCAGGGGACTTCAAGTACAGTACTCCGTCTGTCGGATGAAAGGTTAAACCGTGATCTCCTTGGTGCCTTTTGTTAAGAGCAGGCTAATGCCGACGCCGGGTTTCTATCCACCCTTCCTCCCTTACCTATCCTCTATGGCGCAAATGACCTTAGCCGTCGGTCGCCTCCCCAAAAATCCAATCCAATCCTTATTATCCTCAACCGGTTTCAACGCAATAGCGTCATTTTCAAGAGGTTGCTAAACGCCGAGGCAATCAGTCTCACACATTTATTCCCTGAGCCAGAGGAGGGGGGCGATAAGGAAAAGGGGTTGGGGAGGGAAGTAAGGTGAATATGTGCAAGCTTACTGGGAGGAAGCAAGGGTAGTGTTTTGAAAACATGATTCGGCAGAAGGAGGAGGGGGAACTCTTACAGACAATAGAGGTGAGTTCATAGGAAGAACTTCGTTTACCATCTTCTCCTTGTATATAAATCCTGTGATATGCCCTTATTTCAAAGTTTTACAAAAAATCTAATTTGGCATCTTTGTTTCCAAAATGTAACGCATTCAGACTAAAATTAGAAACATGATCATTATCAATTAAGTGTTTTGCAAACATAGCCTTGCAATCAAGATTAATCAATGAATTTTTATGCTCCCTAATTCGTACATTAAATTTTTTAAAACCAGTTTGTCCTATATAAAAACAATTACAGTTCGGCGTATTACCTTGTAGCATATAAATACAACTTTTGTCTATAACATTAAAACAATCTTTAGAAATAAAAATCAGTTTACCAATCGTCAAAAGGCGTTTAGTAATCTCTTGAAAATGACGCAATTGCGTTGAATACGGTTTAGGATGATAAACCGCGTGGAAAAGTACAAAGTTAAAAGATCGTATGATTTCCCCGCGAATTATATTAGTAAAATCTTCTCGGGTTTGGCACTTTGTAAAGTCTTCTGGTGTGCCAAACCCGAGAAGATTTTACAAAGTTCAAAGTTATCTCATTCCAAACCATGGAAAAATTCCACAAAATAAGCCCGTCGACGATTAATTTTATTTATGAAATAACCATTCATGCAGCAATATGTTTGACGAAAGAATTATTTTGTAAAAATTTCGCCATGATAAATTCATTCATATGACTTGCATTTATGATGTGTAATTCAAAATTCAAGCAAAAGTCATGTAAGTACTTGTTTTAACTTGTCATGATACCAATATATTTGTTAACCACTATTCCAAAAATAGGAAACACATTATTACGCTTTTATGGGAAAATATGTACAAATTGTCGGCCCCCGGGGGCGGCGGGGTATAGTCCTCTCCTGCTAACCCAAGGGTCGTGGGTTCGCCCTATGTTTCAAACAAATGGTTGATATTCTAGTTTTAAATCCACTAATTCGCTCATTTCGTCGTCATGTCCATAGGAAAGTAAGCAGTGAGCAGTATTGAACAAATGGTTTTTATTTAGTTTGTCAAGATTCAGTTTGATGACGTTTTGCCCTCTCCATCATCCCTAAAATGGTCCAAATGATTAGGGATGCCAATCATGGATTTCTGCTCTATTCCGGATCTCTACACCTTATCAAACCTTTTAATCTATCCCCCCACCCCCTTCCTCCCAGCTGTGAACATTTCTCGTTTTCGCGAGCGCACTGGAGTTCCCCATTACTTTCCTTTTCCCAATTGGCGCTTAAACCCCCAGATAAATTCTCTCTCTTCTTCCCCTCATTGCTGACCATTTCCCCGTCTTCATGACCAACTTTTATATCATTTTCACGCAATCCTGTATCATTTATCCTCCCCAATGGTTAATATTCTTCGTCTTATGTGAAAATTGGTCCCAGTGAATTGCTACGTCGAAGCATAAGAAATAAATTTATGTGGAATCACTAATCTACTCTTTCTAATTCCTATTGTACTTAAATGCGTCAGCGGCGACAAGGAAACACCCAAATTTCCCACTATGACGATACTAGGTTCGATTCTCACCTGTTTTTTCCTCAATTCAGGGAATGGGTGGTAATGGGTGCCGTATCCACGAGTTTATAGTGAGAAAGAGCTTTGATAACATTAGTTCACGCGAAGTAAAGATGATTTTTTTATTATTTATAATGTTTTATTTCTGGTCCTCTTTTGCTTACTACTCTGCAAAATGATTACAGTTTAGACGATTTCAATCACTTTTTCAATTTCATTTTGGTTTTCTCTGCCCATAGACGATCACTCTTTTCGAGACAACAGAAGAAATTATTGGTGCTCCTATCCCTCGCTTGATTGCGTCACTCGTTTGCTACAGCGCTTCCACATGACACGCACACGCCTAAGTGTTGCTACTGCCCTTCTGGTGACTTTTGCCTGATAAACCCACAAGAAGCCTTGTATATCTGAGTTGCCTTGAATTTTTTAATATTGAGACAAAATTTGTTTCAAGGCAACATAGTAGTGCAAACTGATACAGCGCGAGTGAGACTGTTTACTCCACAATCATAAAACTGCGTTCTCTTCGTCTACGACTAGGCCCAGGGAAGGATATTGGAGGGCAAGTTATATAACTGTTGGGTATCGAATGTGTTGGGTATGTGTGTCGTATCATGCCGCTCATAACATATTACCACCTGGTTGAAATTGAATATAGAATGAATGCCTCTGATCCCAATATAGCAACTCTGAAATTGGATGTCGAAAAAAGATTTTTAAGGATATAAAGATATCAGAGGTTTAAAAAATCCAGGACAGCAGAAAACGACCATTTGGGGTCGGGTTTGGACCAGTGATAGCTTTTCTCACTTTCACTCCGAGGGTCGCTGGTTGGAGACCAAGAGACAGAAAATTTTGCCGCTGACAGAAACCAACTTTAACTCGCTACCCGACCCCATCGAGAGGCAACAGTCTCGGGAGAAGGTATCGGTGGCGCAGACCAAGAAGATCGGCTTGGAATCAAAAGCCACAGCTTCGGGTGAGATTGAAGTTCAGGGAATCGGCTGGGGAACTGCGATGTGGAAGATACTGGGAAACCACCATGTTAATCTCCGGGGAAGATCCCTTGCATCCTAACTCTGCATGACATGATAATGATAATAATAATAACAACGTTTATTATCGTGGGCTACTCTCAGCCCCTGAGATAATGAAGTACAATTTTTCAAGTTTATACAATTTTGAAATTCAAAAATTAGATTAATAATACAGTGATGAAACTCAATATACAAAATCAAATTAATTATACAATGATGACAGGCAAAACAAAAAAAAAATCATTGTAATCTTGGAATTCGTAATACAGCCGTACATATTACTGCAGAGAGCACTACTAGGATAACATTTAAATACATAATTAAGCATATAAACCGTATGGAAAAAGGTAATTAATGATAACAGTAATAATTACAAGTATAAAGTTGAATACATTCATGTTCAATAGATTAATTCTTCTTCAATATGTATAAGGCATGCAATTTAACATTTGTTTAAGTTTACTTCGTTTCAATTTTAGACAGACAAAATTTTAGGATTATTTATTAGGATATCATACACCTTGGACTTGAAAGCATGGATGGATTTAATATTTCTAACTTTAGATGGTAGAGAATTCCATATTCTAGAAGCGGTTACGGTGAAGGATTTAGTAACGTGAAGTGTGCTATGTTGAGGGATGTGAAGGTCTACAGGATGATTCCTAGTGGGTACTGTATGTAGATCTTTTTTACAGGTAAATCTAGCAGATAGGTAAAGGGGATTGCGAGTGGATAAAATTTTATAAGTAAGCAGAATAACATGGTAATGGTATGATGGCATTCCTCTCTGTAAAACATTTAGGAGGTAAAATAGTCCCCAAATCGGATCTCCGGGTGTGGACTACTGGCAGAGGTACATCAATCAGGTGCAGGATATGGGCATGGAACTTGAGATCTTTACATCTACATCTACGAAATACCGTGCAAGCCACCACCAGGGTGTGTGGCACGGGTTGATTTCACATCAGGCATGCAGCACTCATCCCAGTTCAAATCAGAACCGCGCGCGTTCCCCCGGATTCCAGGCGCAGGCCATAAGCAGTTAGGGCAACGATACGCAGTCAGACCACAAACAAGGAGAGTGATACGAGGAAGAACATGCTACCATGCAGCATACGACTCAAGATATAACTACTGGTTAGTATTATTAATGCGACAAATAAATAGCACTACAAGGTACTAAGACATGCAGGAGTATATCATGCCGGAGATTGCACGCGAAGGTAGTATCTACAATTCATGTTAAGATACTGAGCACTGTTGAAGAAACCAAGTTAACCTAGTCAGCTATCTAGAACTGATCTATCACAACTATTATGGTCCCTTATTGTTCGTGGAAAAAATGACATCTTAAATATATCGGTTCTGCAGTCTATTTCATTAATCTAATTCCTCAAATCGTTCCTACCATAATAGTTTGGCTCTAACGTCTAACCAAAAATAGTCTAAATCAAATTTTCGTAAAATATTTAGGGGTGAGAGGGAAGGTGGAGAACGTGGAAATAAAGATGGAGAGACTAGGGTTGGATATATTGGGAGTCAGCGAGATGAAGTTGGCCGAGGCAGACGACTACTGGAACAATGAATACTGAGTGATATATTCAGGAGACGACCAGAGGATTGCAGGTGTAGGCATCATACTGAAGAGTGAATGGGGCAGGAGAGTGACGTCTGTCTAGAAGTACAGCGAAAGGATTCAGACAGTGAAGCTGGAAGGAGAGTTTACGGACACAGTGACCGATCAGGACTTTATGCCGACGTCCAGCCAAATGGAAGACGAAATAGAGGAAGTGTGTGAGCAAATTGAAGAAGTCCTCGGAGTAATGAAGGGAATAGATAGCCTCTTCGTCATGAGGGACTGGAACGTACTGGTAGTAGAGGGAAAAGAAGGATATAATGTACGGTATTTTGGACTTGGCAAAAAATACCAAGGAAAAAAACTGGTTCAGTTCTGTAATGAGAATAATATGGTGGTAGCTAGCACTCTCTTTGGGCAGCATCCGCATAGGAGGTACACATGGAGGATGCCAGGTGATATAGCCATATACCAAATAGACTGCATATTTGTCAGATTTATAATGAAGAACCAAGTGAAGCAGTGCAATGGCTCTCCCGGTGTGAATAAAGATATTAGCCGGAACCTAGTAGTAATGGAGGGCCGCCTTCGATAAAAATAATCTAAGAAGACGAAATATGAACCAAGATGGGACACAAATATACTGGATGAAGAAGGGAACAGGAATAAATTCGCTGCGGCTGTCGACAAGAAACAAGAAAATAAAGGACAAATGGGCAACGAAGAAAAAATAGGATGAGCTGAAAAGAACAATCAGGGAAGTAGCAGAAGAGCAACTGATGGGCAACAGGGCCTAAAGGAAGAAGCCATGGATAACGACGGAGATGAAACTATGGAAGGAAGAATACTAGAACCCCAGAAACGGAGGTGAGGCAACCTTCTACAAGCAGCTAAGGAACCAAGTCAATCGAGAATACAAGAAAGCCAGGGAGGGTTGGATCAAAAGCTACTGCGAGGAAGTCAACGAGAACATGAATAAGGGAAACACTGAAACAGCATACAAGCTAGAGAAGAAACACTTCGGAGAGAAGAGAACGAGTACCAACAACATCAGGGATGCAAACGGGAATATATTGTTAGATGATGAAGACATCGTGAATAGATGAAAGCAATACATCGAAGAACTCTACCAAGGGCCGACGCCAATGGAAGAAAACCTAATGGATAACGAAAGCAAGGTTGGCGAGGAAGACCGGAGCCCACACGTACTGAGGAGTGAATTTGACAGAGCAGTAAAAGATCTCAAGGAAAGCAAAGCGCTTGAAGCAGACAATATCAGCTGTGAAATCATCAAAAGGCTCGGAGGTAAAGCCAGAGATAACCTGTACGAGGTAATAAAAAATATCTAACAAAGAAAAATACTGCTAGAGGACTTTTAAAGGAGATAAGGAGCGATACCAAAGAAGACAAAGACAAGGAACATATATGAGGATCACCGAACCTTGAATCCAGTGCTATATGCATAAAAATATCACACGGATAATCAGTCGAAGGATGAAAAGTAAAATTGACGATAACTTCTCTGAAACCCAATTTTGATTAAATAAGGGCAGAGGTATGAGAGCGGCCATTCTATGCCTGAGGGCAATGATGGAGAAATCAATGCATGTGAACAAGCTATTGTATGTCGCATTCGTGGACCTGGAGAAAGCATTACCCAATGTTGAGTGGAACAAGATGCTCAGGCTGCTGGAAAAACTCAACATGGATTACAACTAAGGATGAATCGAATCCAAATGTCGATTCTCAATTCCACCGATTCTCAGGATTAGAATCGGTATTGAGAATCGATCGCCTAAAGTCGATTCCGATTCCATCGATTCCAGATGGATAAATTTTCAAATCAAATTTCGTTTATCACATCATATTTGTCTCAGTAATTTTGGGTGTAGGCTATCAATTTGTACTTTTTATCGACCTCATTAAGCTGAGCATATATTTTCTATTTGTTAATTAATGTACTTTTTGAGCGACTTAATTGTCTTTGTTATTTTATTTCAGCCAATACTTGAATTAAAATAATAGTCGTACGCTACTGGTATATCAATAGCCCACCTGTTATTAGGAATTAGAATCGATGGAATCGATATCGAGAATCGGTAATCGATTTGAAAGAATCGAAATCGGAATAAAAAAAAGTGGAATCGACTCATCCCTATGTACAACGATATGTGAATAATCTACCAACTATTCATGAAGCAAGTCGTTTCTATGCTAATGAGAGACAGAAGACAAATAGAAGCTCAGATCAACAAAGAAGTAAGACAAGGATGCAACCCCTCATCAGCACTATTCAACATGTACTTGGATGAGGCCTTAAGAGAATCACGCGGAATTGGACTGACCGCAATTTAGATAAACGTGGAAGAAATGAACATGCCCCGCTTCGCAGATGATATCGCAGTCATATCTGGAAATCGCGATGATTTTCAAAGGTCACTAAACGTCATGGACCGAGTTCTCCAAGAATACAAATTGAAATTGAATAAGACGAAGGTTAAAAGCCTAGCATGCGAAAGAGAGAAGCTGAATGTAGAAGTCACCCTGAAAGGAGAGAAATGAGATCGAATGGATTCCTTCACCTATTTTGGATGTATCGGCACATGGGATGGAAGATGTACAACGGGGATTGAGCGGAGAAAGCCTAGGCTAAGAAGGCATTCATGAGAAAAAGACATCTTCTCTGCTCAATGAAAATAGGACCTGAAACTAATAAACAGTAAGTGAAAGCATTCATGTGGAGCGTGCCCATCTTTGGATCGGAAGCATGGGCCATTGGAAAAGCTGACCAGAATTTACTAAAAGTCTTTGAAACATGGCACTAGAGGAGGATGCTGAAGATAAATTGAATGGGCAAAATAAGAAAGGATGAAGTTTCAAGAAGAGTGGAAGAGGAAAGGAACCTATGAAACACGATACAGAAAAGAAGAATCAGACGAATTAGACATACTTTAAGGCTCGGTGAGTATATGAAGAGCGTAATTGAAGGTAAAATAGAGGGAAAAGTCCAGAGGTAGACCCAGAATAAGTTCATGGGTCGAATAATGAAGAAAGTACATAGTAAGAGCTACCAGATAGTATGGGACATAGGGAAGGATGGAGGGCTGCTGGCAACCAATCTTAGAATTTCACGATCAAGGATAAGAATGATGATGATTCTAGGATGTGCATTTTGCCAGCGGAAGACATTTTGCTGCTGGTGTAAGGCTAAATTCAGGTGTAATTTATCAACAATTTACTCCGATAATTTGGCAAATGCATGCTTGCTAATTAATTTTCAATTATTTTGATGACAGATCCTGAGATGCATGGCATTAGGATATTTTAGCAATCCCGATAGTGTTTATAAAAGCATCTGATCAAATTTTCTTCCCATTTTACCATACCATTCCTATTCATTATTAACTGACTATTGATAAACCCTTTAATTTCATTGCATTTAGCTTATTTTACCGTCATGATTGACATATTCTTTTTCCACGGTGTCCTTAGTAACAATTCCCTATTCCTTTCTTTGTCAGATTAAACGAAATTTTTTCACTGAAGCAAGAATATGCATTCTAATTGCTAAACTTAGCAACTAACAGCATTTTAAAAATATCTGAGTACACAATTACGATGCTTTTTCGGAGTAAAATTATGATATAATGGATGAATAAGTTAATCACACTTTGAAAGGTGGATTATGTTTGGTCACCTGAAGGCATGATTATTACAATATTTTTGAAAAGGTGTTTCCAGGGAAAATAGCTGTTTAAACCCAAATTATTCCAAAATAAATAAGGAATCACAATTGTATTCTCTCTAATAAAACTATATCAATATATTCATACGATTGAGGGTATTGTAGATTAAAACTCCCGTTAGTCCCTCATATTTTCTAAAGACACCTTCATTTCTCAACTTCAACTTTGTGTTTATACCCTCAAATTTTAACTATTTTGGCAAAACTTTCACATTAACATTTTGAAACTGTTGGCAGATTTCCAACGATTTTCTTTAGTTCTGTTTTAGGTCATTTCAAAGAACCAGTGCTTTTTAAACAAAATGTAAATAAATAATTTTTTTCTATGAAACAAAAAAGCGCTCTCACTATATGTATTGGCAGTGAGTCCATAATCACTTTGTAACAATACAAAATTATGAAGGAAAAATGATTTTTTAGTTATTAAGAATATTCTTGAGCAAAATTGTTATTTTATGCAATTTTCTTGAGTTTTAAGAAAATAATAAGCCTATTATTTGAGCTTGTACTTATTAGGAAGGTATTTATATTAATTTAAAGTCAAAAACAATTGGTTTGGAAATAAGAGAAAAATGAAACACCTTAGCAATATGAAACACTTAGCCTATATATGATTTAAAAAAAAATTGAAGACAACCCGTTTTGGTGAGCACATGAATTCGCTCATCTCATTTTGAATCACCCCATGAATTAGTATGAGTTGAGTTTGTTTTGGGCAACAAATTTGAACTTTCAGCGACTATGTAGTTAATCGAAAGTGCGATAGAATATTACATATTGAGTGAATAATTTTGAAGTGAACGCAAAATTAAAATTAATGCATTTGTTTCATTTATGGAAAATTTATTATTGTGCATCTTTTTCTTTCTTATTACGGTATTTAAACATTTAACATCATTTAATTGCTTTTGGGTATTTTGCATTCGATAATTTGCATTGTGAGAGCTTGAGAGTTATAGTTTTGCGATTTGGTCAAGTTATGAGGACGAACCATGTTTAAACGTTATATTTTACTACACTTTGTAGGAATGAGTCTTTTTAAATTAATTGGAGATGTATTTTTCTGACCGCAGGTGGCGTTAAATTATCTGGAACTGAAGCACTATCGTTAACGACTCCACGTTTTTGAGCGAAACGGAAAATGAGCATCTATAAAACAAACTAGGGCTCTTTGTTTGACGAGAATGAGAGGAGGTATGGGTGGGTGGGTAACACAAGGCATTCATGCAATGCAAATGGTATTTCTCCCGTCAGCTATCTCCCCCGTGCATTTATTTTCGCGGAAGGCACTCCTATGAATTTCCGAGCACTAAACGCCTCCTCGTCGGTGCTCTACATAGCTCCCTCTTAACTCTTTGTTAGTCGTCCTTCTTCACATTAGGGGACGTCTTTTCACGTCTCTTACGCATCTCTGGAAGTTCTGGAGTACGTTTGAATGGCGTCTCCTACCTTGGGGGTGGGAATAGCTTCCCATCCGCCAACCCACTCCCCTTCTTTAGGGGAGGCTCATGCTTCAAGACATTATGACACTGAGGCGACGCGGGCATAGTTAAGGGAGTTTATTAAGAGTCACTTAAAGTTCCTTCTGGTAGAAAACATCATGCCGTTCATGCTCCATTTTCCCCACGGCTTGGAAGAAGCATTTTGACGGTCTTTTTGTAGTTAGGCGGTCGTTGGGTAATTTGCACGCGGAAAGATTCCGATTGCGCTTTAGAAACTGTAAGTTGGGGTTAATTTCAGCCAGTTTTTTCATAATTCATGAACGGTTTTCCTCAAATAAGCTACAATTGAATTAAAATAAAAGTAAATATTTGCGGTAAAATGCTTTCAACCGTTTTCCTTTTAATTTGTATCTGTTCTATTCATTATATTATCTGTTCACTTAATTTGCGTAAAAATGGTGCTGTAATTTAAAATTTGGACATGACTAATTGTAAGTGCCTTGATTCAAGGTTAGAAATGGACGCAGCTCGAAGATTGTGCCCAAGGTCCTGTGGTACTTTCTTTCTAAATTTTACGCATTTGCAGGAAGCGCCCACAGTCTAAATATGTTCTACGATGCCAGGGTGTGCACCTAGTGGGAGCTGGATATGCTGGGATAAATGAAACTCTGAACTCTGAAATATAGCGTGACCGTCAGAGAAGAAAAATAACAACTCCCTCTCCCGTACACATCCCATTCATCCCAAAAATTAATTGCCCGTCTTGGCTTTCAGAATTAAAAAAAGAAAGAAATAAAAGCACAAAATACCCATCCCGGTCATCTTGACTTTGACTTGGTGGATAAATAAAAACTTTGGGGTATAAATGTCCTGTTATGAAATTGCATACGCTGTACAAAATAAAAATTAAATAGACATCAAGTAAAAAAAGGAAACAAAATATTCTTCCCCTGCTCGAGGAAAATTATAAATAAAGAAATGGTCTCATGCCTCTGGGACTAAAAGAAAAATATAGCAGATATTAGATGATGCAAATGTGTAGAAGTTACTCTAGGCAATTAATAGGAGTAGAAATACCTCCCTTTGGACATTAAATTACCCCACCCTTTCATAATCGTTGGGTTCGCAGTTGTAACGTCGGCGGTAAAATAACATCGGCGGTTGCTGTGATACTGACCCCCCGTTCATAATAAGCCCCCTTCGTCTTTTGGTGTAAATAAGTGCGAAATTTCAATGAGAAAAAAATCATCCACCTAGACCGGGATTTCATTATAGTGGGCTTTAAAGAAACGAGGTGTTGAGGACTGCCTGAAAAAATGTAACGAAGCAGTTCAACACGTGCGATTTACACCACTGTCTGCGAGGTCAAAGTATGAACTGTATGAGGCGTTCGCACTTTTTGATAAATTTTCATGATTCTGGAAAGAGTCACGTCATAACTCTGACGGAGTCACCCGCAACAATTCTTTTAGTGCTTGGTGACGCGGTGATTTTGATTACTTGGTTGGTTGCTGGTATGTACATGGGACCAAAAACTAAAGCCATTTTTGCAATTAGAACTGGTATTAGGCTTTTTAGTGAATCTTTATCTGGGGAATAGAGGACGAAATTAGAGAAAACCTTGATGGAATTTTACTCTGGAGATGTTCTCCACTCAGCACCAAAGTAAGAAATCGAGATTCCTTTGAAAAATATCTGCCACTGCCAATTATTATCGGTCCCGGGCCAGGGTGGTGGAAAGCCAAGCCATCAAATCCTTCCGAACCCCTTTATCCTCTCCGAACCTGCTTGACAATCCAGTGTTATTAAGAGACACTCTAAATGGCGTGAACTGTAGTTAATGACGAGAAACATTTATTAAAATAAAATTAGCCTTTTTGGCGATGTGAAAGCCATAAGTTATTATTTTTCATTTTTTTGGTACTTATTGAAAGTAATTGTTCTGAAATATTCAGATACTTTATATATCCACACTTCACTATGATTGGCATATTTCTATTTTCTACAATATGTTATATTGCCCTTTTTATCAGACAGTGCTCCCTTGATCGTGGAAAAAGAGCATAATTCTGTCGATTTAATACCAGTTATTTCATTGCAATTTTATTGAGTTGACATAAGCACCGTAAAATATCTTGGAATTACCTTAACTTCTGATATACGTGGGGAACACACATATAAATCATATGAAGTACAGCATTAAAGAAACTAGGTTTTGTTAAGCGTATAATAGGAAGGTCTTCGGATGAAAAAGTAAAAGAGAGATGCTACTTCGCTCTGGTTAGGCCACACCTCGAATACGCCGCGAGCATTTGGGACCCTAATCATAAATATTTAACCAAAAAAATTAATAAAATACAAAGAAAGCAGCCCGTTTCGTCAAAAACTGCTACGAGCGTACATATAGTGCCTCACAACTTATAGAAGGATTATGGTGGGATCCTCTACAGACTCGGAGGCTGCCCGCTAGGCTTAGGCTGCTTGATAAATTCAGAACTGATATTTTTCAGAGCAACACAGAGAATATTACCATAAAGCCTCACTACATTTCTAGATCTGACAGATGCGATAAAATAAGAGATATACACTGCCGAACAGATAGGTACAAAAACTCGTTCTTTGCACACACATGAAGTGACCACAATAGAAACTGAGCTCCTCCAAACACAGTCTCATATTATATGTCACCATTTCACCTCCAAAACTTTTACGTCTTTACACGGATGGTGACCTACCACCCCCTGCTACACGCCCAAGCGGCGGCTCGCGGGGTAGTATGTAGATGTAGAAACCGGAATAACAATGAGGAATTTGAATTTATCTGCGTGACAGCATGGGGGTTGATTTTGATGGAATGAGCGTGGTCGAGTTTCTCTGCTGGGGAAATTATTTCTGCGCCTCAGCGGTTGCAGACAAATTGAATTCCAGTGGAAAAGTTTCCTGGCTTCCTAGAAAAAAGTTATAAATGAACGCAGTCAGTTCATCTTACTAAAAATGTCCTTTATCGAATTTCCCATAGCCCATTAAAATGACTGAGCTGTCGAAATAACTTATTTATAACTTTTGATGATATATTCCAAGTCCTCTGTCTCTCGTCTGAGGACGCAACCTCGAAGAGAGGGCTATTAAGGAAGATGAGGACGTACACAAGGGTATCCAAAGAAAAGCTGAAGGTTGTTTCAACAGGAAGAATGGAGTTTTTGTGTACATTTTTATATGAAAAATGCTTCCGATTTTTCTGTGTGAAACAGTGGCTATGGTAATGTTTGTCACTGACTAGAGAGTGAATATGAAGATCCTATGACAAAGATTTTTTCGTCGCCTCGCAACATGCGTTGTGTTGAACACAGTGAAAGAATCCAATGTAAGATGGGCTTAGAGAGAAAATGCAATTGCATCATTGAAATATTCTAGATACTCGCGGCAGAAGCAGTCTATTAACAAAAGATAGGTATGTATCGCCATGGTGTTGGCATAGGTATCCTAATTTTAAGCGTATGATTAACATGGAATGTGATTTTTTTTAGAATTTTAAAAATGAGTTCCTAAGATCCCAACATTTCCATGTTGGCCAATCCCGTCTCCAAACTCCAGGATTAACTTTGTGATTAAATATATTCTGTATGTATATACATTATTTTTTACGTTGTCCTTTACTTTGACCTCAGAGAGATTTGGGTTTCCTCATTTCCGTTTAATATTTTACCAAAAATTTAGCATAGCCATTTTATTTGCTCCTTAGTGGAAAATTTCTACAATGTGAAGCCTTCCACCACTTCCTTTGATCAAAAATTTTGCTTGAGGCACACTATAACTTGGCTGAAAGCACTCTTTTTGCTCTGCCTTCGGCCGCAGCCTAGAAGATGATAATTTACGGCCCATATGTCAATAGTTTACTTATTCACGATGGAAAGATACAACTTGGTTAACTTGGTTAATTCCACACTAATTTATTATAAAACCGACTCGGGTGTCAGCTTGAAAATGACCCTCAGTTGCTGAAACCCGGGTCGATTTTATAATAAATTAGTGTGGAATTAACCAAGTTGTATCTTTTCATCATGATTATCTTAAACTTCCACAAAGAAACGCCTGAAACATTTAGTTTACTAATTCCCGAGGTAACCCATAGTACAACCTATCACCGCTAGGAGATGAGAGGAGCACTAGCGTACTAGATAATATCATCATAAAAATATGTGGCCTGTACATTACTAACTATTGCACCAAACAGTGTCCTCTTATCTTTCGAAAAGGAAAAAAACAAACTTCCATTATCATCATATGGTGTCGCATGATAACATCGATCATGGTTAACACTAGTCTCTGAATGAACATAATAACTCCGTGGTTAGCAAAAAAAAACGCTGACAGGTGCAATCACTACGTTTACCAATCGAACTCAGATCGATATGAACTTTGGCTGATCTGAACATTCTAAGCCAGCCAACCTGGATTGGCTGGTTTACCAATGCGAAATCGATTGAAATTTGTAGCAGGCCCACTTCTCATACTGATCCCACTAGCCTCTTGTGTTTACCATACAGAGCTGAACCGGCCGAATCGATCTGAGTTCGATTGGTAAACGTAATGAATGAAACATAGCACAAGTTTACGCTTTGCAAATACATACAAAACTGGCAATCGCTCAACTTAATTCCTTTGTTTACTTGTGGTAACTCGACTCAAAACAAATTTACAACAATATGTGGAAGTTTTTTTAGCAACTATTCTTGAACGAGTTATTGTCTAATCATTTTCCCTTGTAATGAAAAAAATAGAGTGACACGTACTCTTTTGCTGGAAACTATCTCAAAGATATCAATTTATTGCATTACACGGTAAATACCATAGTGCAATTAAAAATGAAACCTGATCCCTGTTTCACTTCTCAGTATTTTAGCACACCACAAAAACAACACTCTAAATTACCCAAAGAGAACATAAATAAATACCCTTTGCATCAGATATCAACATTTATAAACTACCCTGCGACACACTACGCCCATCACCTCCACACAACACAGAAACTCACATAAATAAACGCCCCTCAAGAAGTGGGAACGACCACAAACCCCAGCCTTTCAGGTTAAAACAATCAGTCCACCAAACATCTTTACAACCAGCAAACCTGCTTGTTGTGAAAACAAAGTTCAAGGCTCCGTGCATGCACCTCCTCTCCTCTGACGCGTCCGAACCTTCTATGCTCTACTACACGGCACCTCGTGCGTCGTGGCGACACCCCGGGGACCCTGCTTGCTCTTTCGACCGTGGACCTGTCGATGCTCTTCCCCCCCTCACTATTAACTCCCACAAAACACTCAGTAAAAAAAATTTCCTTCGATAATCGTCCTCCAAAATTCGGATTATCGTGGTTACTCGTGGCAGGCGGTCGACACAATGCCCCCCGTCCAATTCCTAGCTCAGCGTGGTTACTCGTTGCAAGCCATCTAAACAATGAAAAACCCATCGACTTGTCCGCCCCTCCTTTTAATGTTACTCACTGCGACCTAATGTTATCCTTCTGGAAATTTCTTGTGTGTTCGATATTTCTACGCATTGTTAAACTTGCGTAACATAAACAAATAAATCGCGCGGGTGTATACGCGGTCGGAACTTCCCAGCGCGCACCAACAAGCATGGGGGAATGCGCCTTATTTAATATACTAAAATATACTTGGAAAACAGCATGAAGCTATTAAAAATATATCATGGCATGAACAATACCTCCGCAGAACGAAAACACGCCACACTGTAGTGAAAGAAAGCACCCAACCGCCGAAAACGCGTCGAACGTGCAGTGCAACATGTCCAGAACCAGAATATGAGTATGTTACACCCTTGACCGTAGTAGTCAAACATCTTCTCTCCTGGTTACACCGATAACACCAAAGTTCTCCTCAGTTTCCCGTTCCTACTCATGGTCCTCGTCTTGTTGATCATCGCGGTCAAGGGCCAGGAAGCATCTGTTTTGCTGGAGAATGCCCATCGGGACTCGAATATCATTTGACCTTGGCTCGTCCCAGCGGGCGATGACCTTTCAAAAACACTGCTCATCTCTGAACCATACGTTATATCCTGGCTGAAGCTCTTCGAGTTTCCGTGCTCTGTGATATCTATCAAAATTATTTTTTGTCTTTTCCTGATTTTCTACGAAAAAGTACTGAAAGATTTGCTCTTAGCGTCTGCCCCAACAGATTTTCTCTCACACTGCATCCATCTGCTAAATTTGTTGATCTGTAAATCAGCAACACTAGGTGTATACAATATCAACTTCTTTTTCCTTGTTATCTGTTGATCTGTAAATCAGCAATACCAGGTGAATGCAATATCGACTTCTTTATTCTTGTTCTTGCCCCAGACAACACCGCCAATGGCACCCTGGAAAACGCCTTGAATGGATTCTCGGGATGTTTATTGTGACGTTATAATACAATATTTACCTCAATATGATGGACTTACATGGAGATGAAGGATTTCCATTATGAAAAAATGAAAATATTTTTAAAAAATGCGTCACACGTCATGGGCATGTCATGATTTTTGATAAATACGTTAATTTCGTGGCAGAAATGGTTATTTTTAAAGCAACCAGCGAAAAGTATTCGAACTACTACTAATCCTTACTACAAAGACCTTTGCAGGTGTTTGTAGTAAGGATTTTTTTAAGTAGCAAAGAAGAGCCATACAATAAAAGCGTTTATAAGTCTGTGGAAGCATTTTCGGTCCTCGTGACCTATATAAACATGGCTCCCTCTTTATTCAATTCTTGCAATGAAATGGGAGAGAGGTAAGATTATTTTTTGTACATTTGAATAATATTTTTCCGTATCCGTATCGTTCAAGAAAGCATACGCATTTCTTCCCCGTTAAAACGTTAACTTCATGTTTTAAAAAGTATTTCGACCTCAAAATGATTGCCATTAAGCCAGCCACACATTTCTAATATGCCTTCCAGCCGAATTGTATGTTTTTGCCTTCGCCAACAAGTGGACGTCTCTCATTTTTTCCCACGCCTGCACTTTTTCTCTCCCTTTTATTCCTCGCGCGACAGACATCGACTTTTAGAAATGCTCCAAGTTTCTTCCTATACTTCCGAGAAATTTCTCTGCCTCCCAAAGAGTAAGAACCAGATGTATCCATGTGTATACATTTTTTCCGAACGAGGAGTTGCTTCCTCTTTCCCTTTAAAAGCTTATCCTCGTCCTCCCGCTGCTATTTGCATCCACTCCGGCGAGAAACAGCCAACAGGCGGACTGCAGACGAAGAGATTTTCTCCATCTCTGTTTCCTCGTATCTGCTTCCATCTTTCTCTCTCTCTCTCTCTCACCTCACGTCCCGTGTGGAAACATCTTTTTCTCTTTTCAGTAATCAGAAATTTTCTTTTTAAAAGTTCATCCTTCTCGTCGTCTGTACTCTGCATGAGTCCTCTGAATGGGACGCCTCTAACTTCCGTATGTCAGTGTATACGATTTTGATTTCGGGCGGTCAGACCCGCGGGCCATTTGAGCTAAATAATTCACTTGATATTAGTGAGTGTTCTTAATGTAATATGAGGTTTAAAACGAATATTTTCAGTCCAAGTGGCCCAGAAAATACCAACACCCAATTAATCAATACTTGATTTGAGTCCAGACAAGATAATAGCGCAGTTGACAGTTGGAAATTCTGACGATCAGTAAACTCGCACAATGCAGTCTTTGCAAAGGAATCACATGAGTGAAGATTTCATAATGGTGGCCATCGTTTAATTCATTCGACCGTGAAAAGTTTTTTTTTTACTTTTCACGTCTTTAGAGCCAAAGGAAAGTGCTATTATTTGGAATGAACTCTATCTTATCCTTAACAACGTTCGCTCGTGGTGACAGGAGTGGGGGTTAGAATTAAATATCAGCAAATGCACCACAGTTCACTTCCTGCGAAAGTCATCACATAAATGGCATACCTAAACTGTGAGTGGAGTGAACATAAAATCTTCAGATACAGTAAAATACCTTGGAATTACCTTAACTTCTGATATATCGTGGGGATTACACATACAAAACATATGTGCCACAGCATTAAAAAAACTAGGTTTTGTTGAACGTATAACAGGAAGGTCCTCGGATAAAAAAGTCAAAGAAAGATGGTACTTCGCACTGGTTAGGCCACACTTCGAATACACCGCTAGCATTTGAGGCTCTGGTTATTAAGATTTAACCAAAAAAATTAATAAAATACAAAGAAAGCAGCGCGTTTCGTTAAACACTGCTACGAACGTACATATAGTGTCTCACAACTTTTAGAGGGATTGAGGTGGGAGCCCATAGAGACTCGGAGGCTACACGCTAGGCTTAGGTTGCTTGATAAATTCAGAACTGATATTTTTCAGAGTGACATAAAGAATATTATCATGACTCCTCACTACATCTCTAGGTCTGATAGATACAATAAAATAAGAGAGATACACTGCCGAACAGATAGGTACAATTACTTGATCTTTCCGCGAACAATAAGCGACCACAATAAAAATTGAGCTCCATTAAATACACTCCTATAATACATGTCACCATTTCATCTCCCTAAAAGATGCATCTTTACCCGGCTGGTGACCTAACAGCCCCTATCACATCCCCATGCGGCGGCTTGCAGGGTATTATGTAGGTGTAGATGTATCTTTATCCATTTGATGGCGTAGCATTCTCTATAATTTCTTCACTCTCTTCTCTTCTCTATAATCTCTTCACTACATGAAATGATTCTTTCTTACTACGGAAACTCCCATTCATATCCTCAATTCACCTCAGATGCCAGCGATTAATTAAATATTCATGCCTTTAAATATGGATAAACGATGAGTTTGCATTAGTTGCGCGAATCAGACTGTCATGTCAGTTAGTTCATTATTCGTCGAGAATTTTATCAAAGGAGATAACATTTTCGTAATATATATTAGTAAAGTGCATAGCCAGAGACTTATATCTAAGAATTGCAGAAAAGTGAATGGCAGAATTGGGTTTTTCGATGAAAATCTCTAATCCTCGCCCACTTCAATTTTTTATAGGTATTCGATGTACTTTCTCCCTCACACTATCGACTTCTTGTTTATACTATCTTCACTACATGAAATGATTCTTTCTTACTACGGAAACTCCCATTCATATCCTCAATTCACCTCAGATGCCAGCGATTAATTAAATATTCATGCCTGTAAATATGGGTAAGGAATTGATTTCAATAGCTGAGTGAATTTTTTCCATAGGATCGAACAAGCAAAATTATCTGTGTCTTCAGCAGAGATTCTGAAATCGCATCAGCAAACCATATTCGTGATTTCTCTACTTTCTTAAAAATATTGATGAGGCATCATGATCTCAAACGTCACAGGTAATATTTTTGTTGCATTTTTCAAATTTGTTTACATGTGGTCTGAAGAATCAACCAGCAGATTGATTGTTTAAGGTAGTGCGAGCGAGATAGTTCCCTAATCATAATGAAGAACATATTGGAATTATACTTTTTAATTTCACCAGCTATCAGACACACGAATTAAATATTGCATTACTAATCGTGCAATAATATATTACAACATGACAGAAATGGTTAGTAATTAAACGAAAATATCTATATAAGTCTTTAACTTGACTCATTTTTTTGGCGCGGTAAGTTTAAAACTCCATCAAAAGGGAAGGTTAATTCTAATTCCGAAGAATTTACTGCGGTGGCAATATGATTATTTTCAAAGAGAGTTGAGAAAATACAAACTACACACTATTTTTTGACGAGATCGAAGTGTAGGGAATGCCTCATTTTTAATATAACGTCTCTCTGGAGTGCATACACGTACCATTTTCCACGTAAAAGAACTGGTATTTTCTGGCAAATATCTCAGAAAGTAATGCGGTAAGGGGTTGAATCTTTTATGTCAATGGAAGGGTGATATATTTTTCTTTAGAATGAGACCAAATTCATTGATTTCTGGGTAAGATGATATTTCGCTTAAACTACCTTAATATCGCTGATATTCCTCCATGCATTTAGCATTCTCCGAAAACATAAATATGCCTTTTTCGGGATCCAGATTGGAGCTTCATATCACGGCCTCCACTACTCTCCTGGTGCGTCAGGCGCCAAAAAGGCATGTTGATACTGACTGACAAATCGTCGCTTTGAACCTCATCACCTCCTCAACAATATCAGTGCAAATGCGGCAGATTCGTAATTAAAGGAAACAGAAGCTCTCCCCGCTTTGTTTACCGTGCTCTCAAAGGCGACGTCTAATTCGAGACTGTTTGTTCCTCGAAAGCCAGCCTAACAGATTCCCTCATCCCCGTCGTTAGCCCGTCGTGCAGCGTTGCTTCGGAACTCGCCGAATTCCAGGGGTGGGCGCGCCGACACCGCCTGTCCTACTGCATATCCCCTCACGTTGCAAAACGCCTTCCCCCACCCCCCTGACGACCGCCCCACCTCCTTTCCCCACCATCCACCTCCCATGGCAGAGCTTCCTCATTCTCCACCTCCACAGCCACCACTTAGCAGTGAGGACCGGAATGTTTCGGGATCGGGTTAAGGGGGAGCATTTGATTAAAAAGTGGAAGCGGCACAGATGTCCAATCAAGCGTCCCATGTACTCTCTGAAGCATTTGACCCAATATCCAGGTATTTAGGTTCGGATTCCAATCAAGGAGAATAAATTTTGCCATTTTGAATATACCTTTAGTGACACGGACCTTTAGCAACAACTGGTGAATCGCTCTCAGACCGGCGATAAAAAATTAGACTCCATCTTTTGTGTACAATGCAAAGCAATATATATTTTCAGATGACGCTATTAATATCTTACGAACTCCAGCATACTACGGTACATGAGATTGTGATAATAAAATTCAAGAAGTAACATCAGGCGTCACTCTTTGATAATTTGTTATGCTCATGATGAACAAGAACTCTTTTGCTATTTTCACACTTTTTTATTACTCACCGATCAGGTTTCAACTCATTATCATCAGTATCAGTATCATTATCAGTATCATTATCAATAATAAAATTCAAGAAGTGGACAGCAGAACAAACATTAAAAAATTCTTTTCTCCGTAAAAATAAGAGACCATTATGGCTGCTCTTGATAGTATGCAGTAGGTTAGTCTACCGGTAGTGCAGATGATTAAGTGGTCTCCTTCATTTTTAGGGTTCTACCGCGTCTTTTGTTGTAAGTGACAACAGTTTTGCTGACACTACTGTCAGAGAAACTATTGCCACTTCCAATAAAACGAAGTCGAAGACCTGTAGACGCTGACAGTAGTGTCAGCGAAACTGTTGTCACTTCCAACAAAAGACGCGGTAGAACCGGAAAAGTGAAGGAGATCAGCGTAGAGCACTGCGAAAGCCTTCGTTCTCACAGCTGATTAGGTGGTTTGCTCTCTAATGTTAGTGGCATCATCTGTATGATAGTTTTAGCACCACGTTTTGCATGATTCCTGCATCAGTATTTTACTTTGTTTATGTAATTATATCATGCATTAGAGGTGTGTCGTATTCGAAAGAAGGGGTCCATGGACATTGGACGGAAGCACCGCGAAACGACTTTTAATGAACGAAAGTTGCTTTTGGTCCATCGTTCCTTTCGCTCCTTGGCTCCTCGCGGTCCATCATTATTTTCCGTATGAAATAGAATATTTCTTACGAGACCACAATAATCTATCTGCGGATGCTAGTAGCCTATTGAGAAGCACTTTATTTTATTCGCTCCGGCGTGTGATGCTATGTGATCCGGCGCTCGCTCGCCGGATCACACTACTAAGCCTCGGTCGCAGTTGAGGGTAAAATATCCAGCTGAAATTCCAAGGCGCGCCCAGACAAAATAACAGGTTGAGATTTCATTCTCTTCTACCCCTTCAGTTGTATTCTAGCCTTAGTGCTGTTAAGCTTGCGGAGATCTTACACGTACAAGTCTTCGGCCGCCGATGGACGTGACACAAGGCAGGAATAGCTGCAGTACGGTTCCTGCACGCACAGCGCAGAAAATGTGGCTGCAGGCATGGAAACAAACACCAGACCAGTAGCTTCTCAACTTAATGTTGATATTTCAGTTTTTTTAAAGCTTTTAACTGCATTATTTTAACACTGCCGACACCGATTTTTAATTTAATACGTTTTTCCTTTTTCTCGTAGTGAGCTCTATCTTCATCAATAAATTCCTAATAGCCTAAACGTAAAGCCCTTTGATGAATTATTATGTAAAAAGTTGGTAATTTTATTTTATAGACTTTATTCTGGCCATCATTCTTTAATACCGTCATTACGGTACACAGAGTATGTATGTGTAGTTTTTTCTTTCTTTTTACATTCTTTAAACGCCCAGGACACATTCAGGATTAAAACTGCGCGACCGCCAATAAAAAAACGATTGTTGAACAAGTGAAAATGAACCGGTCCCAAAAAGGACCGGTCCAGAGTGAACATTTATATCAAAGAAGAACGGGTAAGCCTATTTATATTTTACACCTTTAAAAATAGCTTCTATAGCATTGGCAGCATACCTATCATTTGGCGCATGATAATATAAATTACTGGCACATGATAATGCATATCGGTGATAACTCAACCCCATTCAAACATCCTTGAGGTGGCTTGCAGAGTACAATGTTGATATTCCGCGGCCGAATACGCTCGATTGGTTCTGGCTTCTGCAGAGAGATCTTAGCCTTCCTCTCCATCCGCCCGTCATCGCCACTGATGGCTCAGTGCCCGAACAACAGCGCCGCTCATTACTTAAGGTAGTCCGAGCGAGATAGTTCCCTAGTCATAATAGAGACCATATTCGAATTATGCGTTTTAATTCCACCAGCTGTAGGACACATCAATTAAATATTGCATTATTAATGGTGCAATAATATAGTTTTATATGACATAAATTGTAAGTAATCAAATGAAAATATCTAAATAAGACTTTAATTTGACTCATTTTTTCCCGCGGTGCGTTTCTCCTTCAAAACTGAAGGTTTATCGTGATACCCAAAAACCGATTGCGGTGACAATATGATTAATTTTAAAAAACAGTTAAGAAAACATCCAAACTACACGCTCTTAGTTTTATTACGACATCTAAGTGGAATTCCTCAAGTAAAATTCCTCATTTTGTAAATAATGTCTCTCTGGAGTGCACAAACGTACCATTTCTCATGTAAAAGGGCTGGGATTTTTTTTTCAAATAACTGCGAAAGTAATGTGACGTGGAGTTAAATTTTTGGTCATTTGAAGGGCGAGATATTTTTCTTTAAAATGAGACCAAATCCATTGATTTCTAGGTAAAATGATATTTCGCTCCAACTGCCTCAACAGTGTGAAATACGTTAAATGGGTTAACTCGGATGTTCATTTTGACGTTGTAATACGCAATATTCTGCCCCAACAATTCAATTACTTGGGGTTTCGTTTATTTAATTGCACCCCATATTGATTCTCTCGGTGACAAAATCATGTCGTGAAGAAGTCTTGCAATAGTAGACGAGGCAAATGCCCTAATCGTCTCATTTATGCTACACAACCCCATTTGGAATGTAAAAGTCAATCATCGTCATATCTTGGTACGAAGGCTTCCTTGGTGATTTATTGAGGTCAGCTAATTTGAGTTTTTCCCGCGTTGATTCATATTAACGGACAACAATTTTGCTAACGTTACAGCTAGCATCGTCAGGTCCTGAATGAGCTGCAGAGATTCTTGCTCCTTTATATACCCAACGCTTGAGCTAGTCAGACGCACGTTGATTGGCCGGCTGGACCTTTGAATTCAATTGTTGGAAAAGACGTTTGAACGTATGGGAGAGAGGATAACCGTCTTCCCTGTTGAAATGTTCTTAGTTTTTTTAGCTATTTCAATCGCCTCCCGTATTAGCCGAGTGAAATATTTATTTTCTATGGTTTAACACTCGTTTTATTAGTTTGTAATGTTAGACTCGTTTTTTCTCCCTCCTTTTTATGTGTGTTTTTTATTAAACACACTTCCTTTTATAACATCTCACATCCAACTCACTCAACTCTGTAATACACTTCCTTCCACACAGATTCACTACTCCACACCTTTTTTACCTCTTCGCTCGACACTATCCCACACACATTCTCCCCTTTTCCAACAAACTCCCCGTTCCCATGGCATTGTTTATACTGCAAGGGCTGCCAACCCAAGAGTGATGATATGATACCCATTACACTGGCGATGATCTTACAATTTTCAAAGTTTATGACGTGCATCAGCGGAAAATCATACATCGGCCAAACATCGAGATCCCTAAAATGTAGAATGGAGAATATAAGTTGTCCGTTAATATGAATCAGCGCGGGAAAAACCCGAATAAACTGATCGTCATATCTTCCTTGGTACCTTTCTTTCCGTCTCTCCCTCCGTCTCCCTCCATCAGTAGAACCGCCCTCCGTACTATTCCAAATCTCCCGGCGACGAACCCTCGTCCTCGTCTTGGTCCCTTTCCCACACCCCCTGTCACTCCCCACCCCTGGATGCTAAGGATCCGCTTCCTGAAATCTCTTCGAGATCCGAAACCATTTCCATCCCTATATACTTCTCCCGCCCACTCGCTGTTCATCGCTTCTGCTAATTTTCCACCTCCCTCGCCCTCCCTTCGCCCCCTCTGTATTACATGTATATACATGAACCTCCTCTTTTCTTCTCATTTACCCCACCCCTTTTTTCAAGGAAGCGTGATCGGCCCTCTTTTTTATGCATTATTTATATTAATGATCTAAGTTCTCGAGTTAGCAGTAAATTAAGATTATTTGCAGACGATACAGTACTCGGTACACAGCTTGCGCTGTTCCTTCACGATATTCTAAAATCAGGTGCTTAGATTAAGCAAGTCGACGCAATATTCCTTGATTTCAAGAAGGTCTTCGACAAGGTTCCTCACAAAAATCTCGTATATATTAGTTGCAATCATGCGGAGTTAATAGAAAAATAGTGCATTGGATAAGGGACTTTCTCAGTGATCGAAAATAAAAAGCAGTTATTGATAGTTTTAGCTCTGATATGGTCGAAGTCGCATCTGGTGTTCCTCAAGGAAGTGTGATCGGCCCTCTTTTAGTCATTATTTATATTAATGATCGAAGTTCTCGAGTTGGCAATACATTAAGATTATTGGCAGACGATGCAGTTATCTGCCGTGAAATTAGTGAAGACGTGGACTTAGAAATTCTGTCATCGGACCTTAACAACAGTCATTCGTGATGCCAGGAATGGGGGTTAGAATTAAATATTAGTAAATGCAACACAGTTCACTTCCTGCGAAAGTCACACAAATGCCATACCTATAATGTTGGTGGAGTAAAAATAAAATATCAGATGCAGTAAAATATCTTGGAATTACACTAATTTCTGATATATCGTGTGTAACACACATACAAAACATATGCGGCACAGCATTAAAGAAACTAGATTTTGTTAAACGTATAATAGGAAGGTCCTCGAATAAACAAGTCAGAGAGATATTGTACTTCATTCTAATTAGGCCACACCTTGGATACGCCACGAGCATTTTGGAACGTGGTCATAAGGATTTAACAAAAAATTAATAAAAAACAAAGAGATGCTGCACGCTTTGTTAAAAACTGCTACGAGCGAACATATAATGTCTTAAAACTTTTTGAGGGATGAAAGTGGGAGCCCCTAGAGACTCGGACTTTACTCGCTGGGCTTTAGTTGCTAGATAATTCAGAGTTGATGTGCTTCATAGTGACACGGAGAATGTCATCAAGACGCCTCACTGCATCTCTAGGCCTGGTATAAGCGATAAAATAAGGGAGCTACACTGCCGAACCGGTAGGTACAAAAAACTCGTTATTCCCGCGCATAATAAGCAACCACAAAAAAATGAACTCCACCAAATACGATCTCATAATACACGTCAACATTTCTCCCCCCATAACCTTATCCCTTACATATTTACATGGCTGGTGCCCTAACACCCCCTGCCCCATGCCCATGCGGCAGCTCGCAGCGTTGAATGTAGATGTAGACCCCTCACCCCCTTGCTTCCTCTTACGCTCTTGGGAGGAGAGAGGGGTGTAGACGGTTGTTGGGCATTATTCCTTCGGAAATAAATATTGATGTTTGAATCCATTTACTGAAGCTGAATCTTCCCCCTTAAAAAAAGTAAATAGATTGATTGCGCGATTATGATCACGAAAGAAGCCGGGTTTTTGTGTTCCAGATGAGAAAATTTCAAGTTCATTTGCTATGAGCTATGAATGACGGTACTTCGGCATTGTAAATTATAACTATCAGAGTGCTCAAAGTTTAACTCTTATCTGCATTCATCAAAGCTATATTTCTCTGATAATTGGTTAATATTGGACTAACTAAAGGTTAGAGCTTGAAAATCAGTCCATGTTGGTTTTGCGCTTCACAATCAATAATTTAGCAGTAAGCAATCATCCAGTTTCCACGAAAATGCCGAGTATATGAAATTCCTCGGACGTTTCTCCTTCTGGACAAATTAGAGCCGTTCAACGTGAAATGGACAAGCATAAGAGAGTATTAAAGTCCTTTATTTCAGTTTAGTATATTAGTTTTTTATGAATCAAAATATATATTTCATTATCTCAACAAGAAGTATTTACGTCCGGTAAGGTTGGTTTTCAAACATCTTGTGAAACTTTGAAAGTTTGTTTAATATGACATATTAGCACTGCTGTAGGTACAAATATATCTGGGCAAAAACTACGTCAGTGCCATTTCGTGGATTAAATATTTTCCATCAACCCCTGAAATATTTTCGGACATTCAAATGATTGCTTTTAGAAAAACTTGAATTCAAGAAAAATTTTCGGATCCCAGGAGTGACTCCGTGGATTGAACCCATTCGTCGCTTCGATCCATTCACTTCTTCTCGTCGCTGGTTACAATCCTAGGATTGGTCTGCAACAGTCTTCCACTTTATCCGATCTTGACCCAATCTTTTCACTTCTCTGTACGAATGGTAACCTAGTTCCTTTATCAACTGTCCCATGTAGTCCATTCTAGGTCTACCCCTCTCGTTTTTTTCCCTCCACTGTACCTTCTAGTATGGTCTTAACCAAGCTTTCGTGTCGGAGAATATGGCCAATCCAGGTGTTCCTTCTCTTATTTAGCATTCTGCGTAGACACCGTCTTTACCCTATCCTCTTAAATACATCCTCTTTCGTGACTCTTTCCACCCAGGTTATTTTCAGCATTTTTCTATAGCACCACACTTCAAATGCCTCCATTCTTTCCTTCTCTCTCTTTCCAATTGTCCAGGTCTCACCACCATAGAGAAAAACGCTCCATGCGAAAGTCCTCAATAGCAATTTCCTAATCCTTTAAATTTATGTTGCTGGCAGTGAAGAGTTCATTCACTATGCTCTGCAAAAATCTGTGGTAGATCTGATGCTATTGGCGGCGAGTTGTTTGAATTACTAGTTAATTTCTATTCGGCATAAATATCATTTAACTCGCCCCCCGTGACCTTTCGCATCGTGTCAGATGCTTTTGCGTCGCAACGTAGCCCTAATCTTGAGTTCAATAAGATTGACGTGAAAAGCGAATTAATAACTATTTCATCATCATCAATAGTATCCATACATAGAGAATACAATTTTGTACCTTTTCCACAGAATTTTATTTTGTGTGGTACAACGCGCGTACCATGCAAAATAAAATTCTGTGGAAAAGTACGAAATTGTATTCTCTAAGTATGGTTACTATTAACTTCCACAAAGTGAAAACTGTAGAGTGTAATCATCTGTAGTGCTCAATTCATTAGCTTTTTCATGCATTGTAACGTTCATTCTTCATCATTGGTTCTATTTTCAATCATCATATCATCATGTACCTCTCTACTCGGAGAAAAATTGTCTTCGAGACGAAATTGTATCGAATACTTTTTCATTTCTGTCTTATCCCCTTTGAAGTCTGGATCCGTCCGAGTCTGTAGATGGAGTCCTCTGGGATGAGGGGGCGGTTCTCCCTCTCCATCCCTCCCACCCACCCTCCTTCATCCCCAACCACCGTTCCACCGTCCTTCATTCCAGCCTACTACTTCCTCCTCTTTCATCTTTTGCCACGCAACCACGCACACACTCACACACCGCCGAATCGCGTCGCCCAGCAACCGTCCAAAGGAGGAACCGGCGATGAGGAAGAGAGGCGGACTAAAGGGGGTGGGGAGGAAGGGATGAAGACGGTGGAGGGGGGTTGAGGGTGGCGGGGAGGGGTTCTAGGGGTGGTTAAGACGTCCCCCTCCCTTCATTCTGTTTCTCCAGCGGAGGAAGGAAATTGCTAATACTCTATCTCCTCCGTACCTCCGCCCCGCCCCCCTCCTTCGCCTAGTCTTTCCTCCTTCCACCTCACCCTTCCCAACACCCCCCCCCCCACCCTCTCATTCGCTCTCCCAAATCCTCCAATTTCACGCGATGGCGCTGTGAATGAATGAGACAGGAAAGGAGGGATGTGTAATGGAGCGCGGGAGCGAGATTTCCTCTCTCTCTTACCTCCCCTCACTTGATTCCCTTCATTGGAAAATACCCTCCTTCACCCCCCCCCCCCCGGCCTCTTTAAAAATCTGGCCTCTTTAAATAAATATCATCCTCGCCGAAATTAACACATGTTTTCAGACCGATGTTGATTGGCTATCTGAGGGACTAATGGCCGCGTTCATTTAGACCGGTGAGGATGGCTTGATTAGAGCGATATCACGATCAACGTTACCTAGCGTGACGGAAACGGTGGCGTTCAGTTTTACTTCCTATTCCCTCTCAAGGAGGAGTATATTAAGATTGACGGGAATACCCAACGCCAATTGTCGGCTGTCTTTTTAAACGAACCTCTAAGTGGTTGTCAAGAGCCTGTTTCTTTTAACACATTTAAAGGAAAATGGCAATTATAAATGATCCGGAAAATTACTGACTAGGACTGCATAATAAGGGCTGATTATGTTTGGTTGTAAAATAAGTTAAATAAGATGGACAATCTGGAAATTCAAATCGGTGAATTGGGAATTAAGGTTTATCACTGCACAAAGATTGGTTGACGTTGACGAGACCTCACGAAAAAGTTGGTCTAAAACAAGGTTCACTCATCGTCCGTCGACGGTGCTGTCAGATTAGCTCTAGCAAGTATTTTCTTTGATCGTGAATTATTTTAGCGTGACCAGTCTGAAGGAGAGAATTTTTTACATGCTAAAAAAGGTCAAAGTATATCTTGGTTACTATTTGGACCTGAGGAGCACTAATGATTCTGCCTCCCTCCCAAGATCATCGCTAATCTCTATCACCGCATTAGGTGTCTCGAAAGATGATTTATTTAATTCTTTATTGTTTGCTACTACATGCATTTGGAATCCAGTCAGGAGTCTTACTTAATTTTTAAAGGAATTTCGTCATACCTGTAAGTTCCGAGTCACATTACCCTGTTTTTGGTAATAATTTTAGCTGTTATTAATAAAAAGAGAGATCAGTCAGTTTGTGTAATTATAATATGAAAGAAATTGCTTATGTTAAGACGAGCGAATGTCTGCGTGACAAGAGTCGCATTCTTCATTGCTGTGCTAAAAATTGTGTCAATCGGCAGTCAAAAAGATTCATCTTTTGATCATGGTGTTCGCGCCTGACATCATTTCACAAGTTTCGTTGTTCTTCTTTCACGTTACTAATGACACGTTATTTATTGTTGAGTTGTTGATACCAACCAGTCTTCATTGTAAGACAAAGACGGTCAAGATAAGATAAAGAGATCATTAAAACCAAAGGAAATACAGTCCACTTCATTATAATCAAAATGTTCCGGCTGTTATTGCTATAACATGGAACCTGTATATTAATAGAATATTAGCGAAATTAGAAGAGTAATCGTTCATTATAATCAAAACGATTACTCTTCTAATTTCGCTAATATTCTATTAATATACAGGTTCCATGTTATAGCAATAACAGCCGGAACACATGGTATTGGGTTCCTTAGTATTCTCCGTTGAATTCATGTATAGGTGATTACAGAAAATTGAACAATTGGAGTACTAAAGTAGGGATGAAGAAAGGGTTGGCAATAACAAAACAGGCCTTTCAAAATAAGAGAAAACTTCCAACTGACAAGCATATGAGTATCGAAACTCGGAAAATGTTTGCAAAAACATTCCTTTGGAGCACATTGCTCTGTGGAAGCGAGAGTTGGACCCTCCGGAAACGGGAAGAAGAGCAATTAGAAGCAGCAGAGATGTGGATTTGGAGAAGGATGCTTAAGATAAGCTGGAAGGAAAAGAAATGTAATGAAGATGTTTCAATGGAAATAAATGAAAAGAGAACCCTACTCAACACCATGGAAATAAGAAAGATAAAATGTTTAGGACATCTCCTGAGACACAATAGATCTTTTGTCAGTGTGATGGAGGGGAAGGTTGTTCGGAAGAAAGGTAGAGGAAGACCAATGTTACAGTACCTGAACAGGGCACAAGAACTGATGGGGACGGAAAATTATCGGCAGTTAAAGAGATCAGCAGAAAACAGGATTAATTGGGTACAGCAACAAGGCGGAGCCTTTAGTTAAAGAAGAAGAAGTACTAACAGGAGGGAAATAATATCTGCTTATTCTCTACTATTATAATTATGTTTCAAAAGTTAGAGCAATTGTGAGGTGTGATCAGTGGTCTTTCTCTTGTTGTTGGATGATTTTTACATGAATCTTACTGCTGCATTTATTGTCGTTTGCATCAATGCTAGGTGAGGTAAATTTGATAATATTTTTCTTAATAAGTATTAAGTAACCGCAAAAGCTTTGATAAAATACTCGATGGAAAATCTTCCCAAAATCTTGTTCTGTAAAGAACTAAAGCATCTACGGCGGTCGGTTAAACGTTCTTTGCGCAAAGGAAGCTGCAAAATGAGTGTTTGAGGGTATATAATAAATGGGAGAGTATATAACAAATAAGTGGGAGATGATATGAAGAGGAAAACCACTCCTTATAACATACCAGTGCTTTCTATTATAGCCATAAAAAACTAACACGGATGCATATATATGCATAGAGGTAAGGGACTATATTTTACATCCTTGCTAAGTACTTGCTTTTTGTATCAATGCCGCTTGTTTTCTTATTTACTCATTGGTGACATAATGAGGGTTTTTGCTCGTTTTCGACCATCCATGATGGGAAATGCCAGGCCAAAGACCATCACGCAAGTAAAGTAATCAAGAATACGAATCCAGAGACAATATCACGCCCTTAAGAGGCTTGCAGCCTACGCTGGAGCTCACTTCTATTGTTTTTATACATTTTTCTTTTCTTGTTATTCAGAAAGGTTTTTTCCCCCTCTCCTCTTTTTCTTTTCCTGTGCATTGTAAAAGCAGTAAAGAAATTCTTGTACTGAATTGAGCGGTCTTAAAGGAGGCGATTATTCGATTAGTATGCTGCAATTGAAGCGGATGAAAGAGAAGTTTAGAGATACGGCGGCGAAAAGGTCCAAGGCTATACTTAATTCGGATATGGACTCCAAATCCTACCATGTGGGGGGAGTGTAATCATTTAACTGTAGTGGCCGCATTTTTTAGGTTATGAGTCGGTACCTACGCCTAGGTCGAAAGGATTGTCCGAAATATTCTTTTACGTTACATCATTATCCTAATCGGCAGTTCAATCCTAAGATTAGTAAATAGCAGTCCTCCATCCTTCCTTATCTGTTGCAAGTTACTTTACTTCTTGCTTACTCTTCCTGTGTACTTTCCTCTTCATTTAGCCTATATATGTATCCCTGGGCGTCTTTTCCCTCTATTTTCCCGTCAGTTGTATTCTTCACGAATCCATTGTGTCTTAGGGGCCGCCCAATCCATCTGGTTCTTCTTTTCACTGTACCAATGTTTCTTATGGCCTTTTCCTCTTTGTATCTCATGAAAAGTACTTTATGTCTTATTTTGTGCGTCCATTTGATCTCACCATTCTTCTCTAGCGCCAGGTTTCGAAATGTTTTAATATATACTGGTCTGCTTTTCTGGTGGTCCATGTTTCAGACCCTCAACGAAATTTGAATACCGTTCTCCACGCGGTTTATTTTTCAAATAAAATAGTATTAGACTGCCAAGATGTATCCTGAATGGCGTAAAATTATATCCTGTGCACTGATGTCGATGGATGACTAGTTCATCGAAACGTCGGTAGAGATGAGATTGTGACTCAGTGGGAAACCTGAAGAGCCTTCTATAGCATTTTACACCGGAAAAGCATTATATCTCACTTCATATAGAATATGTACTTTTCTTTATCTCCTTTTATCTTTCTTTATCTCTTTATTCTTATATTGTGTGGTTCAATTCGTTTGGAATCGATTTAATTTTTTGATCGTTATTAAATAGTTGCCTAATCCCATAATCCTCCACTCCTGTTGGATTACTATGAAACTTTCCCACCGATAGTTTTCTAATTGTAATACGTTTTCTACGCCACTTTTGAACAAAGAGTTTATCGTAGTATTTTGCAACCTTTTTTTTAACCATGGTTGCCGATTGAATATTTGAATCCTTATTGGTTTGTAACCGAGTCAATTTTTCCATGTAAAAAATGAATAAATGAATGATGATCTTCCAAGGTTAATAAGTCTGCTAGGGATTCAGATGACGCAATACTGAATCCCCAACGATTGTACCCATAATGTTTGCGAGGAACTTTTGAAAGTTCTCGTAATATTAAAAAAAAAGAGTAGTTTCATGAGAGGAAATCGGACTGTAACCCCAAATGTCTCATAAAACGAACCCGGAAAAGTTATTAAACCTTCCATCTGCAGCGAAATAATGCACTTAAAGAAGTTCAATAGCAAGCATACGCATGTGGGTGGCCGCTTGCAAGTGACACAGAGGATAGGCCCAAGTGAACAAGAGAGGTAACAAACACACGTGTGAGGACGGGGACACAATGGCCGATAGCGGCCTCAGTTGTCATGAGAACGCCCTGAATAAGAACGTGTGCCCACTTTTCGTTTGGCCATGCGTGAAGTGGGAAGTTTTGATACGAATTCTCAACGCTTGTGTTGTGCGATTCTCGTCGACCATGAGTCTAAATGCGTCCTGGGGGCTCGTGCATCAATGCTGGCGTGAGCATTTTCAATCCCAGAACGCCTTTCGGTTATTTGGGTAAAGGGGACTCGCTCCGCTCAACAACTAGACCAGGACACGAGGCTAGTGGGCGTTGTGTCCATGCTTTGACGGGTCGCGCTTTTCCGGGCTTCTGTGGTGGAAACACTGTTTTCTCTATCGGGGTCTAGTCTATATCTGTGTGTATGTTTGAGTGGCGGGGAAAAATGGGAGCCGTCTATTCCATCACAAACGCCACTGCCCACGCTTGTACCCGCGAGGTCTTTCAATGTCACCTCTCGCGATGCGTGTAATATCTTGTTAGAAGATGAAAAAAATTTGAAGATGCCGGCAAATTTTAAAAGAAATACCATGAAATATCTCAAATGAAATAACTTGCGTCTCTAAATTACTGCAACATCTGATGCACTTTTAAGATGTTGCTGTTTTTAAGAAATCTAATATGTTTTTCCTGTAGTCCTCTTTATTAATTCGTCATACAAATCGCTGTTAAAGCGTGCTGAATTCTCCGATATTTTCAACGACACATGACGTATTCTTGTAATATTGCTCTTTTATTACCCGATACGCTCTCTTTTTACCCTTGCTTTTGCTTTCTCATTGATATTTATTTTATTTAAAAAAATAAAATACTCCACTAATGCAAACATTGCCAATCTATGTGGACTATTTTATTAAAAAAAAAATAGTCCACATAATGCAAACATTGACAATCTAAAAGGCACATGTAAAAACAATCAATAAGACATAGATATAAACAAAAAGAAACTATATCCGATGAAATTATGATTATTGTTTATTACTGTCTATAAATTTGCTGTTTATTTACGGGAAAATGTGTCGTGGGGATAAATATTATAATCTGGGAAAAATTTTAGGTTATAAAGAAAATAAATAGATATTGGAAGAGAGTGAATTTTTAAGGTGAGAGGACGGCATAGAAGAACGGAAATAATTAATATGGGATAATAAGTTACGTAGAGTTTTATGCGAGGGCGCTCTGATATTGATGAATGAAGGAATTTTGAGACCGTCAATGTAAGACTTAAGGGTGTTGTAAGTAAATTTTATACCAGATTTAAGTCCATAACTAAGTAACGCCGGTTCGCGGGAGGACGTTTGGTGAATGAAACATCTCATCAATGCCGTTGCCTAAACCAGACAGCTCTCTTTCCTTCTTTTGTACAGGTTTTATCCGTAGCGGACCTCCGCCTCTCGTGGCGGCTTCCATCACCTCCACCCGCCATTCAAAGGGGGATTTCCCAGGGCGCAAGCCGACCTCGCCACCAACTGTTACTGTAGGAAAGACTGCAAGTGAAGGGAGGAGATAGTATGGAGTACAAAGACGCATTTTAAAAATTTGGAATTTTGTATTTAGTTATTTAAGCGAAGAAAGTGGTGACACCGATGTCTATGGCAATATTCCTGTCGACCGTAATGTCCGATGTCGACCATATTGGGGAGCATTAAGCGAATTGAACATTCTGTTGCATTCCATGATATAAATATAAATATTTGTGACCTTGCTATCGTACCATCTATTTGAATCTAAGAGGTGTAAATTTGTGTATATTCTGAA
The DNA here is from genome assembly GCA_963169105.1 of Ceriagrion tenellum. Lineage (NCBI taxonomy): Eukaryota > Metazoa > Arthropoda > Insecta > Odonata > Coenagrionidae > Ceriagrion > Ceriagrion tenellum. Next base: position 186,341,592 of record OY720632.1, on the reverse strand, counting down.
GAGACTTATTTGTCCCGACGTGGTAAACGTCATTTTCTTTCTTCAATATTTCTCCTCTCTTGTACATCTCTCTCTCCGTTTCCTTCGCCAAGGATTGCCCCTCCTTCATAATTCGTCCTTATGCTCTCGTGCCCAGGATTCCCACACCTGGATGGAGAGATTTCATGGACGCCCACACTCGGATTATAGGTTTATCCTCCACTGTTCCCCTCGTTTTTTAGACTGTCTATCCCTCTCTCTTTCCCTGGCTCTCGGCGGTTCTAGAAGGTAACGGTGCACAGACTGCCGTTGAAATGTACTCATTCTCCTGCTCTCCGCTTTGGAATACCGTATCAAATGAAAGCGTGGGGATTGGAATACCCACCTATCCATTGCTCTGCTTAGATCAAAGGCGGAATAAGAGTTAATTATCCCGTCAAACGTGGATGAATGCAACCCCTTTGGCTCATTCGGACATCCCCATGGTGAATTCACCGGTAAAACGGTCATATTTTGAAAAAAAAGTAATCGGGTTAGGGGTTAAAGGGGTGTTTTTTCTTGTGAAGCTAAGAGGCATTTTACTTACCAACCAAATTAAGACAGATCAGTTGACCTTTGACAACTATACCACAGGGCTTATTTTCGCCTCCTTTATGAGGGTACATGAATTTTAATCTTGCTTTTTCCCAAGAAGATCTTAATTAAGTAAAGTTTTATAGATTTTGAAACTCGAGGTGGCCCTCTATGCTCATGGTGATTTCCAATGTGTAAAAAGGTGTTTAAAGTAGGAAAAATTTATTTTAACTTAATTTGAAGGTTAAATTTCCAATATTAATACAAAGAATTTCAGGGAATATTCATAATTTTGTGTTGTCACAAAGCTTTTCGAGCACTCATACAGCTGGGAGAAAATTCAGCTAAACATAAAAATGAAGCCAAAGGAAGCGACTAGCAACTAGAGTCTTTTTCGTTGTTGCGCTCTACTTTTTCGATTCACTGCTCATCGGAAATCATATATATCCTCTCTCGTCTCTCGGCTGATGAGAGGGTTATGGCATACATATAATCACCACCGCAGAATTTCTGTGCGAGATTGATTCCTGGAACACCACAATTGTTCCCGTGCTGAAATCATTCCGTTAATCATTTTAAATGGTGTCGTAGGTCGTTCGCAGTTACTTTGTAAATTGATTCGAAATACTGATGACTGTTAACGTTGTAAGCATTTGATTGGAGCACCTTCATCATCATCTTTGGCATTACAGCCCATGTAGGGCCCTGGCCTTCTTCACAACTTCCTTCCACTCTTCTTTGTCCTCCGCTACTTCTCTCCACCTCCGGACCCCCAGCTTCCTCGAATCCTCTTCTACATCCTCCGCTCATCTTTTCCTGGGTCTTCCTCTACTTCTTCTTCCTTCTGGTTTTCCTTCTAAAACTTTTTTCACCTCTCTTTTCCCACCCATTCTTTGCACATGCCCTGCCCATTTAATTCTCGATTTCTTAATCTCAGTTAATATTCCCTCTTCCCCATACAGGTGCTGTAATTCCTCATTCCTTCTAATCCTCCATTGTCCTTCTTCATCGACTGGTCCATAGTTCCGAATAATTTATCTTTTCCACTTCTGTAACAAAGTCTCTTCTCTCACCGTCAGCGTCCATGCCTCCGAACCATAGGTGACTATTGGCCTGATGACAGTTTTATAGATTCTTTTCTTTGTATTTCTACTAACGGTTTTTGCTTTGAATAGCTTTTGCAAAGGAAAGTATGCTAGATTTCTTGCTGCAATTCTTGCTTCAATTCTTTTGCAATAGAGTTATCATTTGTGACCATTTCCCCCAAATATTTCTACTATCTCTATTTGGTTGAATATTTTATTTTTGTCTTCTCTTCTTTCAACGTTGTCTAAACAACACCATACATTTAGTTTTTTCCTCGGTAATATTCAAATCCATACTTTCAACTGCCTCAACAAGATGCACAAATATCTTCTCGTTTTCTCGACTATTTCTTGATAGTATCAACAGATTATCAGCATATGCATTAAATTGATTTATCCTATTAAAAACCGTTCCTCCTGGATTATTTGTCACAGTCTGTCAAATGACCTTTTTTAATGCCAAATTAAAAAGCATTGTGAAAAGGACATCACCCTGCCTTAAGCCTCTTTTTATGCCAAATTCCTCCGAAAAGTCTCTGTCAATCTTCACAACACTTTTCGACTTTTTAAGTGCCATTCTCAACAACCATCTTATTTTGTTTGGGATTCCAAAACCCTACATGGCTTTCATAAGCTTTCCTCGAAACACAGTAATGCGCTTGCTTAAAATTTATGTATATACATCTGATATAAAACCACATTAAACTCATAAGACTTTTCTAGTATTTGCCTTACGGTAAAAATCTGATCTGTAGTTAACCTTCCCTGACGGAATCCTCACTGATATTCTCCCTGTAGGTTTTTCACTGTTTGTCTTAATCTTTTCGCCAGGACCTTGGCCGACACTTTGGATTGAAGCACATTTTTTTTCGAAAAATTTATTAGATCAGTGAAGGTATTGATACTGCTTTTACATAAAGACGGACCTCATTTTATCGTGCATAAAAGGGATATTGCTCAAGATTTTTAATTTAAGATAGATCAGTTATCCAATATTCAATTCTGAAAATGTAGTAGTTAGTTTTTTCTGGAACTACGATGGTTGGCTTTCTGTCAAATTGTAGGGAAATGTGAACGATAGTAAATCTTGAAAGAAAAAAAGAATCTATCTTGGTATAGTAAAAATATAATAAAGGTCGGGATTGAAGTATGTAAGAAAACTCATTGCGTGAGAGGGAAAAACAAAGAATAGAGGCAAGGGTGGGAGACTGTTGGATTCCTATTGTCGACATGAGGGAAGAAATATTAGTGAATGCAGGGATTCTCACAAAAAGGGGAATAAAGAGTAAAATTTGGAAGTAGTTTATGAACCAAGCTTAATAAAAGGCTATATTTAGATTGGCTAATACTTTAGAGTCAACAATTGCTTCCGAAATGTGGTTGATGAAAGGCTCTAACAGTGCATTGGAGATATAAAACGTATGATTTAGAAAAATGGAGGCGAGATCAGTTTGGATGGTGACGGAAGCAAACTCGAATGGTGAATGTGTTTTGGGTTGCGATATGCAGAAGGGAGAAGTAAATTAGAAAAAAAGGAATTCCCGTAAAGATTCAGTAATGAACCTTGCAACTTCGGCACGCCATTTAACAATAACGGTAATATTTAGTGGCACTAGTTTCTCCCACTTCACGTCAACAAAATAATGCCCGACACTGCGCCGCTGTTATTATGATCTGTTGAATTACTCTCTATATTTATTATTTACTTATCAAACATTTCTAAAGTAGGACTGTTTTTTTCTCAATACCCACATCTTTTGAGGTAATGCTGAAAATACGTCGCCCGGGCAACTGAAATAAATTCAAACGACATCTAGTCTTCACCGTTTTGATCGGTTATGGAGCTGTCGGAACAACGACGAAATTAAGGATTAATGGTTTAGTAAAACATTTTGCTTTCTAAATATTTATTATTTTATTTATAATATGATGTAAATGCAATAAATTAAGGCCCAGGCACAGATGTAATAAATATTGGTCAGGATACAACCATTTTATTTAGAAGAACCTTTGAGATTCTGATTACAAAGCTCCCAAGATCTCACTGCAAAACACAGGAAATCGTCATTGAAGAAACTATCCTTTCAAGAAACCTGAATGCTTTTAATATTCGAAACTGTCAATGAGTTTTTCGATGGGAGGAAATAATTTACTTGATAATGACGGAAGCCAAAGAGCTGTTACTCCTCGGACTGATAATTTTAAGTGAGAAACGAAATAATTTGGAAGATACAAAAGATTAGGAATGATGAAAATATGTTTTGAGGCATCTGTAGGTTGTTTTTGAATTGAGGAATTTTGGAATTCTGACAGGAAAATAAACGAAAATCATTATGTTTGATGAAAAGGGGAATGGCTGCTAAGTGGAGCAAAAGAAGAAGATAACCCTTGAAATTGATATTTTGGCGTTTCGATGTTTGCAATTCAGTGGCTGGAAGAACACCTCAAAATCGGATTTATTTGCAGAACACTAAAAAAAAAATATTTTGAAAGATGCCTTCACTTCATTTTGGATATTTAAAATTACTTGTCTCAGGCCAAAAGTGATTTATTTGAACTTTTTACCTCGACAGCCAACGAGTTAATGGAGGACATGAAAATTGGATGCCTTCTATAAATGGATTTTTTTCTAGCCCTAGCATCATTGTTTGCGATTTGGTTTTCATAATCATTCTTGCAAATAATAAGTTATTTATATGTGTAAACAAGTTAGATTATTTATTATCTGACCAACTTCTAGTTCGCTGTAATGGGAAATTTTGCTGATTTCGGCACCATATAGGAATTTATTTCTGCCATCAGGGCAACATGGTGAAAATATACGGTAGGATATATATCCATATAAATGGGATGCGATATAAAATATTACACTTTTTATTACCTCAAAAATGAGTAATGAGCATCGGAAATATGGCTGGTGTCTTGGAGTATGAATATTTCAACGGTTATTCCAATATAAAATATTGAACATTGACTTTTAAAATTTTCATTTTTAACCTCCAATGGAAATGCACCTGAAGGATTAAATTCTACAACCAACTTCTATCTCTTCTATCTAATGACTCGATTGGAGCTATAAAGTTGAGCTTTCATGCCACTGATGTCTTATTTTTATTGCCCTCCAGAAAAGGCATAGCTCGCAAAATATTTTATTCTTCGTGCTCCTGATGTTTCTATTTTCCTTACAATGAGATGTTTCACGATTAATCTCCCCGGGAAAAACTATGGCCTATGTATGAGTAAAAGATATTCTTTGGTGAATTTTGTAAACAATCTTTTTGTTTTTCTCGCGTGGTTAGCTCCTCCGTCTCCGCCAGCATTTCTAAAGACTCAAAACAAAAGATGATGAGCAAGTCGAGTATCGAAATATCACTGGATATGGAAGATCTGGCCCTGAGAAATACAGTTTTATTCAATTTTTTTGCTGTGCCGATATTTGTTGTTCATTCTTGAGGCGTTTTTGTATTTTCATGACCATTTTCCTTTTTTAACTGTTAATTTTTCAAGTGCAATATACCTTTTCCTGTACTATGGCAGTTGTTGGAGTTTTTTTTGAGAATTTTGGGTGAATTTTGGGATTTCATTGCCTTCTAAGATTCCTAGAGCTCAACATGTAATCGCTGGAGGTCAGGGTAGTCAATTTTTTTAACACACTCACTATTTAATATGTAATTGAGTTGTGATCAGGCATTAATGATCAGAAGTGTTATTTATGATCACAATTATTTCTGGTGGTTTCATGGACATTATATTTTCCTTATGAAATTTTATAATCAATCATCCAGATAAATTCACCCGCAGAGACCTGACGTGATTCGCCGGAGATTGCTGCTCCATGAACTTTCTTTTGATTTACGACGCTGATAAATCTCATCATTTGAGTGCGTTTACGCTCTATTACTGGTTGTAGAGGCTCAGGAAAGATAAAGAATTCAATGCAAAATGCGTTGTATCCAACTTTTCTGAAAACTTCCTTTTAATTAAATGGGATCCTCAAATCCACTGAACTGGGCTGCAGTCCTTTTGCCCCTGTTTATGGACATGACGGTCGATTTTGGGGCACTATTCGAGCAGCTTCTGAATCCTTTCAATTAGCGTCCTCCTGTTTCCTTCTCCAATTACTCGCTTGCTCTCTCAGAGCAGTCGTGAACTTTCTGTAATTCACCTTCACCAATTCAATGCCAATTACCAAACCAACGCCAATTCAAAACCCATAAACACCCTCCCACAATTCCCATCTCGTCACTATTGCTTTTGTTCCTCTCTTCCGCGAACATCATGGGATTCAAAACTGGGGACTATGTAGCTCTATTTCTGCGCTCTGCCGAAACAATGTGCGTACAAGGTAATATTCGAGTGTAGAGAAGGGAATGCAAAAAATATTTGTTGCCACATCTGAATAGATTGTTCATAAAACAACTTTGTTTATATTTGCAATTTATCACAACTCATCTATCAATACTTCATATATGATGAAAACAACACACTGTTATGTATTAACGTATGCGGCATTTTTTCAATAAATGTTGATAAGTAATTTCATAAATAATTATCGCATATAATTTTTTGCATGTGTATCGCCCAGTCTTTCCGGTAACGTTAGTCGCAACTATACTGCACGAGTTGAAAACTATTTTTTATCATTAGTGAGTGCATATTTATTCATTAATATTTTTATCGTTAATGAGTGTATATATATATTATGTAGTGAGTGTGATTATATATTTATTCACATAAATATGGGCAACTATTTTACTTTTTATAAGATTAGCTGGAAAACGCGTGGAGGAAATTTTCCGTTGATAGACTTTGCTCAGATTGACAAGATAAAACGCTATCACTGAAGTCTTGGAAAAGTTTATGATTTTGTCATAAAAACGGAAAAGAAGCGCATGACAAAATATTTTTCCAAAATTAAATATGCACCTTATTTTTTCTGCAATCCGATTGTGAGACTTTGACCCCTATATCGATATTACAAGTAATTTAAAAAAGCAAGAAAAGGAACCTCTGCACTGATTTCAACGCTTTTATTAACCCTTTGAGCGCGGCATGACGTGATATCACGTCATGGTTGTCTTTACCCTGGTGCTGATGACGTGATATCACGTCAAGGGTACCGTGAGTGCTCCAGGTTTCACTAGGGGGTCTAGTGCTAGTTTCCTTGTGAAGGCTGGAATCCTCGCCTGCCAAACCGAAGGTCGCGGGTTCGAGTCCCGCCTGGGTAGGATATTTACACCTCCCTGGGCATGGTTGTGTATGTTCGTCCACATATTAAATACGTAGTAATTGGCTTCGGCTGTTACGTATAAAGAAATTATTAAGAAATTATTATTATCATATGGAAAACACCCACGCTATACGGAATTTTCCCAGCACTTATGATAAAAATGGCAATTCATAACATACTTTCACGGGGATGTTTTTCCAACTTTCTGTAAATAGTTGTTTACCATTTTTATTGTGATTTTTAATTGTGTTTAAAGTGTTAGTTCTTTGTCAGACATTGAAGATGAAAGGAAAAATTTAATACTGAGGAAAAAAAATTATTAACAAGAAGCGTTATTATTTATTCCTCAACTTACCAACAGTCAGGTAAATAGGGAGAAGAGGGCAAGGGAACTAATGTATAGAGAAAACTACCCATGGGAGTGTAGGGTTGACTTTGCGTCTCAAGGAAAGTGACCAATTTTTGGGGAAGGAGGGTGAATGTTTGGGGGAGGTTTTGCCAACACTTCCCAGAGGAGAAAGCCACTCCAACGACGTCATAGTCACAACGCAGTGATTAGCCCGGCCAAGTAAACCGACACAGCAGCGTAATTTTGAGCATTAGATGACACCAAAAAGAACTCCAAATGAGAACACGCATCAATCTATTTTGGCCTTATTTGTGACAATTAAATGTCAAACGCTTTCATTTTAGATACAACTGCATTGAGGTAAATATTCCGCAACAAATCGTTTGCCATTTATGACTGCCGAGGATCTCGGAATGTTGCTTACTGACTTCGGTATGAATTTCATATTACCATTCACTCAATGCAAAGAGACATTTTCTCAACTATCACGATTATCAAGTTCTCTCTAATCCAATGATATTATATTTTTTGGATGGATAGTAATCTTACCAGCAGAATGAGCACATCGCAAACTGTACAATTTATTAACTCACTAATGATTTCATCGATAAATAGTCATTAGGATTCACAAACAATGAGTCCACTATCTTGGTCACCGAAGAAAAGAGCCAGTTCTATATGAAAACTCCTAATAAGCACGAAAAATAACGCACAGTTATATTTCATGATATTCATTGATACCATCAAACTGAAAGCAAACAAGTTGCAAACATAGCATCATGCGAGAAAAATACTGCTATATCTAAATGAAAAAGGTGAGAGGTATTTTTATCGCCAAAATAAGACCAAAGATGTGTATAAGACCGGAATGTATTGATATGAATGCCCATTTGAAGTTCTTATTGATCTTATCTGACACTGAAAATCACGACGAGGTGTCAGTATTGGGAGTTGTAAGCAATGTTTCGGGCATCTGGTGGCGCCCTTTGTAACTAAGATAGACGAGATCGTATGTGTCAGTAGCCTTATGTTTAAGTTGAAATAATTGTCCTCTGGGGGGTTGCTAATTTGAATTTTAATGAACTAGCTAAGCCAGTAGCGTTGCTGTAACATCCAGTATAATTTGGCTCCCTTAAGGAATACTTGATTTCGACGAAAGCTTCCCAAGGCCTTTGCTGGAGGACTCAAGACGTCTTGAAATATGCAATACCGTAGTGGCTGTAGTACTGCAATGAATGCAGATATACCGGAAATATCACTGCACACCCATGGAAGTATTTCAAATTATTGACTTATTAGAGAAGTTTGTATGTGTTTAAAAATTTTAGTTCCAAATATGCATTAATGCCACTTAGTATGACGTCTGAAAACAACCGCAAACCGGTAGGAGTACCTAATGCTTCGCTTTCCATCGATGTAAAGCATGTTATGTGATATCAGGATACAAATAAATGACAAAACATTACACCACGAAAGATAGGGTTGACACATACCCTTTGCATGAGGGGTTTGTGAGGGTGGAGGAATTCCATTACATCGGAAAAAAATATGCTACTCTCATATTCTCATATCCCAATCCTACCGATGTGTAAATAAATCGATTCGACTCATTTCAATAATCTTGAATGCTTAAGCTAAGTGTTTGAGCAAATTACATTCACATAGTTATACTCAAAATATTAGCTACGGTCTACCTAATGCCACAAATCGGAACTCTCCCTGAAATCTATGAACGGTGAAAGTTTAATCTGTTTAACCAAGTAATTCTTGAAAAGAGCGCAACTACTCGACAAAATCTAAAGTGTGATGTTTATTGAGAACATGACAACTATCTTTGGTCGACCTCTGGAAGATAGCTGTTTTGATGAATGTCAACATATGTTCATGCCATGTCAATGTATGCTTTCATATAAGGAGACAATGAGTTTTTACAAGCTAATAGGGTTAAAAACGAAACACTAGTCACGTCAGATTCGAAGCTGGCAGACTTTTTTCAGGATATTTAGGTAAGGAGTAGAATTATACGAATCGAAAAACAATGACAACGAGGCAATGCGTCACCGAATGACAGCTACATTCATGAAATCCGCTTATGTTAATGCTAGTAGACTTCGTACTCTATAAACATTTTTCCTTTAATGTTTTCTTAAAAAATGCCCTTTTCTTAAGTTGTCATCGATATGGTTTATTCACCCGTCGAGGAAGTCAATGCGGGTTTTCCACCGGGTCAGGTTGTCCATGTCTGCCGACGTTTCGATGACCGAGTTGCTCATCGTCTTCAGGGCATGTCAATTTTCGGAAGTGGTCCACATTATATAGGGTCCATTTGGCGCGTCAGCCTGGGCAGGTGTCACCTGATTGGCTGGATTTTTCCCGCCTTTTTTTCTCGGGCTTCTCGGATGCTTCTCAGTACTGGCTTCCAAGAATTACTGAGTGAGTATCCCGCGTCTCGGTTCATAGTTGTTTCTCTCATCCTGATTTCGATCGCTTCCCTCGTCAGTCTTTGCCAAAACTTGTCGATGCGGGAAAGAACTTTCGTTTCTTCCCAGCAGATGACATGGTTTCGGGAGATGCTGTGTTCGGCCACGGCGGACTTTTCCGGTTGGCAGAGTCTGAAGTGCCGTTGGTGTTCTTTGATCCTTGTGGCGATGGTCCTCCCTGTCTCTCCCACATACACAAGGCCGCATGTGCATGGTATCTCGTATATCCCGGGGGTCTGGAAGCCGCAAGGGTCCTTGGCCGTCACAAGTTGGTTCCTAAGCTTGGAGGGAGGGCGAAAATATGCGTCAATGTTATATCTCCTCAGTATTCGGCCGATTTTTCCCGAAATTGTGGAGACAAAAGGTAGTTCGGCCCTGGCCAGTGGTTTCTGAAATTTCCATGAAAGGAAATTTCCATGGCCCTGAAAAGGGCCTTCACTACCCGTGACGATAAGACAAAGGAAAAGGAAGATTGCCAGAAACCACTGGCCAGGGCCGAACTACCTTTTGTCTCCACAATTTCGGGAAAAATCGGCCGAATACTGAGGAGATATAACATTGACGCATATTTTCGCCCTCCCTCCAAGCTTAGGAACCAACTTGTGACGGCCAAGGACCCTTGCGGCTTCCAGACCCCCGGGATATACGAGATACCATGCACATGCGGCCTTGTGTATGTGGGAGAGACAGGGAGGACCATCGCCACAAGGATCAAAGAACACCAACGGCACTTCAGACTCTGCCAACCGGAAAAGTCCGCCGTGGCCGAACACAGCATCTCCCGAAACCATGTCATCTGCTGGGAAGAAACGAAAGTTCTTTCCCGCATCGACAAGTTTTGGCAAAGGCTGACGAGGGAAGCGATCGAAATCAGGATGAGAGAAACAACTATGAACCGAGACGCGGGATACTCACTCAGTAATTCTTGGAAGCCAGTACTGAGAAGCATCCGAGAAGCCCGAGAAAAAAAAGGCGGGAAAAATCCAGCCAATCAGGTGACACCTGCCCAGGCTGACGCGCCAAATGGACCCTATATAATGTGGACCATTTCCGAAAATTGACATGCCCTGAAGACGATGAGCAACTCGGTCATCGAAACGTCGGCAGACATGGACAACCTGACCCGGTGGAAAACCCGCATTGACTTCCTCGATACCATACGCCGGGAAAGCCTTCGATCTTTCTTTATTCACCCGTGTTAACACAGTTCTGCACACTTTCAATTCCCCCATTTTCGGCCATAGCTTCCACTCCAATGATGCCATCGGATTTTCTTTCTAACTTCCAAGACTTGGCAGGGCGGCCAATCACCGTGTTTTGATCTCTTGTCATGATGTCAGTAGCGTAGCTTGCAGACTCTTTGTCATAAGAAATGCTGCTTTTAGGCGGGTTTCATTTGGAAATATTAAGTATCGCTTTTAAAGGATTACAAAGGACGCACTGGAGAAAAAGTAGTTATTAAAACTTCAGTGGACGCTCAAATAGAGAGCTGTGTAACAGACAGACCTTACCTCTCCCATCTCCATCACTTTCGGCACAACTGACCGTTAAATAACAGCCTAGCTCACTCCATTCCAACTCTCCGTAGTTATTACGAGAGCGGTTTTTTTTCAACCTCCGATCGCTCAGCATAAACGCCAGACAAGCGACAGACGGGTAGTGTGCGCAGTTGGCAACTGCGCACCTCCCGTATTTCACGCTCTGTCACTGCCGAGTTCAATTCGTCAGTCTATGCTGAGCAGCAGTCACATAAACATGGCCGCCTCAATTGATTCTCCCGCCAAATGCGAATTGCGAAGCGCTATTCGTTTCCTACAAGCAGGAGGGTGTGCAGCAGAAATTCATCGAAGAATGAGCCGAGTGTATTGAAAAAACTTAATGAGTGATGGGGTTGTGCGTGAATGGTGACACAAGTTTAAAGATGGGCGAACTAATGTGCATGATTAAGGGGGTCAATGACGCAAGTCTGTCGCTACAGACGGCCTTCTTCAACGAGTTGACTAAGTGGTTAGAGAAAACCGTAGTTTCACCATAAGTGCTTTGTCCATGGAATTTCCGAAAGATTCAAGATCTTTTCTGTACTCTATCGTTACAGAACATTTAGGCTTAAAAAAAACTTTGCGCTCGTTGGGTCCCAAAAATGTCGACTCCATGACAACACCCGTCCTTACAGTGCTGGTGAAACCCAACGGCTCCTTTAGCAATTTCAATGGGACATTTTCGATAACCCGCTATACAGTCCCGACCTAACGCCAAGCAGCTTCCATCTTCACCCTGAACTGAAGAAGTGGCTGGGAGGGCAGCGCTTCCAAACTAACGTGGAGCTTTATGACAATGTATTGACTCATTTAAAACATTGGCGGCCACATTTTATGAAGGGGGTTTTATAAGGCTAGTCCACAGGTACGACCAATGCCTCAATCGTCAAGGTGATTATTTCGGAAAGTAACCATAAGTGTACATAACTTTTAGTAATAAAATAGTTTTTAAATATTCAATTGTCTTTTATGTATGGCTAATTGGAGGTTGAAAAAAACTGCCCTCGTATATGGCAATCCAGAGGACTTTGTTCAGGTGAAGCCATATCCGCCATTTTTAGTCCTCTAAATACTGTGATCGTGAGGTTGAACGGGTGTTCTTACTACGAGTACTTGTTTCTAGCTTTAAATCCTAAAAAATTTATATATTTCAAATTTGGAAGTTGATAGCAGTAGAATAGACACTCGAGAGCCAAGAGTATGCTTTTCAATACTTAAATGTGACTATTTCTCCGTGAGACCGGCAGTAGGAGATGTAATTATGTTTTCCAATCAACTGAACCGATATTTTCCCAATTTATCTGTAATTCAAAATTGTATGAACAGCAAACGTGCTAATAAATATGTTAATGCCCATTATTCAAAGGGTAAATCATGGATAATCGACCAATCCGCCGCCGAGTACAGGCAGGCAGCGCCGCCTCTCTGTTACTTTGATAAATCTATGTACACCCCTTACCCCCACCTCATCTTGAGACCTCCCACCTCTCCAATGTTTCACGTTCCCTAGAATATGAACTCAACCCTCCACGCCCGCGAACAGTCAAAACAGCATATATTTGTACCCTTATCCCCCGCTGCCTTTGTACGCGGCGATGCCGCATCACGTCAAGCGCCTCTTGCGAATAAAAGCTATGGGGAAAAGTACAATACTGCATTTTAATAATGTGCATAAGAAAGACTCCTATGTAGTGAAGCCTGAAGTAAACGAGTTTGTCTTACGGCACCTAAAACTATCAGGGATCTTAAATATAATATTAATATTTACCACACCTAGTATCATTTAAACGCATTTCATTTATACAAATTTATTCAGTCATTCGAGAAATGGAACGGGCACCTTAGAGGTAAAACCTGTTGTGGAGTTGCCATAATTCAGTTTTAACAAAACTGGTTTGTAAGACCAAACAGTAGAAAATACAACCGTAAGTTTTGCAGGAGAGTGAGATAATAATGTATAACGAAAGTTCATACATTTGAAAACTGATGAACAGAAAGGGAAATAAGCATTAAATTAATGGTTGTTAGAACAAAAAAAAATTATTTTGCTTTTGGGGTACGTAATCGTAATATTAAGTCCCCAAAATGTACAATATTATAAATTCAATACTTTGTAATTTCACAAATTGGAAATAATTTATATTGTTATGCTGAACTTCCACCATATCACACCTGATACTTTTCTTTTTGTAATCTCTATACTATTGATGGAAACAGCCATGCAATTATTACATATATCTGGATTTCGTAGCAGCTTCATATATGTCCTTTTTCACTTGCTCGTATGCCATTGGCTGAAAATTTCTTACATAAAATAAAAACACTGTTGTAATGGCAATTTATATAGTTACATATTAGAGTATAAAGCGTGAAAAAACAGTCAAGTTACAGCCTCGTACTTATATGCATATCGGAATAAATACTTGGATTTTTCAGACACTTGAAACAAAAAATATGCCTCATTAATATTACTGCAATGTACAGTTACATAAATAAAAAAGTAACTCTTTAATGTAGTCTCAAGTATAACTGGAAAAAATGTAGCTCCCTATACCTCTAATACTATCTGCTTCATTTCCTCGGCCATTGAGGCCGTTCTTCTCAGAACCTGCCTCCTATTTGAAGCGCATATTCGCGCGTACTGCTCTTCATTGTGATCTTCTGGCAAACACATCGTGTACAAAAAAGCGGTATGGGTCTCTTGGAATCTCGGCCCACACCCATTGCTATCGGATCGCGTTAGAAAGTGCGAGATTTACTCCCGGATGATTTTTTTTCCTCTCGATTCCCTTTCATCTTCCTTTACTGCCCGATACACGCCCTTCCATATTCCTTCTCAGCCTTTAAGCTCCTTATTCCACTGTCCTGCCTCCCATCCGTTCGAAACGACCCATCGAAACGTGGAATAATAAAAGGCCCCGCCTCCCATTTGCTCTCCCTTAAAACCCCTCCTCTATACCGCTCTGTCTGCCCCCAATCCATCCGAAGTAAATCTTTTCTGCGAAGCGATCCTTCTGCGAGGCTTTCCTTCGGCCGCTTGACCACTGACCGCCTTCTCCTTCCTCTCCTGCCCTCTTCTCACCCTCGCTATACTCCTCCTTGACCCCGGACACAATGCGACTCTCCGAATTCCGCCCGCTTTAGCCTCCCACTCGACCACGTCTGTCTGCTTTTCCTCAATCGGGATACATCTACGTCATACTCTGCAAGCCACCCAAAGGGTGTGTGGCAGGGGGTGCTTCCACAACAGGCATGCATGTATCATAGTGCAGAACACCGAAATTACATTGAAACCGGCGTACCACACATGCAACGCGCCAATTAAAAATCTACTAACCAAGAAACATTCTATCGTCAATCTTTCCAACCTACAAGGGATACAATGACTACTACTACAGATTCATAATATCATGCATAAATAAGAACATCAATATTTACGCCATGAATAAATAAGAACGTAGAGAATATTAAGAGAAAGATCTACAGTCTAGCTAATGTCACTATTTGAACTATTCATGACGACGATCACAGCTTTTATGGTCCAGAATGGTACGCGGAAAAATGACATTTGATACCTATTGGTTCTACAATCTATCTCTCTAATTTTATTGGCGCGATATAATCTGCCATAGTACGAGGGGGTTAATATGTAGTATGATTTTCACGTCGTAAGAGAAATGTTTTTCCTGAAATTTAGTTAAGAGGTTTAGCCTATTATTTAGCCTAAGCTCTGATAGCGATTCCCATCCCCATTTTTCTAACAATCCAGACAAACTAGCAAACTTATCGTAGCATAGTTTTACAAACCTAGCTCCTCTTCGCTGCACGCGATCTAATTCCGATATCAACCCCGCTTCATAAGGATCCCATACACTGGCAACATATTCCAGATGAGGCCTAACGATTGAAAAATAACGTTTTTTCACTCGCCATTCAGCGCCATCCACCTCTCCCATCATTCAAAAACACTCTTTCATATCATCAATTCATATAATTACATATGGATGTGTGTCTGTTACGTTTTTGTGGGCGATCGATCTTCTGTGGAAAAATCACGTGACATTGGAATCCATAGGGGAAAGATGCTTATTACTTTAATTCAATTATTTAATTAGTAAACCGTATGATGAGGGCGAATGCTGTATTAATTGAACAAGTGGATGATTTTGTGTAGGTAA
Source organism: Ceriagrion tenellum (assembly GCA_963169105.1). Taxonomy (NCBI): domain Eukaryota; kingdom Metazoa; phylum Arthropoda; class Insecta; order Odonata; family Coenagrionidae; genus Ceriagrion; species Ceriagrion tenellum. Next base: position 186,326,180 of record OY720632.1, on the reverse strand, counting down.
GTACTGATGTAAGATGTTAGCGAAAGATGGACGGATAGATGAGGAGATAAAGAGACGTGCGAATACTGGAAGAAAAGTGGTAGGTAGCATGTGGAGCATATCTAGTAATGAGTGCCTGTCTAAGGAAGCGGAAATCGCCGAAAGTCTACTTCTCCCCACTTTGTTGTATGGTAGTGAAACATGGGTATTTCAGGATAAATATAAGAGTAGACTAAACGCCGTGGCTATGATTTATCTGAGGAGTGTTTGCGGCAAAAGTAGGATGGATAGAGTCAGGAATGAGTGGGTAATGAAGGAATGTGGGTTAGATGCTCCAGTAATAGACTTATATGAAAGGAGTGTGCTTCGTTGGTTTGACCATGTTGAGAGAATGGGTGAGAGTCGACTAACGAAACAGGAATATGAGAGTGAAATGAATGGTGCAAGAAGTAGAGGTTGGCCGAGAAAGTTGTGGTTGCATGTGGTTGAGGAAATTCTTAGGGGGAGGAATATTAGGAGTCTTCAAAACAGATGAGCGTGTATGAAGCGGTGTATGGGAGTAAATGAAGCAAAAGAGGTTTGCAAGGATAGGTCAGTATGGAGGAAATTGTTGAAGCAGAGTTAGGTGTACAAATATGTATTTATGAGTGAAACATTGTGACTCTGCCTAACCCGGAAGGGAACGGCGTGATTGGTATGTATGTATTTAATTAGAACGACGCGTTTCACAGATTTGCTGCGTCGTACGCAGAGCAAAGCTGTGAAACGCGTCTAGCAAACTGAACAATTGTGGAAAAGTACGGACCATCTCTTTACTATGGATTGCAATATTGGATTCTTCCACGAAGGGACGCCTGAAGTCGTCAATTATACCTGTGAAGTTGATTTTTCGTTTCGTTGCAGAACTTTAAATCATAGATAAAAATATTATTATACTCTATGTCTATGATTAAATAAATGCATAATATTACGATTTAATTACTAAATTATTACTCATTTTGATTGGTTAAAGTATTTGTTATGCAAATTTCACGTAATTATATGTATCGAAGATGTGGTCCGTTATACATTTATCAAATGAATGTTGACTAAAGGTAATTGGAGAAGATATTAGCTATGATTTCGTTGGAAACATAAATTTGTCGAAAATTAACCGAGAGTCGTAACGCGCACGACGTTATGTCTTTTAAAAACTTGGCATTTTTTTGTAAATGGAATCTGTCCTTCATCCCCAGATACGATCATCATACTGTTTCATATTTTGTATTATAGCATCACAATTAACATTCTCCTGAACACACGCTGGTTATCCTTGTTGTTGCAGCCACGACTTCCAACAATCCTTTTTTCAGCCTACCTCTTCACTTCATCGTACGATGCGCATCCCATTTCCATCGCTAATACTTTTTGGTACGAAGTTCTCGGTCGTCCTCTCTGTCTTTTGCCTAGAATTTATGCTTCGATAATATTTTGTTTGAAGTTGTCGTGCCTGAGTAAGTGTCCGATGAGCTTTGCTTTTCTTGATTTAATTGTTTTCAATAGTTCTATTTCTGTTTGGACTTCGTTTAGTACTTGCTCATTAGTTTTTCTATCGGTCCACCTAGTTCTTGTAACCCTCCTCCAAAACCACATTTCTGCAGTTTCAAGTTTGGTCATTTCACTCTTCCTCAGTGTCCATGTCTCGCATCCATATGCTAGCACACTTCATACAAAGCTTTTCAGGAATTTTTTTCTAGTCTCAATACTAATGCTGTCATTTACTAAGAGACTTTTCTTTAGTTGAAAGACTTTCTTGGCTAACGTTATTTTTATTTTAACCTCAGAGGAGCAGTTGTAATAATTCTCTAATATGCTACCCAAGTAGCAGAACTCTGTCACTTCCTCCAGTCTCACTCCATCTATACGTTTATTCGTTATCTTACCACTTCTCTTTCTTTCTTCTTCTTCGCCATCAATTAGATGGAAAATAATTTCGAAAATGAAGCCAAATGACCAATTATGATAATACCGGAATTGGCCACGGCATACCTTTTCATACGGAACAAACCGCTAGTGCACACCACTGCTTTTAACTCTACTGAGGAAAATCGTTCTCCTTCATCGGGAATCGTACCTGAAACCCTCGATATCGTGCCATATACTGTAGCCTTGTAAGTTATCGAGGCTTTATTCTCTCTTGTCGATAATTGTGGGCTTTGTACTTCTTCCTCAAAACCCCACAAAAATTCAAAAATGCACAGGACGCCTCACTAACCAAAATGACTAAAGCATGACGCGGTTTCGTGGGATTTTTGACCTTTGCAGGATTTTGAACGTAGCCTATCATCAACAAAACTACGAAATATCTTATGTACTACTTTTCAAAGATATTCCTATGGATGTCAGTGCTTATTCCGATAGCATTTGACTGAAAGAAGATGACGACAGATTTTCGAAAACTAGCAAAAGAGTCAGGGTGTGGAGAGGAAAGGGATAAGGGTCTTTCGGCAGGGTATCATGGATGGGCCCAGCTGGTGAGCTGAGTGGCAGAGTTTTGGGGTATTTGGAGAACGATTCAAAGAGTGGCGTTCCCGAGAAACGAGCCCTTGAGAAATGTTTCATGAAAGCGATCTCACTGATTTCGCACGGGGATAGGTCGGAGAATATCTGAGTGGCTGAGCCACTTACGAAAAAAGGAAGACTTGCGATAGCAAGCCACTCTTCGGAATCTTTTTTCTTAAAAAAAAAGTTTTACGTTCTCCCCGCAATGCTCCAAGCCTACGATGTATTCCATGACTAAATAATGCCTCATTGCATTTTTTAGAGCTACTATTTTATAAGGACTCACGCATTTTTTATATTCGTAATATTTCTGTGAGTTGATCCATGCATATCCGTTTTCCCAGTTCCTGTGGTGGTATCTGTGTAAAAGTCATTAAATAAAACGTAGTTGTTTTGCTAGACTGCATCATATTCCACGACTTTAATTTATATTTAGCTATAAATAAGTTACTACTGATGTAATAGCTTTCCAATACTCGGCACATCTTCAAGTTGGTTAGAAATAAATATAAAGAAAGTAGTTCTACACTCTCATCCTCAAAACACCGTTAGTGAAACAGTTTGAATAGTGTAATACAGTTGAGGTTGATTTTTCATCGCCAAGAATTTCAGAAAAAAATAATTACTTGCACTATTGTGTGACATAAATAGACGAAAAATGATTAATTTTCCAACATAAATTTGATTCTGATAGTGAATGTTTCAAAATTCCAAGGAGTTTTTAAATTTGAGAAGAATTCTAGTGAATTGGAATGCAGAATTATGCCCTAACAAAGGGAGCAAATGTTTTGATCGGAACTAAATCACTAAGAATACAGGCCCAAGATAAAGAATCTACTCGCAATTAGCAGATGGGTGAAGCGGAACAGAGATGTCAAGGAATTTTTATCAAACATTTGTTGGGGAATTGATCGATTCGGAAAAAAATATGTTTAGGGAAAGAAGACTTCAATTGTAAAATTACTCATGGGTTTGTTCCCTCATGTCAACTATTTCTACGAACCTGCTTCTATCAATACTAATTTTTTAATTTCATTTTTCTAGCAAAATAGACGACGCGAATTATTTTTTAAGCATCAAAAAGGTGATGGGTAACAATAGGAGATCAAGATGATGTGTGCATATTGATACGGAGAATAATAGTGAATGGCTATAAAATTGAAAAAGAAGTTTTAAGCTAGAAAGGGATGCGCACGACCAGTGTGGATTATAAAAGAGAGAGAATTTGACTCTTGGAATTGATCAGTTGCAGAAGGTTAAAGATGAGCATCGAGAAAAAAACATTGGGATAACTTGGGAGACTGTGAGGCGTATTCATAACTTTCCCAACTTTCTAAATTTTAAGTTTTTAAAGTCACGCAATGTAAGGGAGAGGTTTTTTTTAAATCTTTTTTTTTTAACAAATACCAGTTTTATGTTTTTGAGAACAGTCACCTTAATTTGGGAATTGTGTAATTTTTTCCTCAGGCATCTCCTGAATCAGTTAATAAAAAAATTAACAGCGGAAGTGAACGCATCGTGTCAAATGATCAGTTTGACAAAAATTTGATTTTTGTTTTACTTTTTTGCGATTCGAACCCCTGTGCGGAGGTGGACTGCAATCAAGACACTCCACAAGCAAAGGACGGACTCGCGGGTATCGTGTGCTGTGCGAAACAGACAAAATTGGTGAAAAAAAGCAGTGAAATATCCGGACTGAGAAAGAAAGCTTCCGGAAAAGGACTGTATAGAGATCTGTCGATATTTTTATAACGCCCACTACGTGTTTTCATTTCACTCGTACATTTCAGAGATATTTTCTTCCTCAAAGGCAGTTTATGAGGAATGGATCTTCAAGTAAAGCGCCTCATATATCGTCTGCATATCAAAAGATTGCCAGTCAAAAGAGACATGTCGAAACAAGCTCACCGAAAGATGGCAGCAGGTCTGATCTTACATACATAAGTGTGATTTTCTATTATCAAGGTTACTAGGGAATCTGTATTCTGTCAATGGATAACTTTTATATTTAACTTATTATCCGTTATATTACCGTCGACTCACATATGGTGAAAGCTAGGAGAGTCAATGTGGAGACATTACTCTTTTAATGTCTACAAACTTATTATCGGTGGAAACGGGAATGACCAACATAGATCTTCCATTTCTTTGATGGCCTTGTGGTCCATCAACGATGACAAAGCCATTCTATGTTTTGGGGATGTTCGATTTTTAAGGTGAATGACTGGAGGGAAAGAATAATCTTCCGTAGGGATGCCACATCGACTAAAACATCGAAAAGTCCGAGTAGTCGATTTTTCGATGTTTATAAAAGTATTCATCTTTCAATCAATTTTCAACGGTAAAAAAACGATGTTTGGAGATATCGAATGGCTGTCGTCTTCTTGTTTGAGGTTTTGCATTACATATCAGATATATTTCCAACTATACAATATATCAGTCACCATTTCAAATTTGCTTGCGATTTGAAAAATTCCTCAGAAATCTGGTCTGATATTAATCTAAATTAATGATTCGTGAATGTTTTTGCATTGAATTTATTCTTGGCAAATTGACAATAAATCACTTTGTCTCCTGTATGTGAGTTATTACTACAATGTTATATTTTATTAACGGGCTTATTGCCGTTAAAACAAATATTTTATCAAAATTTGCGTAGATCATGACAAGAAAAAATATTAAGTCTTTAATACAAATATGGCTACATAATAAAGCTTCACACATATCTCATTAAAATACCAACATAAAAAAGTCTCTTTAGAAAAAAGAGCAGATCCCGGAGAAATTATCCCATAATGATGCTAAAAATTTTCTAGGGTGTCAATGTACAAGTAACTTTGAACTTAATATTTTAACTGTTCCAGGTAAAGTAGTACATTGGATTTTCTAGAGCAGTATTAGATTGTAAATGGCGAAGAAATTTTCAAACTTATCAACGATTTACCCTTTGACTTTTATTCGCCATTGATGTCAATAACCTTTTAGTATATACATTGCTCGATTTCTTTATGAATTTACGTTTCCCCCCCTTCTCTACTTCCCCGCCACTCCCTAACACCCCAATCCAATACGAACCATAAAAAACGAAATACATACCTCGATAATGACATCATATATCGAAGCATGGTTGGTAGTCCTAATAAGTGTGGAATGTACAATATGAAAAATTCTGTCATTTTTTGCTGGTCGACAAAATAAGGCCTGACACTTAAACTTGCCTCAGTTGGTTTTCATATTTCTTCGAATCACCGGGTGAGAGAGAGAGAGAGAGAGCTTCCTGAGAAAAGGTCTCATATGGGAGAGTTAGACATTTTCTTCTTATCAACATGATAAGCGTAAATGTTAAAAGTACCATTTATCTATTCTTATCTTCATCTATCGACCATCGAATGGCGAATACAGAATTTATTTTTTATCTGCTAGCACACTACTACGACGATGAAAACCACTTTCTGGGCTTTTGATCACCGAGGTAGTGTGCATGGGCAGAAAGGGGTCGAAAAACGCCTTTACTGGCGTTTATCCTCAACTTAGCTCAAGCAGCTCTAACGGTAAAAGGCTGCATGAGATTGTTGCCCTAGGTCAAATATCCACAATGAAGTGATTAAGCTTTCTTTGGTTTAATAGCCAATAGGAGGGGAGAGTTCCCGAGAATAATATGCATATAAGAGGTGATGCTAAGTTAGTCCGAGCGAGATTGTTCCCTAATCATACATAGAGACCATATTCGGTACATACTTTTTAATTTCACCAGCTGAGAGACACACGAATTAAATACTGCATTATCAATGGTGCAATAAAATGGTTTTACATGACAGAAATTGTAACTAATCAAATGAAAATATCAAAATAAGTCTTTAACCTGACTCATTTTTTTCACGCGGTACGTTAGAAACTCCATCAAAACGGAAGGTTTATTGTGATCCCTAAGAATTTACCGCGGTGACAATATGACTAATTTTCAAAAATAGTTGAGAAAACACACAAACTACACACTGTTGATTTTTTGACGAGATCTAAGTGTAGGAAATGCCTCGTTTTTAACATGAGGTCTCTCTGGAGTGCATTCACGTACCATATCCCATATAAAAGGGCTGTTATTTTTTTGGCAAATATCTCGGAAAGGCATATGATGGGGGGTTGAATTTTTGATTTTGATGTTGAATTGAGGGTGATATATTTTTCTTTAAAATGAGACCAAATTCCTTTAATTCTAGCTAAAGTGATATTTCGCTCAAACTGCCTCAAACAGCTCACTGGAGTGGATTTCTTGGGCCGAGAAAGTCCATAACCTTTAAGTAATTTTTTATTATTACAATGTGGTGGTTTTTAAAATCAGTCTTCCATGATTCATTCGTACTATTCGTAAACGAGAGTACGGTATTGTTTAGCATAAACATAAATTTTCCTTACTAAATGACGACATGCTCAAATTGAAGGAGGATTTAATGCAGAATGATCTATTCTTCAAGCCTTTCGACTGATGCCATTAAATGCAAATAGTCATTCATGCTTTTACCTTGGAGTAATTCTTCAAGGGTGTTCTCTTTCTTTTCTGATACTCTTCTCGGTGATTTTATAACCAGCCATCTCGTATCTCTGGAGTTAAACCATCCATATTCATGTGAGATTCCCTTTCATGCCCGAGCCAACTGACCCAGTCTCTTTTATGTAAATTTATGCTAAATTTTTTCCGTGTTCCCGGAACATCTTCCGGTTCCGCTGACAAAAAGAAATTTATTCGTCTTCACTGTGATTCTTGGCATATTTTGTCATGTAATCATGCCTATTGAAACCAAAAAAAGCAGAAAAATATTCAAGAAGCTAACTGAATTCCGGTGGCGGTTATGGAACCAAATTAAATTTGTCCGAAGTGCTCGAGAATCGAGACCTCCCAAGAGACAAGTTGAGCCATCTCTCTTTTCGACGACATTGAGCGGCATTCGAAAAATCGACACTGGCGAAGGGAATCTTTTTCCATTTTAATCTCACTCGTACTTAATAGTGTAACTCTTGTAAATTCCTATCATAGGGTCATCTAATACTGCCCCAAGGTATTATTTTTAGTTTAACTTTATCGTAAATTTTTATCCAGAGAGAAATAGTTCATTGAAATTGGTAGAATAATCCATTAGATCTCAATATAATATTTCGCTCTCTTATACTTCTACGCCATGAATCACTCTTTCCATCTTTAAAATTATATTTTTTGGGTATTTCAGGCGCTATCAGACACTTTTCAAGTTAGGGTCGATTATTACATGGAATTAGATGTATAAATCTGAAGTAGTAGATCTTGGAGGAGGGTAACTTTGCTGCTGATGCTTCATTTTCGGTCTTGGTCGATTTTTCCCTATGGCATTTCATAAACTTTTCACCGCTGTAATAACAGTTGGAAGTTGTCACATGCAAAGTCTGGGGGAGCCATGTTTCTAGTAAAATACTATCAATTTGAAAAGAATTTTCCATCTGATGTCCATCGTTAAATAATGTCATAGTTAAATGTTTTTACTTGTAGCTACTCCCCCCTTTCCTCTCTTTTCTGTACAGTAAGCCAAAATTAAATTCGCTATTGATGGCAATTATTTCAAGACGTTTCCATCGTAACTCATAGCTTGAATACCGGCGTCTGCTTGAATGAAATTATCCTCTCTCCTTAAGGTAGCTTGAGCGAAATATCATTTTACTTAAAAATCAATAAATTTGGTCTCTTTTTAAAGAAAAATATATCACCCTTCTAATAACACCAAAAATTCAACCTCTTATTACATTAATTTTGTTGTTATTTGCCAAAAAATACCAGCCCTTTTACATGGGAAATGGTACGTGTATGAACTCCACAGAGACATTATTTACAAAATGAGAAATTTCTAACACTTAGATGTCGTAAGAAAACTAACAGCGTGTAATCTTTTATCAACTATTTTTAATAATGAATCATATTGTCACTGCAATACGTTTATGGGTATCACAAAAAACCTTCCGTTTTGAAGGACTTTCAAACGCACCGCGCGAACAAAATTAGTCTAGTTAAAGACTTATTTAGATATTTTCATTTAATTACTAACAATTTCTGTCAAATAAAACTAAATTATAGCACCATTAATAATGCAATATTTAATTCATGTGTCCTACAGCTGGTGAAATTAAAACGTATAATTCGAATATGGTCTCTCTAATGACTAGGGAATTATCTCGCTCGGACTACCTTAAAGTGGACACGGTGGTTTTCATTCTACCAAATAACGGCGATAAAATACGCAAAAATTTGTTGAAGCTAGAAATCCGCCCTGGATTGGTTATCAAATCACGGCATTTCGGCTTTCCGGGAGAACACGCAGACATCTACTCCACTCTGGCTTTCCGATATTCGAGGCGAGTTTTGGAGAATTCGAGAGACCTAGATTTTCACAGGAAACAACCAAGCAATTTTTATTACAATCCCTGTTTCTGTTAAGGCATTGTGTGAAGGGAACATAATACCCATAGTGCACCGCGGGTACACAACAGAAGACTGCCTTGGGTAGTTTTTGAGAAATGTTTCCCGAGTCATGGAGACCATTAAAAATTTTTTTTTTAAATTTCTGCAGCTTTAAGAGGTATGAACTAAATATTGTAATAAGAATATCGAAAAAAACATTGTTTCCATGGTTGAAAAACTAAATACTTTAATAATTATATTTGTACCAGTACAACTAAATAAGTCTTTTACTTATTTTTTTCACGGCGTACGGTGCAAACGCCTTCTAAACAGAAACATTCCGTCACAGGATTTTTTGACCATTGCGTGAAACTTTCTGCGTTGAACAATTGGTTATCTTCAATAATATTGATAAAAATTTGAACTTAATCATGGTTCAATTTCTATCTAATTAAAATATAATCTCTCTAAAGTACAATCGCGTATTATTTTCGGTGAAGTGAGGCCTCCAAAATGTGGCCAGCATCTCGAAGATTAGTGCGGTGGTAAATGGCTGAAATTTTAGTACCCTTGGAAATGTATCATTAAAAATGACATCAAATACATTGGGTTTTGTGTTAAGTGATGAAGTCAGTGTGCTATAGAAGAGATATTTTAAGACTATTTCGTGACGAAGTCCCGTGAGGTCGCCGTCGACGGACACGAAAACGGCGTTGAAATTCGAGTGTTTCCGAACGCTTGCTATGTTTTAATTGTAATTCCTTAAGTTTGGATTTCGGTTTTTGAGGAGTGAAAAACTGCGAATAATGCGTCGGATATTGGGTTTTTCCTCAAATAGCTCTAGAATACAAAATAAAGGATGGAGTTCAAATATTCTTCCGCAGGCGTTTATGTTTTTTTGTGATGGACCGTAATGGGCCATGGACCCGGTATAGAAGGATGAATTTCACCCGGTGAGTTACTCTAAATCATAGAAATAGTATCATATAATGTCAATAGTTTCCCGAAGGACCCGTTGGAATGTGTCAGATATTGGGTTTTTCCTCAAGTAACTCTAAAATAGCGAAAAAAGGATGGAGTTCAAATATTCTTCACAGGCGTTTATATTTTTTGTGATTGACCGTAATGGGCCATGGACCTATCATAGAAGTATGAATTTCACCTGCTGAGCTCCTCTAAATCATAGAAATAGTATCATATAATATCAATGATTTCCCGAAAGACCCAAAAATAATAAAGGTTAGGCAATAATAAATATATAATTTACCAAAACCTGCCGATTAAATTGATTGTAAAATTAATGCTTCCGGTAAATAATTTGTAAGGGATTCTACATTTTGTTGGACACTAAAGAAATACATTTTTGAAATCTTTTGCAATATAATAGCAATATTGGTAGTTTATAGAGTGTGAGAGTTGGTTGACAAATCCTCTTAAATGATGCTAAATGAGGTAATAATAGCCTACCGTCCTCGAATAGCAACACGAGTATATGTCTCTGGAAGATAAGATAAGATGATGAATATTAATTATCCAGAGATGAATTGCATGTACATATTTTCTAATTAGGCTGCCTTGTGAATCCAAAACGTGTTAATTTTTTATCTCTGCGCTCAATATTGTCCATATCAATGCAAAATTTAATATTCTTCGTGGAAATTTTGAAAATTATAACCAGAGAATATTCGTTAGCAACGTATTGTAAATTTTTTGAGAGGAATATTGAATTTTTTACTCGAACAGATATCTACCTGAATTTTAAGCAGGAATCCTCGTTTGTGCTCATTGATTTTATGCTGAATTGAATTGATTGAGCAGTGGTGCTCACCACTGCTCGCAAACTTCTGCAAAAAATAAATTTTTTCCTGCAATAAGGTTTCAATATATTTATTTTTTACGTGTAAGATTATAAAGCCTTCGACTCTTCTTAGGTGTCAATGTGGCCAAATTCGCTCGCACATTTGACAGCAATCTGTGACAATTGACGAAGATTGTTCGTGCTTCCTTTATTGGTGGCAAAATATACAATTATAAGTTTTATTACTTCCCAAACAACATTTAGACAAAAAAACAAAGATCATACATACATGTTTTGGGAAGTTTTAGGTAGCCTCTAAGAAAAAAACTGAGGTGAGGCTTCCTTCATAGCAGTGTATAGCTGCACATTTTCTTAAAAATAAAAAATTGATAACTTATAAATTCTAAAAAACGAACAAGTAATTGATACAATAGAGTTTTAGACGAGCCAAACAGTATAGATACAATAATTACAAGAAATTTCACACAATAATATAAAATAAATAATCTAAACTGGGCTGAGTACGTAGCCATTCCACTGCCATTGTAAGAAATTTTGTTTTAATATTGACCTTTTTATTCTCTGGTATCTAGTTGTACACTTTAGGTCCCATATACAAGAAACACCTTTAAAGAGAGTTTTATTAGGGTCAATTAAAGGTACATAGAATTTATTTCTAAGATTATGTTGCGTTCTTTGCTAAGGTTTATTACCACTTCTCAAATAAAATACCCTAAGGACTTTATAAATATATAAATGTCTTAACGGTAACGATTTAAATGATTCAAATAAGGGGAACGCACTCTTTGTGACAGTAAATTGAGTGTCAGCCTTCTTGCTCACTTGCCGCGTTTAAGCCGCGTGTAATTCCGCGAGATTGACGAAGATTCAAAGGTGTTTACGAGGATGAAGCGGCTTCAGCTCACGAGGTGGTGGGACGTGAGTGCAATATTAGTGCGCCCTCACGTCGTGCACGGCGTAGGAAGTGTCAACACTGAGCGGCGAGGTCGGATCGGAAAGCTAAAGCGCGGCACGGCGCCCGGCGGCGCGGGGAGCGGGTCGGCATTTCAAAGGAGTTCACGTTGAGTCGGATCACTGCGCGAATTTGCAGCGAGAGACGCATGCATCTCTCTGAGCGCGCCGGAAATTTTGCATAAAATTCGGATTACGAGAGAGCAAACTTGGTCTACTCTGGAAAATTACACTCAGAGATCGCGGCTTAAGAAAGCTGCTCGATGCGGGAATGCCAGCCGACTTCTGAGTTTACGAAAACTTCCTCGGTGCTCTTCCGATGAGGCGACATTCCTCCTTCGGACGACGAAAGGCAAACAGACGCCGCTTGATGGGTCGGCGAGGAAGGATAGGCGATGACTGAACGCACATACAAGGGCGTCATTAAAATCGGGTCTACTATAGTACAGTAAACGTGCTTACTATAGTAACAACTGTCGAGTATTTTACCATCTTAAATTGGGTTTACGCTGTTATTTCAAACAAACCGATGAGTCCGTTTCAAAATAAGTTACATCAATTTTTATGTTGTTTAATACTGCATTATTATTATAATTATGATTGTTACTCCACAAATTGAAACATACCACAATTTTTCAGTGCTTAAGGCAGTATTATAGGTCACAGACCTGCGGTTAGGCTGCCTTTGTAAGTTGAATGCATTGCTGATTAAAAGAATGGATAATAAACCTTGTAAAGCACATATATCGTATAAAATAATAGCATTTCTTTTGAATATAAAATAATAACAAAACAATTACATATGTGTCATATCCCGCTTTAATTGAAATTGCATACAATCATTTTATACAATAATACATAAGATAAAAAAGGTTCATATTTCTCATGTAACATCATCATTTTAATGTTAGAAATCAATATTTTAATGCAATATAATACAAATTATTATTGCTTCAAATTTTTGACTCATTTCTTATGATTTTGATGTTTTTGAATAACGAATTCAATATTTTTTGCCTTAAATACAAAAAGGATCTCTTATACATGGTGAGATTTGGTTTTGGAAACGATCTATTAATCTGCCATAGTAAATAATAAATAGAGTCGCTTAAATAGAGCCCATTATATGTCATCAAAAAGCTAAAGGTTACCAGATAAATTGAATGTGAATTTAGTCTTATCCTTCTACTGATTTAACGTTTTTTTCCTTCAATCAATAAAAAATATTCTTGGATCTTTCACTTTCAACAATTGTGGATATTTCTGTCTTCTGCTAAAGTGATGAATTAATAATTCACCAAAGGATGAACTATATGGAAATTTCTGATCGTGTTCATCGTTTCTCATAGAAGTTTAAAAATCATTAACTAATATGTTTTTATCAGACTTTCAAAAGAGTACATTTTCATGAAATAACCAGTCACACTTTAGACTCACGGATTTTACCCAAGAAATGCAAGGATGGCTCTGGTTGAATTATTTAAGCACTCGAATGAATCTACAGCATGTGAGCCGGTGGGAACACGAGATACTCGCGCCGCGGAATAGCGACCGCCGTAGACCTCGGACCTTATAAAGTCCGCGCAGCTCGCTATGTTATGAGAAGAGGATGAATGAAAAAATCATTAAAGATGGTATTGTGCGACTCTTGAGTCACTCAGCTCACAAGTGACGTTAAGACCAAAAGGATGCAAAGAAGGGGAGTCGCTTCGATAGTGAAATTGCCTCACTAATTACACGCAAGCTCTTCCAAAGTCTTCCCACGATTCTCTAGGTGATGTATCTTGCAGGAGTTGTTGACACGATGATTCTTTCCCTTGAATATTCGCCTGTTCGAATGACTCGAATAAAATGCCTTTCACTTCGATGACTTATCCATTGAAATTCGTAAGTTTGCCTCTTAGTGAAAATAGTGTGTCTATGCTTCGGTTACAGCATAGTTTTCGTTCAGCCAATCCACATGTAACGGACATTAAATTTAACTTTATAAAATGAGTATTTTATTTTAAATATTTTACATTCACTTTTAGACCAAGGGTAGACTGAAATGGATTATATAATTAATTGTGAAAAGTTTAGCAACCATGTTTGAATTTACATGAGTAAAGTAAATAATTGCAATATGTAACGGACACTACACGATACATAACATGTTATTGTGTTTACAGAGAAATCAAGAAAACTCTGTTCCTTAAAGATACCTTTCTAAAAAGTAAAACTATATTTTTGAAGAAAAATGATAATGTTACGAGTAGCATAGATTCTGCTAGTTGCAACATTATAATTATTTTTAGTCATTAATTTTAATTGATATTATTAGAAGTTATTTAGAATATATGAATTAGTATTGTAAAGACTATAACAAAAATTTCAACACTCTGCATTTAGCAGTATACAATTGTGTATTACTTTATTAAATCAGTTATTATATGTTTCGTTTATGTACTTAAGAGTATTCTATTGAGTAAAACCCATACTACATGCATTCTGTTTATAAAATAACTGCCATAATTTTTTCTTGTTTTTTATTAACTTTTCTGTCTACTGAGCCACTTTAATCGTAGATTTCCCAAAATTAGGGTAGTCAATTGAAGAATAATTACCAAACACAGTGGAGGCAGTTTGGAGGAAACTTTTCGATATTCTTCCATGTTGCATGTATGCATTCTGAGATTTTACTGCATTATAGTTGTCATTTTTGGTTGAAAAATGCCGCTGAGCTCGGAATTTCGTGAGTTTGAAATGCTGCACCAAGTAGGCTACTCTTCTTTGTATTTTTTTCATTTGATGCATATATTTCTAAATACAAAAATAATTTGCTTCCTCATCCCTAGAACTTGTGAGGCGCATTCACTCAACTGATCTTTGTCGATGCATTTTAATACCCCCACCCCTTATCCCAGGAACTCATTACGAGTCAATCCTGTGCTCCTTCCCATAGTATTCTGATTATCTCTCATTGCTCTTCCTCCAATCATTATCAACGGCCTTTGCCTTCTCAATTAATGGGAAAATTAAGAGTAAAAACCTATAGCCGTTACATACTGTGAAATCAACTATTGCCAATTAGAATACTTCACCATATTTTCAGCTGCAGCTAACAATTTAGGGCTAGAAATCACTCTGTACTGTGAGGCGTGTGTTGGAATATCAAACCATGGGGTGGATTTGATGCGTTCGATAGAGAGGCGTAAATAAATCAAGGATTGCCTTGAATCACATCATCGCCATATTTACAGAATAAATATAGCCGCGCGGAGGCTACCTCAAAGGGATTTTCCAATTTGGGGCACTCGCTGTGAATTAAATATGCCGAAGTCCCGCTCCCCCTTTTACTGAAGAATTATAATCATAGAACTGAAAGATTTACATCAATGCAAATTGCATGCGACCCATATTGATTCTTTTTGAAAAGAGAAGAGTTTTACTCGGCAGTAAAGTGAGTTGCTTCCATCCCCTAGCCGCCATATGCTCAAATATTGAGCGTATATTTGACTACGATGACTTCGATGCAGCCCTTGAAAGAGAAGTTCAAGGACGCTCCAATAGTTCCTCCTCGCTCAACGGGGAATCCATTCCCTCATCTGAATTTCTGAAAATGGAACTTTGAAAGCGACTTGGACCGCAGCTAGCCAAGCACAAAGAGATATCGTCCTCGCACTACCATGAAGTAACAACAAACAATGCGTTCCTAAGTTGGTGAGACGTACCGAATGTGGACTATTCTCCAGTAAATTTTTTACTCGTGCTTGAAGTTTTTTGCGGAATTGTGGGCAATTTTGAAGGTTTCTTTGATAAAAAATATGCAGAAAAAACAAGCAGCTTTCCATTCAAGTGGTCGAAGCTAGCGCAGTTATGGGAATACTCTACCGCACTTTATCGCATTCAAACGAGTTTAAACGGAACGCTGTGCGCTGGCGTGATGAATTTTAACCAGCCGGTGTATAGTATTCTGTGGGTGAACTACAGTTACGGCAAAATGTTTTGGGTAAAGTTGTTGATTTCGTCCAAATTAAGTATTTAAAAACGTGAATTTATTATCACAGAGTTATTAAAAGCCTCACTATGTGTATAAGATTTATGCTATCCGGGACTAGCCACGGAGTTCCACTTTTACGGAGTCACCCGCAATGCACAATGGTGCGAAATTCCACAGAGAAAAAATCCTCGCGGGCAGCGGCGCTCAGCGCACAGTAGCGACTGGTTGTTGCATTGCATGTTCGGCAGTCGAGAACATGTGGTCCCGTAAAGGTCACACGAGAAGAGGACGCCTCAGTAGCTTATCTGGCTAAAGTACTCGGCCGGAAATCGAGGGATCCAGGTTCGAATTCCAGTCAAGGCGTATGATTTTTTTCTCTGTTGAATTTCGCATCACAATGTGTATGTTTGACGTCTTTATTAAAATATACCAACTTGGCATCCCTCATGGATGCCAATATCGGCGTCCATTTGTTGTTTGACGCGCATCCACTCTGCTCCTGATCCGTTTGTATGTGCGTGTGTTTAGTGTGCAGAGCATGTTCATAACGAATAGAAAGCAAGTGCATTGTTGTGTTGTTAAGTGATTTGCTCACCGGAGCGAATGGAAGGCACCCATAGATTGCAATTTAGAATTGAGCATTTGTTTTCTATTTTTAATATGCTAAATCACATTAATGCTAAATTTTTTGGCGTCTTTGTAAACAGCTTTAGGTAGGCAAAGGAATCCCATAGCTGTATTTGCATTCCATTATATTATAATGAATTTTTCATCATCCGCCTCTGTTGCTGGAAATTCACTACAGCATGCTGAGAGGCCGCTCAATGCTGTGTTGATAACTTCAACTCCTGACTTTGCGGCTGTCAAATCCAAGAGGGTGGCTTTTCCCCAAGTAAGTTCATTTCAAACAATGGCAGGAATTCATAAATTAGCATTTATAGACTTGAATTTTAAATACATTGTATGCAGCGGTTGTATCACAGCACTGACGCCATCGATCTTCTTAGAATAGAATAGAATAGAATAAGTTCATTATGCTCTGGGTTTCCCCATCAGAGCAAAAAGAGAAAATACATATCAAATTCTGCTTTGAACAAAAAATTACACAAAAATATATATACCTGGTCAATAACTCACAGTGATGAAAAACAAAAAAAATCACAGTCACAGATAATTAACACTAAATACAATGGAAAATATAATATATAAAAATGGAAAATATCATATCAATCCCAGAGAGATAACAAACTAACAATAATTTCTCCGATCACTTTGGAAACATATAAATCTATAACAGGATACATATTTCAATTATTGGCATATATACTGCTTGTAGTAATAGTTAAAAAGTTTTTCCTTAAAAAAAGACAGCGAGGAAGAATTTTTTATAGATAAAGGCAAGGAATTCCAGAGATTAGAACCAGAGATGAGAAATGATTTAAGGTTTGTATTTGTCCGAGGTAAGAGGTAGGAGGGGCCAATTCTAGTGGTTCTAGGAACAGAAACTGATTTGGATTTGAACATGAAAAAGAGATAGACTGAATATTTATTGCAGAAGAGAGTGAAAAGAAGTGAAGAAGGTTCTTGTTGACATTCCAACACGAGAAGCAACGGGTTGTGAAGTTCAAAATTTGGTATGTAACGAGAACTTGGTGAGTTAACTCTTACGCGTTATATTTAAAAAAGATGAACACAAAGGAATAGTATTAATTCTGGGGCTGAAATTATTTTATTCAAAATGGAAGTATTGCTGTCAATCAAATTAGCTTTATAACTTGAAAAGAGCTAAAAAATTTCCCAAATGGGCCAATACCTTAATGGTTATTTAGTTGGAAATGTAGGTAGACATTTTTAGATCCGCTTGATAACATTAAATGAGCTAGGCCATGCGTTGTGTTGCAACCCCATGCCCTCCCTTCCTTCGAGTTCGGCGGCGAGTGTCACCTTAATACATGCTGACCGCAGAATCTCCGGCGTCTTTGTGGTTCGACCAATTCCTTTTCGCCTTTTCTACCAACAAGGGAATTTCCCTCAAACCCCTTTGAAGTGAGAACTTGTTGTAGGCTAAAGAACCATTTACTGAGGGTGCAGTGGCCCAATGTCATCCGGGACTTCGGCCGTCTTGGTGCTTGGGGGTGACGCGTGGCTTTTTCAGACAGTGTCTGCCTCGGGAGCCAGGAGTGAGTGGTCGAGGTGTAGATAGATCTGTGCGCAATTAATTCGGCTGTTCGTGAACATGAAACTCGCTTTCTTCCTTTGTCATAACCTGGGGCGACGCTGCCCCGCGCGCATATGTTTTGGTCCCACGCGGGCCGCAACGCACACCCAATCAGTTTGATCCATATGAAAAACAACATACTTCAATGTATGTAAGTACATCTACATACTACCCTACGAGCCGCCGCATGGGCGTATGGCAGGTCACCAGCCGTGTAAAGATGTAAATTTTTTGGAGGTGAAATGGTGACATGTCCTATGGGAGTGTATTTGGAGGAGCTCAGTTTTTATTGTGGTCGCTTATTGTTCACGGAAAGAACGAGTTTTTGTACCTATCTGTTTGGCAGAGTCTCGTACTTTATCGCATCTGTCAGACCTAGAAATGTTGTGAGGCGTCATTATAATATTCTCTGTGTCGCTCTGAAACACACCAGTTCTGAATTTCTCAAGCAACCTAAGCCTAGCCTGCTGCCTCCGAGTCTCTAGGGGCTCCCACCTCAATCCCTCTAAAAGTTGTGAGACACTATATGTACGTTCGTAGCAGTTTTTAACGAAGCGTGCTGCTTTTCTTTGTAATTTGTCAATTTACAATGTGCAGGGTGCGGCAGCATAATTTGCTGAGTTGAAGGGTCGATAAAAGAAAATATGTAATAGGTATCGTTATAATAATTTCTTACCATATTTTCCAACGTATTAGTACATAAATACATGCATACATACAGCATATAGTTAAATACTACAATTAAAATCAGCAAATTCTGCTGCCGCACCCATTATATACATTTTTGATACAAAAATTAATGTCAGAATGTCAGTGATTTCAAAAAATGACACTTGAATAAAAATGAAACTAGGGTAGAGGGGGGTGAATCGGACCAGCGGGTGAATAGGAACGATTTTCAAAAAGTGCGCCTAAACCCGAAATGATTGTGCTGAGACTGACAGAATTAAACACAGTGCTTCTTTGTAACCATATTCTGCTAGTTGAGTCGACACGAGAACATTTTCACAGCATTTCTTTTTTTGATACACTGTCGTGTGTAGGCCTTCTACGAGAGAGAGATAGGAAATTGGATCTTTATAAAACTTTGTATAGGTTCCAAACATCGTGAGAAGGTAGCTATTGCTTGGATTTTATTTCTTTCTTTACTCAAAGTGAAATGAATACCATAGCTTTAAAATTTCGTTCCTTTTTCATACATTGTATCGCATTCGGTGTTGCAATAAACCCTAGAAAAACAGAATACTCAGTCGGGTGAAAGGGACCAGCGTTCGTGGGTGCTCATTTCCGAGCCGTGGGTCGCATGCGAGGCATTACACCTCTTACTCTACTGAGACCTGGAAAAGCTTCTCTGCAATTGAAACGTGAGTAGATATACAACCAATGTTATTCAATTATTTGCCTACACCTTATTTTGAAAAGTGATAACACAAAATACGTTAATAATATTTTAATGAGAGTTTAAAATTATTACATTTTTTAGTTCATTTGAATTATTATACTCAAATTTATAAGAAATTATGGAAAGAACCTATTTTTACACAATTTATTATCACACTACAGGTATTTGCTTAGAACAATACCTTTGAATCCAATCAAGAGGTTTAGACCTATTCATCCTCCAGTCGTCGGGCGAATAGGTCCTTGCAGTTACCTCAAGAAATCGTTCTAGCACCGTACTCTTCCGAGCAATCGGGCTGCAAATTAAATTTAAAGCTGGACAGGTATCAGGTCTTCCTTCATGCGCAATGCGAACTTCAATACGAAGCTCGTTCAATGAAAGCCATCTATCCACAGGTACCTTTCGTATATCCTATACAAACTTCATTCGTTTTCTTTCACATTGCCTCCAATTTTCAAGTTACGTCGCGAGCTTTTCTGCCTGTCAGATTTTGGTGCAATTTTTCAAAAGCGTTTCTTGCATTTTCCAGTTATCAGTATTGATTCGATCTCTTAATTATACTCCACCTTTAAGGCATTACTTTTCTCAATGTTATGCTTATGACTTTCATCTCGAATTTTTGCACCATTTCTTCATTTCATACTGTGAGAATATTAGAAGTGACGAAATTTTACTTTTCCATAATATCTTACATTCGAGTAAAGCTCCCTGCGTCCTCATGACTGTCCTAGGCAAGACAAAACTGCAAATATTTTGTTAAGGCGTCAATAAACATGCCCGGAGGTATGAAGAAGTTTGTTTTGTTTTGTCGGATTCGCAGTAATAATCTACCTTACATACGCCCTGAGGTAATAATGAAAGTACTTTAGCATCGTGATGCATTTTTGTAAGTAATTATTAACCACCATGCTTACCAATAATAGTGCCTATAAATGAATTGCCTGAAATGATGGTGCCGCAGTAAGGTGTTTGATGAGCTACACGATGTCTGCGGGTGAATTTAAATACTGAAAGAGTTTTAGCTGAGTATATGGTAGACTTCTCCAGTGTAATGCAAGTACGATGAAGTGCAATGAAGGACAAATGAAGAACGATATATTTTTCTCCGTCGTATTCTATATCAAATCACAAATGCCAGAAATGAGACACCTGGATCATCACTCAATCTCCCATGACAATTTTTGTTCTAAACGGTGCTGAAAAGGAACCCATATTTGTGGCTATAATGTGTGTGTGTATAATGTGGCTATAATATGTGTGGTCTTAATAGTTACAGGTTATAAATGATGCTTAGTTTGTGTAGCTTTTGAACCACCAATTTCAATTTAAGTTCAGCGATGTATAAGTATATATTCAGACGACTTAAGTCAGCGACTGTCTCCTTTAATATTGCGGTGAATTGTCTCAAGGGATCTGGTGAATTGTCTCTTTTAGCAACCAATCAAACCAAAGTTAGCGCAATAATTCGGGTGGAAATGAATTGTAGTTAAGGAAGATTTCCATCATTAGTGAGCGCACATTTCGTTAGTATTAATTGAGTCCGTCCAAGACAATTGCGCAGTTAAAATGTACTGATTTGACTCTGGAAGAAATGGAATAGAAACTTTTTTTCACGGTCGTATGGTTTAAACAGAGGCAGCCATAATGGAATATTACTTGTTGGCTTGGACGTGTTTTATGATTGGCTGCATGTCCGTCATCTATCCGCTATCATCTTGAGCAGGTTACAGTCTGTAAATTTCATTCGCATGGCATTAGTTATTGCGCGAAACGGTTCGCGTGACCAGATTCCGTAGACCTAAGTCTCATCTATAATAATAATAATTTAATTCATTTCAGGAATTAAGGAGTGGTATACAACAGATAACCCCTAAGGATGATCCTGTATTGGGGCCACTAACAGATAAACCATGCAAAAGCAATAACAGCAGATAAAAATGATTTCAAATTTTACCTCAAATGTTTAATAATACAGTGAATAAACTGGCCAATATTCCAGTATATATCTGTCGGATTTATATTTATTGGAATTCCATGAAAAATTCCAGAAGGTTCAGCAAATACCAGGAGAAACAGCCTCAATTCCAAGGCATACAATTTTGCTCTCCCCGACGAATTTAGATGAACCATCTGGTCCAAAAAACCAAAACTTTTTCAATGTGGCAATTAAATGGCTCGCAATTAAGGTTCACCTCAAGGTCCATGGAGAATTAATGTAATTAATTAGAAGTTAAAAAAAAGGGAAACGTCGTGAATGCTGAAATCGTAAGGCTTTCACCGCAAAATGAGGGACACTCGGTGAAAAATTCCAGAAGAAGTTGGCTCAACAGAGCTACCATTAAACCGCGTCCATAAACCTCCTCCTTCCGCCCTCCCATATTCAGGGCCTTTTCAATTCCGAAGCCCTTAGAACGAGGAACTCTTTCAATTCCTTTCAAACCTGTGTACAAAGGGGGTGGGGAGGATAGAACCCCCTTGGGCAATGCAAATTATTCACCCTCGGCATGTATATCCTGGGTCGCGTGGGCAGCGGACACTGGCTTCCCCATTTGGCGGGGGAGCAGCACTCGAAAACGCCCGCACACAATGAGTATCAGGCGGTCTGGGGCTCAGGGACGCTCTCTGGCGGCTGGACTGCGTTTGAAAGTACCCGTCGGAGGGAGGGTAGGTCGGAGGTCGTGAGGGGTGGGGGAGGGAGAAGCGTCCTCACCCCCACATCGCCTCGCCATTCAAATTTGAGTGGAGAAGTGAACGGCGAGACGCCAACTTTTTCCGGCTTGGTCATTTCATTTTTCCTCGTGTTTCCGCGGGTGTATCAGTGAAAGATTGCCGTGATTAAAAAATAGAAACTTTAACAAGTTCACTCTTTCTTAATTAACGGGCGACCTTTTTTTCTTAGGGGAAAGGATAGTTAAACATATACACATACACTTTTGATAAATACCTGTGAATTAGTCATTCGAGCTGAAAGAACCGCTTGATCTCAAGTTGTTTTGCAGCAAATCCGCAAATCTTTGACGAGCGCGCTCCCTCGGAAGGTAAACACAATATTCCATTTCTTACATCCCACTTTTTGAAAATCACTATGATCCTCCTTGAAATCTTGAGCAAAGCCCTGTTAAAAATTCTGTATAGTTTCCTGATAAATATTTCTACAGAATTTCTTAAAAAGTTCTGTAGATATTCCTTAAAGTATTGAAACGCCATTTTACGGAATTCCATACGACGTTCTGCGGAATACCTTAGAATGTTCTGCAGAATACCTTAGGACGTTCTGTAGAATTCCTTAGGAAGTTCTGTGGAATTCCTTACGACTCTCCATATAGGTGCTTAGAAAGGGAACTGGGCCAACGGAAACCTCACATATTTCCGTAGAGTGGCTGAAGTTTTACAGAAAAGCTTTTAAGGAGTTATTTTACTCTGCAGAAAATAACTCCACAAAGCACATGTTCTGTATGGTCAGGCTCTCATGTTTGGTACAGATCCTTAGAACAGGAACTAGTTCTGAAGAAAAAGAGCCAATTTCTGTAGAATTCCTTACGTTCTAGAGAACAGCTTCTATGGAATTTTTTAGCAGAGAGCGCAACATCATCTCTTTTCTCAATTTCATGTCTGGGTAATGGCCTGAATCCTTGAGGCGGTATCTGCTCTATATTTCCCTTTTACCGTAATTAATAATAATGTATCGATCAGTTTGCCCTGATAGACTTCATTATGTACCAGACTTCAGATATCTAGGTAACGCATCGTAGAAAATAGTGGTTAAAAAAACTACATAATTAGTGACGTGAGTGGAACTTCTTTTCTTTTAGCGCTTTTAAAATGAAAAGTAAACACTAGGCTTGATTTTTTTGGAAGAATCGAGATTTAGTTTCTCAAAAAAATTTATTCATTTTGCCACTTCAAGGGAGTCCATCCGCCCTAATAAGTTGCATCTAAGGTTTTTGAAAAGAAGACATTAAGGAGAGCGTATAAGGTCTCAGTATTGAGGTTAATTAATATTTTGAGCTAATTGGCAAAAAAATGATTCTTTACCACGCTGTTTTGTACGCAATCCTTTCGAGAAAATTTTCATCTCGAATGGGGAGCGTAGTTATCTTTAGTCTTTTTCATTTTGGAGTCTAAATATTTTTCACTTTAATTAACCCATTCATGGAATTCGCTAATGGCGGGATGATGCCCTTTCTTTACGATCAGTTCTTTTAGACGTTATAGAAAAGAGCACCTCAAAGGATGCTTCAAAAAAAGAATCCACTTTTGGGCAAAAAAAGTGAGGCCAGGTAAAGTGACTAAGGCTTCAATGATATTGCACCCGCCTTACGCGTTCTTCAGGTTGCTTGCGTGAAGGAGACGAGACGCCTCTTCATAGTTTGCCTCACTTTTATTCTATTGGTATCCTCCGTCCTTGAGTGAAATATTCATCTTGACTCAATCTTCCCCCGTAGTGGGATTGAGAGTAATGGGAAGAGAGCAGGAAAGAGAGCGATGGACTCGACATGAACCAGGGGAAGAAATGCGACGGGGCGCTCCTATTTGTCCAAAAATTTATTTTGACGAAAAAGATGTGAACAGAGTAATTTAAGTACCTGTAACTGGCAATGTTATCTGTTAATACGCGTAACACCAAAACTATGTGCTCTTAAGGTAGTTCGAGCGAAATATCATTTTACTTAGAAATCATTGAATTTGGTTTCATTTTAAATAAAAATATCGCACCCTTCTAATGACAACAAAAATTCAACCTCTTACCACATTACTTTCCGAGATATTTGCCAAAAAATACCAGCTCTTTCACATGGGAAATAATGGTACGTGTATGCACTCCAGAGAGACGTTATTTACAAAATGAGGTATTTTTAACACTTATATGTTGTAAAAAAACTAAGAGCGTGTAGTTTGTATGTTTTCTCAACTATATTTGAAAATTAATCATATTGTCACCGCAGTAAGGCTCTTGGTCATCACCAAATACCTTCCGGTTTGAAGGAGTTTCAAACGCACCGCGCGAAAAAAATGAGACAAGTAAAAGACATATTTAGATATTTTCATTTAATTACTTACAATTTCTGTCATATAAAACCATGTTATTGCACCATTAATTATGCAATATTTTATCAATATGTCCTAAGGCTGGTGAAATTATAACGTATAATTCGAATATGGTCTCTATTATGACTAGGGAACTATCCCGCTCGGACTACCTTAATTCAAACGTATTTTGTCTCTTCGCTGATGCTATTCGGCAATATTCTCCGCGAGACAAGAGGAAAATCTTAATCAAGAGGAACTACGACTTTAATTCCAAGAGTAATCTCTTTTCCGGAATGCATCCTTCTGAATTTAGAATATTGTCTTTAGGAGTTCCAAGACAGTCCTCTCCAACTATAATATCCTCCAGAATGCATGAGCGCGGGCGTGTATGGCCTCAGCAACACAAATGCTTTCAGTGGTTTATGCGAAAGTATGCGGCGGATTCTCTTACTGATACCGCCTGCGCTATTATGACAAAGAATGCTATGTCAGAACCATGAATATATATTATGGATTTGAATACTTGAAATTGTTGCCTAGGCTACGTGCTGCCAAAATTTCCACTTTGTGTTCACCCAGTCCTTGGCGCCACTTCGAAATAAGTCTTTTCAGATGAATCGTAAATAGACGTAGTTAATTGTTGTTAACGTGAGATTGTGGTGAATATTCAATAACGATCGAGGAGATATGAATTACTTGACGCTTTGAATAATATCTTGCTATTTTTGTGACCTAATAGTTAATTTGTAAATGCTAAAGAGGAAATATCTATTACAGGAAATGTGTAAGAGGATTATGAAACGTCCATCGTGTGCCGACTACAATGTTTGCCAGACTCTGATTCTAATTTGAATGCATTAAGCCCGTTCGGCTTAAATAAAGAATTTATAATGCCTTGTTTAAACAGAACTTGCTTCGCACCAGGCTGCAAATCACGAAATGAGTCTACGAGAACCCAAAATAAGAGACTTGGATTGAAAAATAAGAATCTGTTCAAGGCGGCGGTAAGTACATTCCTTTTTACCTACACTGCAATGATGCTCATTGGGAATACTCATGAAGATACCACATTAAAACGATATTTAAAAAGTGTATAATTACGTCCCCTGTGTAGTACTACCAGTAAGACGTGTTTATTTACAAACTATCGACTGTATTTACATTTGAACTTCCGTCTTTCATCACTAGGTGGCACCGCATTCCAAAAAGTTGTTTGTTTTCGTTATTCTTGACAAAAGTTTTTGGCGACGAGATAACAACCCATAATATATTTTCATGGTCAGCGCTATAAAACACGACCGTGACTCTGTAACTAAAAATAGCGCGATTTTGGGATGTTTAATAGCATCAAAAAGATCGCAGAAATCCTGTGCAAACCCTTCTAATTAATAATCATACTACAATTGGACAGAAATAATGTATTCATAAGAATTGAAATATCTTTGACTTCACTGGTTTAATCGAGTGAACCTTCGTCAACAGAAAGACTTGTGTGCTCTTAAAATTTCAGGATTCCCTTGCCTAATTCAAAAATGCATTCAGTTGTTGAAGCTCTCCCGCAATATCCACAACCGCATGATATGTTTACCTACACAGACTTCTTTCAGAATTATATTGAACGTAACATATTTTCTGAAGTTTCCGTTCTCGTAATATATCAATTTAATTTTCTATTAATACTTACATTTTTCCTGGCAGTTGCCCATATAATGCGACTTACAAAATGGAACAACGATAATATAATTACCACTTGAATTATATTACGCAAAAAATTACTTTTATTTCCATTTATAATTATCACGAAATACGTTCTTCGGATTTATTTACCTGCACGTCGAGACGTTGCTAAGGTGAGCGTTTTGCCGCTCTTTTGTCTTTCGATTCAACCTTCCGTAAAGTAATCATTAAATTTATTCAAACTTTCAGACGAAAATGAGAATAATTCGTGGAAAAACTAAAAAATTGTGGAAAAAATAATATTTTCTTGCTAAGGTGAGCGTTTTGCCTCTCTTTTGTCTTTCGAGTTGACCTTTCATAAAGTTAACAAAATTTATTCATAATTTCTGACGCAAATGAGAATAATTCTTGGAAAAATTAAAAAAATGGTGGCAAAATAAATATTTTCCTGCCATATTATTAAGATTTTGAATTTGTTAATCAATTCAGTGTCCTCTTATTGGCTCATTAAAAACGTTTTGATCTCTGCCCTTATAATTTGCTCATGCAGGTGGGGACATGGAGAGAGGCATGTTCGGAAAAAGGGCGGAAAAAGGTGGAATCTTTTTTGAAGCATCCTTTGAGGTGATCTTTTCTATAACGACTAAAAGAACTGATCGTAAAGAAAGGGCATCATCCCACCATTACCGAATTCCATGTAAGGGTTTATTAAAGGGAAACTAGATGATATGGGGCCGCTTAATCGAAGTATGAGAGTACCCCTGGTGAGTCCTACGTGGAAGACATTGCATAGATTGCGCGGAAAAATGTACGCACAACATTAAATTTGGTACATGGGGGAGGGGATTAGGAAGGAAGGGGGAAGGAACGGAATTTGATAAGGAGGGGTTTAGAGATGAAGAGGGGACAGGAGCGATAACCTAAAATTCGAAAGTTATTGCCTCCCGTGATAACCATCAAACCGTAATAATATCTCTATCCGGTAAAATTGATATTGAAACAGCTTCAAATTACCTTCGTCATTTGATATCAGAATTCATTAGATTGAACCCTGTAGCGTTAGCAGATCGGAGTTCAAGGTAAAATACATTACCGAGGACAGATCCTCCAAGAGGCTTTTCTTAAGTGAATTATTGGTTGGGAAGTTTGCGTTGCCATGATTTTCCACACAGAATTCCAATGGTTCCGCGTCAATATCCCCTGTCGAACTAATTACTTCGGTGCCGCATTCGCCGCCGCTGCTTTTGTAACCAAGCAATGCCAATTTTCCTGCCTCTCCCCAAAATCCCCCCGCAACTGATTAAATCCTTAACCCTTTGCTCTAGCATGCTAATCAGTCCCATAACTTATCCGGTAATGCCCATTAGGTGGAGAGACATTTCCTACCGTGAAATTGCCTTTGCCAAACGCCTCTTTGCTTATGCTCCACCTTCATTATGGTTAATGCTCGTAAAACTTTCGCTACGAAGTTATAAAAGTTGTAATTTATGAAATCATTCGCCGTTATTCTGTTATACTTATCGGTGATAATTGGAGACTGTATCCCTTTTTTGCAGTGGTGGTGAACGGATTAATTTCCAGTTCGTTTTATTTCAAATTAACATTTGCGGAATCTTCCAAAGCCTCCTCACTGACTTTTGAAAGTTGATTCCTTTTACGGAAAGCGCTTATTTTTATTTTTATTCGGGAATTCCACCTGCAAGTTGGTAGTGTCTGGAAAATTCTTAACATCCCAATTTTTGGGAGATTATCTCACTTTACTCCCGGTACTACTCTCATCATCCTACTTCTTCCAAGCGTCACCAGCGCTCTTTCTCTCTCTCGCCCTTTTCAATGTTCTCTTGTCTCTCAAACCGTCCTCCATCCACTTTTTGTACATCCTTTAAACGTCCGCCACCGATTTTATATCCTCTTCCACCATATGCAATAGGTCCTCGTTCGTCTTCTTCGTCACCCTGCGTACTCCTAACAAAACCCAAGAAAACCATATCTTAAATCCCTCTTTCATTTCAAAATTTCAAAAGTCATTTGAAAATGTTCAAATATAGCATGTGAATTTTTGGAAGAAATTGCCATGAGAAAAATTCGGCCTGGACCGATGAATGAATTTATTTCCAGTTTATTATATTTCAAATTAAAATTTGTGCAACCCTCCATACCCACATCCCTTCTTAAATTGCCATCTTTGATGGACCGCAAGGGTCTAAGATCTAGTCCCATTGTGTCCACCAAAATCGCCAAGAGAATTAGGAAGCCTGGATAGCGTAGTGGCCTGCGCATTATTCTGGCAAACCAAAGGTCCGTAGTTCAATTCCTCTTAAGTCGCCGCAAATCTTCTTCATGGTGAACAGCATCACGCGCTAAGTTAGAGTTTATACCAATTTTTTTAACTCTTCTCAGACTACACCTTCCGTTTATCAGTCCCCTCCAAAAATAAAATTCTGCTTTGGACGTTATGCTTCATTGGATTGCCCTTCCGCTACAGCCATTTTATTCCACAATACTATCAAATACGTAAACTGCTCAGAAATCTCTATTGAATGCCCTTCCACCTTCATCTTTAGTCCTGCCTTCTTACTTCTTGAAAATACCATTGCGTTGGCCTTCTTAGGATTTATCTTCGTCCAGTACCTTTCGCAATGCACCTCTAACGCATTCACCAGTGTTTGGAACCTCTTGGCAGACTCGCAAACCAGCGCTTGATCATCCACTTATACCTCACTAGCTTCATCATATCCCCTCCTACCTTTAATCCTACCTCCATCTCCCCCTACACCTCTCTCGTCATTACACCCGAATTAACAATATGAAGCAAGAGCAGTGGTGGCCACCTCTACGTTACTGCCGGTTTAATTGCGGTCCACCCCGAGTTTCCATCGTCCAACATAACGTGTGTCACCTATTTCATGTCGAGGTTCTGAAGTAGACGTTTGTGCTTCGGCTCGACCCATAATTTCTACTAAATTCCCAAGACTTTTGTTCATTGCTCCCCATCAAATGTCTTCTCGAAGTCCACAAAACAAGCAGAAACGTCATGGTCGTGGTATTGGCTCCTATCAACTAGCTTCCTGTTCTCTCATATACCGTACTCCCATCCCTCTCCTGAACCAAAACTGGTCGTTACATAGGTATTCGTTAGTCATACTTTCAAGCTTCCTTGTTCATCTACATCTACATAATACCCTGCGAGCCGCCGCATGGGCGTGTGGCAAGGGGTGTTAAGTCACTAGCCGTGTAAAGGTGTAGGTTTTTGGAGATGAAATGGTGACATCTATTATAGGAGTGCATTTAGTGGAGCTCAATTTCTATTGTGGTCGCTTATTGTTCGCGGAAAGAACGAGTTCTTGTACCTATCTGTTCGGCAGTGTATCTCTCTTATTTTATCGCATCCGTCAGACCTAGAAATGTAGTGAAGGCGTCATGACAATATTCTCTATGTCTATTTGTAGAATGATCTACTTTAACATATTATTCATTTCATTTATATTGATCTCTAACATCTCTCCAAATATCTCTAACAAATGTTTTCAAAATGAAGTTAAGATTGGACACTAATGGTCAACATTTGCACTTTTCTTTCCCCGCTTCGAATGCAAGTAATGTAAGGAAGGCAAAATATCTTTTCTTACATTGCGATAAATTCTGTCCTCTCCCTAATTTTTAACCGGTTTAAGGTGAAACGATGGGCGAAAAGAGTATATGATGGTATTCCAGTGGACTCACTAACTTTCTCAATTTAAAACATTTTCATTTTTAAAAACCTGAAGGTAAAAACCAATCGTGGAGGAAAATGAAATCTATGAACTCTCTCCCTCTCTGTCATTGGCTCGATATCGAGCGTTGTGACCCATATGGACTAAGTTTATGTTTTTCGGACTTTCTGGTGCCACTTTCCTCTATCTTGGGCCGCGTGGACTGCTTCACTCAGATTTAGATTTATGAGTGCCTTTATTTGGTTTTCCTACATCTACATAATACCCCGCGAGCCGCCACATGGGTATGTGGCAGGGTGTGTAGGGTCACCAGCCGTATAACAGTGTAAGTTTGTGACAGTGTGAACAGTGAAGATGGAATGGTGACATGTATTATAGGAGTGTATTTAGTGGAGCTCAATTTTTATTGTTGTCGTTTATTGTTCGCGGAAAGAACGAGTTCTTACACCTATCTGTCCGACAGTGTATCGCTCCCATTTTATCGCATCTGTCTGATCTAGAGATGTAGTGAGGAGTCATGATAATATTCTCTCTGTCGCTCTGAAAAATATCAGTTCTGACTTTCTCAAGCAACCTAAGCCTAGCGTGTGGCCTCCGAGTCCCTAGAGGCTCCCACTTTAATCCCTCTAAAAGTTATAAGATACTATATGTACAGTCGTAGCCGTTTTTAACGAAGCGCGCTGCTTTCCTTTGTATTTTATTAATTTTTTTGCCTAAATCTATTTTACAAGGATCCCAAATGCTCGCGACGAATTCGAGGTGTGGCCTAACCAGAGCGAAGTGGCATCTCTCTTTGACTTTTTCATCCGAGAACCTTCCTATTATACGTTTAAAAAAACCTAGTTTCTTTAATGCTGCGCCTCATATGTTTTGTATGTGTAATCCTCATGATATATCAGAAGTTAAGGTAATTAAAGTAAGGTCTTTCAGGCTCAACGGTGGCCGACCTCGCTGTCTTTTGCCCTGGATCTTGCCTTGGAGCTTTGTATTCTCTAGGCCATTACGCCTTACAACGTGGCCGAAGAATTTGAGGGAGTTACTATATATTGTTGACAGCTGTCCGTCTCTGCCCGCAATTTTCAGCTAGGTGAAAATGGACTCGCTTGTTCTTAGTTCCGAATCTATGAACATTTTAAAAATTTTTGGAGGAATTTTGTTAGGGTTTTGGTTGCGTAACGGATCATTCGTCTGTCGAGGCATTGAAGAATAAACCCTTAGTCCAATTCAGCTGAAGCCCTGAGGTCAGAGTCCTGCAAATCGTCTTCCACTCTCGACTATAATCGATTTGCAGGTTATGATTCACTGCCTCGCCTACCTTTCTGATGGAGAAACAGGCGGAGAGCCCACACCCTGGCGGAGTTGACTGAAGTCAAAGCCGAGTATGGCTACACCCGATGACGTATCGCCGAGTACATTAATACTCGCCCGGCCGCCGACAAGAGTCGCCCCTTGCTTTTAAGAATAAATAACATTTATTCCTCCTAAACTAATTACATAAGTACAATTTTTCATCCAATATTCAATTTTGGTCAAGGGGAATATAGGTACCCCATGGAAAAACCTGTTTCGGTGCTACCATCATCTTATAACAAAGAAGCAGTGCAAATGCATTACAAAATTTTCATAGTACCAAAAAATTCACAATTTACAAACAAACCAAACAATTTACAAAAAAAAACAAAATCAACTTCACAATTTACATTGTGTTCAAAACATAACAACCTTCTCAAAATGGCAAACACAATTCCAAAGATAAAAGGAGTTCAAAGAAGAGCCAAAATACTAATTCAAAATTACAAGCAAAACCGCGCAAAATCTTTTAATAATTTTTCCACTTGATCACCTTCTTTGGAAAATAGTCATTTTTTTAATTTGCGCAGGAAAATAACCTTGGATTTTTGCTGACATAATTCGACTGGGAGGGCTTTTGCAGCCAAGGACTCGCTCTCTGCGTCAGATCAGTCTCGCTCCGGTGACATTCGAAGGCATGCGCACTCCGAGATGAGTTCAAGGTTAAATAAGTAGACCACGTAGTATGCGGTAAAATATATTCTTTATATGTGAATATATTCTTTATATGTTATACTCTTCAGTTTAAAATATAGCGTGGTTAAATTTCTCCTATCTGTCAAGCTTGGGTTCCGCGTGATTACGAGACAAATATGTCTATAATATCAAGCAAAACCATCCAACAAGACTATGAATTGTACTAAAGTTATTCGGGGTATCCCACTGCGTATTGAGCATTGTAAATCGACTCAGCCTGTGTGGGACAAACCAAACGGCCAATGAAGATCAGGCTAAAAGGGGATAAAAGAGCGCTAGAGGCAAGGCTGTGGATGACTTCAGCCGTCGCAGAGCACATTATGTCAGATCCGGGACACAAGATACTCTTCGATGAGGCTAAAATTCTGGCCAAAATTAGTCTTTATTTTCCTCGACTAATAAGGGAAGCAATCTAGATAGCCAAACGACCAACCAATTTTAATAGGGAAGACGGCTATCGCCTGAGCAGGGTATGGAAAAGACACCTATCCACCGAATATCTTAAACGGTACGCATCATTAAAAAAAATAAAACCGTAAACAATGGTCAACCGTCTCGACGAAGAACCTATATATAGAGGCGAAACATACAAACTCTTACATTCTCCTGACGACGTTCTCAGTATGCAGAACGAAACGTTGAGTCAAATAAAAAATTCTCAATACGCAGCGGGATACTCTTAAATAACTTTAATATAGTAAATAGTCGCTACGAAAACCTTCAAACAAGACTAAGCATTATGAATTGAATACTCAGATTTAATTTGATGTACGCAGGAATGTTATTTCATTGTGTGAGAAATGCTTTACTATATCATCTACTTCATCTTTAGTTACGCTGGTCTACGCAAAAATTTTATTTCTTAACGAGTGGGCTCTCATGTATACTCCCGAGTCGGGGTATCTTCTACCTCTGAGGAAGGCCACAAAAGTAGTCGAAAATTTAAATTTCTCGAGTGAATTTTTCTTTTATGTTTTGTATATGTTACCACCACACCTCGTTGATTTCATTGTATTTATGTATGATTGCATAAATAAATTGTTCGGAGAGGAGGAGAAAGAAAATGGATGGGAAAACGTAAAAGGACGATCACAATGATGGTTTGAAGATAGAATAAAGGCCGATTCCAAATGGAAAAATTCGACTGGACCGGGGATGAAACCATGTACCGACCTTCCGATGTCGCGTCGAATGTTCAGGAGGTGACGAGTTGTTTCCGTCCGCAATACGCATAGTTGGAGAATAGGGAAGAGAGGATCGCTCGACGTTGGGAGGGAATCTTAGATATCAATATAAAGATCCGCATCAGGCTAGAGAAACCTGAGAAATCAGCAGTCGCCGACCACAGCCATCACCGTAAACTATGTCATCAATTTTGACGGAGCCGATTTGATCTGCAGGGCTATTGGACATTGGAATTGGTTGACTAAAGAGGCCATTGAGAGAAGACTTTAAGAAAAGACTATACATAGAGACTGAGGGTATACTCTTAACAAAACATGAAACTCAATCCTTCAACGAATGAGATAGGCAAGAGGAAACTAGTAGAGAAATTATCATCGACCTTGCTGAAGCTTAAATACATTACACCACTTTCAATTTTGTAATGAAAAGAAAAACGTGGTTTTGGTCCGATCCAATCTATTTTAAAACTGTGCCTTCTGAGGACTACTGGAGGCTTATGACCCAAATTTCAGCTAGATATCTCAGTTTTTACGGCAGTTATCGTGCGAAGAGAGACACACAGATTGACATCACTAGATCGACTCGTAAGGTGATGCTGATCATTTCTATATAAAATAGATTCCGTTTACTTGGGCCACCGGTTATTTGGGACAGCCGCTTAAATAGGGCAAGTCCTGAAGAACAGAACCCAATTGAAGAATATTCCTGTGTTTTCTCCACTTAATTAATTGGGCCATGCATTGGCGACATTGACTCTAACCTCGCAAGGAATTGCAATTTTTTCATACCAGGAAACGGTTTTTTTTTAAACATTCTACTTCTTTCATTTAATCTTATTTTCCACATGAGTACCTATTCCTGTCTTTAAAGCTCTTAGATCAGCCTGAAGGGAATCCAGATTCCGTTTCCGGGGTGCAAAAATCGACGGCAGTTCGGTTAATCCAGCATCGAGATAAACTGAGAGAACAATGGAGTCTCAATGGAAAGCAAGATCCTCCTCTGAAACGCAAGCGTCAAGGTAAGGATCCAGATATCGAGGATGCTTTAAATCAGTGGTTTTCCATAGTGAGCGAACGAGGGCTTTGCGTCAGTGGTCCCAATTAAAAAAAAAGAATTTGGAGGAACTAGCTTTTAAACTTGGTCGTGATGATTTTAAGCCAACGGATGGCTTTCTCGATGGAAGACCAGAAGCAAAATAAAATTCAAAAGAGCTCATGAGAAAAAAATAGTGCAGATGTTGTGAGTGCAGAGGAGTGGAAATCGAACTGACTGCCCACGTTACTCCAGGATTTTGGTGCGTTTTCATTCCTACGTTTGTTTATGAATACTTAACGGGATACTTCACTTAATCGGGGCAGCCGCTCAGATGGGGCAAAGTGCGCCAGTCCCGGTGTATCCCAATTAACCGGAATCTACTGTTACAAAATCAATATACGCTTCCCACGTATTGGTGTGAATGTATAAAAAGCCTTTAAACTGTGGCCAATCAGAGGAGACTTAACCTACACGCCAGACTATACTAACCGGTACGATACTTTTTTCCACCTTAGCCCTGATGACGATGACTGAGAAAGTTATCGAAACGTTGGCAGCAATTGCCATCCTGACCCGGCGGGATACCCGAGAAAAATTCATCAGCCATGTTCGCCGGGAAAAAACCAAATCCTTCTTCTTGGGCTTGTTAACTAGTATTCAAGGTTGTGGATATTATTAAAAAGCTGTCTTAATAGTTAGTGTCGGAAAAATCAGCGTTACTGCTATGAAACTATTATCATAGAAAAGAGAAATTTGTCATCAGGGGCCATTTAACAGTTATTAATAGAATGCCGCGCATGCTCACAAATTGTCATCGGCAAAGATCTGTCCGTGGTTCATCTCATGTCATTGAAACTATTGATTCCGAAAGGGTATTTGGTATAAAACAACCCCCTCCACAAGGCTTCGATATTGAATCATCCTAAAAGCCTCAACTTCAAACCACAATGCCACTCACTGATTTGGCAACAGACAGATGCAACCGCATTTCCCAGTTTGCAAATTCCCACTGATACCACAGCAAAATATGCCCAAGTTCTCTGGCAATATAACGAAAAATTATACCGGCATTTTTTACATTAAACATACATAAATTTTTTACATGTTACTAAAACGCCTATTGATCATTTTAAGAGGAACTTTTAACTATAATAATTGACAGAAAATTCGAATTTCCCGTCCTGAAAGAGACTCTTTAAGCTTAACCTTATGCTCATGTAGCGAGTCAATAACAACGTTGCAGAGACAAATGACAGCTGATAGAATCTACTGGTGGACCATTTTAAGTCATAAGTACTCCGATGGAGGCGAAGTCCCTATGAAATCTTGGCAATGAATTCACTTATGATTGCTGGACATGACTTACAAATTTTAAGCTATCCGAGACTAACCACGGAGATCCACTTTTACGGAGTCATCCGGAATGCAAAATTTCGCACAATGACTTACTAAGTTATGCGTGCTGAGGTGTGAAAATATAATATCCATATAGCCCCTGAATTGTGAAGAAGGAGAATTTTTATTAAACTACTTGTACTATATTCCATTGCAGCGATTGACCGACTTATCGCTTATTAAATTTACAACTGATATATCTTCTTGAACAAGCCTCCCACAAATGGAGAAAGTAATTTCGTGTCAAACGAAGAGAGTTGCCGATAAAAGTCAGTTACATTCCAAAGTTTTGGTGCTCCTTGTCACAAGCCCCGCAAATTTGGAAGCGCTTTTCCGAACGGAACGATAGCAAGGTAAGTTAAATTATAGTTTTATGAGGTCATCATGGCTTTTAAGTTGGGGGATCGGGTTGGTGTGGTGGCTAATCCCTGCAGAGGCGGATGTTTTTCAGAGGTAACCCATTATCTACTTGAGCGTCTTGTGGAGGGCACTTCAAGTAGAGTCCTCCGTCTGTTGGATGAGACGTTAAACCGTGGTCCCCTTGGCTCCTTTCGTGAGCAGGTTAATGCCGACGCCACGTTTCTATCCACCCTTCCTACCTTTCTTATCCTCTTTGGCGCAAATGACTTAGCCGTTGGTCGCCTCCCCAAATATCCTATCCACTCCAAGCTTTCAAGTATTTTTTGCCGAAAAAAATATCTCCTTCGCAAAGAGTGTGCAGTGAAGTGTGAAAATATTAAAGGCTGAGATACATTTTGTGTGGAGCGACTCCGGAGTTGACCCTGGGTGTTCAACGTACGAGAGGCGTTTGAAATTTTAACCAAGGTAATTACTAACAACATGTTAACTACACGATGAGGTCAAAATGGGAAGAGAGGCAAGGCGAGTGATTGCTTTGCGCTGTGAATGGTGCTATGGGCAATGACGTGATGATACACTTACTGTAATGGCAGAAGCAAAACACTTGCAGTTTCCCGCTGAATAAAAGATTTTACATGACTATTTTCGATGTTGCTATGTCATCATCAACAGATGGACTTAAATATAATGCTGTAGAATTAAAAGCCGTGGAATATAAAATAATTATTATAAATATTATAAAATAATTGTATATTAAATCACACATTAGTAATAAAATGCCAGTGTTTTTTCTTCTCTCACTATGGAATTGTTCCACCATATCTCATTTGAATCTGTACTTGATATTCGTGCTATCATGCCGTAAATTCGTGTTCCTATGGAATAAAATGGCATTATAGATTTCAATCCTTGCTAGAAAAGTTAGATTATTTAAGTAAACGATTGGTCATAAGCATAGAGGTAGCTGGAGTGAGTATTTCATCATCAAACTGTAACCCGACAGCATAAATAACCGCTGTCATACTTCTCCTGTTCTTTCCTCACCTTTCTTTGGATCGGACGGAGAAGTGGAGTTTTTAGTAGACATAAGGCAAGAATTTATAACTACTGTTGGAAATTTAAAGTAAATCTTGAAATATACATAAGTTACTTGGAGGTGTAGTTGCTACTACATTTTACTCTGGTTTACTCCGTGAATACGGAAGAAATTTAAATCAACAAAAATATTTTAGAGAGAATGATTTTTAAAAAGTTTAGCTTTAAAGTGGGTTATCGAAAGAAAAGTATATTAATGCAAAAAAATAAAATTGCATGATTTGTGTTTCAGCCCGTTACTGCAGAGGTAAATCGGGGGAAACAGATTGCGACCCACGTTACACCGTAAGGCAGTGGCCGCCATAGGATGTCCCATCTTCATCTGCCACCGTGGTCATAAGTATTTTAGTGATAATGAGTATTAAAATGTCTTTTTTTAAATATTTATCTGAAATATACGGGTCTAAGTCGGCTGAATTTTTTAATACGGTCTTCTGAGTTGAAAGGACCTGGGACGTTAGGATTGGCTAAGAAATTTACGAGCCTTGACTATGATGAGATTTTTTTCCCTAAGGTAGTCCGAGCGAAATATCATTTTACTTAGAAATCAATGAATTTACTCACAGTTTAAATAAAAATATCTCACGCTTTTAATGACACAAAAAATGTAACCCCTTATTAGATTACTTTCTGAGATATTTGCCAAAAAATACCAGCCCTTTTACATGGGAAATGGTACGTGTATGCACTCCAGAGAGACATTATTTACAAAATGAGGTATTTATAACACTTAGATGTCGTAAAAAAACTAACAGCGTGTAGTTTGTATGTTTTCTCAACTATATTTGAAAAAAAAATCGTATTGTCACTGCAATAGGTTCTTGGGTATCACAGAAAACCTTCCGTTTTGAAGGAGTTTCAAACGCACCGCGCGAAAAAAGTGATTCAAGTCAAAGACTTACCTATTTAGATTTTCATTTAATTACTTAAAATTGCTTAAAATTACTTAAAATAATAATGCAATATTTAATTGATGTGTCCTACAGCTGGTAAAATTAAAACGTACAATTCGAATATGGTCTCTATTAGGACTAGGGAACTATCTCGCTCGGACTACCTTAAAAGCCTCGGCTATTTCAAATGGGTTGATTTAAAAGTGAGGATTTTTCGGGGGGGCGGTGACGTAAAACCCACGGATTTTCATTACTGCGGCCGCTTCGCGTTGCTGCTGGAAGCGCTCCTGAATTGATACGTTAAATACTACTTAAGCACTCAATTAACCCTTATGCAACTTTGATACAGAGCTTTGATCGCACAGATAGTTACTTATGTTAGGAGATGGAAATGATTCGCCTACTGCCTTCAGGATTTACTCAGCTCACCCATCGCCGCCCACATTTTTAATTGTTCTGTTCTCAACACATTCCCTAAAATTTTTGCGCTAGCGGGTGGATTAAAGGCTCATTTTTTCAAATGACTTTTTGTCTTCACGTGGGCAAAAGATCACTTTGGACGTCCTCAGGAGCGACTGAGCGGATGGAATGCTATTTATTTTCCGTAAGGACACAGCAGCAATGCCATAGAATTGAACAAAGGAACTTGTTACTGAGCTCAAATGCTTGCTCACATTCATTTTGCACTCTTTTATCGTTGCGAACGTGCGCCGTGAATGACGATGGAGTATGGAACCTGGCCATTCGACGGCGCATCCTGGGATATGATATTACCTTCTCTGGTTACATAGGTTTAATTTATCTCTGAATTGGGCTGGTCGTCTTTTTTCCCCACTTTACCAACTTTAATTTGCTCCTTCAGTGCTGTATAAGAATTAATGGGGGCTTTTCATACGCTCTATTGAGTTAATCACTTCCCTACCAGAAAGCGCACAAACCTTCCATTCGCTAAATACACCCTACTGCGCACTTCAAAACGGATCGGAGGTAAAGCTGATGTGAGCTTATCAACAAAAGAACGTCAATAATGATATCCGTGACTGTTATCAAGTTTTTTTTATTTTCATTTAAGGCGTCAAGTATTGCACTTTTTTAAGTTATAAATTAATATGCGATATATGGCTTATGTTTTTAAATACCTATTCTGGACGAATTCAACAGTTTTACCCAAAATATCCGCCCGTGGCTGTTGTTCACCCATATAGAGTGCTATCTACCGGTAGATTACAAAACGTTTCGCACGCGCGCGATATTTCATTCTACTTCATTCATGTACGCCATAGTAAGCATTTATGATACAATCTGTGTTGACTTCAGCACTTTGAATGAAAACTCCCGACGATTAGATTGATAATCATTTATTTCTTTACTATTTGCTGAAACTCTTAAGTGGCTTCAAATCTTAGGTACACTTATAAACCTTTAATTATAGTTTTTTTAATGGACCGTTAAATCAGACTTTGTAAACTCTTGTATATTTCCATGAAGGTTTCCACGGAGTTTTTTTGATGAAGAGAATGGTTTTCTGGGTCTACTTCCGCGTTTATCCATTTTTGATGGACAATATTTTGCCAGCGTTCCAGCTGGCTTCTTCAGGTCTGCTGAAGTGGACTTGAAGCGGACATAAAGAAGCCAGCATGAACGCTGGAGAAATATTGCCCATCTAACATGGATAAACGCGGAAGGAGACCCGGAAAACCATTCTCTTCAACTCTTGTATGTACAAGTTAAATTCTTATGCTCCAAGCAATATATATCCTGATATAGCCCAGAAGAAGCGGAGTCAATATGCAAAACCTGGGCATTTCCAGATTATTACCATAAGTCATTTGATACCAGTAGTTCTATTTCTCTTGAGACAAAAAAAGTTGAAAAGTAGAGGTCGGGAAAACGGAATCACCCAGGGGCGATAATTGCGAGGCTCGCGCCTCTTTTGTTCGGGGGGGGGGCGGACTTGTTGCCTCGCTATCTCATGGCATCATTAAGTTCTGCGACGCGACGAAGTCTCGTTAAAGGGAGAAGCGGGGTAGGGTGCGTGGACTGAGAGCCTCGAAAGTGCCATTTAGCAGAGAGAGAGCACCAGCAGCAGCGGCGGGCGCTAATCGCATCAGAAGGTGATTATTTGGCGAACAACAGACCGAAAAATAGTGTCATTCGGGCTTAATTACGACGAGGGAGCGCAGCGGCGGTTCGAGCTCTCGGCTCGGTTGCCTACTGACGGCCCTGCGCCCTCCGCACGTATCCGCGAAAAACGGGACACGGGGATCTCCACCCCCCTTAGTCGCGTGTTTTAGCGTCAGGCACGCCCTTCCTTTTATCACACCCTCTCCCACTTTCCCTCCCCTCCCACTCCCACACTTGCTTGCAATTCGCTCTTGAGGAAACGTTTTCAATCTCTGAAATTTACTCCATTCTCTTTTCTTCTTCTGAAGGTAGTCCGAGCGAGATAGTTCTCTAACCACGAGGGATATGCGACTCTGAGAAATGGTGTAGATACGCTTGTTGAGAAATAGTCGCAAAGTGGACAGAAATGGCTAGAAACGGACAGAAATTGATAGAAATGGAGAGAAATGGATAGAAACGGACAGAAATGGATAGAATGGATAGAAATGGACAGAAATGGATAGAAATGGACAGAAATGGAGAGAAATGGATAGAAACGGACAGAAATGGATATAAATAGGCAGAAATGGTTAGAAATTGACAGAAATGCATATAAATGGACAGATATGGACATTAGTGGACAGGGGTGGTTAGAAATGGACAGAAGTGGATATAAATTGACAGAATTGGACAGAAATGGTTAGAAATGGACTGAAATGGAAAGAATTGGATAGAAATGGATGAAAATGGATGAAAATGGATGGAAATGGATGGATAAAAATGGCTGAAATGGAAATGCGGTGTACACTAGTTTTTGAAGTTGCGTACCCCTCGCCTAGTCATAATCGAGACTATATTCGAATTATACGTTTCATTTTCACCAGCTGTAGGACACATAAGTTAAATATTGCATTATAAATGGTGCAATAATATAGTTTTTTATGACAGAAATTGTAAGTAATCAAATGAAAATATCTAAATAAGTCTTTAATTTGACTTATTTTTTTCACGCGGTGCGTTTGAAACTCATTCAAAACGGAAGGTTTTTTTTGAGATACCCAAGAACCTACTGCGGTGGAAATATGATTAATTTTCAAATATAGTTGAGAAAACATACACACTACACGCTGTTAGTTATTGACGGCATCTAAGTGTTAGAAATTCCTCATGTTGTAAATAATGTCTCTCTAGAGTGAATGCACGTCCCGTTTTCTATGTAAAAGTGCTGGTATGTTTTGGTAAATATCTCCAAAAGTAATGTGGTAAGGGGTTGAATTTTTGGTGTCCTTTGAAAAGTGAGATATTTTTATTTAAATTTAGACCTAATTCATCGATTCCTAAGTAAAATGATATTTCGCTTAAACTACCTTAAAAGGTTTGAAATGTTAAAAATGCTCGCGGGGATAGTGCAGTCGTGTACAAGTGGCTGGAACGGTATTCGTGGGCTATTGAGTGCACATTTTTTACTATTTTTTTAGTACATACATACATACCAACCACGCCGTTCCCTTCCGGGGTGGGCACAGTCACGAAGTTACACTCATTAATACATTAACTCTGCTTCGATAATTTCCTCCATACACTGCTTTACACACGCCCTCCTGTTTTTATGACTCCTAATATTCCTCCTTCTAAGAATTTCCTCAACTAAATTCAACCGCAACTTTCTCGGCCTACCTCTACCTCTCGCACCATTCATTTCAGTGTTATATATCTGTTTCGTTATTCAATTCTCATCTATTCTCTCGACATGGCAAAACCAACGAAGCGCACTCCTTTCATACATGTCCATTACTGGAGCATCTAACCCACATTAATTTATTACTCACTCATTCCTGACCCTATCCATCCTACTTTTGCCGTAAACACTCCTCAGATAACTCATACCCGCGGCGTTTAGTCTACTCTTATGCATATCCTGACATACCCAAGTATCACTACCAAACGACGAAGTATGTAGAAGTACACTTTTTTACTCGGCGATTTTCGCTTCCTTAGACAGGCACTGCTTCCGTGATATGCTCCCTATGCTACCTACCAATTTCCTTCCAGCATTGGCACGTCTCTTTTTCTCCTCATCTATTCTTCCATCTTTCGAATACATCTTACTTAAGTACACAAAACCATCCTCTTGTTCAATTACTTCACCATTCGCCCTCATCATACAGTTATTCTCCCCATTCTCCTTATCAAAAACTACTACTTTAGTCTTGCACGCGTTCACCCCCAATGTCATTCTCACTCATAAATACATAATTGTTCCCCATAACTCTGATTCAATAATTTCTTCCATACTGACCTAACATTCCAAGCCTCTTTTGCATCATTTACCCCCATACACTGCTTCATACACGCCCTCCTGTTTTTACATGCATACATACCAATCACTTTTTTTAGTGATTCGAAAAAAATGTTCTTGAAACAAATTTTAGTTGAGTGTATCTGTTTATGCGTTGGAACCATTGAAACGTACAAAGAGGGCGCTATGCCATTAAACAGGAGCTGAAATAACGACCATATTTTCAAACTCTGCTCTCTCCTTAGTTTCCTTTGAATAGAACGACGGAATGGACGTTTCAGCGAACGTAAAGCAAGAATGTCCACCATCTCCATTTTCAGAATGAAACACAATGGTAACTTTCCACACAGACTTTATTAACAACCGACCATGATTTCAGCACCCAGTGCCATTATCATGGTACACCTTTTCTAAAAACTCCACTATATATAACCAGGAATGGAAGGGCGGGGGGTCAGAGAGACATCCCTGTAATCCTTTTTATAACCCTTTGAGAATAGGAAGAATTTAATTCAATTCAAAAGACCGATATGACTTTGAAGACAGGAGAGGTGTTTATATATTAAAGTGTGATGATTGTGGTATTAGTTACATTGGTCAAACAGGCAGAAAATTTAAGGACAATGTGAAGGAGTATTGGTTAAGTTTAATTAATTGTGATGATAAATCCTGTTTTGCGGAACACTTGCGTGATTTTAATCATGTTTGTAATTTTGACGTTGCTGATTTACACCATTTTGACAAAGGAGCTAAGTTGGATTTCTTTGAGAAATATGAAATTGCTCATAGCCCGGCTAAGTTACATAAGGATGTGGTTTTTAATGACAGATCACCTCTTTTGAGCCTTGTTCTTCCTCGCATTCGACAACCCCATGATCATGCGGCCTGACCTTCACCATCAACGGCTTTTCTTCGTTTCACTCCCCTCCCCCTCCCTCTGACCCCCGCTCCCCCAACTCCTGGGTATATATGGTGGAGGTTTTAGAAAATGTGCACCTTGATAATGGCATTAGTTGCTCAAACCATGGTTGGTTGTTATTAAAATCTGTGTGGAAAGTTACCATTGTGTTTCATTTTGAAATAGATATCTATTACTTCCACAAAGGTAAGCCTGATACGCTTTTATATGTCCACCATCTGTTTGAACTTTAAGGCAAGTAACTCTCGAAACATATATTGTCTGCTTAGTGCTATGAAATAACATCGAATGGGCGGAGTAAGAAGGAAATAGCAAGACGCAGTAACCAGGCCAAGTTAGTCTTCAACAAGAAAAACAAACTCTTCACCGCCAGTAACATTAATTTTAGAGTTAGAAAATTGCTACTGAGGACTTTTGTATTGAGCGTTCTGCTCTATGGTAGTGAGAACTGGACGATTGAAAAGAGAGAGAGGGAAAGAATGGAGGTATTTGAAGGGTGGTGCTATAGGAAAATGCTGAAAAAAAAACCCTGGGTGGCAAGAGTCACGAACGAGGATGTGTTTAGGAGCATAGGGGAAAGAAGGTGTCCACTCAAAATGTTAAATAAGAGAAGGAACACCTGGATTGGCCATATTCTCCGACACGAAAGCTTGGTTAAGACCATACTAGAAGGTGCAGTAGAGGGAAAAAACCAGAGGGGCAGACCTAGACTGGACTATATGGGACAGTTAATGAAGGAACTAGGTTGCCAATCGTACAGTGAAGTGAAAACATTGGCCCAAGATCGGATAAAGTGGAAGACTGTTGCAGAGCAATCCTAAAATTGTAACCAGATAAGAAATGCTATGGATTTTCTACTCATTTTACAATAGTTTTCTTCGGAAATACGGGTGATTTTCAATGTAAATAAATAAAAAACTCACGTAAGGAGAACCCACATTAAAAATGTAAGTGCACGCTGATTCATAGTAAGTTATCGATGGACAATATCCTAAAATGGCGAAATTAGTGCGTTTTCCCGCAAGCACAATAAGAAAATGAGGATCAACAAAGATGTCGGACTGGATTCAGCTTCTAGCACTGGCCAGCATAGTAAGTGCCCTCTCCTTACACCTCAATGGTTGGCACTCCCTATGAAGGCAGAAAATGTGGCAATACAAGAATCGTGTTTTAAATATTTTTCTGTAAAAATGTTACGACTGGAGTTTTCGGAACAGCATTCTCAATGTGTTAGATATCACATCGGAACACATTATTAGCAAATGTTGGACTGCACGTGGTGCCTTGGAAGTTAATAGCCTGAGTAGAAATATTATAAGAAATATTTAGTTCGCGTTTAGAAAACATGCTCATGTGTAATCAAATTTTGACAAAGTATATGTCATGTGCCGTAAGGCTGCGGGTTTAAATTGCAAGGAAAATGGGTAAAAATTGCCAAAAAAAATCAAATTGGAATGTTCCAATTTTTTACTTTACCTCCCTATACAAATCACTAATGAGAAAACTTGTGCCATGATCCGTGCAAACCTGTTCATGAACAAAAATCGCTTCGACCACATTTATGCCCTGTTCCACTGCAGTGTTCCTTATCCGCTCATGCGTCTCTTTCTGTCAGTATGTCTCGTCTTTGTTCGGCGACAGGGCGACAGAATTCTGTGAGAGTGCTTAGTTTTTACCGCTCGCAACAAAGTGAAGGGGTCGCTTACGCCTCTAGTCGTTTCTTCTTGACTTCAAAAGGGCGCGCGGTTGTTACTTTGACCAAACACTTGCACACAGTGACACAAT
Organism: Ceriagrion tenellum; assembly: GCA_963169105.1. Taxonomy (NCBI): domain Eukaryota; kingdom Metazoa; phylum Arthropoda; class Insecta; order Odonata; family Coenagrionidae; genus Ceriagrion; species Ceriagrion tenellum. The sequence goes on along the minus strand of OY720632.1, from coordinate 186,281,334 downwards.
TAGAGAATTTAAATTACCGTTGTGACGAAAATCACTCAAGTGGCTGTCTTTAATGAGAAAAGCAAGCGTTTTCTAACCTCTGCGAATTTCTCTGCTGAACATAGCACTTGAAATCTCAAAGGCTGGTGTTTTCATTAATGATTTCTGGTGGAAAAAACGGTAACTTTAATGTTTTTTTTAACGCTCACTCCTCGAGAAATTTTTATGCTGGGGGTTTAAGGAAGTATGAGCAATTTTTAATTTACTCAGGATTCAATTCTTCGTATTGTCCGGCTTCATGCCGGACCTAGCTAGCCGGACCATGCAGGATCCTAGCTATAGTTAGGAAGTGGTAGAAATTAAAGCAAGCGAATCGCATTTATATTTAATCTTACCACCACTCACCGTTAGTTTATAAGTTCCAAATGTCCTAAAAACCTTTCCCGGGGTGATATGCAGGCGATATTACTCGTTATGTATGCATTTGTTTTATTCGGCTTTAAATGCTCGCTTAGTAGATCACTGAATAATGGATAACGATGTTTTAAAGTTAAATTTGAGTGAATTTTTATGCTGATACTTGTACAGAACCATTAAAAGATAACGTCAAAAAGGGATATATTTATTTCTGCCTGGAAACAGCTTGCTCAGGGCCAATCATGTTTGCATTTTCAACGATATTCATGAGTGATAAATTCATCAAAAAAGCATTCCACATCGGTGAAGAGTGTACAATATTTTTAAATAAATTTAAAACTCATCAATGCAATGGACATTGGTAGTTTGTGGAAAAACGAAGAATATTAATATAAATTCCAAAGTTTCTCTGTGTGTGTGTTTGTCCCAAGAAGTATAGTGTACATGTACTCCTTGGTTTGTCCACTTAATCTATTTCCATCAGTCAATATAAGTTTTGAAATAATTTTATTCGCTTGCAGTCTTCTTATCTTTTATTCGTTTAAATTAGAAATACTGGTCGCACCCAGTCAAGATAAATGCCAAATGAAAGAAAATATAATATTTTTTGTATTCTTTCTTACGAGTTTTGTTTTACTTTTGATAAAACTTTTGAAACTTGGGAAAAATATTTTTTTAATTGATCAAAATTACGCGTTTTTGGTGAACCATCCCCTTAACTACCGACAGTATTGTTGAAGCCATTGAGGTGTATGGAGAGGACATTACGCCAACAAACTGATTGACAACCGAATTAAAGCCATATCTTTTAACAAGTTTAACCGTTAACAAGTTTTTAACAAGTAAATTTTAAGATCTAGTTCCATTGTATCCACCAAAATTGCCCTGATAGTTAGAAAGCGTGGATAGTGTATTGGTGTGCGCATTGGTCCGTCAATAGAAAGGTTCGAGTCCCGGTCCTTGCCGAATTTTTCTCATGGCAATTTCATATTAGCTTTTAACCTTGCTCTTTTCTTACTTTCCTGTGAATAGCGCGACGGAATGGACGAATCATCGCATGTAAAGCAAGATTGAACTTTAATTCAAGTAACTATTGAAACATACGTTAGTTACTGAGTCCTATGGATTCTACTCTCGAACTCTTTAACGGTAGTTTTCATTTGAAAAGCGGATAATTTTTTAATATAAATCAATAATCAAAATATTTAATTAAAATCTACATTATAGAAGTAACCAAATACTGATTTCCCGTAATTTATTGATGGATAAATAGTAAAATTATTAAATTTGCGTGTTAACCCGAAAGCGCAATAGGAAAGCGAGGGTCAACAAAGATGCCGGACTGGCTTCACCTTCTAGCTTTGGCCAGTATATCAAGTGCTCTCTCCATTATACCTCCATTGGTAAAATAAAGGCACATATTGAATCAATTGGATATATTCTTGGTACTTTCGATTAATGGCGATGGCCGTCAGTAGACGGCGAGGTGCTTTCGATTTGGTGAAACAGCCGGCGGCGGCAATCGGCCGACGGTAGCCGTTCTCTCAAAGTTGAGTCGAGAAAATAAAGAACAATTTGTAATTGTTTGACTTGATGAAGTCACATCATGAAAACATAAATACTACTGTTAATGTCAATCAAAATTCCTATGATCTCTTAAAAACAGCGTAATATCAGGCTGAATTGATGTTTAACTCCCTATTCGTTATCTTAATTAACGTTAATTAACTCTCGTCTTCGTTGCTACATTTCTGTTTACTTCTAACGCTCACGCAAAATCCGCTTTCGGCTGCATTTCATTTTTATATCATACTGGCGATCGCCGGCTGCTACGTTCGATAGTCGGCTAACGTCGACATTTGCCGTGTTCAAATCGAAAACACATCTTAAGTAGTTTTCATCATTAGGTATACATTTTAATACATAGCGTGCGTCTCAGATGGAGACCAAGACTTCATAGATAAAATATTATCAAACAAGCTGTTCGACGGTGGTATTTCATAGATCGTCGTCGTAACTCAAAAGGCCAGGCCTTGTCGCTGTCTCTGTAGCCAATTGTCTCTTTCTAAGGATGTTATTTTTCATTTCCCCATTACAGTTGCAGTTCACGATTGACATCACACTGTGAAGTAAGGATATTCTAGGTCGTCCTCTCCTTTTCTTCACCAACACTTTTCCTTCAATTATATTCTTCATGAACTCGTTATGTTTGTTTGTTTTTTTTTGTTATTTGTTGTGGGCGTGTACACTGGTATCAATAGTGTATCTATAGGTGTTGCTTCTATCTTCATGGCTAAGATTTTTCATTAATTTCAATTAGAGATATTGGATTTAGCCGGATGATTACTTGTCAAGCAAGTGACCGACAAGTTTAATTTTCCTGGAGTGAATTTCTTGGAGAAGCGTTCTTTTTTCGCCTACTTCTTTTAAGACTCAACTAAGTTATTTTCCTCATGACCCAACTTGTTTTTAGTCATTCTCCTCCAGAACCACTTTTCGGCTGCCCGGAGCCTGTCTTTATCTAGCCGATTTAATGTCCATGTTTCACAACCATAGGTGAGTATGCTCCGCACGAACGTCTTTACAAATCTCTTCCTCGTATCAATTGAGAGTTGGTTGTTTACCAAGAGGTTACGCTTCCTTTGGAAACCTTGTTTGGCCAGGGTAATCTCTCCTTTAACATCTGTTAAGCTTGTATTTTCATTTGTTAATTTCATGCATTAATAGTCTCCAATGATAAGAGTTTTAACCTTTTATTTTTTCATTTTCCACGTGTACCTCCTCTATTTGGTCTTATGTCTATTACTCACCTCCTCACCCTCAGATTTTGTTGTGGACGTGTACACTGGTATCAATAGTGTATCTATAGGTGTTGCTTCTATCTTCATGGCTAAGAATTTTTCATTAATTTCAATTAGAGATATTGGATTTAGCCGGATGAATACTTGTCAAGCAAGCAGGTAGGAGACAATATTTTTCTAGTTTTAAATATCCCGTATCGAATTACAGACATTATAGGGCTTTCAAATAATTAGCTATCCAACACACGTACGAGCCATAGAAAATGCGATTTTTGGTACTTTATCCAAACAGGAAATTCAAATATTATTATAACGGTTTCTACGACAGAAAATTGTATATTTTCCGTGCTAATACTTTATTGTCAAAGAATAATAAACTACAAAACTTTCAAAGCTATCGAATTCAAATTATGCCTATAAGGAAATGAAAGCAATCTCTATACATTTAATCAAATTTCGTTATGTTTGTTGTTGTAGTCATTCTCCTCCAGAACCACATTTCGACTGCCCGGAGTCTATCTTTATCTAGCCGATTTAATGTCCATGTTTCACAAACATAGGTGAGTATGCTCCACACGAACATTTTTACAAATCTCTTCCTCGTATCAATTGAGAGGTGGTTCTTTACCAAGAGGATTTAATAGATACATATAGAGCTTATAGTTTTGAATTACCGACGAATTTGGATTCTACATGGTAAACTCGAGAATACGAATGGCTCCACTTGTAATGATGAATCCTTTTCCTTTGAATCATAGGAAAATCATAGGTCATCAGTTTTTTACGTACATACGAGCCGTAGAAAAATCGACTCATAGGAATATGTCTTGAGTGGCGAATTGAGAGTTTTAAAACAGTTTCATCTCAAGGTAGTTTCATATTTTTCCATCCTAAATCATCATTTTCCAAGAAAAATAATTACCTAACTTACAAATTTTGCGCACCAGAAAACACTTCTATAAGGAAATGATATATATTGAGATGGTCCTTCGTATTTTTGTCCATTTCTTTCGGCCTGATCGTCCTATTTTTTTCCTTAGTACCTCGTTCGATTGGGTTGAGGGATGAGTCACATGCCCCAGTCGTAGTGTTTTGTATTCTGCTGACGCTTGAGTAACCCTCCCACTCTTTTTGACCTTTGCTTGATAAAGTGTGTGTGCTAGATAGTACATCAGTAACCTTGGAGTGACTGAAAAAGGCAGAAGAGAAGATACGTCATCGCAATTTACGGCGGACGGTATGTGAGAGAGTTTGAAGATGACGAGCATGCGGAATAGATGGAGTAGGAAAACTCCATCTATTCCGCACTTTCCTCCTCCAATTGCCAGTTTCTCGCGACCCGGTCTGATAACGGTTTTCCGCTCCAGAGAGAGATCCGGACAAGAGGAAAAAATGTGTTTACTCGCGCAATGGGTCGGTTTCTTATTAATGCAACCCGATTATTTCCACTGGGAGGCAAGTAAAAGAAAAGGAAAGAGGCCGCTGTAAAGGAACGCCGGCACCCGATCGCAAAGCACAGCGGCCGTGCACGATTGAAAAACCTGGTCCTTTTTGACTCAAGGGACGATTGGCCAAACCTACAAAGAAAGTGACTCTTTACGCCCCTTTCAGCTGGAACTAGTGCCCCTTTATTCAACGAAGAAGGTCGCTCCGATCCAAGCACGACCCCACTCGGGGACGTGGCAAAGCACCTGGAACCCCCTCCGGAATCAAGCATTTTCACCGCGGGAAGGCGGGGATGGCTCGTGGCACGCGCTTACCTCTTTGGGTTCCAACCGTGCATACAACAGCAATCTTTCCCGAAAAGGCAGTGGGCGTACTTTTGTAAAATCACAAGCCCGGACAACGGATCCACGTCCCAGCGCTCATCCGTCATGCGCACGTACGAGGCGCAGAATCTGAAAGGAATGACGGCGAGACGGCCAGAAGTCTCGCGCAGAGGGTACAGGGGGCAAACCCCGTTGCAGAGGGACGTGAACCACAGCCCCACGTCGAGAGGGTCGCTACAACACACACCACACCTCCAACAAAGCACGTAAGTACTGTACAAAAATCTCCCTTCAAGAGAAATACCCACCAGTACTGCCCCTCAAGCCGCGTACTCAACACCGCGAGTTGCGTGTGTCAGTTCATCCATAGTCCTGAGGCTTCCGCGGTGATTTCAGTTTAGTTCAGTTTATTCGGGTTTTTCCCGCGTTGCTTCATTTTAACGGACAACAGTTTCACTAACGCTACAGCTAGCGTCGTCAGGTCCTGAATGAGCTGCGGAGATTCATGTTCCTTTATATACACCAAGGGAATTTCAACAGGGAAGACGGTTATCCTCTCTCCTCTATGTTCAAACGTCTTTTACAACAATTGGATTGGAAGGTCCAGCCGGCCAATCAACGCGCGCCTGACTAGCTCAGGCGTTAGTTATATAAAGTAACGTGAATCTCTGCAGCTCATTCGGGATCTGACGGCGCTAGCTGTAACGTTAGCGAAACTGTAGTCCGTAAAAATGAATCAACGCGGGAAAAATCCGAATTAACAGAACTCAGTGCATCCTTACTTTAAGGGTCAAAATGAGCTCAAGAACGATTGTGTATTCAAAAACTAACTCAGCTCCATGTGGAAAACTACAATTTGTTTTAATTTCTCCCGTCTTGAAGGTTGGGGAGGAGCTTGTAAATCTACACCCATCGTAATCACTCAGTTTTCATTGTGTTCATTCCTAACCAGTATTCATTGAAATTCAGAGCGTTTTCTTATTCTGTTTCGTAATCACGAGGTGATTTTTCATGTATATATCGCCCTAACTAGCGATCATTCACGTCATACATTATTTTAAGGATTTAAATATTGAATTATTGCAATGTTCATTTATTTTTTTGGTGTCTCACGATTCCTTCATTAAAAGTGTAATAAATGCTGATGTTCCTCAGATTGCGCGTGAGTCGTCTCTCTTTCAATGCGTAGTGCCTAACCCTGTAGAACTTTGCAATCACTATATGTCAAAAAGGGCGCGTTCCCGAGTAAATAAACTCCATAAATGATCCTTTCCTGCTCTGTTGACGTTCGGCTATGGCCCTGTATGACGCCCCTTTTTCGAAGTAAAAAGAAGCTTTTCAAAGTCTCCTTATTTCGGATCAACATTTTTATTTAAGGAGAGGAGGAGGGCGGCGTTCCATAACAAAAACATTTTATTACATTAAATCAAATTCCGTCATTCTGTACTGCGGGGTTTCAGAATCAAGCCAGCTACTTAGATCATCTTCTTATATGGTGAATCTGTCCTCAGACTATTTTCTGATGAACTGCTCCCTCTATGCTTCCATTTGTAACTCCTTCCATTCATAATATCCGTCAACTTATTATTTCTTCGTCTTCCTCTCCCTCTTTTTCCCTTCACCTTTCCTTCTTACATACTTCTCAGCTGGAATTCTTCCCTGAGGTTTGTCCCATCCATTTTGCCTTACTCTTTCTTACTGATCTCAATGTATTCCTTCTCTCTTTCATCCTTGCCAGGACTTCCTCGTTTCTCACTCAATCACTCCATTTTTATATTTCCATTCTTCTTCATGGCCACTTTTCAAATCCCCCTAGATATGTCTCCTCTTTCCTCCTGACTGTTCATGTTTCTGCTCCATAAAGTAGAACACTCCAAAGAAAGCATTTAGCAAATCTTTTCCTTTAGCCCATATTGATATATTTGACTGAAAGTAGTTGGTTGACTTAACTGAAGGCTGCCTTTCTCTGTGATATCCTACTTTGGTGATTGAAATTCATGATGTTCCCGTTACTGAAGCAACCAGTTATTCCCCGAGGATTCACTGGTTTCCCCCTCCTTCCCTTGGTTTTTTTCGTTCAAGCGCCACTTCCCCAACATATTTATGTTCCTAACCCTCTCCCCCCTTTTTCTCAAACTGGTAAGGCATATATAAATGTGATGTGCTCTCTAACAGATTTTCTTGTTCCTGATGATGACTTAGTGAGTTGAAACGCGTAGTACGGAATAAATACCCTGTGGGAAAGGGCAATTTTTGTTTCTCTTTAAATTGACTGAAAGTAGTTGGTTGACTTTACTGAAGGCTGCCTTTCCCTGTGATATTCTACTTCGGTGATTGAAATTCATGGTGTTCCCATTACTGAAGAGGAGTGTGTTGATGCTCTCGTGTGCCATACCGGTAGAACTGAAGACATGCCATGGGGTAAACACATCAGGGAAATAACTAGTGTAGCAAACCGTAGATTAGGATTCGTATAAAGAGTTCTAGGGAAATGCGATAAGAGAGTACGAGAAAGAAGCTATTTTACGCTTGTCAGGCCTCATGTAGAATATGCCGCTAGTATATGGGATCCGTACGAGGAAGGTATGATAAAAGAATTAGAGCGTGTGCAAAGGAGATTCGCTAGATTTGTTAAAGGCCGTTATAATAATTGTATAAGTGTTACGAGCTTAATAGAAGAACTAGGATGGGAATTACTATCAGAGCGCAGGTTAAAATTTAGGTTAAACCTTTTAAGTAAATTCGAAACAGAGTTGTTCACAGATGACGTTCGATATATATTGAGATCCCCTGCGTATTATGCTAGGTTTGAACATATTAACAAGATTAGAGAGATAGATTGCCGTACTGATAGATTTAAAATGTCATTTATCCCTCTTACTATAAGAGAGAACATTAGGCAGCGTAGCAAAGGGATGGGTAGGTGAAATATAGTTAGAGTAGTCTGTAGTTCATGATGCATGTAATAACAACCAATAATCCATTTCATATTATGTAGATACTAACCATCTAGCTGTATGTGACCATATTATCTAGCATGTCTCGATTAAATATCCTAGTTGCATGTCAATAATGCATGTTTGGTGATCTTCACCCCCTACCACACACCCTCGTGGACGCTCGCAGGGTATTACGTAGATGTAGATGTAGATGTGGAGCTCTTGGTGTTCGGCTAAAGGCTATTGATGTCGACTACGACTTTAGACCCAAATCCCGTCCATATTCCAATGGTGTTTCCAGGCCCTCCCCCATTATTGTACGATTTATCAGAAGTGGACTTGCGAACCAAAGTGTTCATTCCCGCCGAGTTAAAAAGAGCCTTTCTACCCGTGACATCGGTTTCACTACCTCTGTGGCTCAGCCTGTTTATATCAACGAGTCAATGACTAATTCCAACAAGCAACTCTACGCAATGGCTCACAAGCTTAAATCAGAGGGGAAAATAAAATATCTCTGGGTAAGGAATGGAAAAATTCTGGCTCGTGAGCGTCATGGGGGTGAAGTTCTCTCTATTAGGTCAAATGAAGACTTCCCTCGCTATAGATAGGAATTGTCTAATTGTTCATATATTTCTGTCCATACCAGTAACTCGCATATCGATGGCTTGCGTATCGGTCATGTAAATTGCCAGTCTTCGTTTAGGCATATAGATGAGTTTCGTTTGTTTTTTACTCAACATATCTTCAATAAAATATATGTCTGAAATGTGGCTTAAGCTAAATATCAGTGACTATGTGGTTGTTTTACCAAACTATAGTTTAATCAGGCTCAGTTGAATCGGTAAACTTGGTGGTGGTGTTGGAGCCTATGTTCACCATAATCTTCAAGGATCCATGCTTTATTCTTTTACTGCGAAATATTGCTCCAAATCTGAATTTATTGTATTTGAAGTGTTCAGGGCTATTATATCAAATGTATTGATCTCTGTTGTATACCGCCTAACAAAAACTGGATCCATTTCTGAATTTGAGTAAGAGTTTGCTTGTTTCTCTCCCACTTACAACAGTATTGTTATATTCGGTGATTTCAACTGAGATATGCTTAGAATAAGTTATGTAAGCTCATATCTAAATAATTTCTCCCTCTGTAATAATTTGCATATTGTGCCATCAATGCCAGTCATCATACAGCCAACTTCCATACGCTATTAGATCTACGTTTTATTGATGATCCTAAGAAAATCATTTCCTATTCCCAAACCCCTGTTCCTTTCCTTTCATCCCATGATTTGATAACCATAGCCTACCGCTTTACATTTCCGCATGTGCAATTACCGACCCTATTATCTAGCATATCTCCCTTGAATATCCTACTTGCATGTCAATAGTGCATGTTTGGTGAACTTCACCCCCTGCCACACACCCTCGTGGTGGCTCGCAGGGTATCACGTAGATGTAGATGTAGATTACATACTTTCTCGTTTCGGAATGTGAAAAACTTTGATGTTGTCAAGTTCAATGCGGAACTTTTCTGCTGTGATTGAAATGAAATTTTTAACTCAAACTGTATTATTAAAACACAACAATGATTAAATTCTAATATTCTAAATAGTATTGGCAACACTCAAAATCACTCACTAACCTACACAAATTGGCCCAACTTCTGGGAGAATCTAGCTCAAAAAGAGCGTGGTCAAAATACACACACAAACACGGACGAGAGTGAGCGTCGGATACGCGTATTTCGGCCGCAAGGTGGCCCAGCCCATTTGCGTGTGTGAGTGAGTGATTTTGATTGTTTGTGAGAGTGAATGTGTGAATAACCTGGCATTCTTAGTGGGGTCACATTAGCCCTTCGAAGAATCCCAGGTTAAAACCCCAAGCATCGTTAGCGGGGTCCCATTAGCCCTTGCGAAGGATCCGTTCTTTTTGTGGGGTGTGTGTGTGCCTGTGTTGGTCACTGGCGAGGAAGTCACTTTCCCGTAAACCATCACAGGAGGGTATTCTGGTTGAAAGGCTAAGGTTGGTCGCTGACGTTGACGTTAAACCAACACAGTAAAATTTTCTTTCTTTCTTTTGACGAGTGGTGTCAATTATTACTGCCATTGGAGATTTATTCTTTGTTTGTATATTGTAAGAGGCCGTAGAGCTTAAGTTTCCTTGATTCGCTCCTATATTATTAAGACTCCAAGTATAACTTCTCTTCAGAGAAACTTGTACCACATTCGCCCACGCCTTTTGCGGTCAACCACTTCCTCTCACACCGTCCCCTGTTCTGTCATACTTCAGATTAGTTACTATACTGTCATTCATTCTCTCAAAATGACCAAACAAGCGAAGTACACTCCTTTGACATATGTCCGTTACTGTAGAATTTCCTCTCTTCTTCCCACATTCTCTTATCGCCCACTCATTTCCAACCCCATTCATTCTGCTTTCCCCTGTCACACTCCTCGTGTACTCTATTGCCGCTGCTTCTAGCCTACCCGTATGTTAAACTGATGAAATACACAGGTTTCGCCGAAGTACAGTGACGTTGAGAGGAGAACTCTTTGCATCTTCCGGAGAGAAAGAAAAACACTTGTACACGTCCACACTTTATTAACCTAAGCCCATAGAGTCGGCTCGTTTCCACGGCGATGGCATAACGTACCAAAACCATTTTCGAAAGTAAATAAAGTGTAAACTTGTGCATGTGATTTTTTTCTCTTTTGAAGATACAGGTTAGGATGTTCCATAAAGTTAGTGCCAGCACAATTTTTTCTGTTGGGGAATATTTTAGTACAATGCAATTTCCGCTTCCGTAGACAACCTTTCATCCCGAGATATGCTTCACATAGTATGTGAGACTTTTCTTTCACACCTCGATATCTAACCGTCTACAAGTAATCCATCTTTCGTGAGCAAAGGACCAAGATTCACAAAATCATCTTCTCATTATCAATTTACCCTTATTTTTTTACAATCTTTTTGTCACTCGACCAATGCCGAAATACCAGTATTTATATCCTATAATGGTCTTTCCAGTAATATATGCATAATGTTTCAATACACAAAAAGGCTTAGATTAAAAATTAGTGATTTAAAAATTTTTTCACGTGATTTAAAGAAGTTTTGGAACTTGAGTGTCATTTCGCGGAAATTTTTTTCTTGGAAAGAAGTTGAGGTTTTGACTATGTCTAAGGTGATTTCTCTACGCCCTTCAGATAATACAGGGAGGATGTGAAAGCTAAATAGGTGATAAAAGCCATAGAAATGCTGTAGTCTCACGAAAATTTAGCCTTTTTACCCGATCTTTTTACCTCTAGAATTGAGGATATTTAAGTATTTCATTAGAAATAAGTCTTTAGGAAAGTTTTGCGTGATGAATTTAGCTCTCATCCTCGGAAACAAACGTGCTATTGATATGCGTAATGCCATAATCGTGCAAATAACGAGTCTAAGCATTCACTTTTCAAATTTTTTACTTCTACTCATTGTTAATGACCTCATTGTTTCACAATAAAAACGTAAAATATTATACATAGCTAAAATGCGGTCGACTTTATTCCACGCGCTCGACTATACACTAAAAAATATGCGATTTGGATATAGGAAGAGCAATAATAAAAAATCATCAAAAATATAATTTTTTTAGCATCAATTGTTTGTCATCACATTTAATTTAAGATCAGTAACATATTTAATCAGACAAATATAAACTAAAAAAGAACACTCAATAATATTTCAATAATTGAGATCAGTAAATTTATTAAACCCATGATTTAACTTTATTAATATAAGTTTGTACTTCTGTTGGTAGTCCCCAGAGTGCCACGTTTATTATTAATTAACCGTTATCAGTCCGAGTTTTTCATACCGTTATTTAAATCTTGAGAAAATGTCGACGCACGGCGTTGGCTGAAAGACTTTTCGACTTAAATAAATTTTAATAATTTCATACTCTCCTCAAAGTTCTTGTTTTTTTTCACCGATTATCATGGGACAAGGCGAAATTTAGTATTTTTTTGGTTAAGCAAACAATGCGTAACAAACTTACAACGAGGTTACAGCATAGACTAAGTACCCCGGCTCTCGCTAACATTTACGTCACTATGAAATGGGGACACGTTATTCGACTTATTCTATTTCGAGTGTCGGAATAATAATAAAACCTCAAATGGTCGTCAGCCTAAAAAAAAGTCTCGGAGTTGTTTCAAGACTCGAGTATTTGTCAACTTAATATACTAAGCTAGTACAGTTTAACGCCGTATTTTTTGCGAAATTAGCGTTCAACAACATTCTATCCCAATGTCAGTTTTCGTAAATGAATTATTAAAAATAGGTATTGCATGTATTCGTCGCAAAGAGCAATTTTTTACGCAGTGTGTTTATTCTTTTTCAATTTAGTATGTGATTATATGGTTAATATTTAGGTGTTACTTCGAAATAATGTCATAATATGTGGAGCTAGTAAATAGTCGTTAAAGTCTGATCGTGCAAAGTGGCGGATTAAACCAGGACTGGGGATAAAGCACACGGGCTGTGTCGACACGTTTTGGATGGAAATGCAGTACCGAAAACGGCTTCCAATAAATAATAATAATAATAATAATAATAATAATAATAATAATAATATTTTATTGGCTCCAGGACATGCAGTTAACATGTATAGAACAAGTCAATTCACAATAACATACAAAAAAGGACAAAAAAAAAAATAAAACAGCCACCAAAATACACATAAAAATACAAAGTATCGTTCAGGAACCCAAATTCGATGACAAAAATTCATCAACAGAATAGAAGGATTTGCTAACAAGATATTGGAACAGCTGAAATTTAAACCTTGAAAAAGGACAAGTTTCCCTAAGTTTTTGGGGCAAGCAGTTAAACAATCTCACACCAGCATAAACAGGGTTTTTGCTGAATAAGGTGAGACTATGTGAGACCACCCTAAAATCCTTAGAGGCTCTAGTGTTATGATCATGCACATCAGCATTAATTTCAATACCAAAGAAGCTTTTATTTTGACAGACTAAAATGACAGTTGAATAAATATAAAGACAAGGTAATGTGAGAATTCCAAGAGATTTAAAATGTGTCTGGCAGCTACTTCTCCGTGGAACGTTTTTTAGTATCCTAATGGCCCATTTTTGAAGTTTAAAAAGCCTCATAGCATGATGAGAGTGACCCCAAACCACAATCCCGTATCTCAGTCGACTATGAACATGGGCATGGTAGACTGACAGGGCTGTGTTGGTATCTGTGAGACCCTTAATTCTTCTTAATAGATAACACCCAGTTGCCACTTTGGAGCAAAGGTTATCAATATGCACTTCCCAGGATAGCGCTTCATGCACATATAGACCTAGATATTTTGTTACAGCTGAAGAACATAAGATTTTACCATTTAGTCTAAGAAGAGGAGTGGACATAATTTTCCTTTGAGGGGTATGAAACTGTATAAATGTTGACTTTTTGTCATTGACAAGTACCCAGTTATCATCACACCATTTATTCATTGCATTGATATTTCCTTGCACTTTGTCATGGTTGAAATATTTAGAGTACAATAGCTGTGTTGTGTCATCTGCATACATAAAAACAGTACCACTATTAAAATAAGAGGGAAGATTGTTGATGTATATGAGAAAAAGAAGAGGACCTAAAATAGACCCTTGAGGGACACCTCTAGTGACTGTCAGAGGAGAAGATGTGTTGTAGGAACCTATAGTGGAAGAGTAAATACTCACTGCTTGAGATCTGGTGCTTAAAAAGGATTTTATCCAATTATTGGCAATTCCAGAGATGCCGTAACTATTAAGTTTATTAAGTAAAATTCCATGATCCACTGAATCAAATGCTTTTTTTAGGTCGTAAAAGACCCCTGTGACTGTGTTTTGCTGGTCAAGTTCAGTAATAACTTCATGAATGAACTTAGCCATGGCAATTTCCGTTGACCTATTTTTCATGAATCCAAATTGAGATCTAGAGAGTATGTCAAATTTAATTAAAAATGATAATAATCTGTCAAATATAACTTTTTCAAAAACCTTAGAAAATACAGAGAGAACTGAAATTGGTCTGTAATTATTCATATCATGTGGATCACCGTTCTTGAAAATGGGGATGACCTTGGCTACTTTCAATTTGTCAGGAAAAATTCCCAGTGCGAGTGACTCATTAACTAAAGATGTTAACGGAGGTATGATAGCCATTTTAGCATTTCCTTTCCATATGGAACCTGGTATATTGTCATAGCCAGAGGAGTGCTTCCTACTTAATTTAACTAATATGTTGTTAATTTCCTTCTCATCTGTGGGGTAGAGAAAGATAGAGTGGGCAAAATACTCCCTTGAGTTAACAGTGTTAGCAGGATAATTAGGTACGTTGTAGACAGTTTGCAAATCATTGTTGCTGTTAAGGAAGTTGTTATTGAGCAGGTTGGCTATGACAGTTTTGTCTGATATTAAAGAACCATCGTGAAGAACTGAGCTGATAGAGGATGTAGAAGTTTTTGAACTAGTGCAATTTTTAATAACATTCCAGGCAGCTTTACATGGGTTAGTAGCAGAATTAATGATGGACATATTGAATTTTCTTTTTGTCTCATCAATCAAAATATTGTGTTCACTTTTAAGTGTTTTATAAACCCTTTTTAGTGACTGAGAGCCACTTGATTTTAATTCATTAAAAACATGTCTTAATCGAGCAGATGAGGCTCTAATTTCATTAGTTACCCATTTCTTCTTTGTGTTAGGAAAAGTTTTCATTGCTTTTAGAGGGAAAGATACATCAAAGCAATACAAAACAGTAGCTAGAAAGTTATCGAATTTAAAATTAAAATCATCCCCTTCATACACAGAATCCCAAGATTGCTGCTGAAGTAAGCTTTGAAAATGTGCTTGTGATGGGGGTGAGAAAGATCGTCTATAATAAGCGTGAGTGGGTTTTGAGTTTGAACTAAAATATGTAGTGAACTCGATCAATTGGGCTTTGTGATCAGAAAAGAGAGTATCAAGGATAAGACTACCAGTTGAAGGCTTATCAGTGAAAATATTATCAATAGTTGTGGACGAAGATTGAGTTACTCGTGTAGGCTCATATACTGTAGGGACAAAATTAAATGATCTAAGTGAATCAAGTAGCAGCCTCGATTGAGTAGATGTCAAGCTGAAATCAACATTGAAATCCCCACAAATAATTGTGTTCTTGGCGTTCTTTACAAAGATTGGAACAACATTAGTTAGCAGATCCAAAAAAATAGAAAAATCACCATTAGGGGAACGATAAACACACACCACTGAGATGGCAGTGCAATCAAAAGATATTTGTATCCCACAACATTCAAAGTCAAGCTCCTTACTTGGATTGTTAAATCTAATGTTACGTACGCAAATCATATCTCTAACAAGAATCAACACACCACCATTTTTGCATTGCGTTCTACAATAAGAGGAGCAAAGATTATATCCCTCGATTCTTAATGTACTTAACTCATTGGAGTTTAACCAGTGCTCTGAGATGCAGGCAACATCTGGTTCATGTTCACTCAAGAATAATTCCAGAACATTAATTTTGTAACGTAAGCACTGAATGTTTAAGTGTAACACCTTCACTTTAGTTTCGCCAGTATGTGGTATTAAACTAATTTCGCCAGTATGCGGCACACAAGGTAAGGAAAGGGATTTTGGTTTAACTGCGGGCAACTGAAAAGTCGGTTTGCCGTAATTATCCCCCGAGTTTAGTCACGCAGATTTTGGTTTCAAGCTTCCAGTGGTCGATCTGGTAACTCTATCATGGCCAGAGGGTAGAAAATCAACGCGGCGGTCCTGTGGAGAATCATTCAGCACGGTGGATGCGGAGGTTTCACCTGTACACGATAAGTTGTGATCACTTCCAATACTCTCAACGCACACACGATTTCCACCACATTCATCATTGCACGCGCTGATCTTGAAAGAACCACCTCTTGACTGAACAGAAGTTACACGTGGAGGAAAAAATTTACCCACCACAACATTTGAAGGCCATGTTGCCTTATTTAGTAAATCATCGCGTAGATTTCCCGGAGCACTGACCTTGAAGGAGCGAAAATGCATTCCCAGTCTTAAACTCTCGCAGATGAAGTCTTCCTTCGGGTACTTTTTACACAAATACCTTATAATATCACCTTCAGTTGTTTGAAGTTTCACCCGACCGAGGTATATCGTCATCCGTTGCTGGACACCAGTGAAGTTGGAATTTTCGTCACAGAGTTCGTTGGTGCCCACAATTACCTTGCGTTTCTTCGATCTCTTGCTCCGCGTTATCTTCCAGTCCCCATTTTCAGCCGAATGATCAATTCCATGGCGTAAAGGCAGAGGTGAATCTACCACGAAATTTGGTGCACCGACAGGAGGCAATGACTGGTGCACTAATTCAGGAGTCTCGGGTGCCCCCTGAACAGCATCCACTTCAGAATCCGAGGATGAATTACAATCTCCAATTTGCGCGGTTGGCGTAATGTGTTGAGCAGCTGATTGATTAAGTTTCCTAATTTCACTTAATTCAGTCTGAATATTTGTAATGGCTTCCGCCATTTTAGCTAACTTCCGGCCATTATCAAGGCGACACGAAAAACACAGCCAAATAAACCCAGAAGACTCCTGGGCGGCTTTTAAACTTTTTTCTGAGACCAGGGAACATTTGAAATGAAAAATATTATCACAAAACTCGCAAGAGATGAAATTTTCCGGTAAATCTAAGCCCTTTTTGCAGGAGCTACAAGCGGTTACGTTACTATGTTCCGCCATCTTGTCTAATCCTTCCTCAATACTGAGTTACGCGTCAAAAATATATCAGCGATCATTTCTTAAAATTTCTCCTTTTGAAATTTATTGTGTGCTATGTGCTATTGCTGCATAAATTCTAAATTCAAACATGGCGGGTGAATTTTTTGAAGAAATTGCCATGAGAAAAATTCGGCCTGGAGTGGGAATTGAACCACGGATCGTTGGTTTGCCGGACCAATGCGCAGACCACTACGCTATCCAGGCTTCCTAATTCCCATGGCAATTTTGGTGGATACAAGGCAACTAGATGTTAGGCCCTTGCGGTCCATCAAAGATGGCAACGCAAAGGAGAAGAGGGCTTCAAAGAAGCCACAACCAAGAGACAGTATCCTTCACCAGCACTTATGCCGTGCTTAGCCATTTTAAATTCAAATATGGCGGGTCAACTTTTTGAAGAAATTGTAAACCATATTGAGTTCAATTATTTGTCCGCTTGAGACATAACTTGATAATATTGAAACCATATTGAGTTCAATTATTTGTCCGCTTTAATTCGTCTCTGACCTCATGATTAATATTGCGCTTGAACAAACAATTTCTTCAAAACATTCACCCGCCATGTTTGAATTTCAAATGGCTAAGCACGGCATAAGTGCTGGTGAAGTATACTGACTCTTGGCTGTGGCTTCTTTGAAGTCCTCTTCTCCCTTTCATTGCCATCTTTGATGGACCGCAAGGGCCTAAGATCTAGTTGCCTTGTATCCACCATAATTGACATGGTAGCCTGCAGGAAGCCTGGATAGCGTTGTGGTCTGCGCATTTGTCCAGCAAACCAAAGGTCCGTGGTTCGATTCCCGGTCCAGGCCGTATTTGTCTCATGGCAGTTTGCTGCATGAATTCCGCTAAATGTAATATTAAGAATATGATTTTGTGCAGAAATATAAAAGGCAGATGCAAATTTGATTAAGTTGAAACCATATTGAGTTCAATTATTTGTCCGCTTTAATTCGTCTCTGACCTCATGATTAATATTGCGCTTGAATATAGAACCTACAGATTTGTTTCCACAATGTATCCCATGCCTTAAATTATGGTTTTTGAGAGCAGT
Organism: Ceriagrion tenellum; assembly: GCA_963169105.1. Classification (NCBI taxonomy): domain Eukaryota; kingdom Metazoa; phylum Arthropoda; class Insecta; order Odonata; family Coenagrionidae; genus Ceriagrion; species Ceriagrion tenellum. Next base: position 186,263,565 of record OY720632.1, on the reverse strand, counting down.
AAAATATGGTCTTGAATTTGAATTAGAAAATATTAGGTGCAACTATTTATAAACGAGACCAAAAAATTTGATTCTCGGCAACAAATGTCCGTTTTTACAGTATTAAACCTCAACTCACCGTGAGTAGAAACATAGTATTTTTAAATTTTTTTTGTTCAAAAAGATTTATCTTCAAGTAAAGGTAGTCATTATTGATTGGTAAATAATGAAGATGTAAAAGCAGATAAAACATTGCAATCTGCAAAAGATGTTCCTTGCAAAAATATATCTAATTTTCATACCTAACTTGAACGAATTCTTCACTAAAATTATAGTATGAAAAATGATCAAGGTATAAACTTATTTATCTATCCGAATAATGCGTTGCTTCTCCTACAACTTTTTGTTGAAAGTGCGAGTAGACGATTGAATGCTCTTCTTAATCGAATACACTTTGCTTGAATAGTCTTATAATCTTCTACGTAAAATATTCAATCTCTCAATTACTCCGTGGTTGAACGTAAACGTTATCTCTAGGGACAACGTACCTGGTGAATGCAATTTAAAGCAGGCATCTTCGAATTATCTACATCTACATGATACTCCGCGACGCGCCACATGGGCGTGTGGCAGGTGGTGTAAGGTCACCAGCCGTGTAAATGTCCAAGTTTTTTGGAGATGAAATGGTGACATGAGTTATAGAAGTATATTTAGCGAGCTTAATTTTTATTGTGATAGCTTATTGTTGGCGGAAATAATGAGTTTTTGTACCTATCTTTTCGGCAGTGTATCTCTCTTATTTTGTCGCATCTGTCAGACCTAGAGATGTAGTAAGGAGTCATGATAATATGCTCTATTTCGCTCTGAAAAATATCAGTTCTGATTTTTCAAGCAAGCTAAGCTTAGCGTGTAGCCTCCGAGAATCTAGGGGCTCCCATCTTAATCCCTCGAAAAGTTGTGAGACACTATACGAACGCGCGTAGCAGTTTATAACGAAGCGTGCAGCGTTCTTCTGTATTTTATTAATTTTTTTGGTTAAATCTATTTGATCAGGGTCCCAAATGCTCGCGGCGTAATCGAGGTGTGGCATAACCAGAGCGAAGTAGCATCTCTCTTTGACTTTTTCATCCGAGGAGCTTCGTATTATACGTTTAACAATACCTGGTTTCTTAAATTGCCGGCCACATATGTTTTGTATGTGTAATCCCCACGATATATCATTATGAAGTACTGCGAGAATGATGCACTATATAAATTCAACGCTAAGGTGAATGATGCGCCTCAGGGTTTTCGCGTAATCTCCCTGAAAGTATCCTCCGTCTACAGTTCTCAAAAAATGATATATTTTCTCAATTACTAATCCTCTATTCTGCTGTTCATATTTTCTATCTTTCTTCAAGTGATCCCAAATCCGTGAAAGCCTCTTATTCTGTGTAAGCATATCTAGGCATTAAATTTTATTATCCGCTGTGGCACTTTTGTTTCTGATATGACTTTGTTAACTGCCGTGAATTGCTTCTGTGAATTAATAAATGTGCTTCATCCAGCTTTCTATTGTATATTCTCAAGAGTGCTTATCGGGCCTCGTGTTGTTGGCAAAGGGTCGTGTCTAAGGCGGGCGGTGAAATAAAGGTTGAAGACTTGAAATTTAAGGAGCCGGATTTTATTTCTTTTAATTTCCCATTCTCCTCAAGCAGTAAATGACACTGAAACTCCCCTCTATCCTCCCCTCTCCTATATGTACACCCGAATAGGGATCTCCTCCGTCTCGTGAAGTTGGCATCTCAATGCACAAATTGATCCGTTCTCAGCGCAAGTCTCCCTTTAAGGTAGTCTGAGCGAGATAGTTCCCTAGTCATAATAGAGACCATATTCGAATTATACGTTTTAATGTCACCAGCTGTAGGACACATCAATTAATATTTGCATTATTAATGGTGCAATAATATAGTTTTATATGACAGAAATTATACGTTTTTAAATGAACATATCTGAATAAGTCTTTAACTTGACTAATTTTTTTCGCGTGGTGCGTTTGAAACTCGTTCAAAACGGAAGGTTTTTTGTGTTATCCACGAACCTACTACGGTAACAACATGATATATTTTCAAATATAGTAGAGAAAACATCCAAACTACACGCTGTTAGTTTTTTTACGACATTTAAGTGTTAGAAATTCCTCATTTCGTAAATAATGTCTCCCTGGAGTGCATGCACGTACCATTTCCCATGTAAAAGGGCTGGTATTTTTGGAAAATATCTCCGAAAGTAATGAGGTAAGGGGTTGAATTTTTGGTGTCATTGGAAGGGTGAGATATTTTTGATTAAAATGAATCAAATTAATTGATTTCTAGGTAAAATGCTATTTCGCTCTAACTACCATCTGTACTTACGTTGAATCTCATTCTATAAGTAGCAATAGAAATTATGCAGGAATTATAGTTAACATAATTTTCCTTCATTGAATGATGTTAATACTGACGTTCTTGACGCGTCATGCGACATTCAATCGAAAGCACGTTGACTTTTTTAAATTTTGAATATTGGATTTGGCGTGACACCTTGATTCGTTCGCTACCATTATAATGATAAAAAATCTTTTATTTCGCGTTTTGAGGAACACCTGCACGTATTTCATCTAGTCAATACGAAGAAAAACAGTTAGCACGATTTATTTTTCACTTTTATCTATAAATACCACCTCTGAAAACACGTGTAAATATTTTAATGAAAATCTGTTCTTGGACATAAATCGCTCCAATCACCTAAAAGAATACAATCAATGGTTAGCGAGTTTACTTTGTGGAAGTTGGTTATCATCTTTAAAATGAAAACACTTAGTTCTTTTCCACCAATATTTTAAAAAGAGTTCGACCATTTTCTGCCTTTTCAGGCCATTATAAAGATAACAGTGCAAAGTATCACTCCCCCCCTTTTTGTAACCCTCCCCTCGCTTCTTGAAGTTTCAATATAAACTGTGCTGTTCCATGATATCTTGTATTGTAATCTTGATGATGGCCTGGAAAGGCCGAAACCGGCCAAATTATTTAATATATTGGTGGAAAAGAACTAAGTGTTTTCATTTTAAAGATCGTCTAAAAGAAGGTTGGTGTGAGGAAAGGAACGAAGTGACAGTCGCAGAAGTGAGGGAAGAGGGAATGTGTTTTCTTCCCTCTCTGGGCGCTCAGAGGGTACTCCTAAACCCGACAGTGGGGTGCGACCGTTGCTGCTTATGGAAGGAGTGCCAACTCCTTCTCCCGTCTGCTTCTCCGCGCTCGAATCTGAGGGCAACCTGCGTGCCTGTGAGTCAAGTCATACCGCGCACGCCGCACAGTTAAGCATTTTGCTCTTTAATTGTCAAAACCCTGTTACTCTTGTTAGAAATGAGGTAAGGAGAAGATCCAAAAGCCAATATGACGGTGATGCAATGCAAAATCTTGGGGAAATGAGGTGGCTTCAGTCCGTCCCTTTGGCGGGAAATCTGCGTGTGTTCTGGCCGAAGCAACCGTTTCCAATTGTGTTGTGTCTTCCGTGTTGTGAAGCTGGCAATTGTATTCACTGTTGAAGCTGCCTGGATGTTCTAAATGTTCGACTTTCCTGATGAGCCGCGTGAAGTATTGGTGCTCCTTGGCGTTAACCTTTGTTTCCTTTAGGTCCACCTCGTGCTCAGGTTCCTTACAATGAGTGTTCAAACAGCGGTGGAGAGGTGGTATTGTTTATTTATCATCACCTTCTGGTCCTCCTGTAGGCGGCACTAGACGGCTCTTCCAGTCTAGCCGATGCAAGACTTTTCACGGCTGCATGTATTCTCTTACACCCCTTCATGGCTTGTATTGGGGAAGGAGGTCAGTCCTTAGACTTGGGGCGAATGTCTCCAGTATTTTTCACGTAGCTATATCGTACGGTGACGTCGTGTTTCCTTAAAACACTGGCGATCGGGCCTCTAGATCACCAGTAGATACGTTCAGGAAGGAAAGTTCACCATTCTCATCCGTTTCCATGGTAAACTGGATGGACTTGTGTCTGCTGCTCAGGTAATTTAAGAAACCTGGAAGCTCTGGGATGCCATAAAGCTGGATGGCAATAATATTATCCACGTTTCTCAATAACAGCGATGGCTACATCTTGTAAGTGTCCAGTGATTTCTGTTCAAATTCCTCCATGCACAAGTTATCGACGACGGGAAAAGGGGGGCTACTGCTTCTTCTTTTTGCAAAATATCCTCCATTCCTTAAAAGGTTAGAATTTCTCGAGCAGTGCTCCACGAGTACAGGGAAACCCATTAGCACCCCTTCATCAGTGAGTCGTCTGATGTTATCCGTGGAGTCCTGCATAGCGCTGTTTGTGAAGATCGATAGAAAGAATGTGAAGGTGAGAGGTGGATTTGGAGGGTAATGTGGAAGGGATGAGAAAAGCTCGACAGCGGGTTTAGAGTCCGTCCAAGAATATGACACAGTTGAACTATACTGATTGGCTTAGAAAGAAATGGAAAGTAATCATTTGTTTCGAAATTGTATGACACTAAACAAAGGCCACCGGCATGGATTCTTTCGTCAAATGATTCTCTCCCACAGACAGTTTTGGCCATGTTTACTGATTAGCTCCGTTTCATTCGAAAGCGCTTATTATCTTGGACGAGATTTTGCCTATTTTTGCGCTTGTTATACTGTGAGATTTTAAACTTTCTCGACTGCCATCCATTCTCTCAACGTGGCTTAACCAACGGAGCTCGCTCCATCGATATGCATCCAGTACCGGAGCATTCTCTCCGCATTATTTCATAAAAAGGTCATTGCTAACCTTATCCGTTTTGCATTTACCAAGAATACTTCTAGGGTACTCCATTCCAACTGCATTTCATAAAAGATAATGCTAATCCAGGAACTAACAAGTTAGTCCATAACGCATTTGATTAATCATGATAAAAACTCGGTGCCGTTTTACACCGCTTTTATTGCTGTCGATCGGTTTCGACTACAGCGAGGCAAGGATTGGGTCTGTAAGAGAGAAGTCATACTTTACAGCGGTAACCAAAAATGGAGCACATACGAATTCATCCACTTAAAATATAGTATCCCCAGACAAAAGAGAGTATTTGGTGATTTAAAGAGTTTCTAAAACATACCATTTGAAACATTAGTCATATAAGTGTCAGGAATTAGTCAATTTATTGCTTTTTACTTCGTATAAAAGGCTCAATGTAATTATTAATTATCCAACCGTCTTAAAAATGACCAAACTGTAGTCGATGCCGATCGACAGCAATGAAAATTGAGTGGAACTGAAAGGTGTTTTTACTATAGTTTTTAACTCCGCAATCTACAGCGTAACGCCACAAATCCATTAGCTTGATTACCATGTATTAAAATGGGGAAGGGTAATTTTTACAAGGGTAAAGAATATTCTTGGCTTTGAAAGTAAATAATGTTTTAGCTGTGGCTTACGTATACCGTCACCTCTAACAAAAGGATATACAGTAAACCGAACAAGAGGGCTCAAAGTACGCCGTCTCATGCCAGATTGTGCGGTTCGGCTCATGATAACTGCTTGTAAGGACATTGGAAAACCAGCTCTTGCTACGGATAGCTTCGGAAGCGATGCGGACAATAGCATTCCATCGCCCTGTAGCCATTGATCTGTTGTCCTTGTGAATTAACTGATCTTAACTCGACGTATGATCGCGGTAAATGGTCGCCGTATCGTATCTGTAATTGCCTCTGATTGAACAGCTGGGATTGAGATTCATGTCCCCCGTGCAGTATTTGCGTGGAGAACTTGCGAGACACTAGGGTATCTATTGAGCTGGGTCTACTATTAGCAAGCGAAGCTGGTGTCTATTGGAAGATTAACGACTGACAGTAAATTAACAGATTGACAGTAAAATCCGGTGTCTAGGGAATTGAAGCCTCGAGTCAGTTTGAGGAAATATCCTACACCTACGCCAGCATCCTACCCTGCGATGCACCACATGGGCGGGTGGCAGGGGGTGTTGGGACGCCACCCGCAATAATGTGCAAAGGAGAAGGTCATTGAGAGGCAAAATGGAGAAATCTATCCCGAGAATGATAGAATATGAGCTTGGATTTTTATTTAGGCCTCTTATTGCTTGAGAAAAAAACGTCTTTTTGCTCCTATCTACTCGGAAATTCATCTCTCTTACTCCGTTACTTCTGTCGGACCTAGAGATGTGGCGCGATGTCAAAATGATATTGTCTGTCACGCCGCCGGATGCCGGAAGGTCAGCTCTCTTTACCATATTCAATTGCTGAACACCAAAAGGGCACAAAGTCCTCTTACATTGGCGATAATATTTTGACAGCAAGAGATGGATTTTTCGTCCTTGACCGAGAAAAACAGATCGGAGGTTGACAAATAATACCGGTATTCATCGGCGACGGACACCTTTTCCCACCAATATGTCAGCCTGGATGTCATAAATGTTTTTGCGAAACATAACTTATCTCTAATTCCCTCAATATTTATTAATAAATATGACTAGAGATGAACTAGGTTAGGAAAACTTTGCGACACTGTAAAATGTATGAAGTTTACACCTTGAATATGCAGCGAGCATATGGGATCCGGCGGAGAAAGACCTAGTCCATGAACTTAATAAAATACAAAGGAAAGCTGCGCGATTCGTCAAAAACTGCTACGGCCGTACAGAAAGCGTTACACAGATTTTGAACGATTTAGGGTGGGAGCCGCTAGAGACTCGGAGGCTACGCGCTAGGCTTAGATTGCTTGAGCAATTGGGAATGAATATCTTTCAGAGCGACACGGAGAACATCATATTAGAACCACATTATATTTCCAGGTCCGACAGAATCGATAAATTAAGAGAGATATTTTGCCGAACGGATAGGTATGGGAATTCGTTTTTCCCCCGAACAATTAAGGACTTTAATAAATGCTAGGCGGAACTTTGATTTTTTTTCTTTTCTTTTTTTTTGTTGACGGCTGGTGTCCTAACACCCCCCGCCACACGCCTTTTGAGGCGGCTTGCGGGGTAGTATGTAGATGTAGATGAAGTCTTACAGATCTAAAGCACAATGATGGGCTTTAGGTCGGTAAGAGTATATCAGGTGATGATTGGTCGTGGAATGGGTATCAAATCCATCACTCTTGGGTTAGCAGCCCTTGTACTATTAACAATGCCATGGCAACGAGGAGTTTGTTTTTTTAAATAAAGGGGAGAACGCGAGGGGGACAAGTGTCAGCCAGGAGGTGAAAGTGAGTTGAAGTGGAATTGTGTGGAGTGAAAGAAAATAAGTGTGGGACAGTGTTGAGTGAGAGAGTTGAATGTGAGACGGTGTTAAAGGAAGTGTGCGTTGTTAAACAAAAGAAGGAGATAAACACGAGTGTAGCTCTGTGAAGAAAGAAATAGAGTGAAGAATGATCGAAGGTTTTCCCGGAGAACTATGTCGTTGAAGATTATTCGGGATTTCCACCGGGTGAGGTTCTCCATTTCTGCCGACGTTTCGATGGACGAGTCGTACATCATCCTCAGGGCATGTCGTTTCTGGGATGTGGTCCTCCTTATATAGTGTTTGTTTGACCTGCCCGCCAAACACTATAATAGGAGTACCACATCCCAGATACCACATACCCTGAGGATGATGGGCGACTCGTCCATCGAAACGTCAGCAGAAATGGAGAACCTCACCCGGTGGAAATCCCGAATAATCTTCACAAATAAATAGAGTGGTACAGTCGGAAGAGGCACAAAATGACTCCCACAAGGACCCCTGGAAGAACTCTCAAATCCTTCCCCCCCCCTTTTTAATGAATGCTTCCATTCCCAGTTATCACGCTTTTCAGAACCGGACGTGTTGCCAAGGTATTTTTTTGCTCCTGCAAATTTCTCGTCGCTTTGGGAGACTTTCGTAGGGACTCTGAAAACTGGCTTTGTAGCCGTATTGTTAACAATCCGATTTTTCACCGTTTCTGGCCATCGTACGTCGGTGGCTCCAGTCGACTGACGTGCCCTGTGGTCAGGGGCGGGGGCGGGCGCGCCCTTTCTGTCCTGACCTCATCTATTCAAGCTCGCATTCGGCGGACAAAAGGGGCGTTGCATCGTACCCCACGTGATTTACCCCATCCCCACTCCCAACCTCCCCCTCGTGGTATTTTGCGGAATTAGGGGCAGGAGAGAGATTTCGGTGTTTCCCAGCACGGGCTCTCCTGTCCTCGCGGGGGAAAGACTGATGCGCAGGAAGTGCTTTGGCTTGTTGATTTTCAATCAAATGTGGCAAGGTTGTTCGCGCGACAATCGATCTGCGTTCGATATGAAAGATCTTTATCTGATTGATCAGTTGATCGCCAGCTGATGGATTTCATTCGAGGTTGATGGAATTTGCAAATTATTTGCGCGATCTGGCCTTAGCGGATTTCGGGAAGCCCTTCACGTTATCCGCTGTGTCTGTACCCTTGTCCGCGGTGACTGGCAGTCCATCCATTCATCCCAGGGTGAGTGAGTGGGCTAGAGTTGTCGTTCACTTGGCAATACGCCCCAATGGGGATCAGTCCGCGTTTCATGCAACCGTAAACCCCTGAGCGAGCCATTGCCTTATTGCGCTGTAAATGAGGCGTCCACTAATTTGCTGGCTCGTATTCATGACAATCTGGTGTTAGGGTGGTCGGGGTTATCTGTTTTATGTAGTTTACGTACATATCTGTGCGTAGATTTAAATGCGTGTTTTCATTAGTGATATCTATAGGATTGCTATAAAAATATATATTGACGATAAAAAATTGCTTCATACCGATTTGGTTTTTTTAGCTATCCAATTCTATTTTAACACCCAGTCTCTAGGAACCCGACGTATATTAAGTAATAATTCTATACTAAGTGTACAATTTTCCTTCACTCACACACAGGTACGCACAAAAATACATTAATTTCCATTGCTATTCTTATTGATGAATTTCAAGGTATCACGCCGAGTATAATATTGAAAAACAGCATATTTTAATATATTGTCTTCTAAATTTCAAATACCATGGTGAGTACTGGTCAAAATAAGCTTTAAATTTGGAAATAAAATGAAAGTATGTGTCTCGTACCATTTCGATTACTTTGTGGCCAGTTCCAGCAATAAATTGAGGCACCTGTGAAATTTGGACCAAGCATTTTTTTAACGTATGTATATGCATAAGTAATCATTAAAATACGCATTCAATGACCCGTGATTACCAATCCAGACGCCTTAAGAGATTGAATTTGAAGCTCTGGCTTTATGATTAGTAATTCAGACTTTTTTGGTCCAATCAATCTGACAATAACTATAGTCAAAGTCGCATACTTACATCCACCTCAACATATCGCGCCATGTCGTGCTCGAAAGTGAGCATTTTAAAGTTTTACATGAAAAAAAAATTGACAAGATCCCTGTGATAAATGTGGCGAACTTATTAATAATAAGAGAAAAGCTTTGTATATTTCCATGCATCTTTCTTAGCCATCGGCCAAGGTTTTGGCTCATTATGCCATCAAAAAATATATCATAGTCCATTTGCTTTTTTCATTTTTTACAATAGTTTCAATAGTGTTGTACAATAATTTGCTAAGGGAGGGAATTAAGGTTTAACATATCATCCGAAATTAGATACTTACATTGCATTGGGAGATTGTTTTTGTGAGGGTTTTCGTTCAACTGTTTGTCGTTGCTAATGGTCTCTTCATCGTATGGAGACAGTACCTCTTTGCCTCTCATGTTTACTTATAGCAGTAATTCCCCATACGAAATATTTCTTCCCAATAACTACAATGATTGTTAATGAAGAATTTAAGGAGTCTATGGTATTATTTTTTTCCTTATTCGTAGGAAAATTCTTTCTCCCGTTTTACCTCAGCTTGGCGTCTTGACATTAGGAATCCCTCCTTCCATATTTAAGCTAAACACTCCCTTTTAATTCCTCCATTAGATTTCGGCACTGATCACTCTGTAAATTACACTCTGGGTTTCAAAAAATGTAACCGATGAACAAATGATTTTCATATCATTGTGGACCAAGATCTCAATAAACTTGAACATTGGTCTACAAGCAGTGATCAACATCGTCAAATTTTGATGAACAATTTATGATCACAGGTACACCAACTCCTTTACATGGCTCCCATTTATAAGTCAACAACTGTACAATCCCTTGGTCGTGGTACCTTCCCAACTTTCTTGCGTGTACCCTTTCCGGTATAATGTGTGGTTTTGCTCTCTTCTTCGGGAGACAGCACATTAGTCGTCCGCATTCCGCCCGAGGATGCCTGTGCTTTCACGTACCTTATCGGCGGCCTCAAAAGCTCATTCCAACCTCCGAGTCGGCGTTAATTGCAGCACTAATACCATTTAATGGTCCCGGGAGCAGATTTTACGAACTGACCCTTTCATCACGTTAATACGAGCTTTATGTTCCGTCTGTCTCTGCGCTGAGCAGTAAGGCCCGGCTCCCCTTTGGAGCCGCTCTTCTTTTCAACCCAGGGAGGATGCCCAATGGCGATGAATAATCACTATCTCTCTCTGGATAACAGCAACTAAAAATCTTCTCTTTATGGTTCATTTCGACACATAATGACTTTGGACTCGACTGGGATTGGACCATGAGAGAAACATCTAAGAGTCTTAAATATTTCACTTTTATTTACCTGCAAAAGCATTTTTCGAGCAGACACAAACCTAAAAAATGTATTAGTGTATCAATTCTACTTCCCCCTCAGCGCTTTACACTCACTCGTTCTCTTATGTCCAGGATAGGTGTACATGATGGAAGTTTTTATAATCGTTGCAAATATTGATGCAATCATCTCGAATGTAAATTAAAATACATTATAAAGGCAGGGATCTTTGGAGCTGCTACAAGCATCCAACAAAATGGAAGAATCAATACTATGTAAGTTTCAGTGCGCAAACTTAAGATTGTATGTAATTTGAGTTCTGGCTGTTACCAAAACTGACCCTACTTTTGAATTACAGCACTCTCGGCAGAAGGCATTGATGGTCCGATCTTTTTGATCAAGAAGATCGGACGCTATCAAAAGCCAAAGTTTCGGGCGAGAGTATTTCGGAATCGGCTGGGGTACTGTGATATGGAAGGTAACGGGGAAACCACCTCATTAATCTCCCAAGAATGTACAGCCTTGTATTCGCAGTTTATATAACATAATGGTATTTCTCCTGATAAAATATTCTGGAGGTAAAATAGTCCTCCAATTGGAACTCCCGAGTGGTGACTACTGGAAAGGGTACATAATCAGAATGGATGAATAAAGAATAGGATAGGGACAGGATAGGGAACGCGAAATCTTTAAGGGTGAGTAAATAAAGAGTAGAAGTAGTAGTGTTCAATTTTTGTTGCGTCGACGGCGGTGGTTATTTGCACCATGCTCAAACCATTATATTTACTAGAAGTTTAGTGGTGATAAGAATCAGTGGACTGTAGTATGGAAAAACAAATTATTCCATAATTTAACTATTTAATATATTTAGATATACAAGTGGATTAAATCAAATAAAACAAAACAATTTACTTAAAATAAATTAAAGATATTAAGCATACAGGTCATCGGCAGGTGGTTGACACTAAAGGAGCATCACAGTCATCGCACTTTGGTGGTATTTTGTCAATTGTGAATAAAAATGAATGTATAAATGCGCAGTGTCCAATCCTCAACCGAGTTATAGCGACCTCTTCCCCACGTTTGTTCCTGTAAGAAGAAGGCCATGCAAATAAATAACGAGTTAAGGGGGGACCCCACCCTGACCGTTTTGATAAATCGATTTTTTTCTTCGCTTAAATCTATTCCTTATAATGTCTAGTATTGTCCTTAAAAATGGTTTATCGATATTTGAAGTAATTACAAAGATACAAAAAAATTGTGGAGGCCGGTAATCGTGCCATTTGCTCATTTTTCAAATGAACCGATTTCTCATTTCCAATGAACTTTCAAAATTTATTGGAACGATGTGAAGTAGGTTTCACGCAGAATAACAATGAAAGTTTTAACTCTGTTATATGGTCCATCGCTCGGTAAACGCAATTTTGCGGAAAGCACACAGCTGATTTTGCCGCCTACACAGCGCCAAGTCTCTTCAATGACGGCTATTCCAGCTTGTTATAATGATGCAGCTGGTGAATATCCAAATCGGTCCGAACGCGCACAACTTGTGCACCAAACTTGACGACAAGCGCATCGCAAAGGCTGAGGTCAAAACGTACGACAGCAGCAAAGAAGCTCGACAACTCCTTCTGGCGGCCAAGAAGTCAAGGGAAGAAGATTTTCGACATTTGGAAGGAGTTGTGTATGGACAAGGAATAGCTGACTAAAGGTAAAGTTGAATTATTTTGAAGTTATCATTGAAAAAACAGTACAGAAACTTTAAACGCGTTTTTCTCGAAACCACATTTTTCAAACTGAGTGCCACTTTTTCTCAGGAACCAATTGATGAAATCGCTTCAATCTCTTTTCAAAATGCGTAAAATTGTTTTCTCTATCGCATAGCCTAGGATTTTTTTGATATTTTAATTTTTCGATTTTTTATAAACAATTTTGTAGCACATTTTTTCACGAAAATTCAAAATTTTTTTTCAAACTGCCGCCATTTTTGTAATTTTTTGAATTTTCAAAAATCCTGCCCTACGTGATAGCCAGTCTAATACAGTTAATGGAAATTTAAAAGATTGTTTTCTATCTTGTTCCAGGACTGATGGCGCCTGGCACTACTGGGGGTGCTTTTTTTTGGACATGCCTGACACCGAAGGATGCCACGGCTCCAAATATTACAATTCTTAAAAAAAAAAAACGGTGAAATATAACTGAAAATACATGCAATCATATAATAAAAAAAACCTCGAAGTGATTTGATATTTTTTGACCCTTAAAAAAATTTGTGAATGTTGCTGTTTTTTAGACGCGTCAGGGTGGGGTCCCCCCTTAAGTAGACAGGAAGAACCACCAATAAGTCAGGGAAATAACATTAGATAGAGAAGGGTTGAGGGCTGTACTCAACCAATCTTAGGGTTGAACGGCCAATGATGATTCAGTGCATTCAATATTACTAATATATGTTTTATCTACTTATTTCCAGGACTATTTCCAAGAATATATTAATAAACGAGGAACGAATTGTGATTTGTAAGTCCCACAAATTAGGTTAGTAAGTTTTGCATTGAGAAGTCCTCAAATTAAAAATAAACGGAATGTCTCCCTTGGATTGGATATTTGAGGAGGCAACCGACGGCTAAGGTCATTTGCACCATAGGGGATAGGTAAGGTAGGAAGAGTGGATAGAAACCCGAAAGAATTAGCCTGCTCTTAACAAAAGGCGCCAAGGGGACCACGGTTTAACGTCTCATCCGACAGACAAGAGTACAGTACTTACGCGTCCTCCACAAGACACTCAAGCAGGGATCGGGCTTCATCTGAAATATCCTCCAGTGCAGGGATTTGAACCCGTCCATGTGGTTAGCAAGTGTTCTTGCCACCTCACCAACCCAATCCCCAATATCTCCCTTCCGTGAAAAAAATATTCGCGCAGTCGGATGTGCAGGAACACGTAGAAACGTGAATTTTGAAAGGTTGCGATTGTCAAGTCTCTCCTCCGATGACGAAATCACCAGGGCAACAAGCGTTGCCTTATACTGCCACATACATTAATTCACTCCAAACTGAGAAGTTGGAACTACCCATATACGAATTGGGGTATTAACCTTTTGACGATAGTGGGTTTCCTACACTCCGCTCCCAAGTATGCAGATATTCCCGCCACGCTTCCCATTCAGAATGTCAACACTCAAAACCTCGTCTACCCGAATATGTGGTCCATTATCCCGGGTTAATCTCGGGTTTCCGGATGAGTTCGAAGAACCGAGGAATAATTTTAAGTCTGAGCGCCCCAAGAGAGTTTCTGTTCGATTAATGCTCGGGACGGGAATATGTGAGTATCGTCACTCCCGACCCGAATCAGGTGGACATAAAACAACCTCTAAAAATGTGGTCCGTTGTTAATATTTTTCTTTTATTTTCACAATTTTTGCTTTGTAAGCTATATCAATTTTTTTGCCACAGATTCTTTTCCTTTGTGATCCGTAAAGAGATCATGTAATATCCTCATGGTAACCTGCAAGCCACCTCAAGGGTGTGTGGCAGGGATGAGATGTCCTCAGTATGCACTATGATGTACCGGTGACTTTCATCAACCTGCACTATACTATATTAATACTACCAATGCTACAGGGACAATTGTAACGCCGCGCTCCTTTCCTTGAGTTATTGTTTGTTTTGTGCGTTTTAAATGTTTATTGTTTATTTTGAGTGATTTTTCTTATTTCTTGTATTTGTATTTTAATGTTTAATTTGTTTATTTTGTATAGTCGTTGTTGGTTGTGAGGTAGTTGTTTTAGTTTGGAGAGGGGGATTGTTGGAGAGATGAAAGAGGAGATAGAAGGTGTGTTAAAGAACGGTAAATAACGCGGTACCAATGAAAACACCAAAGCGTCACACTATTAGTAGTTAATGCATCTTGCATCTAGGTAAACGAGATACTGGAGTCATGCCGGGATAATGCAAAACTAGATGTCAGGACTGCGTAGGAGGTTGAGAGAAAAACATTAGAGAGCAAATAAACTGATTAGAGACACTCTCTGGCGACCAACCCTATTCAAAGTCTCATTGGCAGACATTATTTTCTCTTTGAGATCGCGGGAATCATAACATTTTAAATGTGTCAGTTCTACCCATGATTGAGGTTTGCAACAACACTTTATTAGAAAAAGGGGATATTCTAATGTGAGCGCTGAACATTGTCAAGAATTCGCCATAAAATTGGCACAAGGTTAACGGGGTTAAAAACATTTTGCAGTGAGGTCATGTTTATCGGTAAGAATTTCATGAATTTCATTTTTCTCGTCCGAGGAAACGAATTGAAAAATAAAACCTATGCTTACTGCATGAACTATTTTTGATAGCGCTATAAGAGACTCGAGTTGTATCTTGTGCGCATTTGTGTGTCTTATCATCGTAAATTTGGTCATTCCAAAGGACTTTTAGCCAAGCATATTTAACATCATCGTTGAAGGCAAGGAGCGCCTGCTTGGGAAAAATTGGGAGGAGTTTAGACAATGTAATTTGTTTTATGATAGCACGTTTATTTATAAATGTTGCCTTATGAACGCTGGATTTTTTTCCGGATACATCTTGGGAATTCCAAAACACACCAGCCACTGCGGTAAGTGAAATGTGCCATGGAGTCATGTCAGGCAAAACTTATTTAAACAGTGAAGAATTAAGGCATGAAACTTCATGAGTGATTACTTGCCAAATTTTCCAGACCAGTCCCACATATAATCTCTCAAGATGACAAGGGACGCGTTAAAGATAAATGTGTGGACATGGTTGTAATGGCTTATTTCTAGCTTCAACGTGGAGAAATGGAATCCTTAGGCGTGGATCAAGAGCTGGTTAACATTGGCTAAAGTTACTGTGGTTGAAGGCAGGAGCAGGAGCGTCCCTTGTCATCTCGAGAGATTATATGTGGGGCTGGTCTGGCAAACTTGGCAATTATTCACTCATGTAGTTTCATGCTTTAATTCTTCACTGTTTAAATAAGTTTTGCCTATCATGACTCCGTGGTACATTTCACTTTCCGCAATGGCTGGTGTGTTTTGGAATTCACAAGATGTATCCGGAAAAAAATCCAGCGTTCATAATGCAACATTTCTAAATAAACGTGCTATCATTAAACAAATTACATTACCTAAACTTCTCCCAATATTAAGTAGTTTCACTTATGTTCCGTATTTACGCGCCGTTCTCCATATTTTTAATTTATCTCCTCTTTGATATTACATTTGGCCACTGTATTCCTCTTGAGGTAGTTTTTAGGTGCAGAATTCTTGAAGATCTCTTTATGTATAGATCGTTTATTTGTGTCTAGAGGATGTCTGTATTTCTATACTGTGGGTAGAATGAACATAAAGTCGTCAGACGAAGTCATATGCTTGGGAATCTCCTTGACTTCAGACCTATCATGGAGAACACTTAAGCTGAAATATGCGGCACAGCATTAAAGAAACAAGGTTTTATGAAGCGCATTATTGCTTGATAATTTCAGAACTGATATTTTTCAGAGCGACATAGAGAATATTATCATGACTCCTCACTACATCTCTAGGTCTGATAGATGCGATAAAATAAGAGAGTTACACTGCCCAACAGATAGGTACAAAAACTCATTATTTCCGCCGACAATAAGCGACTACAATAAAAACTAAGTTCCAATAAATACACTCCTATAATACATGTCACCATTTCATCTCCAAAAAACGTACACCTTTACACGGCTGGTGACCTAGCACCTCCTGCCACCCGCCCAAGCGGCGGCTCGCGGGGTATTTTGTGGATGTAGATTATAGGATAGCCCTCGGATGTAAAAATCAAAGAGAGGTGCTACTTCGCTCTGGTTATGCCTCACCTAGAATACGCCGTGAGCATTTGGGACCCTAGGAAAAGATTTAATCTGTAAACTAAATCAAATACAAAAGAACGCTGTAGGCTTCGCTCAAAATTACTACGAGCGAACATATAGTGCTTCACAGCTTTTAGATAGATTAGGTTGGAAGTCGATTAGAGATTCGAAGGTTGCACGCCACGATTAGTTTTCTTGAAAAATTCAGATTTGGTGTGTTTCAGAGCAACACAGAATATCATTTTGACACCAGAATACATCTCAACGTCCCACAGAAGCGGTAAATTAGAAGAAATAACAATGCCGAACAGACAGGTACAAAGATTCGTTCTTCCCACGCATAATAAGTGACCATAAAAAAACAGAACTTCTCCCAAAACATCCTCAAAGTACACATAACCGTTTGACTTTCGTGCAACCTTTTCCTTTACACCTCTATACCGCTATTATCCTAACACCTCCAACCACTCGCCCATTCTACGACTCGCAAGGTACTCTGTAGATGTACATGGTACTCCTTAAATTCTCTTTGGCAGCACTGACATTGAATATCGGAATACACCCCAAATAAGAGACAGACGGAGTCAACGCGCCGAAATGGCATTGCCGGCCCACGTTGTCTCTCTAGCATTTCCGAGCTCCCGGCGAGCGTCATTGTTCGCACACCGCGAGATACCTCGTCCCTCTCGCTCCCGGGAGTGGTGAAAATGCTGAGGCGGGACTCCCGAAACGGGGACGAGCGGAAGTGAAACATCCTTCGCACGCCTCTGCCGAGTAACAAGTTCATATTTGAGCCTCAAATTCTTATCCCGTATCCGTCGTCATTTCATTTCTTTAACCAACCGCACACTCTCTGCTGCATGTCAACCTCTTAACCCTTCAGTGGGCTCGTAAAATTTTGGAACACGATTAGGCGCGCGGTCCACACCGTCGGCCCATACTCTATTTATTTTATTTCGTAAAATTTTCATTTTTTGTCAAACATTTTTACAAGCAATTAATTTAGACTAATATTTATCGTTTACTTGGGTTTCTTTCACTATGGAATATATTTATAGTCATAAGTGGAACAAAATCCAAAGCCATTGTAAAATCTTGAAATATTTTAAGCATCGAACATCCACTGTGACAATATTTATATAAACTATCCAACAATTTTAGCGTAACTGATTATAAATACTATATAAATAATATATAATATAAAAATGCCGACAGAAAAATGTTACACAGTTAGTCGCGTGGGCCACAATTGTGGCTCAGTCACGCTGGCTTCCTTTCCCATGCTATTAAACACTAACCCTGCAACAATTTGTTACAAAAGATCACGTGAGACTGTTGAGAACATAATGATGTACACCTACTGAAACTTACAAGTATATTATGCTATCCTTTGAGAAACGGCACACAAATGAAACTCTGTGGGCCACCCCTGAGCTACTGAAGGGTTAAAGAAGAAATATTTCCTCTTTAACCCTTCAGTAGGCGTTAAAGATCATCTCGTATCGTCGTCATTCCATTCCTTGAACCAGCCGCACACTCTCTGCTGCATGTCAACCTCTTGTGGTGGTTTTGAGAGATTTTTGTTGTTGTTCGGACATGCATGAGACTTAGCTCGCGTGCACTAAATCTAACGTGGTGTATCTAAAAAAATGTAATAACGTGGTGTATCTAAAAAAAAGTGAAAAAAATTGCGTGTTACGGGTTAGGTATCCTCGCCGTTCAAGGCTTTTTCAACACGCAGTTTATGGCACTTGGCTTAAATTTCGAAATAGTTCTATTATATTTTGACAGATTTCCTCCAAAATGCAAAATAATACGTTCCATACAGTTATAATGCTAGCTAAAAATATCGAGGTATCATACCGAACGAAAAACGTGCTTACGTATGATTTTTTTGTTTTGTTTTTCGCATTCCGCGCCGTGAATCCGAGTCGTCAAAATGCCTTGATTAATGCAATACTTTTAATAGGTAACTCTTGTATCGTTTACATAACTACATGCATGGTTATTCTCTCCGAATAAACAAATGTAGATGAGTGAAAATTGATCCAAGTGTTTATGTCGACTTACTGACAAAGCAGATGACAAGGCTCTGGTAGCTATCTCAGAAAAGGAATTAAGTCGAATGCTTAAAATTCAAAATAAAATTTTATTAAAACTGAAACTTAAAATAAACACCAAGGAAACAAAAATCATGGTCTTAGAAAGAAAGAGAAGTGGCAAAATAACGAATATACTCATAGACGGAGTGAGACTGGAGGAAGTGACAGAGTTCTGCTACCTGGGTAGCATATTAGAGAATCATTACAACTGCTCCTCTGAGGTCAAAAGAAGAAAAACGTTAGCCAAGAAAGCCTTTCATTTAAAGAAAAGTCTCCTAGTAAATAACAGCATTAGTATTGAGACTAGGAAGAAATTCCTGAAAAGCTTTGTATGGAGTGTGCTAACATCCATGTCACATATGGATATCATCATGTGACATATGGATGCGAGACATGGACACTAAGAAGAGTGAAATGATCAAACTTGAAGCTGCAGAAATGTGGTTTTGGAGGAGGGTTATAAGAATTGGGTACACCGACAGAAAAATTAATGAGCAAGTACTAAATGAATTCCAAACAGAAAGAGAACTATTGAAAACAATGAAAACAAGAAAATCAAGGCTCATTGGACACTTACTCAGGCACGACAACTTCATTCAAAATATTATGGAAGGGAAAATTGTAGGCAAAAGACAAAGAGGACGACCGAGAAATTCGTACCTAAAAGTATTGGCGATGGAAATGGGATGCACCTCGTACAATGAAATGAAGAGGAAGGCTGAAAAAAGAGATTGTTGGAAGTCGTGGTTGCAACAGCAAGGATAACCTTTGGAAGAGAAGAAGAAGACTGACAAAGTTATTTAAATGTGCCCACATAGACTCACGATTCCCGGGGCTGCCTTACCACTGGATCCCCACTCCCCCACGTCGACGCGCGCCAACTCCTTTCCTCTGCCCTCCTCCCTCCATTTTCTTCTTCCCGCGCTGCCTTATGTTCTTGCTCCTCTCCTGAGTTTCTCTCTCTCCCTTCCCCTGCTCTCCTTCCCTTCCTCTCTTCCTGCCACTCCCCGCTCTCCCCTTCTTCTTTCCTAGGGCAAACATCTCTTCCTTATCTTGACAACCGAATTTATTGTTCAAAGAGGAGGGATTTCCTTCCTCCATGGATGAAAATGGATATACATATCCATTGTAAACTCGCATCTAGACTCTGGCCTCCTTTCCTTGGAAGACTTAAGTCGCTTCTCTTCCCGAAGGGAGTGAGTTCAGCTCTTCGTTACATGAAAGGGTTTTCATCCTAAGTTCTGAGAAAAAGCATAACCTATTTGGGGTGTCGGATTTGATTTTGTGAGTTTGCTATTTCATAGCTTGCACTGGGAATAGCTTCGCCTGGGGATCGCTAGACATTTCAAGCATATTTCAGCTCAATTTTTGTTTTATTTACGTCAGTTTTTCTGGTGCATGCGATCACAATTGATCACCCGGTTGGCTCTAATTTATTTCACTGGGAGAAGTCTTTTAGTAATGGTGCGAAGGGATAAGTAAAATTCTGGTTTTAAAACCCTTATCTTAAAATATGACGAAACTTTCTTGCTAATGCATTTTCATGATCTAAATATGCGATTAATGATGAGCGTTAGGTATGGATGAAAAGTTGTGAAACGACCCAAAGGAGGCACTCTACTTTACGAGGAATTCTGAGGGTCGAAGATGGAGCCTTTGGTACTCGATTATATGGGGAGATGGGCCGGGAATAATGAGACTTTGCTCCAATGTAACTCTATAAATTTTGAAAACAATATGTTCTATTTTTTTAAGGGCTCATAACTTTGCACATCTGTGGATTGTTTTTATGTAAATATTTTCTCGGGAAAAATATACAAATTATGAGGGCCTTCTTCAGCTTAGGAAAGCTAGGAATTATTTTGAGCTGTCATTGAATTAGGTAAAGCGGTTTTTACCGATAAATCTCGGTTTTGTTAATTGACATTAATGTATGGGATTGATACAATAATATGTATATGATAGGTGTAAGACGTGAAAACTTACACTTTGTCAGGTTGGGGTGTAAATCATACCTGTCTGTCAAAGTGACGAAATAAACCCATAAATGAAATCCAATGCTTTTTCTTATTGGAGATGTCGGGAACAATATGGGGTATAAATAGTCCCTGAAAATTGTTGTTCATGGTTTTTACTATCTTTGTGCCACGTATCAACTCCAATGATTGTCTGAAACACACGGCTGTGCGATCTATATCGCCCAAGAAAGTTATCACAAAATATGGCCGGGGAAGAGATCTAGGTTTAGCAATGCGCTGATGTATGTAGAAACACGCAATATTTTATTTCCCTTTTGGTTTAGTTCACTATGATTACGGCATGGATATTATACGCTGTACATACTTTAGGAAGGCACCTAACTCACGTTGCCTATTCACTTGCGCCGCAAGAAAAAACTCGAAAGAATTAAAATGGATCAAATATATGTAGTAAATGTTTCATGTTATTCAAATTTTGCACATAAATTCAGCCCGAGTGGCAAATATCCTTGTGAATGGTCTTAAAATACCAAGAAGGTGCATCAGCGACTCATTAAGCTATTGCATGCAGTTAATTAGCTGCTAATTAACAGTAAGTGACTTTAAAACGACATTCCTCTAGTATTATAAATATTTATAATTAATTTATAAATTAAATTCTCTTTGTATGTGCTTCTATTGTATACTATGCCGAAAAATTATATAAATTGTTTCAAAGATCCGTATGGAGTCGAATCTTCATCGGTAACGTCTCACATTGTTACCAAGTACATGTAGCGAAAGGAAGCGGTTAATTTTTTAGACCCTGACCTCTAGGAGCATCAGATGGAACAAAAATTCAGCTTGTGTTAGAGCCCAGAGTTTACGAATTTAAAAAATTATATTTTTAAAATAACATCAAGAGGAAACTCACCGTAAATCTCTCCTGCTGTTAATACTTTTCTGCTTTGAAAGATTGCATATTTCACACCGCAGTGCGGTAATATTGTATTAAAGTAATTGTTTGCATAGATTTTTTATAAGATAAGTTTTTGGGCTTTGTATTTAGAAACAAATTTCACAGATTGTGTTAGAGTATGTGTTTGTGAGAGGAATGACGTTATCCTAATTAGTAGAGAAAAATGTGAGTTGAGGGAAACCTTAATTATTCTCTTTAAAATGTTGCAAGTATTTTGCTTTGACCTTCATTGTGGTGCTGCTGAAAGCACAAGTGTGATTATTCTGAAGTTATAATTCCACCCAGAAATGTTTGTCAAGATTTTATGAGGTAAAATATATGTTGGCGCTATTTTCTGATTGTCCAGATTATATATATATATATATATATATATATATATGTCTTGGTGCGATTCATTGTTTTGCAGCAGCTTCCATCATTAGATTTTCTTTGATTACGTTCTCTCCTGGTGCAATCTTTGACGAACACACTCATGGAAAACGGTGAGGTTTGAGATTTTCGTGCATAACTTTCAAGCCGCCCGTCCTCCTTGTAATATGGTTCATTCCAGCATAAAGCAAAAAAAGATTTTGAAATCACCTTTCCCGAATATCAACTGGCGAACAAACTGTGGGCGGAGCGCACATCTTTGAGCAAACCCTCCTCCATTTAGAATTTTCATTTTTAGCTCAAAGTGCAACTATATATTTTCCTGGAATTGAACCTGCACGAGTTCACAAAGTTAAATAAGACCAGGTATTGCGCGCGTTCACGCTGGAGCGAGTACACGAGATGACTGCAAAAATATACGCAGTTTGCTTCACATTTGACCCATATAATAAAGGGAATTTAGGTGAAAAGATTAACACTCTTAAACATTATATGATCATTGAGATATTGTATAAAGATAATTTAGTGGTGAAACCTTCATCAAATAAATTGAAAATTCTATATATTACTTCATTATGATGCTCATGACTGCCCTTTATTTTGAATTATACTTTTTAGATGACTCAGGCAATAAAAAAGCACAAAAATATGAAAAAACGTGAGTCATTTATTAATTAACATCATACGCGTAACGTGGATTCAATGCACTGGAATACCTTTTTAGTACGTAAATGCAACGTAAAATAGACGATTAAATAATTTGCTTTATATAATGAATGACAATTTTTAACATTCGTTATAAAATCAGAGTTAAAACTGTCAAAAACTAAATAAAAAATTCAAATAACTTTATGAAAAATATTTATCATATCAATTGTAATTTTTTTCTGAAATTATATTGTTTTAATAGCATAATAGTTTTTACTTATTTGATAGGTCTGTGAGGAATGGAATTCTAGATAATTGCTCTGTACCCATAATGCGGCAGGTGTCCTAACACCCCCCGCCACACGCCTTTTGAGGCGGCTTGCGAGGTAGTATGTAGATGTAGATGTAGATGAATAGCTTTTTTAGAATTATGTGACTTCCGTTGCACCCCATATTAATTGGCTGTACTTTTATAAATTCCAGAATGGCAACAACAATTACGATTTAACTTTACACCCTCAGGCGACACATCGTGGAAGTAGTGGAAAAGTAAAAGGATTTTTCAAATATGGATGCTAGTATAAAATTTCGATGGTTACTAAGATTATCTCTTTAAGTCTATTTCTGATAATGAAATGAATGCAAAAAATACACATGTTCGAATACGCGTATTTCGGCTACAAAGTAGCCCTCTTCAGCGAACCGAAGGTAACGCGTCACTTCAACGCAGGGTTGAAGTGAGGTTCGACTCCCACCCTCGTCCTGTTGTGTCGATTTGACCACGCTCTTTTTGAGCTGATTCTCCCAGAAGTTGGGCCCATTTGCGTGTGTGAGTGAGTGATTTTGTGTGCTTGTGAGTGTGCTTGTGTATATACCAGGCATCCTTAGCGGGGTCCCATTAGCCCTTGCAAAGGATCCTATTTGGTTGTGTGTGTGCGTCTGTGTTTGGTCCCTGGCGAGGAAGTAACATTCCCGTAAACCAACACAGGAGGGTATTCTTGGTTGAGAGGCTGTGGTTGGTCTCTGCTGTGGTTTTCCCAGCATACCAAGACAGCAAATTTAGTGTTTATTGACGAAGGGTGCCAATTGTTTACGGCTTTTGGAGTTTTTCTGTCTTTTATTTTATTTCTTTGTCTAGCCGTAAGAAGCTCACCCCATCTTTGTGATGGCTTTCCCTATAATATATTGCTTTAAAACTATATTGTAGCGTGTCTTTTCAAGATACCCAAATAAAAATACACCGAAGATTTACGCAATAAACAGAATTTACTATATTAATCCACTTTTAATTCGCAAAAATTTACATGGCGGCGAAAAAAGTTATGGAAGCAGAGTTCGGGTTATTTCGGGTAACTATCACTTAATTACGGTGCTAGGGTTTCTGTGAACCACAGAAAATGTCATATATCATGTACTTTGTTTTTCTTGTGATTGTCACGGTGAAATTGTAAATTGGTTACCTTATATCTTACATTAAATCAGTGTACTCATATGTGGACGTAAGGTTTACCTTACTAACTATACTTGTATTAGAGCTGTCTGCTGATCCAATATTAGACCTGATAGAGGAAAATGATGTGGATATTCCGGGTGAACTATTGAGTAGCAAGGAATTAGAAGTTATTCAGTCACTCTTATTTTGATTCTAACAATGATAAAGGAAAGAGTAAGGCTTAAGCTTATTTTAAAGATGATGAAATAACATATAGCTGTAATATTTATATTCATAAAAATAATAATCATTTAGGTATGCAGTGCATTGACGGAATATGTAAGCATTAGGTTTTTCTTCTGCGTAGCAAAAACATCCTAAATGAATGATACCAGAGCAATGAATAGTCGACCAACAGATGTGAAAAAATATAATTCTGGTTTATAATCACCGCTAAGTCCGATCTGTTGTGCATTTTACATATAGCGCAACGTCTGAACTTAAAATTGTGGTCGGTGAGAATTCATAAAATCTCATGCTAGGGATTTTAATTATTAGAATCTTTATTTCACCGACAAATAAATCTCTAAATTGTAATATAATTATTTAGGCCTGGTTACATGATACAGTAACCCATGCGTGTTCATGTACAAATGCATGAACCAAATATTCTCTTTTTCCCTTCATTATGGCTCTATTTTTCTGATCATACATCATTGCATATGTGCAAGTTGGTGTGATTACTCAGTAAATTATTGCGTTCAATCACGCGTTCATGCATTCACATATTAACTCGTATGCGTTAATTTATCGTGTAACCAGGCCTTTTGGCTCGTTGTTGTCTTAAATTCAGGTTTTCGAAGAAAAAGGCAATAATATAGGAAGCGTTTAGAGAAAGAATGGGTTTAATCGTTGAGATGCCATGCCTGGAATTGCCTGGATCAGGCAATAAAAATGATGGCATACGGCAAGACGTTTTTACGATTCTCCAATCCTGGACTCTGGCATTGACGCTGACCAACAATTGACGGTGGTGGTGTGCGGGAGGGCAAGGTTTGGCGAAGACTAGAGATCTTCAAGCGAGAGACTAGAAATCTCTGTACTACTTTTGATTGGTGGGCCCCGGAATACGGCGGAACCAATGAGAATCGCGAATTTTGAATGAAGAATGGTACAAATATTTGTAAACCTCGCCTCGCTTAGTAACAACAGTAACAGCCTAACCTATAACCTATCCATACGAGTGTTTTTTACTACTAAAAATTAAATTAAATATTTAATAAGCTAAAATAATAAATTGATGGAACTTAGTAATTTAATAATCAAATATACCAAATATCCAACATCGCTCGTTTCCTATCTCTGATTCGAAAATCTCTAGCTAAGAATGCATGAACCAAGTATTCTCTTTTTTTTCTCTTCATTCTGGCTCTATTTTTCTGTTCATGCATTTATACATCTGTGCAAGCTAGTTTGATTACTCAGTAAATTTTTACGTCTATTCACGCGTTCATGCAATCACACGTCAACTCGTATGGGTTAATTTATCGTGTAACCAGGCGTCTAGGCACGTCGTTGTCTTAAATTCAGCCTTACAAAGAAAAAGGCAATAATACAGAAAATTACATTTCCCCTTACTAGCGAATTACTTAGGAGTAGTGAGAAAGAATGGGAAATAACCTATATTTCCCCTTTTTTCTCACTACTCCTAAGTAATCAACTTTTTAAACTTTCTTACGCCAGAGGGAGACCTGTGCGTACGCCACGGGCCACGATTCTTCACCCACACTACTCCGCGGAAATACCAACACAACGACTGAGACTCGACTAAACCTTCTGTATTTCCAATGGTTCTGTTTGTAATTCCCTATTCCTTCCCAACTCTTGTACCCTCTCCTTACCTTAATGAAATTTTTGAAAGACTTTCAGAATTTTATTCATCATTCGGAAATATATTCAAAGGAAAACAAATGTACTGCAGTTATGCACCCACTGATCCATTCGCTAGACGGAACATTCTCGCAGTTTCTTCAATATTAAATATTTGATGATAAATGACTACGCATATAGCTTGAAAACGGCGGATTCGAGGAGTTAAAATCAACATAACTTCAACAATCCAACGTGGTCACGATATTTCCAGGCATTTTTGGGACATTTGGTAATGTTAAAGCCTCAATATCTAAGTAATGGCTAAGACCTAAGGAATATTGCTCACAGTTTCGTAATCAGCAACCATTAGTGTGTTTGTCAAGTTTAAAGACAAACTCAAAAAGCAATTTTTGACTCTTATCAGCCTCTGTGCGATGTTTCTTTCCCGCCTTTCCATCATTCCAAAAAACTGCCTTTGCCCTGTCCTACATATCACCTCACACATATTTGACGGTTTATTACTTCAGTTGTCAGTCGACTCCCCAGGTGGCCAACCACTTTAACCAAGCTAGATTCGGCTAGTCGATAAGCAAGTAAATAAGCTGTTGTTACGCATGGTTTTGGAAGAGTCGGGCCTTTGATATCATTGTTCTTGGAGCGTGCTTTAAGAGGCAAATCCATATTCACTCCCAGTTCCTGAAACTTGAGCTCCACGTAGTGCAGCGTAGGCTTTAGTAAACATTCAACCTCTGCCACACCGACATGAGGTGTCTTTCAAGTAGATAAAGCTCTTCATTCCAAATTCGTCCTAAAAAACAATTTCTTTTTAAAGATTTTTTTCGGTAATTAGTGACTTCATGAAACACATTATCCAGAATCTTTACGAGTCCAATCGCGGTATAAGTTTGTGAATGGAAACCGTAACTTATCGCAGCTGTAAACATTTACAGAACATGTTCTTACTTACTTTGTGCAACTACTCTAATACTTATCCTCGTACATGATTTCAGTGCTTAAGCATCGTCTTCAGGTTGCGTTTTTAACTCTGGTTTACGACATTATCCTTGCGTAAACATAACAAATTTACTTCTTTTTCCTGTTTTTTGATTCATTCGTATCCCTATTTAAAAAAAGTATTATTTTCGTGATATTAATGTTAATATATTCCATTTTTTACTTTTCTCCTTCTGTAGTCTTCAGTGTCGATAGGCCTTTCCTTTATTAGAACTTTTTATTTCTTTTCTCTTGTCATATTTTCGAAATGTTCTTCTTTCATTGTCTATGAAAATGGTACATTAACTTGCACTCAATTATGTTTATAGTGTGTTTCAGGGATAGAGAGAAGGGTTTATTCTCTCTATTATTGTGGATTCGGGTGGAAGTACCTCTAGTTGAGGCTAGCTACTTTGTTTCAAACAGTTACGCACAATTCTTCCCCCGGTTTCTTTCTCCACTTCGACTACCCGCATCTCGACATCCCATCCACAATGCCCATTCTCCTCCACCTTTCCCCCGCTTACCCGGCATCCTGCTTGTCACTAAGGTCTTCATTGTCCCATTCGCCTTTATTGCCGGCTCTAACCATTTACTCGGCTGTAGCGCTGAATCCATCTAGAAGCTTTCTTTCTGTCTAGCCTCTCGCAAGAGCCCACACTTTAGTTCTGGCCTATTAGTGAACTCCTCTTTCGCCAACGCAATTTCCTCTTAGGATTACCGAATGAGCCTATTTCAGTCTCAGTTAATACTCTGTCTACTAAATTATTCGCCATGCTTCCGGTTTACACTCTCCTACTGATATAATAAAGTGGATCAGGGTGATTTGTTCCGGAAGATCCTAAAACCTTGGTCTGTTTCAACTTTCAGGCTGGTTTCCGACTACCGCCGTGCGAGGGTAACACTTATCCCATACTAACGTTTACTTGAAATTGCTAGCGGTGGTTCATCATAATCAAAAGGGATATTTACTCACGCGCTGGGGAAAACACTCGTTTCAGATCCCAGTTGGAGATTAAATGGTGAAGAGTAGATTAATCCTGTGTTATATCTAACACAGTGAAGTTATCGACCTGCCCAAACGAAGCCTGTTTAATGTGAAGCAGTAGAACCAGTACAAGCTCCCATACGAATTTAATCAAGGGAATTATCATGGGAAGATTAAACTATATGATTGATCACAGCTGGAATGTTTTTCTGAATTGAATTATTGTACATTATTAATTTCGGCGTAGCTCTTTAAATTAAATTAGAAAAATACCTCTTATTCTTAGATTATTTACATGTATGATTTACTCGGATATCATTTGTGATCGTTGAGCTGTAATTATTAGGGCAGAAAGAGTACATTCAATTTAAATGTTTTGATTACGTTTGAAGTTATTTAAGATACATTCAATGCCTCCATCCAAAAAGCGTGCTTCACTCTGGAACTCCCCTCATCGTCAAGCATCATGCATTTGAATCAAGTGTATCGAAAGATAAGTATCATTTTTTAGAGACGGATTATAAATTTCGCCAAAGTTGTAAGTTTCACAATTTTCTATTCTTTAACAGAATGCTTCAGCAATTCACTGGAGTAGAAACTATTATCAAAAGTTAAATCTCCAGTTTGGTTCCCATAAATTGAATTTCCTGCGATGTGTTGGAAACCCGATGATCCGAACTTCCTATGATCTAAAGAAGTGGAGTCATAAATTATTTCATGTCTACGACGTAAAATTTCGAGTAGCCGGTAATCCCATCCAGGCTCCACTCTAAATCTACGGAATACCACCGCAAAACTGATTGATAGTTAATCTTTAATGATAATAAATTCTATTTCTCCATCTAATGAACGTACTATTCTCAACACTGCTTCCCTTTTGATAAAGGCTCCTTAATCGTCCCGATAAATTTGTCATGGGCCTCAATTTTTCCAAAAAATTCGTATGATTCATGTAATTCTACAGCAATATTGTCGGCCGTCAAGGGGATGTTACGAAAGCTTCCGCGGTATTCTTAAAAATTGGAATTTACCGTGTTCTCCTCGCATTGCAGCATTTTGTGGACGACCGTTTCGCCGGCATTCCAGGCGGAATTATCAGGTTCTGACCGACCGGCATCAGGTCAGATGCTGGCTGGAATACCGGCGAAACGGTTGTCCACAAAATTTATGCAACGCGGGAGGAACAGTTCCAATGAACGCGGGAAGAACAGTTCCAACAGAAGGACAATTCCAATGCGTCAAGGGATGGTTTACTATAAAAGCATATTTTTGAGCGTTTTTAAGAATTATTTCTTAAATATTTCACGAATTCAAAAGAAAAACAAAAGGCGTCTGGAAAAATGAGAGCCTTTATTATATTTTTTTTCGCTTGGAGTTTGTCTTGAATTTGTACTTGCAGTATTTATAGTTAAAATGTGCGAAAGAATAGCATACGGCAAGATAATGAAATTACCTCGATACCTGTATTTACTTATTGGATTAGATTTTGCTTCCTTCCTTATTATTTTCTTAGAGTTGA
This sequence comes from Ceriagrion tenellum, assembly GCA_963169105.1. Lineage (NCBI taxonomy): Eukaryota > Metazoa > Arthropoda > Insecta > Odonata > Coenagrionidae > Ceriagrion > Ceriagrion tenellum. The sequence goes on along the minus strand of OY720632.1, from coordinate 186,234,266 downwards.
TTCCTTCACCTATCTCGTAATTAGAATCTTGTGGGACGGAAGAAATACGACGGATCTCATGCGCAGAATAGCCCAAGCTAAAAAATTATTCATGGTAAATAGAAATCTGCTGTGTTCAAAGAAAATAGGACTACAAACCAGGAAATGGTATGTAAAAACATTCGTGTGGCGCTCTATAGATCGGAAACATGGACCATTGAAAAATAAGACAAGAGCAGAAAAGTCTTTAACACCTGGTACTGGAGGAGGATGCTGAAGATAGAATGGACGGATAAAATATGAACTAATGAAGCTTGCTGAGGAGTGGGAGGGAAAAGAATCCTATAGAACACTAGTCAGAAAAGGGCAAGATGAATTGGACTCACCCTGAGGCACAGTGGGTTTGTGAAGAACGTAATTGAAGGAATATCTATGTTTACGTCATACACTGCAAGCCACCCAAAGGTTGCGTGGCAGGGGGTGCTCGCACACCAGGTATGCATGAATTATACGGCAGAACACCGAAACTACATTGAAACTAGCGTACCTCACATGCAACGCGCCAATTAAAAATCTACTATCCAAGGAACATTCCATCGTCAATCGTTCCAACATGCAAGGGATACAAAGACTACGACTACAGATTCAAAATATCATGCATAAATAAGAACATCAATATTTACTTCATGTAAAAATAAGAACGTAGAGAATGTAAAGAGAAAGATTTACAGTCTAGCTAATGTCACTATTCGCACTATTCATGACGACGATCACAGCTGTTATGGTCCAGAATGGTACGCGGGAAAAATAACCTTTTATACCTATTGGCTCTACAATCCATATCTTGTAATTTTATTGGCGCGATCTAATCTGCCATAGTACGAGGGGGTAAATATGTAGTATGTTTTTCACGTCGTCGGGGAAATGTTTTTCCTGAAATTTAGTTAAGAGGTTAAGCCTATAATTTAATCTACGCTGTGATAGCGATTCCCATCCCAATTCTTCTAACGATCCAGACACACTAGCAAACTTATCGTAGCATCGTTTGACAAACCTAGCTCCTCTTCGCTGCACGCGATCTAATTCCGATATCAACCCCGCAATAACAATAGAGAAAAAAGCCCCCAGAGGAAGACCCAGGAATTAGTTTGTGGACCAAATAAAGAGGATATTACCTAGAAAGATATGCCATGAAGTAAGGGAGCTAGCGCTAGATACGGAGGGACAGAGGGCTGCGATCAACCAATGTTAGGATTTTACGACTAATAATTATTAATTTTATGCCATTGTTATACCCAGGAACATTTATAATGCGCCTGCGTGCCCTGATAAACTTTTGTTTCTCCAGTAAAATTTTTAGTCCGGATGTTTCCGTGAGATGTGCCAAGGTTACGGGTGATGTCATTCATGTTTCACGTATTTTTCAACCGCATGTAAATACCGAGAAGTTCATTTCATTTTCATTGATATCACAAAATCTTATGACAGCGTACCTTTGAAAAACCTATGGGAGGTACTTGAGGCAACAAACATAAATAAATCTATCATAAGGGCAATACAGAAACTTTATACAGAATCTACAGCTCAAGTGAAAGTGGGAAACAATCTAGGAAAACCATTTAAAACAAATAAAGGGCTAAGACAAGGATGCTGTCTTTCACCTAGCATATTCAGAATATATCTCGACGGTGCCCTTAAACAATGGAAAAGACAATGCGCAAACATGGGCTTGCCTGTAGGAGACAAGACCATATACACACTACATTATGCAGATGACCAGGCAATTCTAGCCCAAGACAGAGATGATATTAACTTTACGTTTAGAAAGATAAAAGAAGCGTATAGTGCATGGGGATTGGATATAAAATGCGCAAAACTAAGTATATGTGTATTGGAGGAAAAAATGAAGACATTGTGCTAGAGGATAGCAATGAAATAGTAGAGGCCTGTGATTCATATGACTATTTAGGCATAAAAATACACAGCAGTGGAAGGAGCGCAGAAACGATTAAAGATAGGATTAATAAAGGTAGAACAACCATTAATATGTTAAATTCAATACTATGGAGCAAAGATATATCAAATAGAAATAAAAGATACATATACAACACCATATTTAAAAGCATACTTACATATGGGAGTGAAATATGGCAAATGAATGTGAGTGACGAAAAGAAACTGTAGCTACAGAAATGGACTTCCTCAGAGGGGCAGCCGGAAAATCCAGGCTTGATAGAGTAATAAATGAGAGAATTCGAGAAATTATGAAAATGACAACAACCATTCTGGACGAAATCAAGTCAAAACAACTGCTGTGGTACGAACATGTTCAGAGGATGCTCAAAGAAAGACTGCCCCGCACTATCATGGAGTGGAAACCCTATGAAAGGAGAAAGAGAGGAAGGCCACCTAACTCATGGAGAAGCGGAATAGCCAAAGCCATGGCGGAGAGAAACCTGCAAGAGGGAGACTGGGAAAACAGAGAGGCCTGGAAATTGGATGCCGTAAAGCGCAAGCAAGCGCTCTAAAGGCGGACATATATATATATGTCCGTCCGTATAATATGTAAATACCAGTGCTAGTAGCCCTTTTTACTTCGCAAGTAATAACCAGGCTCGTATCGAAGTCGGTACACGGTAAGTAGTATTGGGGATAGACTTGAAGTGGAACACGGCACACGTCTGTGCCTTTGTATTTTGCAAAGAAAAACAGCTTTAATTTTCAGATAACTCTCGTGCGCCGACGTAACTTCCTGTACGAATACTTCTTCTCGCTCTTGTCTCATCTACAAAAAGGCTTCTGCCTCGAGGAAGACAGAGAGAGGTAGAAAGAGAAACAAACGGTGCGTGTATGTGGCTGGTAACGGCGTTCCTCATTGTAATGTCGATGGCGGGAAGTGAAGACGTGCGGGATAAAGGTATGGAAATAAATGCTAAGGGAACGACTTCGGGAACGGAATGATATGGAGATTTTCGAGGCGCGGTAGGATAAAGAATGTGGCCGTGGTAGGATAGAGAGACGCCGGGAATCAGGAATTTGGTTGGGGAGGCGTTGAAGTGTCGTCGACCGATGTCGGGAGTTGGGCTCGTGGATCGATCTCTCGTGGGAACACTTTAAGGTGTTTACGTTATTTTCCGAGATCATTATCTGAGACTACATTAGGCCCAAAACGCAAAAACTTGCGTTAGCATTTCATTTGGGCGTCTTATGCGTAAGTTAATGATGCTTGAGGATTGGTAACCGCCGCCAGTCGGTTCATTGACTATATTTTCTTGCATTCATTGATATTACCTGTCGTAAAAACGGATTTTGTGTGAAACCACATGTTCAGAACTCGAACATTTTTTTTTGGGCCTCCTTTACTTACTTCGGTTAAAGATATCTTAGCCCATTTCCGCCATCAAACGATTCGCGACATCATTTTCTCGTATCATTGGATATTCCTCACCGCGAAAGCTGCATTCGTTTAACATGTCCGCGGAGCTGATGCCTTGGATACGAGTAAATGGAATCACAAGGCGTATCTCTTTCCACTGGTATATACGCGGAATTATAAACCGTTTCTCTTTCGTGGACCCATACATTGATTCTTCCACTTTACAATTCATTTTACCCCACACGATCTTATACTGCAATTTGAAACCACAGGCATGTCAAAAGTATGCTGGTTTTACGTGAAGCGATAAAGTCAGTGCAACCTCCCGTGCGTATATAGTCAATAAAATAGTCAGGAGAATTGTAAAAAATTATTTTAAAGAGTTTCAAAATTTTAATTTTTCTTTATTCTGAATTATCTGTAATTATTTGCGACGCTCATGCTCAATCGAGTGTGCGACTGCTCAAATGTTGAGCTTTTTTCATTTGAAATTTACTTAGATATATTTTGTAATGGTCGAAGCTTTTAGTGTCCTACATATGTACATACTACCCTGCGCGCTTCCGTATGGGCGCGTGGGAGGGGGTGGTAGGTCACCAGCCGTGTAATAATGTAAGGGATAAGGTTTTGAGAGATGAAATGGTGACATGTATTATAGGAGTGTATTTAGTTTTTTATTGCGATCGATTATTGTGCGCGGAAAGAACAAGTTTTTGTAATTATCTATTTAGCAATGTATCTCTCTAATAAAATCGCTTCTGTCAGACCTAGAAATTTAGTCAGGCGTCATGATAATATTCTCTGTGACGCTCTGAAACACACCACTACTGAATTTTTCAAGCAAGCCTAGCCTAACGTGCGGCCTTTGTGCCTTGATCCCTCTAAAACTTTTAACACTGTATGTTCACTCGTAGCAGTTTTTAACGAAGCGTTCTGCTTTTATGGGTATATTATTAACGTTATGGTTAAATCTTTATGACCAGACCAGAGTCCCCTAATGCTCGCGGCGTAATCGAGGTGTGGCCTAACCAGAGCGATCTATCTAAGATATACGAGGGTCATTTCATAAATAATGCACAAAATTTTTTTTTACTTTCATTTTTTATTTTTACAGAAATATCTCTTTACATTCCTTCAATATAGTCTCCCTGCTTCTCAATGACTGAATCCCAACGAGTCAGAAGCCTTACTATACCATCGAGGATACCATCTTTGTTCATCTGGCGGATGGCTCGGGTAACGGCGGTAGAAAGCTCTTCCAGAGATGGAAAACGACGTCCACGCATAGGTTGTTTCAACTTTGGGAATAGGTCGAAGTCTGGTGGACTCATGTCCGGGCTGTAGGGAGGATGAGGCAGCACCTCCCAACCGTATTCGCATAGCTTTTCGGTTACGACATGTCCAATGTGCGGACGAGCATTGTCATGGAGAATGAGTGGTCTAGCGTTGAGCAACTGAGGTCGGTTCTTGTGCATTTTTCTACGCAGATTCTGCATGAAATCACGATAGTAAACTGCTGTGACACTTTTTCCACACGGAACCCTGTCTGTCATGATTCCTTGGCTATCGTATGCAAATATCATCATTTGTTTGACCTTTGATTGTGCTCGTCGACATTTTTTTGGGCATAGGGAAGATGGACCTTTCCGTCCATCCGTGGGGATGGACGAAAACGTTTAGACCAACGAGAAACTGTACTACGGTCCACTGTTAACTCACTACAAACCTCACTTAAAGCACTGTGGATTTCTGTCGGGTTTTTTCCACGTAAAGTTTCAATCTTAATGTATGCCCGTTGGTCTTCAATAGTCACAGTACCCGAGACACGTGCAGGCTCCATTTCAAAGTCGCGTAACTTAAAAATGCGATACACTACAAATGAATCAAAATAACACACTTCTTCCTCAAGCTTTGAACTGCAACTGACGTATTGCTCATTGTTGCAGCGTTATCTATCCCGCAGTGGTACCAACCTGTGCAATATTTATAAAATGCCCCTCGTAACTAAGCGAAATAGCATCTCTCTTTCACTTTTTCATCCGAGGACCTTCCCGTTATTTTCTTAACAAAACCGAGTTTCTTTAATGCTGTACCGCATATGTTTTGTGTGTGTGTGTTTTACGATATATCATAAGTTAAGGTAATTCCATGATATTTTACCGTATCTGATTATTTTATGTTTACTCCACCCACACTGTTGGTATGGTATTCGTGTGATGACTTTCGCAGGAAGTAAACTGTGGTGCCTTCACTAAGATTTCATTCTTGCTCCCACTCCTGGCACCACGAATAAACGTTGTTAAGGTCCGATGACAGAACTTTAAAGTCCGTGTCTTTGCTTATTTCATGGAAGATTATTTGCAGAGTATAATGTCTGCAAATAATCTTAATTTACCGCTAACTCAAGAACTTAGGTTATCAATATAAATTATACATAAAAGAGGACCAATCTCGCTTCCTTGAGGAACACCGTATGTGACTCCGACCAGATCAGAGCTAGGAAAGCATGTTGGGAGAGAAGAAATATATATCAGTTCTCACATGTGAAGTTATTTCATTATTTTATTTACTCCTTCAAGCGGACGGGGAGCGCTGATTTCTCCAGTATTTTCCATAACTCCCATTTTATTCCCCAACGATCCAACGATGGTATAATTTGTTTTTTCGAGAAAATAATTTTTATGGAAACATGCTCTTCGGTCGATGAACCCAAAGTGGGCTGTACAAGTATAGCGGCCGAAAACGCGTCCGCATACGTCCGCACGCTTTTATTTTACGAACCTGCCCTGCTACTTAAATCTTATTGTCTGAGCAGGCTACTGAAAGGAGAGATAATATGTTTAAGTTCTGTAACTTTTTGCTTGTTGCTCTCAACATGATTATTTCCATCGCAAAGGAAACGTAAGTCAACCGAAAACCATGAGATCTCGATGACGCGTACGACGTTCTTTCTTAGAAAGTAATTGCATTAATTCTAAATGAGAACCCTTTGTCTCCATGAGGTACCTCCATATTTTTGCATTTTGCGTATTATGACCTTAAATCATCGTGAATACATACAACGCGATTCCCACTGATCCATCAGTGGTGCTGAATGGATGGAATAGCAAAGATATCTCTTCGAAAGAGACACATCACACCCATTTGACTGTTCGAATTCGTCATATTTCCTACACCAGATTTTTGATGAAAGACTTATGTCATCTACTTTAAATTTTCAAAATATAAGTAACTTACCTTTGCCAAAGGAGACCTAGATCCCATATATGATAATTTTATCTCGTTGCACTAATATACCATCGGGGAAACGGCAAGATATAGTGTATATTTTTACAAAAACTAATCATTCTATCGAAAAATCGTAAACATAGGGAGATGTATCAATCCTCATCCTATCAGAATGCTAAGTAACAGCAGTCATGGTTATAAGATGACATCTATAATTGGTTCATTTTGAAAAGCTACTCGAGAGGTTTCCGGCGGTGATATGCTTGGATGGTGACGATAATATTTGTACCTTTCCTGTCAGACCTTCAGTACAGTTCACATAGTCAGTGTTACCTGTATGCGTGCTGGACACTTTGCACAATTTGTTAGCGACTGTTGCCTTAAATGAGAGTTATCCTAGAGTGAGATGCCCCTGACGTCAAAATGCCTCGATCGGGGCTAGTGTCGGCATCTGGAGGATTTTATAGTCAACTATTCCTTATCGAAGGGCAAGATGCGCCCTCTGGCAGGTCGTCCACTGGACGCGGCAATGCGCGGCAGATCCCAGGGAAATGAATCCAGTGTAATTTCGTCCCCTTCAAGCGACTTTAGGCAGGCAGCTTCAAGCAGACGTGCACATGCATCGTAGATCCAGACAGGATGGGAACTGCCGCCTGTAGACGCCTCAAAGTAGTCAGTTTTCGCTACTTCCAGTCTTCACCGTGTGTTTGCTATTCGTGTGTTCTGCGTATTGAGAATGACGAGGGAACAGATAATTTCATCAATTCCTCAGCAGGGTCTTTTTTTAATTCATTGTGCAGATGGATGAATTCCCCCAAATTATTACTCTTTTCCAAACTTACGCTAACCCAACAGGTTCGTCTATTTTGAGCCATCCGACGCTTCAAAATTTAGGTATTTCCAGGAAATATATATCCTCTGCATCCACTTTTAAAATACGCACCGACCGCCGTGGACCGACAGTTCATTACAAACTGAGTCGCCTGCAGTGTACGACCCCTGGCGCTCGGAGCCGCTTGTCTTGTAAGACGCCTGTTGATGCTAGTGACGCGTGAGCTCGTAGTCGCACATTATCGCTTACAATGGACGACCAGCCTTAAGCTGCAGCAGAAACCGGAGCCATTTGGGCGTTTTTCTCCGAGGTGTACAGTCCCCTTATTCCACCCGTTGGTCCATAACGTCCCTCCTTCGGCATCCCTCTCGTCCACGGAGTTTCACGTAAGACGAGGTTTCCCCGCGATGAAGTTGGAAGGGCGATGAGCTCGCATTCTCACACACATCCACCCCGACGCACCCACGCACCCAATGCCTCGCCTGCGTGGTAACGCACTCGTCGGGGAAGAAATATAAGAGAACATAGTATTCCGTCAGCACTGGGGAGCATTCGCCCCTCGCTCTTTTTCACCTTCTATTCTTTTCGAGCAGTGGCTTTATTTCACGCTCTAGATGCTCCCGAATAATAAAAAAAAGCGCTCACGGCTCTTGATTCTCAACCCCTCTCCTGTTCCCTCCCTAACCCTTGCACTCTCTCCCTTTGAAAGGATGTGCCTACGGTGAGGGTTCTTTACCCTTCCCTTATCCCGCGCGAGAGGATACATTCTCTCCTTCCACATACCCCTGTTTGCCTCGGCGACTGCTGCCTCGCCGGATGCTCGACACACTCTCTCTCCTGTCTCCATCCCTCCCTCCCCCCCACCCCTGCCGCTCTCTCTCTCTCTCTCTCTCTCTCTCTCTCTCTCTCTCTCTCTCGGGAGGTTCCGACTCGTAGAACGAGATGGAATCTCCGCTCCTCTAATGTTTTCCCTTTTTTTTAATACTCTCTTTCCGAAGTTACGACTTCCGCGCGGCCCTTTATTCGTCCGGTTCCCCACCCGCGCTCCGTCGACATCAATAACCTCTTCGCGCGCTTCCGTTTTTTTGTTCATTTTGATCATTTACTCGTGTTTTCCGGAGAGGATTTTTTTTGACGGCACATTTACTCTCTGCGGAGCGTGGAATACTGCGCTTTGAGCCGAACACCTTCGGATTTTCAGAGAATCAGCTAAGGATGTATGAATGCCAAGGATGGCACTCGCACGCCATAGGGAAGTGGGTTGAGAGTCGGCGTTGAGTCTACGTCTGCATCTACATACTACCCCGCGAACCGCTGCATGGGCGTGTGGCGGGGGTGGTAGGACACCAGCCATGTAAAGATGTAATCGAGGGATCCGGGTTCGAATCCCGGTCAAGGCGAATGATTTTTTTCTCTGTGGAATTTTGCACAAAGATGTAAGTTTTTTGGAAATGAAATGGTGATATGTACTCCTTCTTCCGTTTCATCCCTTGAGTTGGTTGGCAGCAGACCTCCATTCATCTCTATTCTCAGCTTTTCGTTTAAGTTCAAAGTATATTCTGCAATTCATATTCTTCATAATTTAGCTCATGAAGTCTAGTCGGGGCCTTACTATGCAGTTTTTTCTCTCAATTTTTCCTTCAATTACTCCCTTTTCACTTGATTATCGTGCCGTAGTAGAAATATGTTTAGCTCTCATTTCTTTAACGATTCTTACTATGATTCTTTCTTCTTGAGCTTTTTCAAAGATTTATTTATTCGTTTTTCTTTCTGTCCACCTTACTTTCAGCATTCTTCTGCAACACCATGCTTCAAAGGATAACTTTTCACATAGGATAGGACAAAGGATAACATTTCACTTTCCCCTATAGTCCACGATTCGCATCCACTTAGCTCAAAACTCCCATGTACTATGGGAGTGTATTTAGAGGAGCTTAATTTTTATAGTGGTCACTTATTGTGCACGGAAAGAACGATTTTTTGTACCTATCTGTTCGGCAGAGTATCTCTCTTATTTTATCGCATCTGTCAGACATAGAAGTGTAGTGAAGGCGTCACGACAATATTCTCTGTGTCGCTCTGAAACACACCAGTTCTGAATATCTCAGGCAGCCTAAGCCTAGCGTGCAGCCTCCGAGTCTCTAGGGGCATCCACCTTAATCCTCTAAAAGTTGTGAAACACTATGAGTTCGCTCGTGACAATTTTAAACAAAGCGTGCTGTTTTTTTGTATTTGAGTGATTTTTTTGGTTAAATATCTATGACCAAGGTCCCAAATGTTCGCGGCGTATTCGAGGTGTGGCCCAACCAGAGCGAAACGTTGGAGTCGCGGGAGGTGTTGAGATTGCTAGGAATCCATCTGGATGTTGCACATATCTCGTCTCTTTGCTTGATTCAAGCCTCCGCAGAATTCAAGTTCACTTCATCATGTTTATTTTATTGAACTATGACTTATGGTACATTAGCAAAAACCGGCTTAAATTTGACAAGAGGCGAAATGGAACAAATCTATGCTACTGTATGAGCGTGGTACTAATATAACGCTGATTTTGTGTATGATTTTAATACTAAACTAATGCGCAGAGGTACAACAGCTGCGCTGCAAACGTTTTTGGCGTGTTGTTATCAATATGCAGTGATGTAACGGCGTGGTAAGTCGCGATCTTGAATAATATGAACTCTTAACAATTTATTTTGGGAGGAATAAGTATGTACTGATACCTTTTCAAATAACCAGAGTGATCTGAGCTAATGCTCCGCCGTAAACCGTGGCAGCGGTATATTGTAACAGCGGTGACAACTTTGCGACATATGTGGCCCAAAACAATAATTTAGATTTTCTTGGCTTTCCAAAGTAGTTGAGAAAGTAAATAATTCGACAGTATGTTTCCGGAAGCTTCTACTATTTGTATATGACTCCTGGAAATAAATGCACCGTCCTGTCCTGTTTTGCTGTTGTAAGTTATGCGCACTGAGTGATTTTCGTGAAAGTGATGTAGCTTTGTGCTGGTGAACGAAATATGAAACGCCTTAGATTTCCGAAGTAAACTAATTTGAATGAGCAATTCATCGTAACAATTCCGTGAAAGCTGTGTTTTGGTGCGATTTTTTAATTGCATTTTTTTAAAATGCATGTGCCCTGTAAAGGTCTGGTCCAAAATTGTGACAATATGTGTCACAGTCAAAAAATTGTTCCATGTAATCTTGTCATACTTGTTTTCATTTTTACGATTAAGATTGTCCAGAAAATATGGAAGGAAGGGTAAATCGCATCCATTTCGCAATTATACAAACTGCCTAGCGGAATGAGGGCCAAAAATAACTATCGTCGGAAGATTCAGTCATATGAATCTTTGTGTGGAAGCGACACAGAGTCTGTTATGATCAAAGAAATGGATAAAAATTTGTACGCAATATATTTGAATCAGAGCCCAATTTTATTCTTAAGATCACGGAGAAAAATAAAAATAGGGGTCATATGTTTTCGTAATTTTCACGGTAAATATAACCCATTATCGATCACCAAAATTAGTTAACAATGTACCTCAGTGAATGTGATGAAGTGGTCTGACAAATATTGGAGATGACTAAATAAGATTGACGGAATCTGTTGCCAAGACGAAGATATGCGTAGTGTGCAGAAAGACAAAGAAGTAGTGAGCTGTGTGCTCGAGGGAAACTAAACCCAAATTCTATTTAAATTATTCAAAATTTGTTTCATTTTGTTCTTCAGAGTCCTAGAGTGACCGCTTGTTTGTTCATCTTTGTCACATATGTCCAAGTATTGAGGATTAAAGAGGAAAATCTGTCAAATTCATGTAATAACTAGCTGACACGTTCGAATATTTTGCACAGCAAGCAGCTTTTTCCTGTTTCTTCCTTCTTTCTTCCTATTCTTCTACCTGTCGAATTTTTCGCACCTTATGAAGCTTCTTCCTGTTTCTTCCTTCTTTTTTCCTGTTCTTCTACCTGTCAAATATTTCCCTCAGTATGCAGCTTCTTCCTGTTTATTCCTTCTTTCTTCCTGTTCTTCTACCTGTCGAATATTTAGCACCTTATGAAGCTTCTTCCTGTTTCTTCCTTCTTTTTTCCTGTTCTTCTATCTGTCGAATATTTCCCTCAGTATGCAGCTTCTTCCTGTTTCTTCCTTCTTTCTTCTTGTTCTTCTACCTGTCGAATATTTTGCACACTATGCAGCTTCCTCATTTTCTTCCTTCTTTCTTCCAGTTCTTCTACCTGTCGAATATTTCACACAGTAGGCAGCTTCTTCCTGTTTCTCTCTTCTTTCTTCCTGTTCTTCTACCTGTCGAATATTTTCCTCAGTATGCAGCTTCTTCCTGTTTCTTCCTTTTTTCTTCTTGTTCTTCTACCTGTCGAATATTTTGCTCAGTGTGCAGCTTCTTCCTGTTTCTTCCTCCTTTCTTCCTGTTTTTCTACCTGTCGAATATTTCGCACCTTATGAAGCGTCTTCCTGTTTCTTACTTCTTTCTTCCTGTTCTTCTACCTGTTTCTTTCCATGAACAATTTTATGTTATTTATATTTGTGTTAAAGATACATAACGTAAACGGTAAACGGTCACACTGATTGCATGTAGAATGTAAACAATCTAACTAAACAATGTGTTAATAGATGGCGCTTTCTACAGTATTTTTTTAACTACAGCCAACATAGTAGTTGATTATATTGTCAACAGATGGCACTGTATCATTTTTAACATAAAATTTCATTTTATAATTTTAACAAAAACTTTTATTTTAACCATTTGTATATTTTTTGTCAATTGCGGGAGTTATGGCGTTGCGACAAAAAAACACCTTTTAGAAATAATATATATGATAGAAGTAACTTTGTGACTGCTGTTTGGTGAAATATTAACTGTCCAACCAATGATTGATTGTGTCTCATCTATAATGAAATTGCGAAATATGACCATAGCTAATAACATAATGTTTTTAAATATTCATATATTCATCAAGAAACGTTAAGAAAACTCTAAATTGTTACTTGATGGCCCCAGTTTACGGTATTGGGTACTATTTACTTTGATTCCTTCGTAAATTTGAACTTTTTTTGAGAAAGTTGCTTTCCTGTGTTTTAAAACCAACTTTTATTTGTTATAATCAACGTCATAAGACGTTTCTCGATGAAGCCACTGAATTAGTATAGAGAGATACGCGATGTAGTGTATAGATCTCACCCCTACCACCGTGTGCGGGCTATAGACTGCACGGCGTATTTCTCTTGAAAAATGTCATAAGAGCTGAGATCAGCTTGTCTTTCTTTGAACTTATATTCTTTCCGCTAAATTGACCTATTTAAAAGATGTTTTAGTTAAAGTCAACTTTCAAAGAGCGGCTGTCTCATAGTAGCTTAATCTGTGATGGAAAAAGGACTGACTCCAGGTTAATCCATTATTTTGGCACAGTTTTATGACCCTATAACTTTATAATACTAATGTAAAATGCTTCTTAGAAGTACAAACCGTCCATTTTCTTAGCGGGGAGAAAAGTGCAAAACCTCTAAAAATGAATTATTTTACAGAACTACTTCCTTCGAACTCGAGTCGTTCTGAGTGCTTTGTCCCTTGTCTCACACTGGGGCACTACTGTTGTTTCTCCCTTCCTCATTATTCCATTATATGAAGCTATCCAATGCCTTGGCTTCCATCCAAGATTTAATTTTTCTTGCAACCCCCGGAAAGATTTGAAAAACTTATGTGCTCTCTTTTGATATAACTTCGACTCACCTACTGTAATATTCCTTTTCATCCCATGGAATTTTTGAAGTGAAGTGCAAATTTGCCGAAGCAAAGGAGTAAATGTACCCCGAAGATGCTCCGCAATGCTCCGTGGTAAAAGCTCAAGGAACTGGAAATGTCCACCTCATCTTATTTTGACTCAATTTTCTTTTGGTAATAATGTATGAAATATTTAAGTGTGAATCCTACAATCTGGTCTAAGCTCTTAAAATAAGGTCTAAACGAGTATAAAATTGTCTACTGTTGAGAGAACTGCTTAAAAGGCCTTGTTTAGAGAACTTTGGTATATACTTAAGTAAATTTGTTACAATTATCTCGGCCAGATGTAATGATGATTTTTTTCCAAAGTATAAGCTTCATCTTTCATCTATGACACCTATTATGGATCACGTTTGCTCTAAATGAGTAACATTTGTCCCCTCACAATGAGTTCCTTAGCGTCGGGATCTTTGGCAGCCTATGACGGAGGAATGTGTGAAGTGTTGTTTATCCCCTGCAAAATTGAAAGTAACATCGTCAGTGACGCTGAAAATAAAATATTACCAAAACTTACGAAATAAAATTCCATGTACATAGCAACAGACGAAAAGTATATATCTTCAGAAGCCTCCCAGATGTCTTTGCATCACCTAACCTACGAGATAGAATTTAGATTGGGCGTACTCATAGTTTCGTTTGCAACAGTTTTATAACTGGCGAACCAAACAGGAAAATTCTTATTTCTTATAAATGATGTGCTAAGTTTGAATTCAAAGGTGATAGTCAGTTTTAATAGATGTGTATTTCAGTGTCGTCATGGCAGCTTGTCAATATATATGAGCTTACTGTTCAACAATTTCATATCATCTCCACCCACTTCGCCTACCCATTAATTCTCTAAATTCAACGTTTAATAACTAAGACCATATTGACTAACATGTCGTGCGTTCATTTATCCATGCGTGAAGACAGACATGAAAGATGTGTTTGCTTTCTTTCGTAGGTTTCTTCCATTGAGATGGTTTTGAGGTGCCCAACAAACATCACTATGGTTAGTCATAAGTCTTTTAATCCATTGTTGGTGACAGAGGAGCAAAGGTATCCTATTGTGGTGCCTAATTGGATTTAGGTGAAAATAATTTCTAATTTATTTAAGGCTCTTTTATGCAAAGAAGTTCCGTAAGGCGAGCAAATGTCTAGGTTATAATCGCTAGACGCTGAGAGTGGAAAATGCAAGATGACGACATAAAACGCTTCCAAGATATGAGTATCGTATATGAGTACTCGGGTGTACTAAAGTTAACTCTCTTCGCCGTTGTACAACGGAACCTCATGCTTACAAAGCCTTGCCGCAGCGAAAAGACGCATCACGCCCGTTGTTTGTTTTCTTAAATGCTCCAGTGACTCGAAATTTTAACCGCTCCAATCCAAACGCTACCTACTGCTTTTCCAAATATGCACTGACTCATCCCTGATTTGAATTGAATCAAGCATGTGTATTCGCGACTTCATTTTTTTCGCTGAGGTTTATCTGCTCGAAAATTCTTCGCCTGGAATTCCACAACGAAGGTAGAGCAAGCGTAAATATTTCATGCACATGTGATTGGTGCTGTAAAGGCTTCGTAATGCGTAGCAACGGCAATGGGCCCCAAATGGAATGGCGCTGTGAAAACTTGTTCGAGCAAGGATCGATAAAATAATTGGGAGTCATACATTTATTGGTAATCGCGATGGGAGAGCATGGTCAATAGAGAGGTTGAAAGTGAAGGAGAAATATATACTCGTATGAACGAAGCCCCAATATTACCATGGTCTCTGATCTCAAACGCGCATCATTTCCCGTTAGAATGGCTTCCCACTGTCAGATAGCAGTATGACAATGCTGTTAGATAGATATTAGAAAGCATAATAAATGCATTTCCTTTACATTAATGGAAGTTATACTTCACTATTATGTAAGTCCTAATATATTATGAATAATTTAATAAAATATGCTTCACTAACCGCATATATGCAATTCTGTCAGAAACCCTTACCAAATAATCACCGTATTTCTTATGAATTTAGCCCTTAGAAAATCGAATTTTTACTAAAGCCAAATTTATAAATATGTATTTCATATGGTTCACTTTCATTGCCTACTCCGCACGATTCAAAAATCTTCTATAGAAAAAGTAGCGCATTTTACACATTCGATATTTATCAGTATTATAATATTCATGTACCAGATTGAAGACCCCTTGAAAAAAAAATCGGAGAAGTATTTATCTATGCCATTTAAAATTCCTATGTAATTAATTTATAACGTGCATCAGAAATGTATTTTGAATCCATTCACATGCTTTTCTACAAATCCAATTTTAGCCTGTTCTTGTTATCTTGAAGTTTTTGAAAGGTTTAAGCCTTTACCTCTCGAATCGGGTGTGGAAAACTCCCCCTCTTGTCTTCACTCAACTTTTTTCAACCCCATGCGATCTTTCTACGACCCTTATATACCCGAAAAACAACTGTAGTGCTACTCTCAGAATAGGTGGAGTGAGTAAAACTAAACTTTTTTTAAAAATCAGGCCAGCATCCGAGTGCTCGGAAAACATAGAGGATGCTAGAGAGTGACAAACCCAAAATTGTTTTGAGGAGAATGTTGGAGAAAAGGGAGACCCTCAGTTTTGTCGTCCGAAATTCTTCAGTTCGAGAATAAGGGACATCGAAGTTTTCCGTTGCAATATACATCTGCATCTACATAGTACCCTGCGAACCGCGTTTTGTGCCCCCCGACGCCGCCGCCGAAGTCAAACTTCACGGTACCCATCTCTACTCTTGGAACGGTTTAACCTGGAATTAACCCTATACGAGCTGGTCACCCCAGATCGCTCGTCACAGAGGTGGCTGGGCTAGGCGTTTTGAGGAGGGGGAGGGTGGATTTCAGCTGGAAGGGGGAGTCCGCGAGAGGGGAAACAGGGGAATGGGGAAGAGGAGGAAGTAGGGGAAAAGGGAGGGGGGGGGGGTGTCCGGAGCGAGGAATGCAGGGGGGCGACCCACTTTTGTCTCCCCCCATTCATTATTTATCCTTCCTGCCTTCGCTCCTTTTTGCATGTTTCCGACAGCAGCAGTCTCCGCTCTCTCCGTTCCGCTCGCGATATTGTGTGAGCATCGCTCCACTGGAAATGCCTTAGAAATAGGTACCTGCGGAGTTTTCCGGGAAACATGAATTTAAGACTCGAGAGCCTTACTTTATGGCCTGTGCGCCCGCATTTTCGGCCAAGGGGAGGCTCCAGAAATATAAATGCACGGCTTGCGCGCTCACAAACCTGAAAAGTGGTTCTCCTCGAAGAGCATAAAATTTTATGGAGCCCAGCAATTTCCGGCTGTTCATTTGAGGGTGTGCCATATTCTCCTCAAGCGGTGGTATTTCACTGAAAATAACAAATGTTCACCATCTGAGTGTCGAGCAGAATGCTAATTCCTTTTAATACAAACTCATTACTGTTTTCATATCGAGGCGGAATTGAAGCGATATTTTCGCTCAGTTGAGGAAAATTCTAGTAGGTATGTTGTACCCAAACTAATTAAAAAAAAGTTTCATGGTTACAGAGAATTTAATGGTAACATTTACAATACCACAGATAAGTTCGTAGCATTGTAAATTTACGATTAAATGCTCTGAGATATGGAATACCACAAAGTTACTAAGGAATTTGTATTATTTATGTCATCATTAGCAAAGGATATTGTATTAGAAGTAATCATTTCCTGGAGAATAACTTGCGTAAACTGTTCTCGTGTAACTCACAGTGTTACCCGAGATGAGTTTATCGCACAATGGGAAATATTTTGTAATTTTATTTCTAACTCTGGGCACATTTTTTCAAAAAGTTTATTTTTTTTCAAAGAATTATCTTATCGCCGAGGGTCCTTCAGCAAGTTTCCCGAAATTTGAATAGGTTAGACGCATTATTTTACATCATCTCAGGGTAGTCTGAGCATCATATCACTTTTTCTATAATTAAATGAATTTGGTCTCATTTTAAAGCAAAGCATCTAATCTTTCAGTAAATACCGAAATATCTGCCGATTACCGCACTGATTTTAGAGATAATTGTCAGCATATACGAGCAGCTTTATTTGACAAATGGTATGGGAATGCACCCCAGAGGGAATATATTTAAAAATAATGAGGAATTCTTAACACCCACGTGTCGTCATACATTTAAGAGTTGGTTCCTTTTTTAATGTTTTTTTCACTTTTTAAAAATTAAATTAAATACTCACCGCAGAAATACTTACAAATAGTGGCATAGTGCGACGTGTAAACCTTTTACCCTTCTACAGTATGGTCTCGAGTTAAATAAAATACAAAAAAAACATATGTGGTCATTACTACGATTCAACTGATTAAGTAATACCTGCAATATCATATGAAATATCTCAGTAAAATAATTCTCTTCCTTTTGGGGTAGAATTTTGAAAGTCACAATGATATGAGAAAACCGACAATTTATATTTTATGATTATGATTTTTACGTAAACAGGCTTGGCAAGCACGTGAATATTAATTATATTGTTTTTATTGACCACTAGCAAATGTACCCGTTGAAATTGAACGGGGGATGTAAGAAAGACAGGACATGTAGGTTGTAGGTTCGAGTCACTCATGAGGTGTATTTTTTTCTAGGCAAATTAGGAATAATTTTAGTTTTATTTTTTAAATCAACATATAAAAACCACATTATATTATGCTTTCCGAATTTCGACATTCTTTTGCAGTAACATATAGAAATTAAACTACAGGCCATTTGCATTCCAGAGGCTAGTCGAATTAATATAACATCGAGGCATTTTCCTGTTTTACTCAGCTATAATTTTAGTTTTATTTATTAATTCAGCAGATGAAAACCGCATTACATTATGTTTACCGAGTTTTGACATTCTTTTGCAGTAACATAAGGAAACTTAACTACAGGCCAGTTGCATTCCAGAGGCTTTCCGCATTAATATAACATCGTGGCATTCTCCTGTTTTACATGGGTCCAACTTTAATTAGTCCACTTGAAATAATTTTGCCAATTTTCGGCAAAAATATCCCTGAAAATATCGTAATCGGCAACATTTCAGTATACGGCCTAGATTTCCACTGTAATTCATATCTCTAGATATAAAACCCAGCCGCCATTGTAAAGATCCCATTTTCCTTCTAAAGCTAATGCTAATTCCACGGTTATCAAGAAAATGTCCTATTGTTGACAGAAGTTAAGTTCATGATTTTGACATTAACAATACGATTTCTAATGAAATTTTATTCGTAAAAGAAAATTGAATGAAAAAGAAAGAAAGAATAAGAAACTGAAAGCATTTATCCATCTAATGGCGAAATCTGTAGCCTTCTATCTTTAGTAGAACTAATTAACATATGCAAAAAGAGAAACCTCTGCACTCGAACCAAAATGTGTAGACTTGATTTTTTCAAAAACAAAAGATACCAGGCGGCCCAATACGCTGCCCTTGGGGCCCAGGGGCCCTCCTTCTAATTCCAATTTCCTTAAAAAGGCTTTACTGATCCCATGTGTGAAAATTTCACTAAAATCGGTTCACTCGTTCAATACTTATGAGGCTTTTAAGAAATCATTCTTTTGGAACCTTGGGCCCTCTGTGGCCCCAGCATGACTTACGACCCCATGATTGTTGTACATTCAGTAAAGGTATATTTTACGTTTTTCTCATATAGGTCAGAATTATCTTCCAGCCCCAATTTTTGGCGATAAAAGGGCCCACTTGAGGGCCTTTTAGGGCCCCAAGACCCTTGTTCTTTAGCCTATTCGTGAACCAGATATATCAAATATCTTCCTGCCAAATTTTGTTTCAATCAATTCAGTGGTTTATGAATGATTGAGTAACAGACAGACACCACTAGATTTTTATACATTAGTAAGATTTCAATCGGAAATTGTCACTTTTAAGTTAATTTTGCATTTAAAAGCACATGAAATTGTGTTATCTTATAAGTTTACTCACGAACAACGCGGAGTTAGTTGATAATGGAAGCAGCCATATCTAAAATTGGACCCAAGAAAATCGCGTCAGTGACACTTTTTTTTCGATAAAATTAATGTCATTTAAAAGTAATACATGATGGTGCATTTGAGCATTTCTCCAGCTGGTTTTGACCGCAGACTCTAGTTCATACCATTTTCCATATGCCAACTTGACGTCGCTGCAGGACGACATACGCGCTCGGGAACGAATAGGAACTGGAAAATAATTAATGGTAAATGTAACAAAGGATATAGCTGAATTTCTGCACTTCTTCCTCTCTCTCTGGGTTTAAATCTTGTTATTTAAAGAAAACTAATTATTTCAGCTTAAGTTCGAGGCTTAAGGGTATCAAATGTCCCTCATCTTACATTATTATCAGTACTCAGCATGAAAACAAAAGCTTATTTTATTTTAGAGTGGGGAAGAGAAAGAGGGCGTTGGTAATTAACCCTGGAGTGCGCTATGGTACGTAACTTTTACGAGTTTGCCGCCGCGTGTGCTGTGGCGCCCCCTCCGCCGCCGTCGCGGTCTCGCTACAGCCACTCTGTCACGAGAAGTAGTGGCTCGATTGAGATTTAAGCTGCACAGCAGTAAAAAGAATTGTTGTTCCGTAAAATGATTGTTACGCTGGTGGCTCACGTATAAAATTAAACGTTAAACTTGCCTCAGTTGTAATGAATTCCGTTACCGCTTACGTCAGTGTTCTCTCCGACCCCGCTCTGCAGACAATCCAATTGGTGGGGAAATATATTACGCTTCGAGACTCAATCTAAATTGTCCCATATGTTGTTGATTTTCATCCTTCATTCACCATGGTTATTAAACTCACGAAAACTCTAATTACATGCATATTACAAAAAATTCTTTACATATTGCCATCTTTGGAATCCATTATGTATGATAAACTTGCATTAGTCTGCCCAAATAGACGGCATTTTGGTACTGATAAGAAAAATCAGTAACCTGTCTGGATTATCCCATGAGCGGATTAAAATGCAATGGCCTTGCCTCTGGATGCCATAGTCCTGATTGGGTATCATAGCCACAACTTGATGGAGTGACAGGTTTCACGAAAATGTACATAAATGTTGAAAAATCATTATTATCTGACGACAATAATTCCAAAAATTTGAGTGTTCCTCCCTTTTAAATGTAATAAAATATTTCGTATAGCCATGATTATTTTATCCTTGGACATGAGTATCTTCAATGTTTCAACGAGTCGTTCTACTCTCCATCGTCATCATTGGTCGTTCAATCCTAAGGTTGGTTGACTGCAGTCCTCCACCCTTCCCTTCCTAATGCTAGTTCCCTTACCTCCTGGTATCACTTTCTATGTACTCTCCTCTTTATTTGGTCCATTAACTTATTCCTGGTACTCTTATTAGAGGAGAAATGAGCGTGGAAGTAATCATGCTGAGACTAGAGGTCCAAATAGTTATTTCACCTCCAGCAATTGATCGTTCCATGCAATCCAATTTCAACTTTCCTCCCTTCTGTGATTCACCCTGATGTCCTCTATCCATGCATATGTATATACATCACCTCTTTTAAAATGCTCTTCCATCTGGCTGACTCCTCAGATAGCCTCCATTTCTGCAGTCCTTAACAAATAAATTCTTCGAGTTAAGGAGTGAATCTATCTCTTCCAATATTATTTTTAAATTCATCTTTAGTTTGACTTTTTCCTCTCTGATATTGCAAATAAGTCCGCTCGATTTCCCAAACTTGTCGTTTGCTGACGCTGCGCTCGCAAGAAGACACCTCTCTCAGATATTGGCGAAGTGCCGGCAATATTCAAATCCTTTCTCCGGGTTTTTCTATTCCAACATAAAACTTTTCATTCTCTTCTTCCAAGAATAACATTCATCGCCCGTTTCTATAATTGATCTTTATTCCTCCAGTTTGCACTCCTAAAACTAAACGAGCCTTGGAACACGTGCAATCCGTCAAGGTATTGACTTAGTTCTCTTCTTTGATCTGTAAACCTCGCCGTCTTTATTAGCCCGGCGTCTACCTTCCTCCTTTGCTATCCGGTGCTCTCCATTCCTACTGAAAGGTCTTGCGTTCGCAAATACGTTTACCGAGACGTTGTGTATGTTTACCAAACACAATTTCGCGAGATCGTATTTCGTTGGATAGCTCATTTCTGCCCTATTTCATGAGAATTTAACGCCAATTTGAACCTTCAAATGTTTGCTCTATGCAAAATACCCACTCCCTCATTTACGCTGAAAGATTCTTCATGAACACGCCCAGACATCAAAACATGCTATCTTATATGAAAATAAGACAAACAGTTATCGCTTTTCTGTATTTTAATGAAGGCACGTAGTAGTTATAACTCACGCTCCAGCTTGATCGAGAAGAAAATTTCCACGCAGCAACGAAAGACTATCAGAAATTTACGGCATTTTGACGACACGGGATTGAAAATCAAATATTCCTGGTATATGAATTGCTAGGCATCATGGCACCTCCGTTTTTCAGTGGATTTTCAAATAGTTCTAAGAAAAGCGATGATTAGCATGATTGGATTTTAGGGCCATAAAACTGACTTATGAGGTCCATTAAAACTGACAGATATGTGCTGCATATTGAGGTAGATGGAAGGGTAATTACGTCATCAAAATGTAACCTGACTGCCGAAATATCCATCATATTGCTTCACCCTGTTTTTTCATTGCTTGGCTTTCGGATACAACAAAGATATGGACTTATTAGCGGCCATCAAGCAAGAATAACTGCCTTCTGTTAAAAATTTAAGTTATGTATCCATTATGGCATATTTTAGTTCCTTATTGTGCAATGGGTAAGAAAGTATTATATGAAAATCGGAATACTCTTTTAATGTAATAAGTGGCCTAAGTATTAACTACTATCAGCAACGTCGTATCTCAGCCTTACGGATATATACATGGGATATGTACACACGGATATGAACGAATATCCATAAGATCCCATTCTGTCGGCTTAATGTGGAACGCCATTTGTTAGACACTTACCAAGCCGTTGCTCTGAGTTTATTGAATCCGATATCTTAACTGGAACGGGAGATGAAAGCGTTAAATATAATGTTTAGGATACAAAATTGCTCAGAACGTAGAAGCAGAGAATCAACTCGGATTACTCGTAACGGTATAGAGAGTTATTTAAGTGCTCCTTTAAACAGTTATGTGAAATATTAATTTCAACATTCAAATTTGTGCGTTGATAATAACCCATAGATTTTCCAGCACCCCCTCACTTAAGCATAGAATAGAATAAGAATACTTTATTTTCTCTGGGTACATCACCCCTATCCTAAGAGCATTAAATAAATTATCAAAAACATTATACATTAAAACAAGCATTCAGAACCACAAAGAGAGTACAAAAATGTGAGACAAACTTATTCGTTATTAACAGTGATAAATCCAAAGTAACTAGTTTGGAACTAGTTCGCAAGCAGGTAATGAGGTATTTTGGCTTTAAAAGCAGAAATCGTCTGACTGAATTTGATATAGTTCGGTAGAGAGTTCCATGTTGCGGTGGCACTGACTACAAATTGTAGGTGGTATTTAGTGGTACGATGCGCGGGGCAGTACAGGTTAGCAGGGTCACTCCTGGTAGACATGCTCCAATGTAAGTCTACTGTAAATGATAATGAGCATTACGGTCCCACTGAAGTGACGAAGTTTTTCGTTTGCGGCAAGCATGCATGTAGAGTGTGGGAGAGGAAAAAATTCGAGGGTGATGAGGCGGAGGGGCTGCGAAACAGTGGAAAGAAGGGATTTCCACAGGGGTCCATCGCTCAGTCCGCTGATGAAAGCTTGCTTCGACCCCTCCTGATCTACAAATTCTCGCTGCCGAATGCCAACAAACTGTGCCATAGTCAATTCTTCAAATTAATTATTTTACTGAGATATTTCATATGATATTACAGGTATTAATTAATCAGTTAAATCGTAGTAATGACCACATATGTTTTGTTTGTATTTTATTTTAGCTCGAGACCAGACTGTAGAATGGTAAAAGGTTTACACGTCGCACTATGCCATTCAAGCCGGAAGTGATATGATGCTCAGACTACCCTGAGATGATGTAAAATAATGCGTCTAACCTATTCAAATTTCGGGAAATCAGTAGCACAAGTCAACCCTATAAATTATGGTAGACTATTCGGATTTTCTACTTCTGTAAACTCTCGAAATCTGCCGACGTTCCGATGCTTGAGTCATGATTCCCTGATGATGATGATGAGTCGTGCATCGAAACGTTTGCCGAGATGGAGCGTTCGACTCGGTGGAAATCCCGAAAAGTCGTCATTAACATCGGACCCCGGGAAAGCATCAAATCTTTATTCCTAGATATATTTTCAGAAAAGACTTTCCATCCTTGTCTCGCAGGATAAATTACAAAAAAATTGCAAAAAACATTATTTTTTGGAAACCTTGTGAATTACTGTGGGTCAAAATAAGTGGATCCGTCTTTTTCGGAATAATTGGTATTTTATGAGTGGCAACCTGAAGGAAATATAATATAATGTATTCATGGAAAACTGTAATCGACAAAAAGTCATTGAATTCCATCGCTTCAGATGTATTGAGAGGAGTTGGAGAAATCTGTTGAGTACGGAAAATAGCTAAGCCTCGGTCGTATCTTTAATTTTGAGCAGTTAAAATAATACATCAACTTCCAAGGACATTAATGTGATCTGCAGTCTCTCAAGCCGTTTTAATTTTCTTCTGCGAGAGCGCTATGATGAATAGTCCACGTGACGTGGTTTCATAAGTTATTCCTTCAATAAACTTGGTTTCTATAATCACCCGATTTTCTTTTTTGCCCTCACTCTGAGCAACATTGTTCCTCTCTTCGCATGATTACAAATGGCGCTCCTCAGGAGAATGCACTTCTCCTCGCACTAAGCTCGCTATTTCACTTATCTCGAGGACCTTAAAACTTACGCCCATCTATCTCCGATCCAGTTCATCATTCTGAATTTCATAATGTGGCGCTAGAGAAGCTGCGCATCTTAATCTCTCGTCATCTATCTCCTCGAGGCCTTGCTCATTAGTTATCGCGTTTTGGTGAGAGATCCTTCGATGACCCCGGCAGCTATTGCTCCAAGGAATCCTCCATTCGTCACGTTTGCTATTCTCCCAATCTCCCATCACTATTTTAGTCTCCTTTGCCTAATCCTTCCAATGTTCGTCCAGTGTATATGATCATAATCTCTTAACCTTCAGGCGTCACTTAGTGGAACTATATTATATTCGAATCCATATTGAAAATAAATATTGTACTATTCCACAATTATTAATAACCGTGGAAAAGTGCAATACTTATGCTAATGGTTATTTTCAACATGGAGTCGAATAGTTGATAGATCATCTTTACTCGTTTAACCCAATACAATATAGTTTGCACTATAGTTGGAACCAGACTTCATCCTAAAATGAATTAAGGTCAAAAGTGCTCCCAATATTTTTACTAGTTGCATTGAAAATTTTTGCCCTCATTGAAACTTAATATGCATTCTATTAACCCTTGGAGTGCGGCATGACGTGATATCACGTCATAGTTATTTTTATGCTGGTGCTGATGACGTCATAGCACGTCATCAGCACCAGCGTTAAAAAATCATGACGTGATATCATGTCATGCCGCACTCAAAGGGGTAAATTGTTCGTCTTGAGCTAGTAATATTTTTTATATTGTAAGATGCGAGAAATCCAAATATTTCTGCTCATTAATGGCATCGATTATTGCAGGTTGTTAAAAGCCTGTTCTAATATATTCGATCTAGGGTTATACTTTAGCGATCTAAGTAGATCTAATTAATCCAACCTGGGTATATTTCTGCTGATATCTGCATCATGCTTACATAAGTTTTCTTTATGCTTTTATGCTAGAGGGATAAAGAATTAGACTTTTGGTTATTTTGCTGCACTTATAAATACCATCTTTTTTGCTTTTGGGGCACCTTTTAAGTAGCTAATTTTTTCCTGGAAAATTAATATTTTCTCAATGTTCTTTTGGTGATCAATTCTCTTATTTAACTGAATGAGTTTTTTTTCACATTTTGATTGAGAGAGTAGGATTAATCATTCATTGTTAACGAAGTTGGTAGTCCTTGAAATGCCCAACGAGCATATAATTAATGAATAAACACTGTGACCGTAATAGGTCCGGAGGATAAAGAGTCCGCAGAGGGGATACTTGTCCATAGAGAGGAAATTGAAGAAAATCGAGGGTATATGCGCAAAAAATACACCCATATAATAATTAATGGAACCGATTATTGCAGGTTATTAAAAGCCTGCATCGCACGTACGGTTTTTTCTTACGTATAAATTGATGTTCTTTAGTGAAGTAAGATCCAAGAGTTTTTTTTTTCGATTTACTTCAAAAGTTATTAAAATGTGCACTCAACGACTCACGATTCGCGATCCAACCACCTTAACTAAAGGCACCAGCAGCGTGGCCGAGAAAATGTTTTCATAAAAATTCTAAACTCAAAGGAACACCTGAAAGCAAATACCGAATGTGATAAACGCTGCGGAAATCTTCGGATGAACAGGAAACCATGAGCCCAATCACATATACTCACGTTTTAATGTTGTATAAACCGATGAATTGCGTGAAAACGGGTACACGGTAAACTTAGTATTATAATTTCCAAATGATTTCTTCATTTATAATTTCTACACACTTTTTTCCAGTTTGGAGGATGAATAAATGTTGTTGATATCAATCGCTCATCTCTGTTACTCTGGGGATTCTTATCACCCTTGGTCACCATTATAAAAGAGCACGTCTGCCACGTCGCGCTACGTTTACCGAACACCATTGAATTTTCACGATTGGTGGAAATGATTCGGCGACCTCGGGAGTTGAATACTCCTCGTTCGCTTTCCCGCATCCGTCTTAACCCCCGCACGTTCAGCGCCGTCTCTAGGCGAAGGTGGCGCCCGAGGAGCGGCAGTGGCGACCGAGGGACTCGCTCGAGCACTAACAAGCGGGCGCACAACAAACAGATGACGCGCAAGGGGCGCGGTCGGAGGAATCTCCAACATTTTTTTCCCCCACCGACCTTCATTAATGGAATTCCTACTGGCAAACAAGGCCCGTTTGGAGTATTAAGTGTTTTATGGACGGATTGGGAAAAGGGAACAGTGGGCGTAGCCTTGGAAGGCACCTCGTATTCCTCGCGTTTGTTACGGAAGCTCGATTTGCGGTTATGATTGGCATCCAGTGCAGGATTTACGTATAAGCTACACAAGCTAAAGCTTAGGGCCCTCACTTTCTTGGGGCCCCCAAAAAAGATTGTCCGAGTGAGCAATTGTCATATATACTTAAATATACTGCAGAATTTTATATCCAAATGGCGCACGTCTGGGACGTCCCGTACTCTTCACCCAATTTTTTTAGTTTAGATAATTAGCCTTTGTAAATTGTGCCTTTTAAAAGAACTTTTGTTTCTTTTTATCAGAGTTTACATTTTTAAGTTTGTTATGAATAAAAATGATCATAAGTTAAATATTTATTATTTCACCATCTATATACTTCTTTATTGTATTTCAGTTTTATCCTCTAGGTTTCGGAAAATCATATTTGGCACTGGCATAGAATATCTGAACTTACAAAGGGCCCCATATCTCAAATAGCTTAGGGCCTTATCAAGTCTTAATCCGGCCCTGTTGGCATCGCGCGCGCATAAGTTCCTGGCCGTGACCTGCGCGGCGAGGAAGGGAGGAAGAAGTGGAGGGAGTGGAGGACGGAGGGGAAGTGAGGGAGGCGACCGAGGGAGAGTTGATTTAGGTGAATCCAATCATTGCATTAACAAATTATGTGGTACGAAATCACTTGCACGGGTGCATAAACACCAAGGTTGATATTTGCCATGAATAAATCATTTGACTTGACCGAGATTCGAACCCGGATCTCTCAATTGCCGGTCAGGTGTGTAAGCCAGTTACACCAACAAGCCATCTTCCTTCAAAGCAAATTTCGGGGGGGGTTAATGCGAGCTAGATGTTCACGCCTCAAGTCTAAATTGTAGCACATGAGACAAAGTCGTGCTTACAAAGCCACTGTCGCAGTGGATAAACCCAACATTGTCGTTACGTAACGACGGAAATTGACAAATTTCCAATCATTGCATTAACAAATGATGTGGTGCAACAATGTAGACTTGAGGCGTGAACATGTAGTTCGCATAAATCCCCTGGAAATTTGCCTTGGAGGAAGATGGCTTGGTGGTGTAACTGGCTAACACACCTGACCGGCAATTGGGAGATCCGGGTTCGAATCCCGGTCCAGTCAAATGATTTCTTCATGGCGAATTTCAACCCTTGTGTTGGTGAACCCAAACTAGTACTTGGAGGGAGAAGCACGAGGCACGCCACTGGAGCGAGGTTTTCGCCGTGAGAGGGGAAGACGCGGCGGTGAAATGACCTTTCCTGCATCCCGAGGGAAACAGGAAGCCCCGCTGAAAACGAGGAGACGAAAAAAATAAAAACTGAAAGCCGCAGATCGGTAATCAAAAAGGGCTCCCTCGACGAGGAGGAGTAAGCAATATAATGGAGAGAATGGAGAATGTCAGCAGGTAAGGGGAGAAAGCGGAGGAGAGAGAGACAGTCGGCTTGCCATTCGTCCCACTTTTGGCCCGGACAATCCCGATTTAAAGAGTCTGTCACGGTGTGACGCACAGTTGACGTATTTGTTCCGGCCGACACGTCCCCCATTGTGTCCGTGAAAGCCCGTGTCCACAGCACAGAGAAATCATTCGCAAAAACTTATGAAAACATTGTGTTCCTACATGGAAAATATTATACTACAGATTTTAAGCTATTCGGGACTAGCCACGGAGTTCAGTTAGAGTAAAATCCATTGAGGAAGAGGGTGTCTCGGAAGCTTAACTGGCAAAAGCACTCGGCCGGAAATCGAGGAATCCCGGTTTGAATCCCGGTCAAGGCGGATGATTTTTTCTCTGTGGAATTTTGCACAATATTGTACTAAACTGAGTTTCACATCCTATAAAGGCTCTTGATTGAATATTAAGTGTAATTCACTTGGTTAATGGACCGCCTTGGTATAAACTAAAAAGAGCAACTTTAATTTTAAAATTTTCCGCCAGCCTCGAATAAAGTCCTTGGTTGGTGCCAGGACGGGTTCAGTCAGTCCGTTTGTAATGAACCCGATTCATCAGAGTATCGTACTTAACAAGATGCCGCTGCCACCGGAAATAATTGAATTTGGTAAATGAAATCATGGAGTTAAACTTTTCCAGAGAATTGAATATTTATTATGAGACAGAGGTACCGCAAAAAGAAAATTTGATCATGTTTTTTCCATATTCTATTTACTAATATTTTTGTGCCAAACTGTAACTTGAGCCATGACAAAGACAGTGGAGTAGATAGAGTATCTGCTGGAGAAATAATTTCTAAGAAGTATTTCAGGGAAGACTAGATTAGACAGAAATAGAAATCCTGATTTAAGAGAGCAATTGAATATAAAGGGAGCGATGCGACTTAAAAATGAATAAGATGAATGGGTAACGTCAAGAGGATAAATGTCACTAGAACACCTATAAAAAATGTTGCTGAACATGAGAGAAAGCGGTGAAAGATTTTGAGGAATACCAAGAAGACATCGAGTGAATAAGGTGAAGAATGAATTCAAGAATGATATATTTCATCCAGTAAAGATGAAGGATACTCTAGGGAAGAAAACCATGAGACGAGGACTTTGGAATGATAGACCTCGCTGGCGACGCTTGTTCAACGCCTCGACCCACGTGTGTGGAACAGGACTATGATATTTATACATACGTAATCATGGAATAAAATAACTGCACGAAATTAGCTTACTTTTATGAAAATTTCCCGATTTTATCCTGGATTCAGTCTCTTAAGAACTAGTTGTCTCCCGGTTTTGGTACTAGAGAATATGGTAAACCTACATGAGAGACTTGTGCCAAAGGGAACGGCAGGTGAGGGCAACGACGGGGATGGAGGAAGGGAGTGAGGCGGCCTATTCCGACTTCCTGTGGAGGGAAAGTGGTATCTACTATCGGATTTTTAGCATGGATAATCGAGCTAATTCATTAATTACAAAGGAACCCATAGGCTCATTAAAAACTTAGTAACATCTATGTTCTTCTCGTTTAATTCTGTGGTTCGCAACATGAGACATTTTTGTTTTGCTCTATGATTATTATTCTATGCGGTAAAAATGAATAATGTCACAGTACTTAGCTTCTAATCTAGGAAACTTCTCCATTTGAAAATTTATTACTGATATATTATACGTTTTATAAAATTGCCTCGAGAAAATTCCAGCCTGAACCAGAAATCGAACCATGGACCTTTGGTTTGCCGGACCAATGCGCAGATCAGTGTCTAAGCATTGGTTCCTCAAGCCAAAGGTTCGATTCCCGGTCTAGGCTGCATTTTTCTCGTGCCAATTTCAACGTATTTCATCAGTAATAGTTTGAATGATTTTATACGTTTGATAATGATGAGATAATAATACTGTTACATTTAAGATTAATTATTTTCCAGTTTCTATTCGTTCCCGGGAGCGTTTGTCTTCTTGCAACGACGTCAAGGTGACATAGGGAAAGTGGAATGAACTAAAGTCTGCGGTCAAAACCAGCTGGAGAAATGCTCAAAAGCGCCATCATGAATTACTTTTTAATGAGATTAATTTTATCGAAAACAAAAGTGTCTCTGATACAATTTCCTTGGGTCTGATTTGGATATGGCTGCTTCCGATGTCAACCAACTGCGCGCTGTTCGCGAGTAAACTTACAAGATAGCACAATTTTGTGTGCTTTTAATCGAAAAATTAACTAAAAAGTGACAATTAGTAAGTGACAATTAGTAGTGAAAAAGTGAAAATAATAAGTAATTGTCTCATATATTTTGAATGCCATAGATACTTAGGTTACAAAATTTTTCAATCGCGCAAAGAAAAGTCGCTGGGATTTTTCTGAGGAAATATTGTCCCAGCCCAGGATAGCGGTGCCGCAAAAATCTTGGGACTTATTTTGAGGCTCTCAGTTCTGTCTACTCAGGTATTTAGAAGCCATAGCCACTGAAAACGTTCAGAGTCGTACTGATTATAAAAACTGTAATGCGGGGGTGGAAGTGAGAGGGATCGAGGGTGAATAGCGAGCCTTTGCAGCAACTGGCTCATTGGCGATATTGAGTAGCGACTTCACCTCATAGCGAAGGAGGAGCAGAGGGGAGAGGCAAAGCGCAGGATTCCGATTGGCGGTGAAATACCAGCGACAGCTAAGAAAAAAAGGAATGTTTGACTGGAGAGAAAGATGACAGGGGGTGCAGTAGTCCTCATATTTCATCCTCTTGCCGCTCTCCCTTAATCTTAAAAAGGGAATTGAAAAAATATAAAATCGTGGATGAGAGATGGGAGGACGTTTCTCCCAGTGAAATAGTGGATCAAGGACATCAAATACTGATTCAGGAGTGAAGTGGTAGATTCGTTCCGTAATGATGGAAGCAAAACGCTGGCAGTTTTCTCCTGATAAAACATTTGAATTGGGGATCGGGTTGGTGTGGTGGCTAGAGTGCTGGCTAACCATACGGACGGCCAGGGTTCAAATCCCTGCAGTGGAGGATGTTTTTTCGAGGAAACCCGATCCCTACTTGAGTGTCTTTTGGAGGGCACTTCTAGTACAGTACTCCATCTGTCGGATGAGACGTTAAACCGTGGTCCCCTTGGCGGTTTTCGTTAAGAGCAGGGTAATACCGACGCCGGGTTTCTATCCACCATTCCTCCCTTACCTATCCCCTATGGCGTAAGTGACCTAAGCTGTCCGTCGCCTCCCCAAAATCCAATCCAATCCAAGATTTGATTCGCCTAGTTCGATTTCACCACGTCATGTATGTGATCACCCTATCTCCCCAGCACGCGACATCACTCCTAAGCTGGGGCTCCTCCATACCGAAAAAGGGTTCTGTTTCCCACCCCTTGGCAATAAAATCCATACCCGGAATGATTGGACCCACTCTCCTTACACTTTATTAAGATTTTTTGCACATACTTAAAGCTGTAATTTGAAATCTTTATTCGAAATTGATATAGTGTCATAGAAACTAGTGCAATTTAATGTTATTTTAGTGGAAAACTGCAAGTCTTCATATTGAAATCAGTAAATGAGTATGACTACACACTTTATTGCTTACATCGATCCAGGTTTCAGTATATCAAGCAATTTCCACAGTGACAAGCTTTGTGTGGTCCTCCGTTACATAGTACCAGGATGTACTATGGAGGTCACAGAATGTAGAAGAGGCTGGAAGAAAATGAGGTAAATAATCTACATAAGTTTGATTAAAGCAAAACGAGGAAAGGAGATTCGCAGTCACTTTCGCAGTCGCAGTCACAGTTTTGTACTTATAGGAGACTTATTTGATGCATAAGAGAGGCGAGTGGGAAGGGAATATTTAACCATTGCACAGTTGAAATTCTTGTCACCTTGAAAATAGCATGAAGTGCCGAAATCTGGGTTGGAGTTAGGAATGAAGTGTGGATTCAAACTTAGTTACATATTTCATTACTAGCGGAGGGTACCTGTTGAAATGCAACGGGTGTGAAAAACATTGAACTTATTATATAGGGAAACCTGAATGACAAAGCTTGAAGAATACTGTCATTTGATGAGCTCATAACCTATTTTGTACTTTGTGTTCATAGTATTATAGCCACTGTTACCAGGGTATTTATGTGTATCGTTTAGTACCTAAGTGTTCTCTCATATGCATACAGTGCCTCTATTAGAGCTAATTTGAGAATAGACATTGAAGAGTATATTTTTTGTAAGTATACATAATATTTATCGATTATCCCCCGAAGTAATCTATCATGAGACCTTTGGGATTCCTTGCCCTTTTTATACAGATTTTATTTCTATGTGCTCTCATTGGCCTGCAGGTTAACGTTATATTTAAATGATAGAAACGCAAATATCCTATGAAAATCAAATCTCTGGTTGTCAAGGAAATATGCTATTTTTGATCTCAAAGAAAAAATCTGAGATTTTTTAGCTAAAACATGATTTGCAGACAAATACGAAGGACGAAAGAAAATCGATTGAAAGAATTATTAGAAACTTCCTTCTTTTAGCCATCCGATAAAGAAACCCCAGCCCTCTATCTTGAGTAAAAATACTGTTAAAAAGCAAAAAATAAAACTAATGCACCAAGCCCAATGTCTAGCATGGGCAACCAGGGCCCTGCAGGGGGTCCTTGAGGGCCATCAAGCCTTTTTTAAATATAGCCTATTTTACGACCAAATATATTTTCTATATACATGCTAAATTTCATCTCAATTGGTCCAGTGGTTTTTGCATGATGGAGCAACAGACCGACACACAGACACCGTTACATTTTTATATATTAGTAGTATTAGATTTTTACATATTAGTTAGATTTAGTTTGGTCCATATAACTCACTCTCTCGTTGCCAGCTCTTGTATTTGTGTATGATTTAACACTTTCCCGGCGAATAACATTTGTGTAAATTTCTCGGGCTCGCCACCTGGTAAGATATTCA
This sequence comes from Ceriagrion tenellum, assembly GCA_963169105.1. Taxonomy (NCBI): domain Eukaryota; kingdom Metazoa; phylum Arthropoda; class Insecta; order Odonata; family Coenagrionidae; genus Ceriagrion; species Ceriagrion tenellum. The sequence goes on along the minus strand of OY720632.1, from coordinate 186,201,518 downwards.
TAGGCAGCCGACGTTTCGGGTTCCGACTCGTTACCCATTCTCAAGGCTACTGATGCGAGCTTGAAAATACTTTATTTTGGCGCTAGGCGGGGCGGGATTGGTCGAGCCCCGATTGTTGTGGTGGAGGACCGTTGACCAGCGGGGACTTAGCTCTGGCGTTCTGAATTCTTCTCAGAATTCTATTCCAAGAGCTGCTGATCGTGTAACCAGTATCCCGGTTTAAATTCTTCCTCTCCAACCTTATCTCTATCGCCTCTTTGGTTAAGCGATCCCAAAATTGGCCGGATCGCCAAAGAACAATCGTGTCATCCCAAATGATCTTATGGTCCCGACCCAGGCTATGCTCAACTACTGCTGATTTTTCCGGTTGACCAAGCCGGAAATGCCTACGGTGTTCCTTCAGACGCGTGGATATAGTTCACCCAGTCTCTCCCACGTAGACTTCACCACATTCGCATGGGATTCTGTATACCCCCGGAGTCATGAGGCCAACTGGGTCCTTTGCCCTCACAAGGCGGTCTCTTAAATTGGCCATAGGTCTAAGGATGCTTTCGATGTTGTACCTCTTCAGAACCCTAGAAATTCTCGAAATGGGTAACGAGTCGGAACCCGAAACGTCAGCTGCCTATGAATATCTTACTCGGTGGCGAGCCCGAGAAATTTACACAAATCTTGTATTTTGTCTCTGAAGATTTTCATAGTGATGGCAGAGACACTTTCCTATTGCAGCAAAACATTCATGCAGGTTCATTCGAAAATTTTCTCAAATTCATATCGCCAATGAATATGTTTTTATGTGAATAAATATCCACTTCAGGCTTGTAGTTGAACGGTGCTTTCTGTGAATCGACTTCCGATCTTAGCCTTGAATTAAGAATTGCCGTACGATTGCGTTTCATTTGAGTAGAGCGTTGCCGTGCAGTTTCGCGATTCCTGAGTTCATCGTTCCTCTCTCTCGTTGCTGCCGTAGCCCATCTTCATTTTTGAAAGTCTGTCTGATTTCTGTGCAAAGCTGCCATTCTGTCTCGCTGGTCAGAGTGTCTCTCCTCGTGTTGTTGAGTAGTTGCGCTATTTCATAATGTACTCGATCTCTTGGCTGCGGAAGACCTTCTACCTATTGAAACCTTTCTTTTCCGAGCCATGTTTGGATATCGGTGTACAAAGTAAATCTTGTTGGTGGACCATGGCAACGGCTATTTTGAATAATCCATTCACGTGATCAAAACTATCGATAGCAATCGAAATATATCACGTATAATGTATTTCTTATGGATTATATGGAATTTTTCTATCTCAATTGATACGTTCTGGGCCTATATTCACCATAAATCCATATGAGGTTCTGCAACAACAATGCTATCGGTCGCCAAGGGGACAGCGTACCAAAAACCGCCATTTTATGTTTTCATCCATTTTATTTTATTTTTTTCAAATTTTCAGCCATTTTATGATTATTTTTTCTCAAATTATTATGAATAAGTTGAAAATCAAAAATTGATTGCAATAATGAAAAAGTGAATTTATTTTTCTTTCCAATGGTCTTTGTTTTGACCATTATTTATAATTTAAATGTGCAAAAGAATAATGGTCTTCATGCCAGAAAAACGAACCTTATATGTATTTCTAATGAAAATGCTTTTACTCTTCTGGAGTCAAATCAGAGACCATTAGGTAAACAAAATGTAGCCATAAAACTTTCTAGTGACATTATGAGTCATGTTACAAAGTTTTACGTCACTTCGTGCAGCGGTTCGGTAGTTATCAGTGACCGCACAATCACAGACCGCAAGGGGGAAATTATAGAAGTCTAACGAGCTGTAGTGTGTAGCAGTTCGTAAGATTTTATAATATTCGGACCCATTTTCCCCGTAAGAAATGTGAAAAATTATTGATATGAATTATGAAAATCCTGGTTATCTCAGCATTAGGTACAGCCATTGCTCATTCATAATATTTATTCGAGCCATAGAGAGTTGAGAAAACGCTGACTTTCGTGGAAGTATGGCTTAGAAAGTCATGAGGTGGAATAAATTATTAAACAGTGGCTAAAAGGATGAAGTTTATGGCGTGTAATTTTATGCGAGTACTTGCAAGGACATAAGCTCTAATATGCATGCAGAAAATTGTTCCCACTCTGCTATAAATGTGAAAATGAAGAGCCAAGCGTACTGCATTCTCTTAGAAGCTGGAAAAATAGGCCTTTTCTGCTCTTAACTTAATAATGCTAAAAAAATTAATATTTGACCAATGTTATCAATAAAATTAGAATATAATGCGTTGTATTTTAATTTAAAAATGATGGATATAGCGTCCGTTTTGAGATATAATGCATTAGGATTATTTTTTGGGATATTAAGCTTCAAATTCAGACACAGAATTATAAAACTAACAATAGGTAAATGTACAGAATCTCCAAAGTTCCAGGAGTTATATATCTTTTGACTCTTTTAACTCTTTCACTGCGTGTATTATCAGGAGAATACTAACATAAAAGGATGGGATGAAACAGTGGGACTTTTGACTGCAGTTTCCACTTATAAATTCACGCGGTTGGACATTTAATTCCGCAAATTCCACCGTGGATGAGTTCTGGAATTTCATTTCCACTAATGACATTCTGAATGAAAAATGAAAGGCCCTTACTGAACTCTGGTCCAGTACATTAAAGATCACTCTTTTCCCTCTCTCTCTCTCTCTATCTCTCCCCTCATTCTTTGGTGTTTTTCCCTTCTAAGTCAGACACACCCTAAGTGACGTCTGTGGCGCCCAATTTTGGAGGCGCTAGGGTCGCGGAATAAATGACTGTCGAGCTTGAGAGCAATCTGATTCCACGCAGAGCTGCGTGCAGTCATCTAAGGACTTTTTTCTGCGTCGAGGAACTTCATTTCATATTCGGCAACAAACTTGATTCCTCTTTTTTCATTCATTGTACAAAGTTACACGCAATATTATATTATAACGAGAGCTCTTTTGTGAAAGGTAACCTGGACTCCCTGCTCAAGATGCGAAAGAAGATACTCAACCTTTATTAGAGAGTTAAACAGCCCATTGAAACCAAATAAGCTATGAGCAGAGACGACGTGTATTGTGCAGTTAAAATAATTTTGATCGCAACCATTTACTTCTTCTTCTCTTAAATTAAGATTCATAACCTGTACTCAATAATTAATTTGATCGGGAAATTCACGAAGAAGTCTGATAAAAAATAATGTTGTAAGTGTGGTGGTTTTTCACAAAAATCCTTTCGATTGCCTTTACGAGAGACAAGATGTCATAGGTCTCGGTATGTTGATGATATAATTTTACCTACACCCATGAGGTGCCTCGAAGGGTATTGCGTGGATGTGGATTTTAAATGCTTACTTTGCCTAAAAGTGAGGGTTTCCTGGGCTTGGCTCAACCTTAGGTATCACAATTTCTTTTGTTGAACGTAATAAGAAAAACAGGAAAGTGGAATGTGAGAAAGCGAGGACCTTTTAATAATGGTTTTTTGTGCATAAGGCCGTGGTCACGGCTTGCCTTTGAAATGAACCTGAGTTTAAATTGCTTGTAATAATAAGTAATGCTGCTCTGATTTCAATTATGACTAACCGTTAATTAATATTGAACCTAAGTTATGAGTACCCAAATTTTCGCTAGCTATAACTCGTTTATTTTTTAAGCGTAACGATGTTTTTTTTCACCTGCGAAGTGTAATGAAGATAGTCATATACCTTGAATTTCTATCTTTTTAGCATTTAAATACTTGTGCTCTAGCTGACGGAGGATAAGACTCCCGCCCAAGCCATCGAGAATCTTCTTCAGTCGTCGAACCGAGATGTTGTGTCCTCGCTCTCTTTGCTCGCTCGCGAAATGTATTATGCCTTGTGCCGCATGTGGCTACCAAGTTAAGCGCGGTTTACTAAGTAATATTAACGAAGACACAAATAATCTCCAGATGACTATGAGTGCTAATGTGAGATTATTTTGTGATATCAAACGATGGGATCATATTTCCGATTCTTACACAGCTCAAAAATGGCTTTAAGTGAGAGAAAGATAACGTATCTATCTATTTCCTCCGCCTTCAAACTTTTCAAAACAAGCTGCTCGCCGTAAATCTTCAACTCCCTTTTCTTCAAAAAAGACATACAAAACTGTTCTACAAGATCCCATCATTTAGACCTAAAAATCCCTCAGCACAAAAATGATATGCGCCATAAATCATTGATAGTTACAATATCAAGAAATTGGAATTCACTCCCAATGGATGTAAAAACATGTCACCGTGCATTTAGAATGTCTTAAAATTATTTTATGTCAACATAATCTGTCTGGTAATCATTTTATTTTATTTTGTTTTAAGTAAAGATTGTTTGTAATTGTTCAAAAGTATGAGGGGATGACAAATATGCCAATCTATATTCAAGTTTTGAAAGAACATTATTTAATTCCACGTATCCGATAACTTTATACTGAGAGTGAGAAAAGAAATTGTTGCTGTACATTTGAAATTAGCAGGATATTCCATCTTCTTTGTGTTTAATGCATATCATTTTATTATTATTTTTTGTATTTTTCCTATGTAAGCTTTATATGTGTCTTTAAATTATTGCTAATTTTTAAAACTTGTGTCTTATGTAAACATTAAACTTATGTACCAAAAAAGTCTGAAAGGCCGATGTAAAGGACTGCAATAATAAACGTTTTAATATAATATTTTCCAGAGGCGTCAAATGGAGGCGTTCGTGACTATAGGTACGAAGCAGTTTGCCAATTTCTTTCGTTCTCATTGTCCTCTCGTTTCTCTCGCGTCTAAAATTCGGAATAAGCTTTCACGATAGATGGACCTTCGATCGCGCAATCAAATCTCGGAACTTCTTTTCCAAGTTTATCTTATAGTTTAAAAGTTTAACCCGATCGCATTTCCATGCATATGGCCGCTAATTATTTTTTTCCTTCAGGCCCATCATTCCAGATAGATGCACGATTCCTAGCCCCCACCACTCTTAACCCCCTTCAAGTAACTCCAGAAAACTTTTCTTTCGGAGGCTCCAAAGTTTTTCTCATTCCGCTCTTTGATTAAGAAACCAAAATTTTCGCGAGGAAGAGTTCTTTTTAATGGGCGTATTGGAGATCAGCATCGTCCATTCTTTTCTCGATTAAGAGGAATAAGTTGTTTTGGGAATATTTGTTTTGATCTTGAAAAGCGAGGCAGTGCGCGAAGAGGCCAACAGTGCGGCATGCACAAATCGGTGAGCTCCAAAAAAAAGAGGAGATTTACTCATTGAGACGATTTATGCACTCTTGTTTCGGGCTGTTGAACAAAATATAAAGTCAGTTCACAGTTCCATCGCCTAGGTGACCAATTTAAACGCCGGTGAAGTTCCCCATATTCCTTATCATCATTGGTCGTGCAATCCTGAGATTGGTTGACTGCAGCCCTCCGCTCTTCCCAAACTAATGCAGGGTCCTTTTCCTCCTGGTAGCTCTTCCCAAGAACTTCCCTCTTGGTTCGGTCCATAACCTAATTCCTCGGTCTTTCTGTGTGGACTTTTCCTTCCATTTTTCCTTCAGTCATGTTGTGCACAAATCCGTTGTGCGTCAGAGTGTGTCCAATCCATATGGGTCATCTTTTCTGCGTGGTGTTCCATATTGTCCATTCCTCTTCTGTACTCTTCATCATTTCTTATTTTTTCGGTCCATTTTATCTTCAGTATTCTCCTCCAGCACCAGCTTTTGAAGGCTGCGAGTGCATTCTGGTCAGCTTTTCCAATGGTCTACGATTCCGATCCTTAGAGTGCTACGCTCCACACGAAGGATTTCGCATACTGTTTCCTGGTTTGTAGTCCTATCTTCTTTAAGCACAGCAGTTGTCTTTTTCCCATGAACGCCTACTTAGCTTGGGCTATTCTCCGCTTGATGTCCGTTGTGCTTCTTCCGTCCCACGTGATGGTACTTCCGAGATAGTTGAAGGAATTCGCTTGCTCTGATTTCTCTTTTCTCAATGTGACTTCTGCATTAAGTTTTTCTCTTCCGCATACTTGGATTTTAGTCTTCGCCTAATTTATTTTCATTAATATTCTTGGAGAGCTTGGTTCATGACGTTCAGCAACCTTTGAAGATCCTGGAGGTTTTCAGCTATGACAGCGATATTATCTGCGAAGCGGAGCATGTTAATTTCTTCTCCGTTTATCTTTATTCCGCTCAGTCCAGTTTCTTGCACTTCTCGTATGGCTTCCTCCAAGTACGTGTTGAGCAGTGCTGGTGAGAGGTTGCATCCTTTTTTTGGGTGTAGTCACGTGAGACACTTTGCTACAACGCGTAGGAATACTATGAGAATATCTGCCCTCTTCCCATGGATTTGCCTATGCACGGGCAATGCGAAATCGACACACATTTATAACAGCAGAAAAAAGATACCACAGCCGTTACTTATTTCATAGTTTTGGCCTGCAGCCTCTGCCTAAAGTGCATCAAAACCTCTATTCATACCCTTTGATAATTTTAGCTATCATTCCTAGAGTGTGTCCGAAAGAATAGTGCGGTTGACAGATAGAAAATAACCTATTTGTAAACATGCCCTACGCCATTTGGGGATAAAAATCACGTGGTTGAAGAATTCATGGTTTTAAACATACCATCGTGAAAAATTCTTTAATTTTCGTTTCTTACCGAGCTAAATTTGTATATGCCAAATTCGCTTTTATCTTGGAATGACTCTTAGACACTTCGACATCTACATCTATATATTACCCCGCGAGCCGCCACATAGGCGTGTGGCAGGGGGTGTTAGGTCACCAGCCATGTAAAGGTGTAAGTCTTTTGGAGATGAAATCGTGACATAAATTATAGGAGTGTATTTAGTGGAGCTTAATTTTCATTGTGGTCGCTTATTGTTCGCGGAAAGAATGAGTTTGTGTACCTATCTGTTCGGAAGAAGATCTTTCTTATTTTATAGCATCTGTTAGACCTAGAGATGTAGTGAGGAGTCAAGATAATATTCTCTATATCGCTCTGAAAAATATCAATTCTGAATTTCTCCAGCAACCTAAGCCTAGCGTGTAGCCTCCAAGTCTCAAGAGGCTCCCACCTTAATCCCTCTAAAAGTTGTGAGACACTATATGTACGCTCGTAGGGAGGACACTATAAAAGAGGAGATCACTCTTCCTTGAGCAACACCGGATGTGACTTCGACCATATCAGAGCTAAAACCATCAATAACTACTTTTTGTTTTCGATCACTGAGAAAGACACTTATCCAATTAACTATTTTTCAATTAACTCCGCATGATTGCAATTTACATACGAGTTTTTTGTGAGGAACCTTGTTGAATGCCTTCTTGAAATCAAGGAATATCGTGTCAACTTGCTTAATCGATTCAGCTGATTTTAGGACATCATGAAGGAAGAGCGCAAGCTGTTTCGCAGGACCTGCCCTTCGATAACATTGATAACATATAATTCACTTTGAGGGACTATTTGCCTGTGAATAGGTGAAATCTAGAATGTAGCGAAGAAGTCGGTCGAAATGAGACGGAGCAGGATGTATTCCGATGGAGAAAGTGGGCGGGAGGGGTAAGTGAAGGGGGAGAAATGTGGCGGGCAACCCTTATCGGGAGGGAGGGGGAGGTTACCACCGTTGCCATGACGTCCAAGGCACACGAACACATCCCCCATGCTCCATTGTGAGGGAGCCTATTCTATTTTATGCGACGGCGCCTACCTGTGTCGCTATTTCCCCCCGTACAAATCTACTTCTTCCATGCCTGCATCTTCCCCTCTCCCCTGTTGCCTTGCCATTTCATATCGTCGTGCTCCAAAAAGGACGCGTTAACATTTCCTCGAGTAGTGCGCCTGCATCGCCGTGCAGCCGGAAAAAAATGGCTTCCCGGTTGAAATCACCAAAACTGAAGCGATAAAAGAATAACAATAGCAATGGAGAAAAATAGGAAGCCAGAGCTTCCATTCTGGGATTTTCGCCGCCAAGAGTTTTCCGGATTCCATTAAAGTTTTTTTTAACGCCTCACTGTCGAATATCGCCACGGCACAAAAAATGATCTCCACTTGTTTCCCTGGCGCTGCGCTCGCTTCCATATTGCCCCACTCCCCACGTCTCTTTCCAAATAGCAAAATGATGTCTCAAGCACAGCGCCTGCTTTCTCCATGAAGGTGCAAAGTATTGCCGAACAAAATTCTTGGTAATAGTTTAAGAGGATACATTTCTAATATTGAACATGGAGAGCATGAATGACCTGAATTTTCCAAGAAATTAGTCAGTGAGTTACTCTAGGAATTTTTTCCTTCTTTGTAATAGGTTTGGAGATTCAGCCACCCTAGGAGCGAGCACTATCGTTAAGTTAGCCAATAAATTAGAAATTGAGAAAAATCAGCATTTGTTTCTGTTGAGATTGAGATCTTCGGGAATTTTTCCAAATCACGTTTTGAATAGTGTCAGATGCTTACAAATTTTATTGAATAATAGTCATCCATATCGCAATGAGGTTGATATGTTAGTCTTAAGATTTGAAAAGAGTATTCTCTGAGTAAAAAATACGAATTTTTCCAGGTAGCTGAATATAATTAAAAAACAACTGATTACAGCTGAAGAAAGAATTGAAAAAATAAGTTGAACTAATGAATGTTTGATATTTATTTTTCGAAAAGATGTTTTTATGAATAACTCTTCAAAGTTGTTAGAGATCACATATCGAGAAATTTAATGAATTGTTGCCTCCAACGTCGAAATTTGGTTCCGTCAAATGAAAGACAAACACTCCTCTTCTTCAGTTAGCAGCCCTGGGGCTGGATTGCAGCAACTCGCCATTCTTCTCTATTCTCCGACATCCTCTTCAGTTTGTAATATGAAGTTGTGTTAGTGTCTGTCATTATCTGTGTGATGTATGCAAGCGGTGGTCTTCCTCTAGTGTTTCTCCCTTCCTTAGATGACTCTTGCTAACAGTCCATTATGTCTGAGAGTGTGTCCTATCATATTTGCTCTTCTTGTTTTTAGGCTACTCATAAAGCTTCTTCTTTCTCCTGCTCGTCTGAATACTTCTTCATTTGTTATATGCTCTACCCAACCGATCCTAAGCATTTATCTCCAGCACCCAAGCCTCATATGCCATCCACTTCTTTTCTTCTGGCTTCCCTATTGTCCATGTTTCGCTGCCATACAAAGCCATACTCCACACGTACGCCTTTTCCTTGTTTAGGTCGATATTTCTGGTTGTAAATAGATTCCTCTTTCTGTTAAAGGCGTTCTTTGCCTGAATAATTCTACTCTATATTTCTCCTTGGCTGGTTTCATCGTGCGTTACCAGGCTTCCCAGGTACTTATATTCCTTTACATGTCGTATTTTTTCATTCTCGATATATATTTCGGGTGCTCTTCTATGATCTTCCTATTTCCGGCTGCATGCGAGTATTTTCGTTTTCTTTCTATTCACATTCATGCTAAATCCGTTTTTCATGACGTTATTCATTATTTGAAGTATATTTTGTAAGTCGTCTTCATTTTATGTTGTTATTTCAATGTCATCTGCAAATCTTAGAATGTCAATCTTTTCCCCATGTATATTTATTCCAACTTGAACCTCTTCTCTTATCCTATTTATGGAGTCTTGGACATACAAACACTCCAAAACAATGCAGATGAAGTAATAACAACCGATTATACTTTCCGTGAGGTTTGTAGATTTGGGTGAAAATAACCGCAGCGTATTTCCCCCTTTCTCTGTACTCTCTAATTATTCCTCAGGGTTGAGGAGCGTGGAGTAAATTGCAAAATTGGACTCCGGCGACGGAGATAATATTTAAGTCTTACCGAAGCGAGCGGAGGGAAACGTCATTCATTACTCGCTCGTCGGCTGATTTGGGATCGTCGGCGAATTGATTGGCCTCCAAACGATTAATGGAGGGGATCTGATGGAGAGACGCTTTCAATTCGCCAACCATTTCGCTCGCGTCCGATAGTCCTCGCTACTAAGAGGAAATGGAATTGCATTTGTGATTTCAGCAGTCACAACGAACCGAGTTCTTTCGAATTGCACCCCATTCAAGATAGTGCTGCTATCTACGAGAGGATTATGGAAGAGTGTTTCCCTGCCTAAAAAAATGGAATCATAAATATTATATTGTTCTTTTATTCGGTAGTTGAATTCTTCATCGTGTTTAATTATGCTGATGATTTTCCGTTACCAAATGGCAATCTTTTAATTTAATTATCAACAAATGCATGTCCATTTATGTCATTCAGAAAGTTTATGTTGCTCCAAAGTAACAAATACTGTTGATTGTCCTGTTTTGTAAGAATGACCCAATTTGATAAAATGTTCAAAAGACATTTACTCCTTACACGAACCATTTTTTTAAACTATATCAGCGCGTCACTCGTGAATTTTCCGTTTATGCGCGAGTATCAACGCAGGTAGTACGTGTTTATAATTGACATTTTGATCCCTTTAAAACTTTAGTCAAATAATGTGGTAAATTGAAAGAATCGTAGACCTTTCACTACCTCTTTTGTTTGCAGCTTAATATGGTATATGATAATGAGTATATTCCATGCAAACTGAATTTTTCAATATTTTTCAGAGGCGAGATGAAAAGACAATGCATTGACATTATTGCACGAACGCAATATTTTATCAAGTGACATATATTTATTATATATGTGTGTTTATTTAGGACAGTTACAAATTATGAACCATTTGTCGAATTATTGATCAAAACTGTTTTAAGCTAGGTTAAAAATAACTATGTATTAGACCCCATTTTTTAAAGTCTTGTTTAGACGTGCTACGGTTTATTCTTTAAGTTGGAATGCTGTAGATTTACCTGTTTTACTCCAAAGGAACAAACACTAAATGAAGCGGTTTTTGGTTCAAGTGTTATTTGTTAAACAATATTTTTTTCGTGTTTAAAATAATTTCCCTCGTAAACGAATGAAATTAGCACTTATGTCACAGGATATTTTAAAAAAAGCCAAACTAGAAATGCTGCACTAAAGTTTGTGCGCCACTAGAACTTAGTGTGTTTAGTACTCTAGTTTTTGCACTCAAGTTTTTTTAGTAGTCATAATTCATTTTGGACACCACTGTACTTTCTCGATCACAAAAATTTTCTTTCAAAACATTACGGTTTTATTGCAAGGGTTTTCTCATCATATTCGTATTTACTAGTTCGTTGGTCTTAACCAAATATATCGAATCATGATAGTGGTTGATTGATTCTAGAGCTTTGATTTTGCAGAACCACAAATGTCTATAATGAAACAATCGATTCTCGAATATTGAGGTTAATATGGCGGATGGAAGACCACATGCCTGATAATATCCTAGTTCCAGGGCATTCGCTCTCAACCAGGCTTCGGTGATGCCTAATGGAGTGCCGGTATTAAATCCTCGAATATTTTAGATTAATATTTGTTCCGTCCCAGTATTTTGAAGCAATATTGCTGCTAATAATGCCAAGGCGGCATTTTCACCGCAACGTATCGGCAGTGTATCAAATTACTAGTCGGCTCTGTCCTGGGCGGGTAGAACCGGCTCGGCCGCATCATCGAACGAAAATTTGATCTCGCTTTCGGGAATCGCCAACAGACACGAAACTTCTCTTCGGATTTACATTTTTAAAGATTTGAAGAATATTGTGTATGGATAACTCGTCGTCAAACGGTGTATACCTAAACTATTTTACTGCCTTAACTTAGAAAATGTTCGGTTGGTTTAACTTAGAAACTTAAAACAACACTGTCCGCTCCTTATTTTACAGAAAGTTCAAATGATATACTACTGGTATACAGTTAACATATAATTAAAAGTAATTATATGTTTAATAAATAAAATTAAAGGTGTATTCAATGCATTAACTTTTGGTGGTTCTATGATATGAGAACGAAGGCTTTCGCGGTGCTCTACGTTGATCTCCTTCATTTTTCGGTATCAACCGCGTATTTTTGTAGTGAATGACAACAGTTTCGCTGACAGTACTGTCAGCGTCCTCAGGTCGAAGATGCCAGTTTATGAGTTTGGCCTATTTCCTGCCAATTTTTGGGTGCTGCTCCCTCATTGGTCCTTTTCAGGATTCTCCTCCATGTATCGTCCAGGTGGTATCCTCTGTATCTCTTGAAGTTGTCCGTCCGTTCTATCTCGATGGATTCTCTAATTACCCTAGGGTAATCTATCTGCTCTCTCTCACTATTACCTTGACCTCGTCAAATTTTATGTCAAGTCCCGGGGTCCAGGCTTGCTCGGATACGCCTGACAGGTGAAATTGTCCATTTTTTGTTGCTCTCCGGTGTTCCTGCATTCGTACCTTTAATGACCGGCAAGTCTCACCGATATATGATTTCCCGCAGGAACAAGGCACCTGGTAAACTCCGCCATGTAGATCCCGTTGGATTTTGTCTTTAGCCGAGAGTAGAATGCCATCGATTTTTGTGGCACAGATGAATCTAGTGGTGACGCCGTGCTTTTTAAATGATCTAGCGATCCTTTCGTGGTTCCCGCAATGAATGGATCTATGATAGTTTGAAGTTAACAGTTTTTCAGAGAAAATTGAAGACGAATGTTTTTCACGAAAATTGCTGAACTTTGAGCCGCTGCTAATTATTATCAAGTGAAAACCTTGAAAAATGAAATGTGACACGAATAGTAACAATTAATTGGGACTTGTCATGCAAAGTTTCAACTTCAGGACTGAACAAAGCTCATTTTGAATTTTGGCCAGCTTTTTACGATTTCAGCCTACTGTGCTTCGGTGCCACTAACCATCACTCGGTTGGAATCCCCAGAGTCCTATATTATGAGCTTTCGCTGGGAAATCCTTAAATTTTATACAATTGCTGTTCTTTGATTATGTGAAATGTCTTAATCGTTTAAACGCCTCATCGGGAAAGAATTCTGAAATATGACATTATTATCTGGCTTAGTAATGAAATCTTAGCTGGTTGCTTGTCTTTTCGACACGTGTCAACCTATTTTGTCGTTTTTTCAATGTGTCTCGTGGCTAAAAAAAACTTTTGAAAACATGTTCTGGTGCTATCAGAGCAATTTGGTGCGCTACACAGCCCAATTTAAATTTGAAGTCAGTAAAAGTCATGACGTATTTCTCATGACACCTTTGTACTCATCTGAAGGCCATGGAGATTTTGAAAGAATGCAATGACTCGACTTTGTAATTGAGTTGCCGCCATGGAGAGGAGTTGAAATTGCGGTACTTTCAATATCAGGACAGCCGATAGTTTTAAAAAAATTTTTCAATATCAGTACAGCCGATAGCCGATTTTCAATATTACCCAGTAATACCAGATACCAGTCTTTTTTGGTGCATAACACATCTTACATTGGCTTTCGGGTACAGGAATCTTTGCTTTCCCATAACTGAACTGGGAAAAAACATTGTGACTTCAACGTAATGTGAAATCATATGCTTTAAATTGATATTTACGAAACCACGGACCACAAATGCAGATAGTGGTATTTAGTGGAAGAGAGAATAGTGAGAGTACTCGGGAGAGAAGCGTTTAACTCAGGATGTCTAAATCGTTTAGATTTCATGGTTGAAATTGGGCAAGTCGTCCACAAAGCGTTTAAACCATTCCTTTCGGAATGGATACGTGCTCATGTATCACATCAAAAGAGGACGTAAGGAAAGCGGATTAAAGAGGATTAGCAAAGGATCTCGAACTTCGCGAAAAGCCAGGATTGTTGGCATCCCGATGTTTATTCGTGAGGAGTCGCATTGCAGGAAAGCGAGAGACGAGGGAGGGACGAGAGTGATGGGCGATCGTTAAACCGACGTAAATTCATCCCGTTCCCATCCTCAGCGCGAGATGGGGAAGTTGGCTATGTAAATGGAGACAAAACTTTTGGAAATTCCCCGAAAATGTGGAGCGCGACAGATAAACGAGGGGAATAGTTCCGGGAAGATATCCAATAACGCCCAGTGAGATGGAAAAAATTCGTGGGAAAGTATTCGTTCAATGAGCTGCTCTTGGAGTTAATTAAATGCAAATGGATTCCACCGACGCCAGTGAGGTGGAGCCACTAGGGTGGGGTCAGAGGGAAGAAACCATTCGAGGTGTACAAGGGGAAGGGGTGGGAGTTAGTTACGGGGGGCGGGAAAGGAGAACGGGGTAAGTTTAGGAGGAAGGGTGGGGGGGGGTCGGAAGAAAGGAAAGAATAAATGAAACGTGGAGATGAGACGGATGCTCAAGTCTCCACTCCCCCGTTGGAGGTTGGAGCGATTTTGGTGAAACTTTCAATACGTGCACTCATTTCGCATAATGCACTGCGCAGTAATATCAATTGGAAAAAGTGGAAAAATTGCAGTTCGCGGATTTGGTTTTTTCACAATTCAATGGTATTTTAGAACACATCCTCATTGCACTTGATATCAATTTTGAAATAATAATGTTTATCATCTACAGATTTTCTCCTACACGAGAAACAATAATTTTCATATAGCTATGATGGTTACTGACAAATATCAGATTTCAAGGCTGAATTGCAGTAAAACTAGTCTGAAATTTTTTTTTATAATCGCAGTTTAAAAGAGGCATTTCAGTGATGCTTAAGTTTTCAAAATTAATTAATGAATAATATACTCCGAGGCCAGAGCTACCTTTATGCACTTTTGAAATGAAACCTCTTTTCTAATTTTTCCCAAAAGTCACGACAGAAACAGAGCCTGATGGATCACTTTCACGGATTAATGCCTCAGTTCAATGTTGTTTTCGTTCCATTGTTCTGAAAAAGAGAAACCAAATCTTTTTCGTCTGCCAAGAGGCTGTGAAAAATTTACGGCAGTATATGAGGCTGTGAGCGGAATGGAACTTTTTCACGCAATGCTCAACGCATACGGAGGCCAATCAAGCGCACTTAAAAACCACGCTGTGCTCTTATTTGGCGGAGAAAAAAAGAGGGATTACAACCATCATTTAACGATCACTTATTTCTTGCCATTAGCGCATATCATTGTTGTTCTTTTTTTGAACCTTCCTGGCATGAATTTTCACGTTACGAGTGAGAGTTCAACGGCATGAGTTTGCTGCTTAATTCCAACCCTTGTTAACAGAGGATTAATGCCATAGCAGTAAGAAAATCAAGATTTCCAATTAACAATTTTAATCACTTTAAACTAGCTAAAGTAATATTTATTTTATTTCGGAAGTTTGTTGAACTTAGATCATGAAATTTTTATATTTTATTAGATTATGAGTTTATGGAATAAATTCAAGGTGTCGAGAGTTAGAAAGTTGTCATTAACCTTACGCCAAATGAATCGTATTTTCAATGAGAAAACTGACAAACTTTCGTATGCTGGTAGATGAGAAGCTAATTAAGTTAATAGGCCTTAACTCCGAAGGATTAATTCCCAGAATATAAGACGTTGCGTCATAAAGTGCCAGGATGAAATGTCTCCTGGTATTATTTTATCTGGAAATGTGGGTAAATGAAGGAAAATTGAGCTCTACAACCTCTTTAAATAGCAAAAGAATTAGTCTCCAATGGCCTTAAAAATTGGCACCACTCGTCAAATAAACACAAAAATTGCTGTGTTGGTTTGCGGGAATAGGAATTCCACAGTAGTGACTAACCACAACCTCTCTTAAGATCAGGTCTCACTTAAAACCTCGTGTTGCAAGTGCTTTCCCTTTAGTTCGCTGAAGAGGGCCACCCTGTAGCTGAAATACGCGTATCCGATGCTCACCCTGATTTTTTCACTACGCTCTTTTTGAGCGAGTTTCTTCAAGAAATTGGGCCCAATTGTTTGTGTGAGTGAGTGATTTTGAGTACTTGTGAGTATGATTGAGTTCATAACCAGGCATCCTTAGTGGGGTCCCATTAGCCTTTGCAAAGGATCCCAATTGGGTTGAGTGTGTATGTGTCTGTGGTGATCACTGGCGAGGAAGTAACATTCCCGTAAACCATCACAGGAGGGTATTCTGGTGGAGAGGCTGTGGTTGGTCACTGCTGTGGAATCTCCATTCCCAAAAACTAACACAGCAATTGTTGTGTTTTATTGACGAATGGTGCCAATTTTTACGGCCAATGGGGACTTTTTTTTGTTATGGAAATATAGGAATAATCTGTAAAATCTGGTCCGCTTATTTCCTTATAATTGTGAAACGGATTGACAAAGCCATTCAAAGTATTTTCATAATACTCTTGTAAAAGGATGTTTGCTACTCATTACATCTAAGAGACATAAACATACTGATGGATAATAATATTGCAACGTGTTATTCAATGACCTTTATGAAAAGGCCAAATGAGAACCTGGCCGAAATTTTGTGAGGTTATAAGAATATTCTTGAACCCTTGAAGCAGCTTGGATACCTGATAATAATGTTTTATTCACACTTGAATGTATATTTTCAATAACATTAAAAGACTCTTCTCAATCACCACAACTTGATTACATTAAATCCACCATTATTAATTATAGAATTTCCATAGCCCTCAAACTCCATTTTGAGTCCAAAAATTATATGGCGTAAATAAGATAAGGATCTCTTACTGAAAAATACTCAGTGAAGGTTTGAGTCGGGACTCTTGGTCACAGCACACGAGCGTTCCTCCGTCAGCCAGGCGTATTGACGCCATTGAAATGCTCATAGGGTTCAAATTTTTTCCCAGTTGGCGGAAGAAAAGTAAACTCCGTATCCGTAGAAAATTTTGGTGTATAAATGTTCTAACAGAGAACGTCTGTCACCCGTGATTTCTTTCGATAGGTTTGCAAAATATGTCATTTGTGTCGGCAGTAGCGGTAATCGGGGGTCATTAAGTAGAGATATACATAATTCTTTAAGCTGTATGATAACATAGTCCACAAATCGCTTTACTGCATCTGGTTATGCGTTTTAAATCATCAGACAGGCAGTAATGCAATGAATACAAGCGTCACATTTTTTTCTTTAAAACAAATCCTTTAAACGATTTATGTAAACCAGGGTGAAGCCGGTAGAGCTTTTGAGGTTTTTAGGTCTCCCGAACTGACCTTTTATTTTATATTCAATGGTATTTTTACTAAGGAAAATAAATTATTCAAATAGCCGTCTTACGTTGAAATTTTAGTAATCCATTTCCTATAAGCTCAGTAAATAAGAGTTAATCCACTATCTTTACTGAGAAATGTGGGCTGAAGATATTGCACCAACGTTTTTCATTGAAAACATGTAGACGTTATCTTTTTTTCAATTTGCTCTCATTAGATTAATAAGAAGACTTCCAGAAAAACACCTCTCTTGGGAATCACCTAAATAGGTAATATGTGCTCAATAGGTTGTTCTTATCAAAGAGTAAACCACTTCTAAAAACTATTGCAATATTCATTGCATCTTTGGCTGGAAATCGCCTTGATCGCATTTTTAAGGTCTTCGGTTTCCTTTTTTTCTTCGGTCATATAATTATCATAAGATGAAAAGCACTCTGTCAATACCCACACAGTTTAATTACACCGACCTACGTTTTGACTAACTTACGCCATCATCAAGGTATATAGTTCATTTCTGCGAGTAATATATGCTTATGTATATAAATTGAAAAACGTACCATGTACATATGAGTTCTCGAAAATGAGCCCATGTATCTTGATATAGCATTAGTTTGTCGAAACTTAGGTCAGTGCAATTAAACAGTGTGGAAATTTCCAACATATCTTTAATTTTGTGACTAAATGTTAAATACTTCATTTCCATAAGGTGTCGTTTGATAAATTAAACTTCACGACAAACTCGTATTTTCTATAGTTAGTCCGTGGCATCCAAAAAAGTTACTAGATCTGCAAAAACATGTAATATATATAAAACCTCGATGTGCCATACTCACCCCTATAACTGCGCTTTTTTGACTTTTAGAGAATAAAAAAATCAATCATGTATTTTCGTATTCTGGACGGATAATCACCCTGAAGTAGTTTTTTAAGCCCGGGAAAATTCCGACTCTGTGAAATTATTAACCAGAACGGCATAGAAACTGAAGTCTGGCCATGAACACTGAATACAAATATGATGTAACCAACTGCAGGCAAAACTCGGAACCGTGGTTTAAAAACAATCTGGTTTTGCTAGCTTAAACTAGCGTCTAGTTTATAACCAACCGCCGACCTATTCATTTTGTCCACCATTTAATTCCAGATCCGAAATTTTCGTGTTTATACCATCTTTATCTTGCCACTTGACTTCAATTGGGTTTACAATACGTATGTTTTGACCTGAGTTTTTGGTGCTGTCTTCGAAATTTTGACCGCACCAGAACCATCATATTGAAGTATGTTGATTTCGGATATTGGTCGGATTGAGTTTAAACAATGAACAACATGCCGCGAATACAGACGACAACTTTTACATTACTATCTTTTCGTCGGAAATCCTTCATTGGTTCAAATTTAAGGTAGTTTGAGCAAAATATCATTTTACTTAGAAATCAATGAATTTGGTCTCATTTTAAAGAAAAATATCTCGCCCTTCCAATGACACTAAAAATTCAACCCCTTACTACATTACTTTCGGAGATATTTGCCAAAAAATACCATCCATTTTACATAGGAAATGGTACGCGTATGCACTCCAGAGAGACATTATTTACAAAATGAGGTATTTCCAACACTTGGATGTTCTAAAGAAAGTTACAGCGAGTAGTTTGTATGTATTCTTAACTAATTTAGAAAATAAATCATATTGTCACCGCAGTAGGTCTTGGGTATCACAGAAAACCTTCCATTTTGAAGGAGTTTCAAACGCACCACGCGAAAAAAAAGAGTCAAGTTAAAGACTTATTTAGATGTTTTCAATTAATTACTAACAATTTCTGTCATATAAAACTATATTGTTGCACCATTAATAATGCAATATTTAATTGATGTGTCCTACAGCTGGTGAAATTAAAATGTATAATTCGAATATGGTATCTATTATGACTAGGGAGCTATCTCGCTCGGACTACCTTAAGAAAGAAATATTATCTCTGATACTACTACATCCACATCTGCACACGATACCACTACCGAACATTCCTGCTCATAATAATGTAAGTCGCGCGGGAACGGTTTGCTGCACCGATAACTTGGTTCAACTGCTGTTATAGATATATATATATCTTGTGTATTGTGTATAATCCGGGTCTCGAGTGCGTAGTTAAGGCGGCGACCTCATTCCGTTTAGGGTCTCGGAAGTGCGCGAAGGAATTCCCTTGAATGACTTTCATTTGTTTTCCCTTTCTTCTCTCCGGCACTGCACCTCCTCGCTGCGCCACTCGACCACCGTCACCTCTCTTTCCTTCCAACCCCTCCCTCCCCCGAACCCTCTCGCCATTCGATCCACGCTTCCATTACTACGACCCCCATCCAATGGTGCAAATCCCATCCCACCCCTCCCCCCTTGGGCACCCCAGTGCACACCACCTATTCAATTCCGCATTCCAGGTCGGAGCGGTGAGAAAAATGGGTCAATCGGCCTTTCTTTTCCCTTTCGGCGCGCCCATTCGGGGTTTACCCCTCCCCCTCCTTCCCACGAAACACAGAGGGAGAGAGATGGAGAACGCTTGATTCAACCGCGTGGCGCTGCATAGAAACGGCGCAACGAGCACCTTGAATGGGTGAAGGGTGAATTATCCATAATTATAACAATAGTCAGTTTGAGGTTGAATCGTTAGGGAGAGAGAGCGATGTTTGTGCGGCAGGATCAGTGAGGTGTTTGGGTTAAACGAGGCCTCGTCCACTTGGGCAGAATCATTTATGAGGTAAGCGTGAGTCATTGAATGAACGCTTTTATAACTTTTAATACAAGTCGAGAAGAAATTCTTGGAACATACTTCACTTAAGTACATGTGTTTTTGGTTTGAATGTGCCATACGATTATTAATGCAGGCGAGGCAAGAATTATATATTGAAATTTTATCTTAATTATGGCATTACTATGACTCAGGTTTACAGCGTGAAATTAATAATTAATCAATGGAAGACACCTGGTTATGATTCCACACTTAACTGTGTAAAAAAGTGAGGAATCATGACTAGGTGTTTTTTCATTCATTACGATGAAGTTCCACCTAGGAACGCCAGAGACTGTCTTGTATGACAATTTATAATTCATTCGAAAACCATCTGTAAAGTTCTTTTAACCGCAATGATAATTCGAATTTATTGGAACCCATTACAATAGCATGAAACATCGGGTATTTGTGAGAAAATCTGCGTAAATACGAGTTCAGTGTTAAAATAGCACTAAGTTGTCATGAAGCCAAATCGGTATTATAATAATTTTTGCCTTTAATTTATAAATATCACCATTTAATTGTTACGTTATCAAAGTTTCATACAAGTAAATAAATAAAAAAATATCGCTTCTACCACATTATGATATCTCTAAGTTTAAGAGACGACTTAATATAATCGATTCCATGTGGAATATTAGCCGAAAATATCATGTCACTGTGTATCTACGATGGTTCGCAAGCTGACTTTGTGAAATTTGGAGTTCATCGTAGAAAGTGAAATAAAATAAGCTTTGTAACCTCCACCCAGTTAATGAATAAACACGACCGGTTTCAAATCATTCGTGTCTTTATCAAAGGGTAATCCAAATATATCCTGGGATCGTATATATGTTAAGTTTCGGAAGAGAGAGAGGCGGGTGAAGTTTCAGGAAGAAGCAATTAGAATGACTAAGGTATGGAGACTAACGATGAAAGACCGGGTGAAAGTCAACGTAACGGAATATTTTTTTTATTCGTGGGGGAAAACTACTGGTTGGTTAGGTTAATTACGCAGTTTTACTTCGTCGTTTAACCAACTCGTACCAAATTACTCGTACCAAATTACATGTGTCATAATTTCAGTGTTCTCCATAAAGCCAATTATTTTGTCTGTCAGAGACATGTATAATATCCACTTTTAACCGGGCGCATGAATATAATTTGAAAAATAATCATCTGAAAATGATTTGAGTCACAATAGATAAAGTTTACGTTTTAAATCTTTAGCTTTTAACTACACTCTTTAATATGAACATGCAGCAAAAATATTACCGTCACAATTATTGCTTAGAAATTCGCGAAGCTGCACAGGATAATGCGCATGTTGAAAAAAGTGTTGTGTGCAAGATAATCTGCGTGGAAAAATAAAAGTAGGACCCTAATTTCATTTTTTTGGTTGAAATTGATTAAACTTATTATGCAATATTGATACTCCATTCAAAGTTATGAGGAAGAGAAGTGCACATTAGCAAATGAGAGTAAAAGTGGAGAGATGTTGGAGTACGAGGTGAGAATACGGTTTGAAAGAATTCTGGAAAGTCTGGAGGAGAATCATAAAGCAACGCATGAGTGAAAGATAAACGAAAGTGATTTCGAAGGATCGGACATTGTAGAGGAAACAATTTAAAAGGATTCGGTTGTTTAGAACAGACGGGCATAACTGATTTATTTGACTTTGTCATCCCCGAATGGGAATGGTTTGATGGCTTTGTATGTAAGCATTCATAAACTGCTTTAATAAGGCTCAAAAACAGGAAGCACTCATCCTTGTGGTGGAGGTTGAGAGACCTAACCGGCGGGCTTTGACAACGCGACGCGAAAGATAAGACCCGATACGGTCACGTTGTGTTTCAGCCTCCTTAATTTTGAAATAGTTGGGGGTGGGGAGGGAGCGGGTTGGGGAATTTATTTCTTGGGCGTGGTGCCGCGAACTGGGTGCCGTATCTAGTTCATCCTCCCGACGTAACGGACGGACGTTCAGCCCTCCCCGGCTTCCCTCCGCCTCACCAACTTCCCTTCCCAACCCCTTCTGATATCAAACCACTTGCCCAACCACCACCGCAGGGGAGTGAAAACCTAATCGGATGCGTTATATTTTTGGAGTTCCTACAAGATAACAGCGCAGTCTAAAGACTTATACAGAATTTTCTTAGGAAGCCAGCATTCCTAGGAGTTCAAGATAGCATTTACTGTCGGTGCAAAAATTATGTAAACTCAAGTTTGGACACTGATTAAAAATGAACCGTGAGTCCCACATGAATGTGAGTTACACCAAATTTTAGCTTGTTTTATTTTACGTTTAAAAGTGGCTGCTGATTGTTTTTACGTTACACTCTCGATTTTTTATTCCGGTGAGAACAAAAAAAGTGCCGGTTTTTGTTACCGTTTTCGAACGGAGCTCTCTCTTTGACATTCAATGGTGAAGAAACTTGAAGTTTAATTGTAATAAATCTGTAGTATTGTGCCCTTCAAAACAAGACCAAGATCTTGCTTTTACTACTTTTCATAACCAGGAAAAGTTGTTTTATAAACTTGTTGATAACTTTTTGATGGCACAATAGAAAGAATTGAACGTTTACAGATACATATCAATGTATTTTTTATACACAATACTACAGGTTCATTACGATTAAACTTAAAGTCTCTTCACTATTAAATGTCAAAGAGAGCGCTCAGTTTGAAAACGGCAAGAAACCGGCACTATTTTGTTCTCACCGGAATTAAAAATCGAGTGTGTAATATAAAAATAATCAGCAACCTCAGTTAAACGTAAAATAAAACAAGCTAAAATTTGGTGTAACTCACATTCACATGGATATCACGGTTCATTTTTAATCAGTGTCCAAACTCGAGTCTACATAATTTTTGCACCGACAGTAGTTGACTTGTTTAAATTCAGGGTACTTTTTTCGGATTCATAGAATTTGGTACACTGTGATTTCTTTTCCATGAGTTTTATTTTGGTGTAAACATTGTCAATTACTTTACTCCACAAATTTGCTTTGATTGTTTTAACTATTTTCATCAAGTAATCATCGCTATAAAGGTTGCGAATTATTACTTTAAGGGGTTCAAATACATGTTAAAAATTTTTCACGGGCGTTTGGGATTAAAAAGATGAAGAAACATTGATTCTAACAATAGCTGCAATCACAAACAATGTGATCACGTGATTAACATCCCCAAACGGTGTTGGAGGTTTTTACCGATTGGCTGCATTTCCAACTGTCCGTACTTCTTCGCGAACATCAAACATTGCTGAAATCATCAGCGAAACGACTCGGCATAGAGATACATCGGTCAACAACTATGCTATTTTGTCATCGACGACTTAGTTAGACTTGTCTGGGCCCATAACTGATCAAATCTGATTTTCACTCTGCATTTCATTTACGAAATATACGCTCATTTGCTTTGGGCTAACTGCTACTTCTTTTCCTGCAGTGCTTCAGCAGACTTTTATTTCCCAACTGTCACCACATCTCAAATTATTAAATCCATCGGTGCACCCGAAATCTCAATTCATCCCTTAAAACGTGGTTGACATTAGATGCCTATTGTCCGACTCTCACAAATTTGACAAAATTTGAGAATTCAGGGTCGTGGCAATTATATTTTCTCCGATGCATTGAGTACTGCGGCAAAAGTGTGTTTGTTTGATGTTGTGGGTACGGGCAGTGAGGCAGTCGATTCAATTATTTTAAGGATGAGTCAAATCCAAATGTCGATTCTCGATTCCACCGATTCTCAGGATTAGAATCGGTATCGAGAATCGATCGCCTAAAGTCGATTCTGGTTCCATCGATTCCAGATAGATAAATATTCAAATCAAATTCCATTTATCACATCATATTTGCCTCAGCAATTCTGGGTGTAGGCTATCAATTTGTACTTTTTATTACCTCAATAAGCTGAAGATATAATATTTATTAATAAATATACTTTTTGAGCGACTTAATTGTCTTTATAATTTTGTTTCAGCCAATAGTTGAATATAATAATAGTAGTACGCTACTGGTATATTAATATCCCACCTGTTATTAGGAATAAGAATCGATGGAATCGGAATCGAGAATCGGGAATCGATTGGAAAGAATCGAAATCGGAATCGAAAAAAAGTGGAATCGAGTCATCCCTAAATTATTTGCTTGATTTACAATTTGTATTGTTTGGCTATTGAAATATATTTAGAGATGGATTCGCATACAATGTATTCTGAAAAATTCCTTTCATGCTTAATATGAAGACGCCTCTGCATTGTACCCATCATTTTAAAAATAATTTTCAATGCCCATCTGACTTCGGTGGAAAACAGGGCGTATCAGATTCATTACAATGCGGGCAGTATGGTTGTGGGAGATGGGTAGGGGGCGCATATCCCAACTCATCCCTTGGTCCTTTGTTTGTCCTCCACCTGATCACTCATCCTTGAATCCAATTTCCCGCGCGGACGCTTTCGGGACGCTTCTCTCGGGGTCCCCTTCCATCTGAATTAAAATTTTCGGATCGGCATCGCTGAGTGATTGTTGATCCAGCATGGCGCGCCAATGAACAGCGCGAAACTTAGTTTCCTGAATGTCTCCCCTGATAGAAAAGCTACCCTTTCGTTTTCCTAAGAGTCCTCCACCTTGCGACCACTCAACGATCCAGTTTATGGGTCATCTTTATGCCTGCATGCATAAAAATGTCCTTATCTAGCTATCTATCCTTAATTCCACGCTAGAAGTGTTACTAATCTTTACTAGGTGATGTTATAAATTCCTGTGGTAGCCATCAAACGGCATGATACCTCATTTGCAAGCTGTCGTCCAACGAAATTATATTTAAAGAGCGATAATGAGCTTAGCAGTGCCAAATGTTCTGCCATCTTTGTGGTTGAACACTCCCCTGCCTTGTTTATAGGCACTACTAAGAATGATAGCCTGTCACATGCAATCATTTTTGCTTGATGAGATAAAGCCAAAACGGAGTTTTTAACAATAACTCAAAATACTCAAGGGAAAGTGCTTTACTCAAGTCGAGAAGGTACGGTGTGCAGTATTTCTTCTGGATCAAGCTGACAATGTTAATTGTTGCTCTTAATTGAGTGAAAGAGTTAGTGTGGTTACCTGTGATTTTGAGCGTTTCCTGAATGTAGATGTAGATGTAGAAATGTCTCCCCTGATAGGAAAACCACCCTCTCGTTTTCTAAGAGTCCTCCACCTTGCGACTACTCAACGGTCCAATATATGGGTCATCTCTATACCTGCATGCATCAATATGTCCAGATATAGCCATCTACCCTTTATTTCTCGCTAGAAGTGTTTCTA
This sequence comes from Ceriagrion tenellum, assembly GCA_963169105.1. NCBI lineage: Eukaryota > Metazoa > Arthropoda > Insecta > Odonata > Coenagrionidae > Ceriagrion > Ceriagrion tenellum. Next base: position 186,176,467 of record OY720632.1, on the reverse strand, counting down.
ATATTAACTAGGTCATGTTATAGTTTCCTTTGGCAGCTATCAAACGGCATGATACCGCATTTGCAAGCTGCCATCCAACGAAATGGGAGGTATTTACAGAGCGATAATGAGCTAAGCAGTGTCAAATGTGGATGATCATCAGACACTCACATGCCTTGTTTACAGCCGCTACTAAGAATGATCGCCTGTTGCAAGCAATTCACTTCGCTTGATGAGATAAATCCATTACGGAGTTTTTAACAATAATTCCAAATACTCTAGGAAAAGTGCTTTACTCAAGTGAAGAAGATACGATGTTCAGTTTATCTTCTGGATCAAGCTTAAAAAATGTAATTATTGCTCTTAATTGAGTGGAAAAGTTAGTGAGGTTACCTGTGATTTCGAGTGTCGGAAAGCATTTACATACATCACTTTTTCATTTAAGGTAGTGCGAGCGAGATAGTTCCCTAATCATAATAGGGACCATATTCGAATTATATGTTTTATGAATTATATGAAAGGAAATTTATGCTGCGTAAGCGTCCCTGGATGAGGAGAGCCGAGAGGAGCGTAAGCGGCACTTGAATCGACGCCGGACGGCCATCAAACGCTTCCGGGAGAGTGGTGGGCCATCTGAGCCAGCGGAACGCCCATCAAATGCCTAGGAACACCAACGCGATGGCGATCCGCCACGCGTTCGCCAATTTGAGCTAGCTAGACGTCTGTCTAGCTTAGTTTTCATCCCGAGTCGGTTTCCTCAGGATTGTGGGTTTTTGTATTAGTTCAGGTACTTCCATGACTTCCGGATTTCGCTGCGTTTCGTTATCTTGACGATGACGGCTGTCATTCAGACCTGATCTGAAGATGTGGCCAGCATTGGTCTCGAAACATCATCGTCAAGATAACGAAATGCAGCGAAACCCGGAAGCCATGGAAGTGCCTGCACTTCAGCGCTGCGACAGCCTCAAGCAGAAGTTTTGTAGTAGTTTTTATCTTGACCAATCATTTACTTCTTTTACAGACTAACAACACACATTACATCTCCGTTGAGCCAACTCCAACACCAACTCCCGGGCGGAGCCCGGGCCAGACTCCTCGTAAAACAAAAAAATCAGTAGCAGTGAAAGATAGGTTTTCGAGATATGAATTATTACATTAGAGGTTCTGTTTCTTTCCCTCAGAATACCTAGAGAAACACCAAAAATTGTAAACGAGTCCTTGCGTTGTGATATTTACTAATTTATAATATCTATGATTATGAATTTGACACTTTCCAAATTGCATATTCTAAATGATTAATCCTCAAATGGCGTGGAAGGGGTGTTACTGTTACTGGATTCATCCTGCATGTTGGAAGCTGAAGGTACGCGTCACTTTTAATTCCTGCATGGTGTCAGTTTATGAGTGGGGGTATTCGGTATGGCCTCGGATTTACCTGTCCTCGACAGTGACGTAATTTTGACGGCCAAAATTTTTAATAGGGCCATTTGAAAGTTGAGGTTTTTCTGGGTGGCACTAACATCGAATTCCCAAATTTTCCGAGTTTCGACCCTTGGGAGCTATTCTGTATGGCCTTAGAAACTTCCGTGTCTATACCATGATGGAATTTCGACGTCCCTGCCACTAAAATTTCAAATAGGACCATTCTAAAGTTGATATTTGATGAAGGGTTGAGTCGTCGTCTCCACGAATTTCCAAAGGTACAACCTTGTGGAGTCCATAAGAAATCAAGCCCCTGTTGAGTCCTTTCGAAATAATGCCCTGGTTCCCCTCATGGTTCTCTCCCTTCTCCCAAGTCCCTCCTCGGGAGTAGACCCGCAGAAACTTTGGTGTGCGACATTTTCACGTGCGGTGGCGTTATGAGAGAAGGAGGGTGGGGTGAAGATAGAAATGGTGGAGATGTGGTGGGAGGGAATCATTGAAGAGGGTAGGGAAGCGAGGTGAAATCACCGACGAAACTATTCCTTCGTTAGTCGTTGAGTCCCATTGAACTGACGAGCATTAAAACGGCATTCAGAGTGGCTGGAGCGATTTTTTTGAACAGATTTGAGTGAAACTTTACTCACTTTTTTGCGTTAGTGGCACTTATCTACATATACAGCTAAAAAAAGCTTCATACCCATATGATTTTTTTGGGTAATCAGTGATGTTTTAAAACGTAGATTAAGGCTTCTGACGTATATTTCGTAGCTATTCAATTAAATGAGTGGGCACGTATTTTATTCTAAACGCAAAATGGTGTATTTTTTCTAATTATAATTGTTGCTAACAGATATCAAGGTGTCTCACCGAGTCCAATATTCAGAAAAAACATGTTACAAAAGAATCTCGTCACAATTTCGAATACCGCGCTGAAAAATCAAGACATAATGTGCAATAATTGAGAAAAAATTAATCATTCTTGAATCATTTTCATCATTAAATGTACGGTGAGTTCAAACTGATAAACAGATGCACTTAAATGATATGTGGTCCAGTTATTTATTTTGCGCTCGTTTGAAAAATTATGAAAATGCTTTATTTTGTAAATTATGGGTATGTCAGTATGTCAGGATAGACATAAGAGTAGACTAAAGGCCGTGGGTGTAAGTTATCTGAGGAGTATTTGTGGCAAAAGTAGGATGGACAGGCTCAGAAACAAGTGGGTAATAAATGAATGTGGGTTAGATGCTCCAGTAATGGACATATACGAAAGAAGTGTGTTTCGTTGGTTTGGCCATGTTGAGAGAATGGATGAGAGTCGAATAACGAAACTGATATATTAGAGTGAAATGAATGGTGCGAGAGGAAGAGGTAGGCCGAGAAAGTTGTGCTGGAATGTGGTTGAGGAAATTCTTAGGAGGAGGAATATTAGGAGTCTTAAAAACAGGAGGGCGTGTATGAAGCAGTGTATGGGGTAAATGAGGCAAAAGGGGTTTGCAAGGATGGGTCGGTATGGAGGAAATTATTGAAGCAGAGTTAGGTGTACAAATATGTATTTATGAGTGAAACTTGGTGAATGTGCCTTCTCCGGAAGGGAACGGCGTGAATGGTAAGTATGTGTGTTTTAAAAATTTAATGACTCACGAGAATCACAAATATATAGCCATTTTATATTTGTATCGAATAAAAAGAAATAAATCAGTTCTCGCCCTTAAAAATAGAATATTTGGCACCCGTGCAGAACATTTCGCTGGAGGATGATCGACACCATATTTCGATTGCGAAATGTTTGTATCAAAATAAAAAAATTATAATTTTCAAGACCAAGTAAAAAAAATTAAAAATTTCTAAATTTAGGCCCATCCTATGGTTAGAGCGAAGACGTTTAAAGCTCTTTACTTGCCTGCCTCCTCGGCTCGCAAGTGACACTCGAGCATTAGCTGTGCTTGACTAGCACCCACGTGAGACCTTAAGGTAGTGCGAGCGAGATAGTTCCCTAATCATAATAGAGACCATTTTCGAATTATATGTTTCAACTTCACCAACTGTGAGACACAAGAATTAAATATTGCGTTATTAACGGTCCAACAATATAGTTTTACGTATCAGAAATTGTATGTAATCAAATGAAAATATCTAAATAAGTCTTTAACTTGACTCATTTTCTTCACGCGGTACGTTTGAAACTCCATCCAAACGGAAGGTTTTATTGTGATCTCGAAGAATTTACTGCGGTGACAATATGATTAATTTTCAAAAATAGTTCAGAAAACACACAAACTACACACTGTTGATTTTTTGACGAGATCTAAGTGTTAGAAATCCCTCATTTGTTAAAAAAAAGGTCTCTCGGGAGTGCGTACACGTACCATTTCCCATATAAAAGGGCTAATATTTTTGGCAAATATCTCGGAAAGAAATTTAGTCAGGGGTTAAATTTTTGGTGTCAATGGAAGGGTGATATATTTTTCTTTAAAATGAGATCAAATTCATTGATTTTTAGGTAAAATGATATTTCGCTCAAACTAACTTAAGCCGCTTCTCGGTGGATGAGTGATGTGACGACTGAAACAAAGGAAGGTTTGGAGTGCTGCGGGGCATATTGTTTCATGAAAATGAGTCGCGCAGCGCGGCATCACTATGTGTAACAATGTGGGCAGGCCACTCAATCTCAGAATCTAGCTGCGCGGCGGTGTCATGCGTGGTTCAAAAGGACTCGGCTTACTCCTGGGGACTTGGGTGTGCGAGGCGAGCATTGGAGAACAAAATTAGGTGAGACTTATTTCTATCTCGCCTTCGCCAAGGACTGGCACACATTGTAGTGTCTTCAACCGTCGCCGTTGCTCGGATCTGTCCGATTTCTGCGCACTCCGCGCCACTCCCGGATTCGAGAGGCCATTTTCACTTTCGCGCTCGACGGTTGGAATTATCCGCTATATGTTGTTCATATCTCCATCCTCTCCCGTAACCATTCTAATCATTCCAGGTGAAACTATTGACTAAAATCATGTGACGAAACAGATCGCCACCATTGTAATGATTTTACAAGTTGGCAGTTCTGCCTCGCGCGGAATGTCCGAACAGGGAGGATATTGTTGGGGGATAGGATTGTTGAGGAAAATTACGGAGAGAAAGAGTTTTGTTGGGAGAGGGTCATCAGAACGTGTTGAGAGGGAGTGAAAGGTGTCTGTGCAAGTAGTGTGTGGAGAAAGTGTATGGAAAAATCAAGAAAATAGGCGCGACTATCGGGAAGTAGAGCAAGTGGGCAATTTTAGGAGGACCAGGACTACACCCAGAAGGATAAAGAAGTGGGAAATGATTCGGACGGAGGTGAGGAATGCGGAAGGTTCATGTGTAAATATTGTATTACAGGTAACATGGGTAGTAGAGAAGTTGTTCACTATTAACAATAACGTGATTGATGTGTACACATTTGTATTATATGTGATTCGGGTTAAGAAAACGTTGCTTATTACATAATAAACCATTTACAATCAATCACTGGGGGAAACAAAATTTGCAATTAATCAGTGATTACATGGTAGATTTTTATACGCAGTTGACATTTCGTCCGTTTTTTCCAGTTATATCAAAAAGTAGATATTAATTTTGCATGTACAATCTTTTAAAGACATAGGTTAGGAAATGCAAGTCTTTTAGTGCATATTAGTCGAAGAATTTATTAGCTTTGGTACCATTTTTCAAACGAAGCTTTTGAGTCTATCGCCCGTCGTAATTTTAGCAACATATTTTTTCGAGATATCAGCAAAAATTTCATAATATTTATAAAATAAAGACAATTTGTCTATTTTATTTGAACTTTGTATGTAAAATAGAAAATACTTACCTTTTTTTACTTTTACCAATTGAGTTGACTTTGCTGCCGCAAAGTGAAGGTTTTTATGACGTTAAGTAAAGTCCAGCCTAAGGCTCAAATTGGTCCTCAACCTAACTATCGTTAAAGTGATGGTAAAATATAAATTATTTAGTGCAAATAAACAATGGAAGGTCCTGATATGCATAATTATCTGCTCTTATATTTTTTCAATTTATGTGACATTAGTCAACTTTTTTAAATTTTAGTTCAGCCAGTAACATCAATGGAATTGTCATGGTATGAAAATGATGTTAGATGAACGGAAAAAGAAAGCTATCATTTTGAGTACCTTTATATCCAGAATGTGGCAATTTCACCAGAACAGTTGCAATTGCATATGCTGCTATTCTGTGCAATTTCATATCTTTGTAACTGTACACCATTTTATTGTTTAACATCCTTTGATTCTCCCCCGTCATACTCTCGTAATGTTTGATACAGTCAATTTTGTGGGTGTACTAAGTAGTATACCGTACATATTCTATGGATTATATTTAGCGCAAAAGAATCAAGTATTTGAGAGGTACCCTATATTGAATTTGTTCTAAAATCAACCCACTAAGCTGTGGAATTACTTTCAATACTCTCCTAGTATTCTACAACTACGGTAAGGGTGAACGCGATAACTTTTCTCCGCGTTTTTTTATTAAATCATGTTATTTATATTTAGTAAACGTAATATCAAGTTACTACCCGTTGGTAGCTTGGTAGCTCATGCTTTATGTCTCCCTGCTGAGTTGCTGATAAAATCTCTGGGTTCCTCGAAGGGAAAGAGACCCGCATTGTCTCTTTGTTGGTGCTCCTTGACCGCCGGGAATCAGGGTGCGTTTTCCCTTCTCAATTTCAAGATTGATTCCTTGCCCCTTTCTCCCTGATATTATGAGGATACAGGCAGGAGACAACAATAGATATCAGCTGAATTGAAGGTCTTAATTCTTGGAAGGTAGATACGATCTTGAGGCATTGAGGGAAGAGGCCCAGGAAGGAAGATCGATTCCAACCGAGAGATAGTGGTTTCCTCTTTCTGAAAAATATGGGACTGCCCTTCTCTCTTTCGCTTCGTCCTCATCTACATCTGAACAATATCTTGCAAGCCATCTCCAGGGTATGTGGCAGGGAGTGAGTTACCACCAACATGCATTGCACTATACCCTATTAAATTATTATATTGCACTATACCCTATTTAATTGTTATTTGCAGCCGGGTTTTACAGGGATGGCCATTTATTTTTAAATACAATTAAATATCAAGTATAGGTCCATGTCAGTGATTCAAACAATCATCATTTGCCGTGTCGGAATTTAATAATTTCCATCTTCAGGGCTACATACAAAGAAAAAAGTGAGGGTACAACAATCCAAATCTGACAAATCAACGTCAAAATAATTTACAAAAGAGAATTTCTATGTAAGGGTACAGAATCATTTACAATACATATTGAGGTAAAACCTGCCATGGTCATAACACTTTGGATAAAAATAATAATAAAATTTAAGGAACGCCATCCTGACGTGCAGTCTAAAGCCTAATAAAGAGACCTCTGATTGTTTGAATCACTAACACGGACCTATACTTGATATTTAATTGGATTTATAAATTAAGAGGTCGATAGCATAATAATGCATTTAATTTTATGCAAAAACTTTGATTTTTTGGCCACAGTTGTTTGAACAGTCATTTTAGTCGGCTGACTGAGTGGTAGGTCTATTATATTGACGCCGTTACCTTGTACGCCCATAAACGTTAGCGTAGCAGGCGCGCTCCGATGCACAAAACATGGCGGCAGTAGTCAACTTGGCCAACCTCTCCCTATAGAGGGCCACCAGTGTCCGGCGTTGTCTTCCTGTGTTACGGTCGACTTTTTCCGTTTATTCGGCTTCCGTCGCTCGACTTTCCCTCTCTTCAGGGTCGCACGTACACCTATTTCTCTGCCGCGCAGTGCGTGTGTTCACCCGACACCCGCCTCTTTCTCTCTCTCTACGAGGCCCCAGCGGCGGCCTCTCACCTTTAGCCTTTCCACTCTCTTCCGTCCCTTCCGGGACCTTTCATTAGCGACGCTTTTGTCCGCCCTAATCAAGCATCGCATCCCCTCCTTCCCCCTCATCCCTCGTCCTCTTCGCCCTTCGGAGACCTTTTGAAATTATCGGACAAAAGGCCCGCTCCCACCACCCTTACAGTATTTATAACAAGATTTTTCTCAAGCCATAATAAAGACCGTATTTGAATATTTTCTAAAACCTCAAGCTCCTTTTGAAGGGGATCGGGTCGGTGTGCAGGGTAGAGTACTCGCCTACTACACGGGCGGCCAGGGTTCAAATCCCTGCAGAGGCGGATGTTTTTCAGAGGGAACCCGACCCCTGCTTGAGTGTCTTGTGGAGGGTTACTCCAAGTACAGTACTCCGTCTGTCGGATGAGACGTTAAACCATGGTCCCCTTGGCGCCTTTTGTTCTTTTGTTAAGAACAGGCTAATGCCGACACCGGGTTTCTATCCACCATTCCTTCCTTACCTATCCCCTATGGCGCAAATGACCTTAGCCGTCGGTCGCCTCCCTAAATATCCAATCCATCAAGACTTTGAAGCAAGCAAAAGTAAAATATAATGATGTAAATATCGAAAAGTTTTGTTAAGTTAGCCTGAATTTCTCCCTGGTTGCTCACAACCCTTCTGCGAAATCATCCTATGTCGTTCAATCAAAAGATTGTTTGACTGCTGCATTACAGTTTTCAATATCCTTTCCCCTCAATCTGTACCACATCCCATAGAAAAACGGTTTCTATTTATCGGTAAACAGCTCGAAATGAAATGCAATACACATGAGATATTTCGGTATAATTGGAAAGGTGACCTTTCATCATTGAAAAAAGAGGATAAATTCATACAACGAGACCGTTTGCGATGTCTCATTAAAACTACCTCAAGATAGACTCTGCGTTTAGCAAAAACTGCTTCCAAGAGAAAATCGTGCAGCTGAAAGAAGCACGAGTTGAATGTAGTAATGTATCGCAAAAAAGTTTTCTGACATTTGAAACATACCTCATATAAAAACAACTTCCATTTTCAGCTATGATCAAAAATAGAAATGAAATATGAAGCTAATTACTTTGATATCATTTGAAAGATGAGATGTCTTTCCGCTCAACAGGATAAGTTAATTGAATTCGACTCATGACAATATCTTGTTTAAAAAACGTAATGGTTGAACCTGCGTCAGGAGATACTGCTTTGAATAGGCCAAGTCGGCCTAAACCAGATTACGTCTCAAAACGATGTCGGTATTGACTAAAGTGAACTTAAAAATTACGTGTTTTAGTCGCATTGCGATGTGCTTTTATTTGGACTCCATACCTCGTAGTAACGTCATTATTTTTTCTTGAAAATAGCAACAATTCAGGCACTAATAAAATATACAGTATAATTACATTTTAAAACCAAAAAAATGTTTTTTCTCTTCGTGGTGATAGCTTTAATCACTTAGCTGAAATTACTGCTATTGAAGGTTATGCATAAGCTGTAAATAAAATTAAAAGTATTATGCATTAGTCCACGACACAGAAAACATACACGAGCCGTTGCCATTGTCGACGCTCTCTTGTCCTTAAGCGTGCATCAACTATGCTATATATACAACAAAAGGCCAGTGCATTATTGTGTTGTGAAGTCATTTGCGCAATAAAGTGAATAGAAGGCACCCATTTATTTGCAGATTGACGAAAGAATGTTATTCCTTAGCTCTTGTATACTTCGGGCATGTAATTGAGAGGAACTTGTTTAAGCTAGTTTGGGCAAAATATCATTTTACATAGAAATGAATGAATTTGGTCTCATTTTAAAGAAAAATATCTCACCCTGCGAATAACACAAAAAATTTAACCCCTTACCGCATTACTTTCGGAGATATTTGCTAAAAAAATTTCAGCACTTTTACTTGGGAAATGGTACGTGTACGGTACTCCAGAGGGAAATTATTTACAAAATGAGGAATACTCTTAGATGTTGCTAAAAACTAACAGCGTGTAGCTTGTATGCTTTCTCAACTATTTTTGAAAATTCATTGTAATGTCACCGCAGTAAATTCTTCGGGATAACAATAAACCTTCCGTTTTGAAGGAGTTACAAACGCACCGCGCTAAAAAAAATAAGTAAAGTTAAAGACTTACTTAGATATTTTGATTTAGTTACTAACCATTTCTGTCATATAAAACTATATTTTTACACCATTAATGATGCATTTTTTAATTTATGTGTCCTACGGCTGGTCAAATTTAAAAGTGTAATCCGAATATGATCTCTATTATGACTGGGGAACTATCTCGCTCGGACTACCTTAAGAGGTTAACCCATCCCCGATTCCGCCTTTCCTTTCAATCCCATCTTCCGTGGCTGTCAAAACTCTCTCCGTACAGCCACTCGAGTTTCCGAAACAACCCCATATTGTGTGTCCGCGCCTGTCGTCCTCACCCTTATCAACTCCTCTAGTAATCTCCCTAAAATCCTGAAGGGCCTCTCGTCCACCGACGGTCACTCAGTTTTGACCGCTGTCTTATTTTTTTGAAAGACTCTTCCATCCGTCGTTAGCAGTGAAGTTGGATCAATCACTGTCATTTTCACGGCCCTCACCCGCCTCAAAAGCGAGAATATTAAGTGTACATAATATATAATTCTGTTTAGGCATTCGGGACCTGCAAAGCTGGATGGTCCGGGGCTATCGATTAATTGTTATCCCCAGGTTGCAATTAGTAGCCTACGTTTAAAACGTTGGATGGATTCACACTATGCAAAAGTTATTGGCACGAGTATTTAAAAAAAATAAATAAATAGCTTGAGAATAAACAATATATGTTACATGAAAAATTTTTTCAAGATTTTTTGGGCAAAATATTTCGTTGTTAAATTCTTAATTTTTTTTATTGAAGAGAACTTAAGTTTGAGTTAGTCACTACGTATTGCTCATGTAATTCAGTAGTTTAATAAGTGAAATTTTGGGAAAATTATCTAAAAAATAGTTTAATCAAAGTGACTAAATGACTAAATCACCCTCCCCCATAAACCCGTTCCCCCATAATCTCGGTCTGGACACGTGATGGAACAGCTAAGAATCAAGGGAATTTGGTCAGACAAAGAAATTAGTCTTGAGACTTACTGGATACCTCTCAGCAAACGCTTTCATAAGTGAAGGATGTCATGAGGTGGTTGTTTGAAATGTTTGGTTTAAACTATGCGTGCGGTACTTACTTTAATGCATTTTATTCACTTCTAAAGCTTGTTGTTGAAGAATGATGGAGATTAGATTGACGTAGAAATTAATTGCGAAGAAGTTCGGCGAAGAGCTAGAGAGAAGGAAACATATAAAATCTATGAAGAAGACGAGGACAACTTATTGGACACATTTTGTGACACAGCAGCTTACTGTATTGGTTGGCTCTCTAAAACCATTCAATCAGCTTCAGATTGGCTTTCCATTGAATTAAATTGAATGACCATTGGGCACCTAATGTATCAAGGTACTATCCTGAGGTCATTTCCCTTTTCGGTTTTTTGGCATTAGGACCAGCTTCACAGTCAGTGTCGCACAAGAAAGTTATCTAAAGAGGTCTGTTTCTGCCGCCTATTTAAAATTGATCTAAAGTGGGGTAAGGCGCACGGGTTAATGGCCACGCAACGAGAAACAACGCCATGCCGAGAAGGAGAACGCGTGAGTCGCCCTTAATTTTTTTGTAAAATTTGCAGCGAGGTCACGTGGGCACGCCGACGAAATCCATGGTGTCAGACTAAAACCGTGGCTGATTTTTCGCGGAAGAATTCGGTGAAAACCAAATCCGAAAATAACCCAAGGCAACGAAAACCGATGTGCTACTATATAAGGCACTATTGACTGATTTTTACTTAACCCCTACTCTCCCCCCTCCCCGAGAATTTGGTATATATGTGGTGCGCACTCCCAAAAACTTGGAGAACGTACCCTTAAAAATGACGTACTAGCGTTGAAACCGGTCGGGGAAGAATAAATCACAGAGGAATATTAAAAATTATTTTATTTTATCCCACAATTGATACGTTTTGTCTGGGTAAGTTTCCAAGGTTTCTTTGCTGTATTTCGTTACTCCTGAGTTACGTGCTCGGAATAGTTCCGAGCTGTTTCAAGCTTTAGCACTCACATGAAATAATCATGCTATTTTAGTTAACGAATATGCTATTTTTTATAAATTAATTAATTAATGATTAATACTTATTCTATATTATTCTCGTATTACTTTGCGTTATCAGTGTGTGCTAAAATGTTTTGCGTGTTACAGTATCTAGATTATAATGAAGCTGAATAGTCGACTTCATTAATTGTATTGACAACTGAAACCTCGAGGGGGAGTGAGGATATGGTAAAAGTTACATTGTTTTATGATTGATTTATCATTTACCGAGTACCTTAACCCACCAAAATATTTTTAGGTCAGCTTTCTTGTCTTTTTTCCTGTCATCTATCTCTTGGAAGCATTGGCCCTTGATAAAAATATATGAAGTTCGTGCCAATTTATCATTTACTAAAAGTGTCATATTCAAACCGTACTTACTGATCTCGTCTTACTCTTCCATTTGCAGGTTTACGTGATGCATAATAGTCTTCCAAAGTGTGTCTCAGGAATTTTTCCGGGCCCTTCAACATTTGGAACGCAGAGCAAAAATTATCAGGTGGGTATTGTCGTGAAATGCCGAGAATGGTGAACTATCATGCCTAGACTGGTTTTAACTCCCACGGTACTGGAAAAAATCACTCGAGAAAAGTCGACCCTTATGGTTGGGTGGCGACAACTTCATCTCGCTGCAACTGATAGCGACAATATGTCTTCGCCATGCTCAGTAATGTATAATCTTTTTCAGTGCATTTTATGGCCAGTACTTTTCAGTGACTCTTTATTTCTTATGAAGTGTGCAGCTTTCCCTCTCTCCTTTATGTGCATGATAATCTCAAAAGTAGCCAGTGCGTGGGTGCGTCTATTTATGCTGCTCCCAATAATATGACGAATTTTAGCAAATCAGGCATCCGTCTGGTTCGTCCCGGGTCTTGCACTCCATTAGAACTGAGGTCTGGTATTTTTCAGAGCGACATAGAGAATATTATCACGACTCCTCACTATATCTCTAGGTCTGACAGATGCGATAAAATAAGAAAGATACACTGCCGAACAGATAGGTACAAATAATCGTTCTTTTCGCGAACAATAAGCGACCACAATAAAAACTGAGCTCCACTATATACACTCCTGTAATACATGTCACCATTCCATCTCCAAAAACTTACACCTTTACATTGCTGGTAACCTAACACCCCCTGCCACACGCCCGTGCGGTGGCTCGCAGGGTATTATGTAGATGTAGATGTTGATTATGTCTTCTTACCCATTGTTGAGGCACTCATCGTCTTTTTAGAATCTCATTTAGGTATTATTAGTGAAGTTATAGTGCTATTGCTGGGCATATGAGCATGTGTATGAGAGAGTGTGTATTTGTGAAAGTGAAAATGTTTCCTGAGAAATTGATAATGTTGTGCATGACTGTTTGTTGGGTGGTGACGCACAATTGACTTCGGAAATAATGATTCGTAATATGAGACACTGGCTGTTCATTGATATCGCCATCCATGACTACGATAATAATGTTACAATAACACACTCACTCAACTTCCACGGTTGAATTTATTCAGTGGTTGTTTTTCGAACAATCATGAAAACATTGGCAAGGGACTCTAGGCGTGGACCGATTGGTTTGTAGCCATTACTTGTGTGCAACCAATTTTTAACATAATGTATCGCTCCCGCAAAAGTTCCTGGCTCAGAACTGCGGAGCAAATGGGGAGGCTGAAATGGAGGAGGTGAACTGAAAGGACGGAAGGAAAGAAAGGAGGCAACGAGAAAGAATGAGGCAGGAGAGTCAAACAACTTCGCGAAATAAGCTAGAATACAAAGTTATTAGGTAAATTCCCACAGGAAATTGTAATGTCTACTTTAATTACAACTCGAAAAACACGTGTTTCAACTGACAGACGGTCATCATCAGGTATCTTAAGGTCTCATTGTGATACGAGAGATAAAAGGGACGGCAGGTAGTTGCGAGTCGCCTCAATACTCGAAGCGCTTGTGTTGGCAGCGGTAAGAAAGGCACCAACAACTTTTCTGCCCATTTTCGCCGGACTGTTGATGATTTAGTAACTGTAGATAATGGATTCATTTTGCTGTGACAAGAACTTTCTGTTAAAGCAATACACCATTCAGACTTTTAAGGGAATTAATATTGGATGGCAACCATTGCAATATAACTTCAGTACTTTAGGATTTTCCTCTTTAAAGTAGGCGACTGAGCAATTTTTTCGGATATCGGAATTGGCCACGGTATTACATATATGGAGTCACCACCATGATTTTTCTTATGAAGAATTTCGCCGATAACTTGACTAGTTCACCGGTTTTTCATCTGAATTGCCACTAAACGGTGAGATTTGCCAAATGATTAGTGCCTTCTGATCAGATCTTCGCTTTTTCTCCAGATAAGTCACCTTTGGAAACTTAATAGCTTTTTTGCCATTCCCAATGACCTGATTTATGTCTGATTATTTTAATTATTGTCATCTGTGAATTGATTCAAGTTAACCAAGCGGTGAAGGGTAAAATTTTGTAGAAAAAATTAATCCATAATTAATTATTCGCCACAGTAATGAGAATAGAACATTTGAAATGGTATTCGATCCATGGCTTTGACCTCTGGCGTTTTTTCAGAAGTTTTCTGACAGACTTTTATTACAGTAGAGCGTCGGTTACCTGAAACAATTGGGGATTGGTGGCGCTCGGATAGCCGATTTTTCGGAACATGGACGGAAAAAATGAGTGAGTGCTTTGTAGGTTCGCCTGAGCAGAATTACCCAAAAAAGGGAGTTTTTAAACCCAATACTGTAGAAACATATTTCTTAAGGCTAGTGTTAACACTCTTGTCTCCACACAAGTTTATTTTCTCATGTTTATTTTTGCTAAGGCAAAAAAATCCGATACATTATTTTTGCTTCAGTCTTGAGGTGCAGTTTCTTTTTGTTGAATCTCGCTTACGCATTAAGGATGGCAATTGAGCATCCATCAACACCTTATACCCAGGATCATCCTCATGACATTCGAGCTACTCGTGAATGTTTTCACGGTCGCTTTCATGAACACCTCAAGATTCTTTTATCAGCCCATCAAGTTCTGATACACATTGGCTGTTTGGTGGTTCTCTTGAAGCACTGACTCACTCATCTGTCGGACAAGGATTATTTCAAGGTTTAATATTGTAGTGTCCTTCACTGTAAGCTATGCCTCTGCTTCTCTATACAAAGCATAATTCATGCTAATTCCTTTGTAGAGTTAGTGGATTAATTTTTCTTCATCTTGCCCAATCCAAACCATATACAATGACGCCTTTTTATAGTAACGTTTGAAGCTTTCAATCTCCGCCTCGTCCATTGGTTGGAGGACTGAGATAGCGGAGCCAAAAAACAACCTTAAAATTTCCGTTTCCTCTTTCAAGGGAATGGTTTTGGAGGTAGATAGATAGTAGGGGCGTTATTGAGCAGGAATGAAACATTTCCTCTATTACCAGTTTAAAGGTGATGTTTTTTTAAATTTTGGAATGAATACACGGTGCCATGCCTTTCAATAAAAATGCTTGTGTGCATTCATGAATTCTTTTGGTTTCTGTGGGTGAGTGTCAAATTTTTAATTCCCATAAAATATCGCGGATTTTTAATGACATAACAACAACATCATGATTATTAAAGGAAACCTATGTGTTTCGTAATATTTCCACTTACCATAGTAGTGATGTGGGATTTATTTGCCTTAAAACAAGGTTCTAACATTTCATTCTTAGAAACTAAGGATTTGTTCGGCATTTTCTAGTATTAATTGCTAGTTTTGTCTATATAGCTGCTGATTTTGTGGCCCTCTTAATCAAGTAAACTGTTAAAGATTCTTGGAATTATAGAGTTGCTTCGTTCGTTGCTCACAGTTCCCTCGTAAATGTCTCCATATTTTATCCCGTAATCTAGGTGTGATCATTTAACCCAGCCAAAGTACGCTTTAAAATTAGTGTTTCTCCCCCAGAATTTTGTTCATTTCAAGAGATTTTTCAAAAATAAATGAGCCACGTACTTGCATGAACCATTACACTGCAGTCTTTAAATACTGGTTTTCTACCATTTTCATTGTTTTACGTGTAAGCTTTCATCTTCATAGTCAAGTATACTCGGTCACTTTGTGATAGATTACTATTCTTTTTGATGTACGATATTGTTGCATTGCCGGCTCCATACCTCCGAGTCAACTTTAATCCGCAAGCATCTTTTTCCAACTGCTCTTTATTTCAAATTTATTGGAAACACTAAGCTCTACGCTTTTACACTTTGACAACATTGATAACAGTGTAAATGAAACCACAAAATAAACAACAGCACAGTCTGTTACAACCAAGGGCCCACACACTACTGCCTACGGAAGTCCAGTAACGTAGGCTAGTAGGCGAGTGGAAAATTGGAATTGTAATTTCTTTGGCGCGCGAATTTTCAGTCGGTGAACAGACGTTTTGGATGACCGGAATTTGGACAGTTGGCGCTTTTATGTATTAGAAGAAGGTTCAAATACATATACTGCCTAATATGCTTTGTATTGTATTTCGTTTTCCTCTGTCGCACTTTGGATTTTCATCATAGTTTCGCGATTTTTGCGTTTTTGCTTGCTATAGACTGGAAGCTTGCCGCCATGAAGTCATGTTGTGAGTTGATACACTCAAAATTATAAATAACGTAATGATTCGGTGTTTCTTCAGTGTAACTTCGAACTTGGATTTTATATATTACCTTCCTTGAAACAAGATGGAATTTTGGAACTTTACTTGTATTTAAACCGTTAAAATAAGGATGAACCAACAATTACAATTTACTAAGAGATGCCAATGTCTTGATGAAAATAATTCCGTTAGGTAGTACCACTAAGGTACGAATGAAATGCGATCTGTGGAAACGTTGTGGAATTTCATTTTAAATGGATTTATTATAATAACTTTTTACAATCCACTGTGGTCAAAAGCAACATGCTCGATCAGGATTTCGAATGCTAGAGCATCATCATCAGGTGCTAAATGACAAAGCAACAAAAAGTATTACACTCTTATATATGGTTTTGGATATGGGAGGGAAGAAAGGATTTCGCGAAGTAGGTTGGAGGCTAGGTGAAAAGGGGGTGGGTTCAAGGTCTTCCATGGTGTTGTTTTGCGAAGAGCTGCCGGAAGTCGGGAGAGGGGGGTAGGAAAGAACATTCTTGAATGGGGGCTAATTGCTTAGGGAAGCTCGGTCAAGGTTTTTAGGATGGGGGATGTGGCAGGAAACAAGCATTTATTGATGACAATACAGTTCGGGTTACGCAATCTTTTTAAAATTTTGAGTTGCTTCCAGGAGTCCCACTTACGTTTATTGTTACTGAAAGCTAAAGTTTTTACGTAAAAATCACATTTATAACCATGGATTAAAAGATGTTTTGAAAAATTACTTCTGTCTTCTTGATTGTTTGTAAAAGCACTTAAGAGTTCTTTGGTCTGCAAGTTGAAGTTCCTGCAGGTCTGACCCACCTATTCCCCGGCACAGTCACCACACTGAAGTGCATAGATACCACTTCTCTTCTTTGGTGGTACACTGTCTTTACATTTTATAAAAAGGGATTTAAGATTCGTCGTTGATTTAAAAGAATTTTTAATTTTTATTAAAATTTTTAAATAAATAAAAAAAAATAAAATAAAAAAAAAAGATTAAAAGAAATTTTAAGAATATTTTTTGGGAAATTATTCACTACTCTATTGGTTAAATTACATAAAAATCTTTTGGAACACCATCTGTTATACCCAGGGCGTGGCTCAGTCCCAAACAGTAACAAACTACCGGCCATTAAGTTGTGTTTCTTAGAAATCAACTTGTCAATGAGGTCCTCCTGGTAGCCGTTGGCAGCAGCAATCTGTTTAATGGTGTTTAATTCATTTTTAAAAATTTTCCCGTGAGAGAGGGACATTCAGGAGGCGGTGAATGTAAGAGTGAAATGCCATTAGCTTCTGGGAGTAGTGGTGCCTGGAGTCTGCTGGTATCACATGGTTAGTTTGCGTTGGCTTGCGGTATATAGAAAAATTATGTCGGCCGTTGTCAAGGGAAATGGATAAATCTAGATAGTTGAGCGTATGATTGACATCAGCCTCACAGATAAATGAAATATTGTCATTTAATTTATTTAAAAATTTGGAAAAAAGTTCCAATTGTTGGTTAGTGCTCTTCCACAGTACTAGAATGTCATCAATGTAGCGGAACCAGTATATCACAATAGTTTAAAAGGGGGTTGTCCGAATTAATAAGCTTTAGTTCTAAACTGTCTAAAAATATTTCAGCAAGTAAAGATATCTCAAAATCAGTTTTATCAAAACTTTTTTTTAAATATTGTCAAAAACTGTTTTGTTGCAACAAAAGATAAGTTAATATTGTATTTCAAATCAACGATTGCCCATTATACGTAGCAGTATGCTCCATGCCGTTTGTAATGTGACTTAAGTGACACAAAATGTTTTTAAATCCACTTTATTTCGAAAATTCATCTTTGGATGTGCAATTGAATCCTTATATCTCGTTGGTTATACCTTTATCTGCATTCCAAGAATGACTCCCGTGGTGAGATTTGCCTAGAGAGAAAGTCAATTTGAACATCGAAGGGCAGAAACTTGAGCAAGTGTAACAGTTTACATGACTGTGGTATGTCATGGATGAGAATGAGTTTTGTAATGTGAACATAAGACGAAAAGATGCTTTAGTAACGGGAGCAATTAGTTAAATGTAGATATTTAGAGGGAATACGTGAGCATTAGCAATGAGAAAAATTAGTTAAAATTCTGATGTGGGGCGAAGCGTTGCATGGTTCTAGATCTTTACCTCTGCAATATGAAAATCCCGCATAGAACCGCATTGATTGCACGAAAAAGTTGAATACCTATGCATTTTTTAATTATGCTCAAAATAATGAAAATATCGACAAATGGGAAAACATCAAAGGCATGCTCTTACTCAGCACTGACTTTTATATAATTAGCTCCAAGAAAAATGGTAAATAACTATTTTGCCTCAGTGAAATCTTTTTCTGCTGGAGTGACCTGCCAAATGTTTCCTTCTTAAACGCAATACGTTTACATCTCCATATTGCCCTGAAAGCCACCTCATGGGTGTTTGACCGGCGTTGTTTTTTTCTACATCTACATCATACCCTGCAAGCCACCCAAAGGGTGTGTGGCAGGGGGTGCTTCCACACCGGGATAGCATGAATTATACGGCAGAACACCGAAACTACATTGAAACCAACGCACCACACATGCAACGCGTCAATTAACAACCAACTAACCAAGAAACATTCCATCGTCAATCGTTCCGTCATGCAAGGGATACAAAGACTATTACTACAAATTCCAAATGTCATGCATAAATAAGAACATCAATAATTGCATCATGCATAAATAAGAACAGAGAAAATAAAGAGAGGGATATCTAGATAAGAAATAATCTAGCTAATCTCACTATTCGCACTATTCAAGACGACGATCACAGCTGTTATGGTCCCAAATGGCACGCGGAAAAAATGACATTTTATACCTATCGGTTCTACAATCTATTTCTCTAATTTTATTGGCATATTATCTAATCTGCCGTAGTACGAGGGGGTTAATAGTATGCTTTTTACATCCTCAGTGAAACGTTTGTCCTGAAATAAGAGGTTCAGCCTATAACCTAATCTACGCTGTGATAGCGATTCCCATCCCAATTCTTCTAACCATCCAGACACATTAGTAAACTTATCGCAGCATCGTTTTACAAACCTAGTTCCTCTTTGCTGCACGCGATCTAATTCCGATATCAACCCCGCTTCATAAGGATCCCTTATACTGGCAGCATATTCTAGATGAGGCCTAGCGATTGAAAAACAACAACGTTTATCTGTCAATATAGACCATTTTGGTGAGAATTAAATTTCAAACAAGCTTTTTAAAAAATAAATTACAAACTTCAATATGAATTTGTAAGAGGTTGAATTATGAATAAAATTGATGGTGAGATGTGTGAGGGAGAACAGAGAACATAAAATACGATCGCAATGCAATCAATTTCCTGAATGAGTGCAGAAGAACAAATATGTATTGTAATTGAAGAGACAGAAGAGAGATATATGTGACAGATTAAAACACACTGAAGGAAAATTTAATCTATCCTCAGAAGCTATATATTTGATAGCTTTATAATTACTGTTTCTATCTCTTTGGTTAGAATAGTTTCGGGATATACCTTCAGGATTCATGGAGTCAGATGTCCAGTAAAATTGTGCTACGTTCCACTGAGAAAAACATATATCATGCGATTCGTAATTGATTTTTGGCTTTGCATGAATCTGGTGCCTATTCTAAGTGGCCTCCTGAAATAGTTTTAATTAAAATTGGGATATGGAAAAAGCTAGGCTGTAACTGGCTCTGAGATATATTCACCGTGATAGATCAGTTGGAAAGTGAATCATGCTCAAAATTATGATGAATACTCATATTTAGTGAATCTAAAAAGATTATTATTATTATTGTTTATTTATCCTGGGTTGAATGAAGCGGAACCGTCCCATCTTTCCCCAACCCAGTACATACACAAACACCCATGTCCTGGGCAGATATTCTACCCAGGCGGGACTCGACCATGGGGCTAGCAGGCGAGGACTTTGCCCCACCGCCACCTGGGCCGATCTTGTACCGAACGATCTTGTACCGAAAATTGTACCATACGTAATTTGGGAATGAGTGATGCATATTAATTACTGTATGTTTGTTGGCAAAATGATTACCTTATCATTATTAATGAAATACTTTGTATAATCCCACTCTTTATTTATGACCTGATGGATTTCAATTACTGAAGTCTAAATGTCAATATAAATTGATAATGACGCTGTGGACGTTGCAATCGTTCGGATCATAAACAGTGCGGAATTTTTCAAAGTGATTCATTGACAAAATTTAATATTGTGAATTTCCACAAGATGACGCCTTACCCCAGCAACATGCAGAGTCATCTACATGCCGCCACAACAATTATCAATAGTTGTTGTGGCGGCATGTAGATGACTCTGGCAACATGATTATGACCTTAATTAATCATAAACTATCCTATCCTAAGCGGCTGATAAGTTTTAGTTTAAAATTTATCGATGTATTTCACTTGCGAAGTTAAGGACAAGGGCCACATTACTTAATGGTGGGGCTTAATGGTCCTTCCTCTGAATTGATAGCAAAAGGGAGCAAATAAAATCCACAATCTCTTAATAAATCACCTCTAGAGGTGTCCATAACGGCAGTGACTCTTCACGCATGTTTCCCTTTTTGTAAGGGGGTGATCACTTCTCTGGGGGCAATGACGCATAAGTTCATCGGAGATTTGAAGACGACACATCACGATACAATCGTCAATGAGTTAACCGTAAGGAAGCGCGCGATCCAACTAAACAAAAATACTTTAGTTATATTTCATATGTAGTAATACTATATTATGTATATTGCAACAAAACTTCTTTACTTGGGTAAATTTTTACCTTAATCAAAGCGTTGACATAAGGGGAAGCTTTGTAAAGGTTTTTGGTGTCACAATTTAGCATCCATGGAGTGATTATGTATTTAAATTAAAATATCTTTTAGCAGTTATGTCTCAGAATGTCTAGATAAAAGAATGCATGCATTGAGCCTTGGTTAATGATGATACAGGCTCTGCTATGCATGCATTTGTTTTATATATTAAACTCATTGAGCGTATAGAGGATGTTAATTCATAGTTAAATTTCAATGGCAATCTTCATTAGACTGTGACGTAGCTTACTACTGTCAGGATTACAAAATAAATTTGATTTTGTCATTTTCATGATGAAATGTGATCGGGTTTCTTATCGGTGTTTCATTAATACAAGTCCAGTCGACGGTCTACAGAACTAAGAAAAGCGAATATTTGAGTGATCATGTTTTGATTCTCTGAATCACTTACTTGACCGAGAATGAGCATGCATGCACTGTGTTTTAGTTTTTGAGCTTATGCTCGTTTTCAATGCCTCACGGTCCGTCACGAGACCCAGCCAGTACTGGATAATGAGGACGCTAACCGCTCATATTGATGTCGTCCTAGAACGTTTCACGCGATCATTGAAATTTTTTATGGCGGGGAAGTGGTATTTTGTTTCATATCTCCGCACATCTCCACTAAAATATATATAAAATAACCATTCAGTGGCAACTGGCGACAAATACAGCAGTTGGAACATCGTGTGAAACGGGTCCTGGGTCAAACTATAACTTGAAAAGAGTTATTCATAATTTTCATATTAAATTAGAATGTTTGTTCAAAAAAAGTGTTAACATTTTTCGATAATTTTGAATCCTTGTATTCCAATGGAATGTGACTGTGGATTAAGTAGTGGCAATCAAGGTTTATAACTTGGCCATATCGTCTGATTTCCATATCTCCGGATACGCGCCGGATTACATTCGTAACGATGGTGATTTTGGGATCAGATTTTATGGTACTGAATGCGCTTTTAAGTGACTTCTTACCCCGTCACTCTCTTCTGCTTTTTGAACCCATCCATTCCAACCTAATATAGACAAGAATACTTTTCGCCGCATGTCATTGTCAAAGTTTATTTTCCCTAAAAACAAATGCTTCTTCAAAATTTATGGCCTGATGTATCCATCTGTAACGCTCGTTTCAACAGCTGTAACTTTATAGGCGAACATAAAAGTTAAAAAAAAACTTTTAGCCTGAGAGGGGGCAGAATTACGATTCAATTGCCACAGAGTTCTTATGAGATTAACGCGTCATGCAGATCATCACCCAAATAAACTGAGTGGCTTTGGAAATGCGTTCCCTCAGGTATTAAAAAAAAAAGTTTTGTCGAAACAGGGAAGTTCTTTTTACTAAAGCGTTTTCAATTTAAAGATGTTGATAGCCGTAACATCCTCATACATATCAAACATTAGGTTGAGTTATTTAACTTTAGAATAATAAAAGTTAGCATTTTAACAGGCACGTATGAATGCTCTTTAAGGAACAAAAAAATTTTTTTTCTCATCGGTAATCAATCAAAACTTAAAAAAAAGCGATGTGGAAATATGGTGGGGTACATTTGAAAGATACCTAAAGGTTATATACTTTTTGTTGCGGTGAATCGCCCTTTTAAGCGCGACGGGGGGAGGAATTGTGATTTGGTGATCGAAAATCGAGTTGGAGCTGTTTTCTGCCTTGGATGGCGTTTCTTCACTTGAAGGAGAAAGCGAGGCTATTGGGAATGATGGTACTTATCGCTCTGGATAGATTCTATTGATTGATTTTAGTCTCTCATCTGGCACAATAGCCCATAGTTGGGCTTCTGCCTCCTCTAACTTCTACCTTCATGCTTTCTTGTCCGTTGCTACTCTTCTCCAGAATCGTAATCTTAAGAGATCACGAGTTCCAGCCTATACTTAATCTTCCAATTGCTCATGTGGTGTTCCTTCAGGTCTTTCATCATACATTTGACCGTCCAATGTTCTCCTAGGTTGTCTCTTGCCATCCATTCTAGCCACATTCCCGGCCTACCACGGTCTCTGTAGTCGGATGAATTTTGGAAGACGGGATTCTCTAAAAAAACTATATAATTCGATATTAAATATGATTCTCCATATATTTTTGGTAATAGATCCTAGAATTTTCCTCAGTACTTTCATCTCAAAGCGATTAAGTATGCTTATTATGTCACTTTCCATGCTTCGCATTTATAAATTTTGATGGGTGTAATGATTGTTTTTTTATATTTCAATTAGTGACGATGATTATTTTTTAATCTGAGAGTATGAGAACTTTTGAAAATAGTATTTGTTGGTTTGGGTTATTCTTCTGCTGGCTTCTCCATTTTCTCTGCCATCAGATTTTAGTTCCAACCTTTGGTATATGAATCAGCTGACTCAATAGGGTCTTCAGAAACGGTATGTAAAGCTCTGTTCCTTAAGATCGATACTCCTAGCATGTTCTTTTATTTGTAGATAGGCTTGCTGCCCTTTGGCTTATAATATTCATATCATCTCCATAGTCAGCCAATTGTGCTCTTTTGTTGATCAATAGATTCTCCCATACAGAGTCATCAAGAGTCCTTATCAAATACTCCAGAGGTGTGCTACAGTGAAATACAATTTTCCAGAAAATGTTTTTACTTCTTGCAGATAGAGGAATTGAGATATCTGAAAAATAAACTTCACTGCTTGACTTAGGTGACATTTTATGTCTTCTCTTAGAATAGAAATGTATAATAGTACAAATTTGCAGTGATTAAAACGGACCGAGTTAGTGATATTAAAAAAAATCATTTTATTTTGCAATTAACATCGTTTATTTATTAAATATAAATTCAAATAACAAAGTGGTGAGTTATAATTCCGTTTAGAGCAAAATTCGAATTAAGTAAAAACGCTACGACAAAGAGCGGCTCTGGCGGCAAAATAGGGAAGCAAGTGAAGGGTCTCAGGAAGCTCGTGGGGAATGAGAATGTGAGTTAGCCAGAAGTTGATGGAGGGGAAGAACCTCCTCGTGCAGGGAGGAAACGAAATCAAGGGACTCCATCGGAGAGAACGACGTGAAAGGGACGTGAAAGACTAAGAGACTCAAGTTTACCGCTTGGAAAACCACGCACTACGGTACCGGGTTGTCTGTTAAAATACATCGTTTATGAGTGCTTATTGCGGGAAGAGGAAAATAAACAATTTATGAACAAAATAATCTTCAGAGACAGCTTTAAATTTATAATTATTCCCATTACTTATCACATGTTTTTTCTTCAAGTTTGCGTTTCATGTAAGGTCAATTAACCCCAGTCCGTTGTTATAGATACTCTATAAATATTTTAAGAAGCCTGTCTATGCTGGTATTCTTTACAATATCTTTGAATCTCTTAACAGTTAAAACAATGGTGATGAAAAATAGTATTTTGATCAGTAATGAAAAAACTATGACCCCCGTGTCAAAGATTTCTTCTACTTCTTCAAAGATACTTCAAGATATTTTGGGTGACTGGCATTGTTCACGAACGGTCATTGCTCAAGAATTGGCAACTAATGCTGCGATATTATTTTACGGTAAAAATTTTATTAGAAAATTAATTAAAAAGTATGTAGTTACCGCTTTATTATACTATATAATAATCCACCCGATCTGGCAACTCTTATTTCGACCACCTACCGTTTTTGTTTGGAGATAGGAGAGTATGGGGTAGAAGAGGTAGACGTACCTCGACGAGACATTGTACTCGTCAGGCAATAGAAGCAAGATAAATTGATGAAGGAATCGGTTGTAGCTGTAGCCAACCCTTTCAAGGCATATGAACTGTTATACATGTATTTATGACCAGAAACAACATCATTTTGCATGCTGTGTAATGAAACGGAAGTTAGCCGAAAAAGGAATGTATATGTATACACATTTTCAAACTAATCAATGCGAGCTCTTGAAAAAAAATAAGGGTGGAAGAAAGAAATATATTTATAGGCAGCTAAGCTTCTATAAAGATAATCATAGTCCATTCCGATTACAGGACGGTTTAGCCTGAGAAATCAAAGATGGAACATTTAACTTTACGTAATTTTTTAAGGCCGAATTTTCAACATTTAGCAATATTTTATCCAATAAAAAATGACTGAATGGAAGATAAGGTTAGGAGAATTTTTTTGAGCTTTCAATATGCAAAATATCATCCTTAATTGAAGATTTTCAAATGAAATTCAGACACATAGAAGTAACTAATTTAAAGAATGTTTTCTCTTTGCTTATTTAATAAATAAATAAGTCCAATGTATATCTCATTTTTCACTAAAGCTTCAAATATCATTAATTTATGGATATTTATCGGTGTGGAATGGCTCACGAGTTAAATAATATTTTTCTTCGCGAATTTTAACATCTCGAACACTAGAGCAGTGGTCGGCAACCCGCGGATCACCTAGTGACCCTCTGGGAACATTTTTGTGACCAATGTTGGATTATCCCATCTGTATAATGTTTTTATTTTCTATATTCTAAGATAATGCGTAATCTAAAATAGAAGTTATTTGACCCTCCACCAAAAAATTTTGCGAAAAAACATTGAAATATGACCCACTTAGAAAAAGCGTTGCCGACCACTGCACCAGAGGCTCACCATAAGCACTGTATTTTGGAAAGAGTCCATGTTCTTCTCGGGTATTTCATATTCTCGATCTCTCATACTTTTTTAATGCCAGTGAGATAGCTTCTGGATGAAAAAGTTCGCAAGAGTACGGAACATTAATTATATGTGAACGACATTGTGGACAATTTTCCTGAGTAGCATAGCTCCAGAACTGGTTGAAGAATCACATTAACGAATAATTATTACGGCGGATTATTGTGCTATTCGTTTTCCTTCGTCTGAATTTAAATTTAATGCCTAGTATGCGATCCATTCGGATGGGGTTTTGGTGTTTTTGTTGCGAAAATTTGCCGTGTCAGCCGCGCAATTTCCATGCCGGAATCTTGAGTGTCGTCTTTTCCGCAGATTATGTTCCCTCATCAGGCCAATGGTTCCATCAATGACATATGATAGTTGAGTATTAAATGCCTCCAAAACAGCAAAGACTCAAGCAATACCCTCTGATTATCGTATTATTGATAGTTCTTATAGATATTTCTTCAGATACATTAATTTCTGTATCACAGTTAAAAACTTTATTTCACACTTTTAAGGATTTCATTTTATGCCTACCCGCCGCACATATGCCGTTCCATTTTGCAGTAGGCGCAGTTAATAAATGTTTTGGTAAAATCTCTTGGTGAAATACTCGTAAAGGTGACTCTATAAGATTCTCACTCATTGAATTTCTCATTCCGCCCAAACCTTGAACTTCTCTTTTGCTTCTAATACCCTGATACATTGATTAATATCCGCACTTTCTCAGTTTACTCCTACCGGAGGAGATGGAAATTCATGTGATATGCGCCATATTAGTTCCCAAAATATGCTTGGGAGTCCGCGCTTGCGGCTGCAACCATCTTGCGAGAGAGTTTTAAACATTATCCTTTGTAGTTTGCGTTATAAGGTATGTGTCGTATGTGCTATTCTATCTCCTTGCGTCAGAATTAACTAAATTATAATTGCCATCATCTATTGGTTTTGAATACGAAACTCTACCACTGTCTCTCCTATCGTTAGTTGGATGAATCTTGTTTGTTTAGGTGGAATTTTTAGATGAAGCAGTATTAGATAGATTTTTTCTATTGAATGAGTTAGAGACACGCTTAAAATCTACGAATAAAATGTATACATCCATCTCATATTTCCAGGCTTCATACAGGATTTCCTAAATTGCGAATATTTGATATACTTTTGACCTCCCACTCTAAATCCCGCGAAATATTCACCTATGATTATCTCTACTAGAGGCATAAGTAGGTGATTATATTGAGTGTTGATATTTAACTTGCTGTACTTAGAAGAGAAATCCCTTGATAACTGTTACTTTTCAATTAACCTCCCTTTTTATGTTCAGGGTATTCAATACTCTTTTCTTCAATCATTGGGAATTATCTCTTCCTCCCATATTTGTTAATTCTCTCCACCCAATAAATATGTTTCAGAGGGTACTTTGTCTATTCCTGGTGCCTCGATATTCTTTTGGGTCTTTATGGTCTCTGTGACCTCTTTCAGCATCGGGGATAGGGAGGTAATATTCCTACTCCTTCTTACTACTTCCATATCAGCTTTAAAATTCGTGTCATGCACGTTTTCTTCTTCCTCTTGTGTCCCAAGTAAAGTTTGGAAATACTCTTACAAATATTTTTTTTAATGATTCGCAGATCACGCTCTATTCCCCTTTTTTTTCTGCACAGGCTAGTTCGAGATTATGGCCCTCTCTAATGATTTTTTAAATATCTAAATGATCCAATTGTATTGATTGCTTTCTAGCAAAGGATTACTCTTTATACGATGATCGGGGACACGTTGACAGCCATTTCGAGTGTGGAACGGCCCCAGCAAGCGATTTAGAAGACCATGACGAGGAGAGGATATCGGGAGATGGAGTTCGTAGATGGAGCGGCAGTCGATAGAGGAGGAGATGTGGGAGATCGCTTGCAGAATTACTCTGGACCCAATCCCAAGGATTTCGGATGATATCGAATCCCATTTTAGAGATACGGTGACCGGGCAGTTACTGCGCGTCATGGTTAGAGCGTGGATCTCGTGCATCGACGCTTTGCCCGTTGTTAGGTATGATACACTTCTGCACGGTAAATACCCGAGATTGGATGGATAAATAACTTATGTAAAAAAGCAATGAAATAATCCTCTGCTCTAAGCATTTTTATACGGTGTTCCAATTTTTCATCCCCTCGAAAAAGAAGGAATAATTAAAACTTTTTTTATTCTAAAAAATTAAAAAAAATAATTCTCATCGCAATGAATAACCTCTTGATTTGATAACAATTTCTTTCTTCCATGCCAGATTTTGAGGTTTGAGCTTAAGGTGAAGTCATTAGGTGCAAAAAGGGAAAGAGGGCATTTGAGTCTGCAGTACACTTTTTAATTCGTGCAATTAGAGATAACGTTTCTTCTTCAAAATTCTTCCTACTACTGAATTTACAACATCACGTTAAGTAGAACTCGTCGTACTAGGCTGGTAGCTCATGTGAAATCGAAATAATTTTTGCATGAAACAGTATTTAACGATACGGAACTCTTAAGTTCAAAAGTTCAAATTAGGGTTTTATTAAATGAAGGAATCCTTAGCGCAGCGTGAAGCGGATACTGATTCATGTTTATCCACCCTTCGAATTTTATGCCGTATTATCCCAGCATAGAAGAGCAAAGCGGTGCCAAGGATGGAAATGTTTTTCGTTTATCAATATGCTAAGCTAGGTAAATGGAGTTTTAACTTTCGAGAAGACTCCAGTAAGAGTTTTCCCATTTGGTCGTACATTTTTGAGAATAATGTCATGGATTTATTTTTATAGCTATATTAAGCCTTGGATAACAAAAGGTGAGCTTGGATTATTTAGAAAAAGTAATGTGGATTGCCTTTGGAGAAACTTAAGGACACTCGGACCTTTCAAAAGTAGTGGAAAGGCTGTACAAAGTAGTAAATACTTGAATAGTGCAGAAGTTGTTACCTTTTTTGCCTTCGTCTATGAAATATATTTAAAAGTGGTTGGCATAAACGTCTCGTTTCTGGTAGACCCGCGCTAATTACCTTGGACTTTGAGTGCGGATAATTAAGCAGTCAGGGAACAGGGCACCGTTAAACTTTAAACTCTAATATTGATCGTGGACAATCATGCTTATATGCTTTACACGGTGAAGATCTTATAATTAGTTAGTATTGCAAATACCAATAATTCACACCATGAGATGATAAGTCAAGCAGAAATGCAAAAGATTCTGGGAGTTCCAAGCAATGTTAAGTGTTGATAGGATTGAACAGTCACTAATACAAGTACAAAATCATTCTTCCCGAACCAGAAAAGTGTAGAGATGACGAAAAAACATTCTTAGTCAATTCCACAACTAACGTTTATTTTCGATCTAGGTTTCGGCTACGTGGCAATAATTTTATCGAGGTAATTCCACTGCTGTCGCACCCTTGATAATGATTGCTGTGCAGTCGAAACTTGGGTCGGAAATTAACTTTTTAGAGTGGAATATACAAAGAATTTTTTTGTCATGTCTGCAAACATTTTCCACAAAGTTATGCCTTTAGCCATTAATTTTATGTATGATAAAAGGGTAATCAACAGATAATATTCCATATTCTAGCCTCCTAAATAAGCCAATCAGCGAGGAGAAGGAAGGCGAGAAGCTAATATTAAAATGTTTGAGAACAAAGAGAGTGTGCGTATCGGGATGAAAAGGTTTGATTTCATTTGCGTGATTTTGAGTGAATCACAAAACGTGAAACTAAGAGCCTTCAATCAATTTAGGGCATGGTGAGACTCTATCTTCTTCTTTTGCTCTGATCTTGAGTTGATAGAAATAATTTCCGTTACCTGGTACGCCTGACGAATTGAGAAATTTCCGTCGTTGATAATAGGAGGGTGGCTTGCTAGTCGGAGCGGATCATTCAGCGGATGGGGGAATGTTTAGGGTGTTTGTCCCTCGTGGGCATGGGCGTAACAGTGCCTCCCTCTTTAAACAGAATGCTACGAGTGAGGAAATAATTGTCACGGAAGAGTGAACGTTAGGAGTTTTTCAGAGCCAAAATTAGATTTTAGAGAAGACTTATGCCCCGTTTAAAGTTAATTTTATCATCACATTGCTCGTACCATCTTATCAGCGCAGATTTCGACGATGCAACTGGCAATAGCCATCGAATTCCCAATCCCTTCGGAGAGTTGAAGGCTATAATGGTCACGGAGGAAATCGAGAATCGTTGCTGCCAATCCTTTGTTTCCCCCCGTCAATATGTTTCCTGATCCACCTCTATCGACGAGCTTAAAGCTTTAACCGAGCGCAATTGCTTCTAAGTACGGTCTTTTATTCTTCAAGCGTAAAGATGGTCTGTCTATATATCCCCTATTCGAGATTATTGCGCATTTGACAGAAAAGCAGGCTATCAATGCACACGTCTAATGTCGTTTCAGAAAGGAAATGACGTGACCGAAGAAACCATGATTGTGGCATCTGTTTTAATCCTGCGATCGAGAAAAAAATTGGTGATTTTAAATTTTTTTATAACCCACATCAGTATAGTTCACTACGCTGTTATTATTTTGGACCAACTCTATGGTGAGAGAGCAATGGGTCCATCCAAGATTTTTCCCGTTCGCTGAATTACTTTTGGCAATGACTGAAATTAATCTTTAATATTAAGTGAGAGGGGATCGGGTTTATTTGGTGGCTAGAGTACTGGCTAACCATACGGCCAGGGTTCCGATCCCTGCAGAGGAGGATGTTTTTCAGAGGGAACCCGATCCCAACTTGAGTGTATTGTGGGAGGCTTTACAAGTACAGTACTCCGTCTGTCGGATGAGACGTTAAACCGTGGTCCCCTTCGCGCTTTTTGTTAAGAGTAATCTAATGCCGACGCTGGGTTTCTATCCACCCTTCCTCCCTTACCAATCCCCTGTGGCGCAGATGACCTTAGCTGTCGGTTGCCTATAATCCCCCAATATCCAATCCAATATTTCATCTACATCTACATCTACGAAATACCGTGCAAGCCACCACTAGGGTGTGTGGCACGGGGTGATTTCACACCAGGCATGCAACACTCATCCCAGTCCAACCAGAACCGCGCGCGTTCCCCGGAATGCCAGGCACAAGCCAAAGCAGTCAGGACAGCGGTACACAGTCAGACTACATACTAGGAGAGTGATACGAAGAAGAACATGCTACCATACAGTACAGTACTCAAGATATAACTGCTGGTTAGTATTATTAATGTGACAAATAAATTTCACTACAAGGTACTAATACATGCAGGAGTATATCATGCCGGATATTGCATGAGAGGTTAGTATCTACAATTCATGTTAAGATATTTAGCACCACTGAAAAAAACCTATTTCACCTAGTCAGTATCCTAGAACTGATCTATCACAACTATCACAACTATTGTGTGAGCTCAAAAATATATATAAGCCTACTAAGATGCGCCGTGACTATTACAAAAACAGTCCATAGGCGCTTCCTTCAGTGCTCCATGGTAGAGTAGGGGACGGTGGGTCAGGGTAACGCAAGGGGACACTCGGTCGAGATACCTTGTTGGCTCTCACCCTTGTCCATCCTCCTGTCCGTTCCTGGAATCCGGCCAACCGCCAGTCTGAGAGAGCGAGCTCCAGGATCCGTGGTCTGCCACAATTGGATCGCTGCGGTCTCTCGCGTGTGGGTACCTCTCTCGGGGTGCAGAAGAGCACCACCCCCTCCCCTCTCCCTTTAATCGGGTCTCCGGCCTCATTCCGAATGCGCCTCGTTGTGAGGTGGTGATGGGGGATTGAGGGAGGCAAGGGCGGTGGGTGTGGACTCCGGCGTTCCGCAGAAATGACAGCCAAGGCCGAGCAAATCTCGCGTTTTTTATTTTCCTTCCCTTCCAGCCGTCCTTTAACCCTATGAGCCGTATGAACGTTCATGTACGTCCTCGTGCCTCTTGGTCATCCAGAGTATGATGTCTTTCATGACATGTAAGTCTTTCAAATTTTCGCTGGAGCAGTAAAGAATCACGCCTCCCATTCAGATGCATTGAAACATGTTGTTCCATCTCTTCTGATGGCTGGTGAGCACAATCATTATCACTATAAAATTGTCTCTGAAGAGTTCTGCCACCTATTACATCATTCTACTAACTACATTTAGCCTTGAGTACGTGAATATCACATGTAGTTGGTTCCATTGACAGAAGTTATGGCATTTAAAGCTGGCTTTTGTCCGGTTCTAAGCTAATACTTTTGTTCTTATACAACAAAATTCAGGATCTCACATAGTAAAATTGTTGCATTTATTTTGTTTTCCTTGTGTAATGTATAATATCCTTTTTTCATTGATTTTTCATCAAAGTAACTTGAGTTAAAGGCAATAAAATTGAAATCGGAAGTTGTTTAATTTTTACTCAAAAATAACTCATTCCTGGGGTCAGGGCAAACAAAATAAACTTACTACTCAAAGGGGACTATTTCCCGTTCATCCCTCTCCCAAAGGACAGCCGTGGTGACGCGGATCTAAATCATCTAAAGACACTCTTACCCCGCACATCCCAAAAACAAGTCGGTCGCTCCATGCGTTAAAGTTCATCCTACATTTCCTGGCAATGCGCAGCGGATGATTACAGGATATGTACTACTGAACTTGCATTGTTCTCCAAAACGAGGGAGGAGGGTTGTTCTGTAAGGAGCCTATCTCATCGCTGCCAACACAATGGTTCAGAGAATTTTGATGACTCTCCACTTTTCCTACCTTCCCGTTTTGATTTGTATCGCAATGAGACCATAATACTGGGTCCCCTAGTACAGTCAAGGCAAAGGGTAATTTAAACCACTGCCTTTCTAATTGCCTAATTAATTTTAGAGAATCATAACAACTGCTCTTCTGAGGTCAAAAGAAGAAAAATGTTAGCCAAGAAAGCCTTTCCATTAAAGAAAAGTCTCATAGTAAATAATAGCGTCAGTATTGAGACTAGGAAGATATTCCTGAAAATCATTGTATGGAGTGTGCTAACATATGAATGCGAGACATGGACACTAAGGAAGAGTGAAATTGCTAAACTTAAAGCTGCAGATATGTGGTTTTGGAGGAGGGTTACAAGAACTAGGTGGACCGATAGAAAAACTAATGAGCACGTACTAACTGAAGTCCAAACAGAAATAGAACTATTGCAAACAATTAAATCAAGAAAAGCAAAGCTCATCGAACACTTACTCAGGCACGACAACTTCATACAAAATATTATGGAAGGAAAAAATCTATGCAAAAGACAGAGAGGACGACCCGGAACTTCGTACCTAAAAGTATTGGCGATGGAAATGGGATGCGCATCGTACGATGAAGTGAAGAGGAAGGCTGAAAAAAGAGATTGCTGGAAGTCGTGGCTGCAACAACAAGGAAAACCTTTTGAAGAGAAGGAAGGCCTAATTGCCTTGAGTTCTAGCCAATTTCGCGAATTGGCTTGGTCGCCCTGCCTCATTCTTTCTCTCTTTGCCTCTCTTTCTCTCTTTCCCTTCGTCCTTTCCATTTACTTCTACTTTCCCTTCTTGCCGCGCAGGTATGCACTAGAAACTTTTGCGGATGTCATACGCTAGTCTTCCTCCTCTTGTTTTGCTTCAACGCTCCTGTTTCCGCTCCGTTTAAGGTAGTTTTAGCGAAATATCATATTACTTAGAAATCAATGAATTTGGTCTAATTTCAAAGGAAAATATCTCACCCTTCTAATGACACCAAAAATTCAACCTCTATTCACATTACTTTCGGAGATATATGCCAAAAAATAACTGCCCTTTTACATGCTTAATGGTACGTGTATGCACTCCGGGGAGACATTATTTACGAAATGAGGTATTTCTAACACTTAGATTTTGTAAAAATACTAACAGCGTGCAGTTTGTGTTTTCTCAACTATATTTGAAGGTTATTCATATTTTCACCACAGTAGGTTCTTGGGTATCGCAAAAAACCTTCCGTTTTGAAGGAGTTTCAAAAGTACCGCGTGAAAAAAATGAGTCAAGTTAAAGACTTATTTAGATATTTTCAATTAATGGCTTACCATTTCTGTCATATAAAACTATATTATTACACCATTATTAATGCAGTATTTTATTGATGTGCCCTACAGCTGGTGAAACTACAACGAATAATTCGAATATGGTCTCTATTATGACTAGGGAACTATCTCGCTCGGACTACTTTTAGCCGAATGGCTCTATAAATGTCTGTGATCAGTGGAAAAATGACATAAATATTCTATTACAAAAGAGTGAAAATGTGACATTTTACCCTGTTTTACGGTGACATGATAGAGGTAGTAAATTGTAATTTTTTCTACCCTGCAATAGTTTCAAGGATTTTTAATACGTGACCAGTGGTATTGTGGAGTGAAAAAAAAGCATCCATCTCCTATTTTCTGGGCCAACTTTGCTGCGACCAGATTGGGTCAGTAACATGTACTTTTTTCTGCTGATCGCTTGCTTCTGAGTAGTGTTTCATGCTCAATTTTTTGTGAGAAATCAAACATTTTTCGTGTGTATTTAAATCAAATACTTTTTTAATTTTGTATAATATAAATTTACTTGAGGGTTTGTATTCTCATCGATAGAAAAAATCTTACGAGTGTCAAAGATTGTAAATCAGAGCCGTGAGAGTGGCCTAAGTTCAACATATGTAGTAAATTTACATAGATTAAATCAAAATTGGTTGTAAGTATATACTGAAGCCAGAGGTCAATTGGTGGAAACTAACCGACCGAGGTGGAATAGGCAGTGCTATTCAAGTTAGAATTTATATAACTGGAAGTTAGGTAGTTTTATTTGGAAATCTGTGAACGATAGCCGATATCACACTCGTAGAAGATACAGCGCGAGATATACCGACCGCATCCAGAATAGAAAGCTACCCACGAGATCAGTAGAGTAGGATTTAAGATGATGCGAATGGGTGGAGAGCATTGTAAAAGAATATAGAAAAAAAGCTTTCAATGAGCGGTAGCCGAATGGTAGGTCAGCAACATTTTAACGATTAATAAATGTCTGAGAAGGTTGTCAAACTTTTTGTGACGAGGCAAGATTGGAAATGTAATTACGAATCTGAGGAAATAAAGTTTTGAAGATAAGCACCTTTACGAGGTGCAATTAAGACTTGAAAAAACGGTAGTCGTGGGACACAAATAATATTCATGAATGTGAGATTGGCCATGCGATGTGAGCATTTGTGCGGAAAAAACAATGCCAAGCACGCCTTACGGTTGCTTCCCGCTTAAGAGTTTTCCACATTTCCTCAGAAAAAAGACAATCGAAACGAGGCATAAGAAGAATGAAAAACTACTACTAACTCCTTTAGAGTTGTGGCCTCGGGCAGTATACGAGCTGATGTTGAGTGGGCAAGAATGAGTCGGTCGTCAGCCATTACCGCATCCCTCTGCACTTTGATAATGACAGTGTCCATTATTAGAAATGAGGGAAAAGCATTTCCTCTTGTACATTTTAGTGAAGGACCTAATCTGTCTCACACAAGGATGGATTATGTTATTTTAGAATACATTTGTTTTTATATGCTACTACAAAAACAGAAAAGTAGCATCCTTTGTAATGTAGTGGAACCTTAATAGATGATGCACCAGTTCCAGTATCTGAAGGGTTATTTCGTTATTTTGGTAAAATCAGATAAAGAAATGCAAAAGAGTAATACTTCGCGTGCTGGGCTTTATACAGAAAGATCCTCTCAGAAGAACTGCATATTTTACACACCTGGATTGTGATAGAATACTCTCTTTAATCTAGGTTAATGAAATCTTATTTACAATTAAAGTTTTTCTTTGACACTCTGTGGTCATATGTATGTCTACCAGAAAGACTGTAGCCGTACCATAACGTCTAGCTTCCGTTCAATTATGATATTCCATGGACGTCCTTGTACGTCCATCGTCCTTCTAAGAAAATATCCATAATACGTCCATACCACTCAAAGTGTTGTAATGTCTGATTATTTTTTATTTTTGTTTATGTTTTGATTTTATTTTAACTTGCAGTATTTTGTTTAAATGTTTTTATTTATTTTAGTATGAAAATGTATGCTTGATTGTTGAAATGTTTTTGGTTGTGAAGAGGTTTGTTGATAAAGAAGAGAGGGATTGTTGGATTTGGGGAATGAGATAGACGGGAAGCTGAAAGGAGCTGCTCTGTAAAAGATTGAAGATTTGAAAGTAAAAATTGGAAAACATGTGTTGTTTTGTCGAGTAGACATAGTACGACGCTATAGTGTTAATCATAGAAAAATTACAAATTTCGTATATTGTGTTCTACTCTTCTCGAATGCCATAAAATGGAAAATTTAACTAAGTATAAACATACCAATTCCATTGTTTGCATATCATATCTCTCCTTCGATGCTTTGGCCTTGTCATTTGAATTTGACTGTCTCAAACGGAGTGATTAACAGCGATTCCTATTTTTCTGATTATGGGAGCAGTTTCTGTGAACTAAGATAGTTCCCGTTCTTCTGCAGGAAAACAACTGATCTTGAATATAGCAATGAAATGATGTGCTGCAGCGCAATGGTATGAGTGCGGAATAATGATTCATTTAAAGATCAACTCTTTCCGCTTTTTTAGAATATAACATAGTTGATAGCGTCGTTCTACATTCAATTAAAAATACAGACATTTTTATATTTTTTTATTGATTCTCACAATCCCAAAAAAAGGCAACAAGAAAGGCCTTTTACATCGGGTGATTGATATTAACAACACACGAACATCAACACCCATGTCCAGAGTGGTGAAAAACCACCCATGCGGGACTCAAACCCGCGACCCTCAGACCCTTCTGGGACTGGTAAGCGAGGACTTAACCCCGCCGCCACCGGGGCCGAAATGCTTATGTTTTCGACCCGTCCCCAAGCGTGCTGCAATTGGATCGAATCTAAGGTGACGCGCATGCGCCGGTGGGCGATTCCATTCTGGGACCGGCCACCTTGTCCTCCACGAGAAAACCACATCCCCTGATGTCTGGACCCTTCAATAGAAGTAATAATAATTTGACCGGACGATACCCTCTCATCCATGAATATATATTATGGATTGGGATCTCGTTGCCAAAAAGCGTTGCAAGGAATTCCAGTAAACAAACAACTTTTTGGAAAGTGGTTCCGCCTAGTGATGAAAGACGGAAGTTCAAATGTAAATACAGTCGACATATTGTAAATAAACACATCTTACCAGTTTTTCCATGAATATACATTGCTTTTAACTTACAAGTAATCATAATGCAGTGGATAAAAAATGTAGTAATACACATTGAACGTAATTATACACTTTTTTAATCATCAGTTAATTCATATCTCCTCGATCGTTATTGAATATTTTCCACAGTCTCACGTTAGCAACAATCAATTACATGTATTTACAATAACAACATAAAGGACTCTAGGTACGGAGGCTTCCGCGGTTATTTAATGACCGTATTCTCTTCGGGTTTTTGCCGCGACGATCCATTTTTTGGGCGACAACAGTTTCGCCTGCCTTCCAGCTGGCTTCGTCAGGTTCTAAATGAAATGTAGATCATTTTCTTAACGGTATTAGTCAGGTTCGCGCTCATTGGCCGGATGGGAATTCGAAATCGATTGTTGGAAGAGCCGTTTAAACATTGAAGCTAGCGGATAGCCGTCTTCTCTATTAAAGTTCTCTGTGTTCTGCGCAATTTCGATAGCTTCCCTTATTAGCCGAGGGAAATACTTATTTTCTCTGGCGATGATCTTACACCCGTTAAAATTAATTACGTGGCCAGGTTCCGAAAATGCGTGCTCTGCGACTGAGGAAAGGTGAAAATTTTTCTTTTCGGTTGCTCTTCGATGTTCTTCCAACCTGCATTTCAGGGATCTAGATGTTTGCCCGATGTAAGATTTTCCACGGCTGCATGTAATTTCGTACACTCCTTCGTAAATATCCGATGGGAGACGATCTTTTTCATTTCGAAGGAGGTCAGAGGTCTTCTTGTGGCTTCGGAATCTGGTCAAGACGTCCTGCTTGGCGAGAACTCTTGCTATTTTTTTGCGAAGTCCCGGCTGCGTAAGATAAAATTGCGTTGGCCTTAGCCTTCTGTTTTTCATCCGTAGAAGTATGAATGGCAGCGTTACGTTTACCGTTTTCATCGCGTGATATTTTTTTAATCATTTTTTGATTCTGGATTTTTTTTCTTTCTTATCTTTACGCATTTCCCCTAAAATATTTGAATTCACCAATCAATGACAAATGGCGACATTAGATCAGTTGCGGCATTCTTACTTATTGTTGATTTCGAGTCTGAAAGATACTGAAAGCCAATAAGAGAGCGCTGATCTTTAGAAATTGAAGATTGAGGTTTGAAAAATAAGCTTTTGCAAAACTTGATTGATCCAAGGTTATTAGTTCCTAGCAGCAGCAAACTAATAAAGCATCAGTTTACAGTTTTAAGCCGCTCAGCCTCTTTGATAGTGATCACCCGTCCTTCACGCTGGTTCTATTTCATGCGACCTGGGAAAGTTATCATTCAAGGGAGAATCCTCGAACTTGTGCTGGATCAAGTATCCTGTGAACGGACATAATTATGGTAATGGCTCAGCCTCCTTCTTGGTATTTCTGCTCTTACAATCAGCCCCTCAAGGATGGATTCACTGAAAGGAAGCTTTATTAAAAGAAGTTGATCTGATGGTAGGTTGTACATAAATTTAAACGTAGTAGCTGTAATTTCTGCTTGAGGCTTTTGCAGCGCTGTAGTGCAGGGATATCCATGGTTTCCGGGTCTCGCTGCGTGTCGTTATCAAGACGATGAAGTTTCGTGGCCAATACTGGCCACATCTTCAGATCAGGTTCTGAATGCCGGCTGGTGGAATTGGGCATATATACTATATATATACCGTCCTCAGGGTGGCCTTCCGGTATCGCGACCAATTAGCATCGAGGACCCCGATTTTGGCGCGATTTTACTTACAAGTCTTTTCCAAGTGTTGTGGAGTCTGTGGCCGTCGTCTCTATTGAAATTATCTTTCATTTTCTCTATTTCAAGAACCTCCCGGATGAGTCGAGGGAAGTAAAACTTTTCTTTGACCAATACTCTTGCGTCACCTATCGGTATGCGATGTCCCGGGTTGGAGAAGGCATGCCCTGCGACGGCTGACTGCGTGCAGTGCTTGTTTTTGAGAGCCCTTTGATATTCACTTAAATCGGACCGAAATCGCCCGCTTTGTTTGTCCCACATACTTCCGGCCGCAGCTGCAGGGAATCTTATAAACTCCTTCATAATAAAGATCAAGGATTTTGCCCCTCGATTTAGGCAGAATGTCGCCAATTTTCTTTACCGTGCTATATCTCGGTGTTATATCATTTATTTTGCCCAATTCCACCAGCCGGTATTCAAAACCTGATCTGAAGATGTGGCCAACATTGGCCACGGAACATCATCGTCTTGATAACGACACGCAGCGAAACCCGGAAACCATGGATATCCCTGTGGTAGCTGTAAACTCGAGCCCCGAATATGTGTATCTCTTTCAATCAGAGTCTCTCGTTGACCTAAGGGATACATGAGGGAAAAATCACTCTGTAATAAGAAGAAATAATTTTGGTGTTGCGGATACATTTACTATCGATCCTGGTGAAAACACCTTCGATTAATAGTAAAAAAGGGAGCTATTTAACCGTTTATTTGAGGAAGGGCAAAATTTTCCTGACGATGGCCTTTATATACGTGTGAATTTCTAGTTGGGCAATGAACTTTTGTTTCTCGGCCTGGTAAGGAGATTATGGTCAGTTAATCTCTGATCACATCTTTTAACCATACCCTGCCGTCCTATACAAATTTCAAAAATCCACCCCTCCCTCTAAATTACGACCAACATCTTCGTTCCTTACATGATTATTGATGACTTAGCATAAGAATTGACCTAAATATGTAAACAATTCTGAAAAACTTAAATTTGCTGTTATTTTTTTCCTTTAAAATGAGTTCTCACCAAGCTAGTATGAAATGCATAAAATTTAAAACGCGTAGAGCACGCGTGTCGAATTTGTACCTCGTGATACTTTTAATTGTAAAATTAAAAGCTTTGACTTATTCGAATGGATATGAACGAAATCAATCCCTTAATAATGGTTTGCAATTAATCCATTTCAGCTAATTGCTAGGATTTCTGTGAGAATCTAAAATCTCTGCGTAGATTAGCTTTTTTTCTTTATGGTGCGATTGAGAAAGCTCTCATTAGTACTTATTATTACCACATATCTCTGTCGAAATTCATTCGTGGGTAAATCGATTCGGTCCTCATCTGTGCTTAATGCCGTGCAGTTGGCTTATAAACGTACGCTGTATTTTCTGTTTCCTTTTTTGCAATCGAACAAACAATGGCGCAAACTAATGCGAGTAGATATTAATTTTTTTTTCGTCCTCACACCGGATAACTTTCTTCGTAAATGTCTACTTTCCTTTCCGAAACATGACTATTCATGCGCAAATCACATGCCTTCTAGTAAATGGACCAAGTTGGGCGTTTACGTCCGATGAAGAGGGTATTGTTGGCCCAAAAAAATAGCGGACCAGGAAGGTGGATGCTTGTGACAGGGAGACCATGCCTCTTTTGCTCTATGCCAAAATCGCCATGTATGAAAAGGTTATTCAAGTATTACTAACCTTTTGGTGGTTAAAAATTTATTGTGAATTGTGTTTAATATTATATTAATATAAGTATTTTTCAATTACTTTCTGGAATATCAAAAAACTCTACGGATGTTTAAGTATGAAGCACAACATTGCGGGAAAATCTTCCCGTTATTGGTATTTTAAAGAAATATTTGGCCTTAAAATAAGAATTGGCTCTTGATGGCACTTATTTATTTATTTTTTTTTGGGTTTTGCGTAATTCTCCTACAAATTTATTGGGTAATCGCAACTGTTGTTTTCGTGCTTAGCCATTCAATTAATGTTCGAAAGCTGGTTAAACTAGATTCGAAGAAATACAAATTCATTGTGACGAAATATGAAAAATCAACATGGCGTTTTTTTTAACTAATGAAGTTCACCGGAATCGTTACTACGTGTCATTTCTCCTCTTGCGAGGAACATAGCAGGTAGCTGCCTCTTACAGTTGCAGTAGCAATTGATGAGCGAGGGACGCAAGCAGCGGGTCGAAACGCCAGCAGCCATATGTAGGCCGGCAAACTGCACTCTCCCACTCCGCGCTCGTCCACGGGCTGCTGCCTTCACGACGAGGCATGCGTAAACAGTCGTCGAGGAGAGAGATAGAGAGAGAGGGAGAGAGGGAAAGGGAGAGAAATAGATAGATAGAGAGAGGGCGTAAAGGGTGGACGAGGAAGTTTGTGAGAGCTTCGCCCAATCTGCGGCGCCCCTTGAAGACCCAAGGACTTCACTCGGAGGTTTTCTAGTGGTTGCGCCATCTACTCCTTCCTCCTCCTCCTCCTCCTCCTCCCTCGCTTCCGAATATTTTACGTCAACATTTTAACCCGCTAGCTAACGCGAGAACTCTCGGTGGGGGATGTTAGTTCAATAAATTTTAGCCGGGTAAATTCGCGTTTAGGTGAACCAACAACTGTTGTGGAAAAGCTCTGTTGAACCTTGAATTTAGGTTTATTGAGAGACAAATCTACATCTACATAATACCCCGCGAGCCACCACAAGGGGCGAGTGGCAGGGGATGTTAGGTCACCAGCCGTGTATAGGTGTGAGTTTTTTGGAGATGGAATAGTGACATGAATTATAGGAGTGTATTTAGCGGAACTTAATTTTTATTGTGGTCGCTTATTGTTCGCGAAAAGAACGAATTAGTTTATCACGTGTTTGAGGAAATACAGAATTACCATTGATAATTCAGGTATGAAATATGTAGCAGTCTTTTGTTTTAATAAAATATAGTCATATTTACGCTTCACTTATTTCGAATTGACGATGGGAAAAAATCAATCACTTTGTGATGCAAATCCTTAAATATAAAGATAATTATTTTATAATGAATTTCATCCTCCCCAATCACCGTTTTGATAGCCCATATGACAATAGCAATAGCACTTTTTGATTTGTTGAGGAACTTAAAATATTTCACCAAAAAAATATTCTCTTTGAACTAATTTTTGATATTTAATCATTGAGAATAACGGCAAAAGAAGTCATAGTGATCGTTGATGATTAAAACCGTGGGCAATGACAAATACATTGGGTCCACTTTTAATTCACTCAGGAACTCATTTCAATAAATTTAAGGGCGTCTCCACACCGAGCCATATCCCTGGAAGCCCTTCAGTTCTTCTCCTTCACACTTCGTGGCAGTTTTTGGGAAGAAAATGTATGCAATAAAACGATGAGGGGCTTGATCTTAAACCATGACTAATATACTTCTACATAACATCCTGCGAACTGCCACATGGGCGTGTGGCAGGGGGTGTTAGGTCACCAGCCGTGTAAAGGTGTAAGTTTTTGGAGAGAAATTGGTGACATGTATTATAGGAGTGTATTTAGTGGAGCTCAATTTTTATTGTGGTCGCTTATTGTTCGCAGAAAGAAAGAGTTTTTGAACCTATCTGTCCCTTATTGTTCGCAGAAAGATCAAGTTGTTGAACCTATCTGTTCAGCAGTGTATCTCTCTTATTTTATCGCATCTGTCAGACCTATAGATGTAGTCAGGAGTCATCATAATATTCTCTATGTAAATCTGAAAAAAATCAGTTGTGAGTTTATCAAGCGACCTAAGCCTAGCGTGTAGCCTCCGAGTCTCTAGGGGCTCCCACCTTAATCCCTCTAGAGGCACTATATGTACGCTCGTAGCAATTATTGACGAAGCGCGCTGCTTTCCTTTGTATTTTATCAATTTATTTGGTTAAATCTATTTGATCAGGTTCCCAAATGCCTGCGGCGTATTCGAGGTGTAGCCTGACCAGAGCGAAGTAGCATCTCGTCATATCTTTTCACTTATTTTAATGGCACAATTTCCAAGGTACAACTAATTTCATCGCGAAGGTGTCATCACCGGGAGCAAATTTCGAAGTTTTTACCGACGACGACGACGAAATTTTTCTCCCTTGAGTCGAAATCTGTTCTGCCTCGGAGCTTATATCATTGCAAATCATTGGAAAGATATAACGTTTTTTTCCCTCTCAATCGAAAAATGATTTTCCATATTGTGTAGTCTGAAACCTCCAAACCTAAGTCTTTGATCCAATGACGAGTGCAGCATGCTTACCGGAAACTGAATTCAAACCTTCGATATTTTTTTTTTCCCGGCTGAGCGTTATCAACGTGGTTACATAGTCCCGCCAGATATTTTGAGGTTGAAAAATATAAAAGAGTTGAAGGAAATAAAATGAGAAAGGTCTTCATTAATGTAGGTTTAGTTGTGTTCTCGGCTATTTAGGGCGGTCATTCACTCACATAGATAAGTTGAAAATTCCAAATGAGAGTTGAATGATTGTAGGGAACATTTTCAAAATGCTAGTCTCGTGTATCTGAGTTATGCTTTTTCTTGCTATTGCTTGGTGCTAATGGGAAAGAGGAGTCGCTGAATTAATTTACCTATTTATTAGTTTCTTTGACTTACCACCAGTAGTCGTCTGTCCGAAGATCGGTTTGCCATCGCTCTCCATTCCACTCTCCTCTCTAATAACCGCTTCTTTTTTGCATATCAATTTCCTTCTACGTCCTCTATGATCATCTTTATGTATTCTTGGCCAACCTCAATAATTCTTTAAATGCACTAATATCAACTATTTCCGGGTGCACTGCTGCGTGGTGAACTTTAACGGCTCAACGTTTCGTTCCTCCTGTTGGGAACGTCGCGACGTTCCCAACCGACGACGCGTCGTCAGGAGACTGAAGAATATGTATCCGTTTTCATCTGGTCGGACCGTTGGAATACTGACCATTGTTGTCAAGGATTTAAAAAATAAATAAAAACCCAATATTTAAAAATTCAAATATAAAACCAGAAATTGGTTTAGTGGCTGGTTGTTACACCAATATTTTGGGAAAGGTATCATTTCCACAGACTGCTTAAGTGATAACCATCATCCCTATTAAAATTTAAAGGCCATTTTGATATTTCGACTGCCTTTCTAATTAGTCGTGGATAGTAAGCAGATGTTTTTGCTATGACTTTGGTCTCATCCAGGAGGATCTTGTGCCCTGGTCCCGACATGAAATGATCGGTGATAGCTGAAGTCTGCCATTGTCCTACCTTTAGCGCACTTTTGTGCTCTTTCAGCCTGGTCTCAATCTTCCGATAATGGTTGATATTAGTGCATCTAATCGCTGCAAAAATCTTAAAACAAAAATTCTTAAAATATCTTTCTCGGGCTTCGTACCGGGTAATATTTTCAAATTTCGTAGACGTTTCGAAAATCGGCTTGTCTTCCATTTTCAAGGCGTAGGTTATTTCCGTCGTGTCCACTATAACACAGATTTTAAACGGGCCGTTGATGCCCCAAAAATAAAGGTTACGATCCATATTATTGGCTGCCGCATCCCGATGGCCG
Organism: Ceriagrion tenellum; assembly: GCA_963169105.1. Classification (NCBI taxonomy): domain Eukaryota; kingdom Metazoa; phylum Arthropoda; class Insecta; order Odonata; family Coenagrionidae; genus Ceriagrion; species Ceriagrion tenellum. Next base: position 186,132,390 of record OY720632.1, on the reverse strand, counting down.
TTGAATTACTTTCCCATCTTTTTAATACATTTGATTACAGGCCTCCAGGTGTTACTTAGTTGGAATCCAGTGTCTCTATTAAAATTATTCAGATGTAATCGTGCCTCGATGGCCTCTTTGATAATGCGGTGTCAGTAACGATGTGCGCGGCAAAGGAATTTTGCATTGGCCCATTTAATGGCATGGTCTTCGTTTATGCTGTGTTCCGCCACTGCCGACTTCTTTGGTTGCGCCAATCTAAAGTGCCTACGATGTTCTTTAAGACTGGTGTCAATTGTTCGGTCGGTCTTCCCCACATATATTTTGCTACATTAACACGGAATCTGATATACCCCTGGTGTCTTCAAGCCGGTGGGATCATTTGCCATAACCAACTGTTCCCTTAATTTAGATGGTGGTAGATGGATCGTTTTAATGTTAAAACACTGTAGAATGCAGTGAATCTTTCCCGATATAGTGTAGTAGTCTCATAAGGGATAAAAACTTTGGCCAAAGGTTTTTTCGGCGGCTCTCCTGTTAATGAGTTTTAGCGAAGCCTGAGAAAGATATTCAAACATATTACACCGGGAAAATATTAAATCTCAATAATTCTTCCCATTCATTGTTATTTCTAGTATTGTTTTCAATAGTCAACAGTGGAAAATGCGTCCAATTAGTTTGTCTCTCCTTCGCAGGGTTTGCGTTATGCGTCTTTTCTCTCAAACTTTTCGCACGAGTTCTTCGCTTTAGATCCTCCCAACTATTTTATTTTTATTTGTCTTCAATGGCACCATATTTTTATTGCTCCTAATCTCCTTTTGTCTCCACAAGACGATGTACCTGTTATAAAGAATCGTTGCGTAATTGGAGGAGAAAATATTCTTAATATTTTAGCATGGATATCAATATCACCAAGCTTTTCTCGCTTCATCAATCACTTAATCATCTGCTTCTTACCAGAGAGTAAAAAAGTATGCTTCATATCCTTGCTTGCGTTCTGTTTGGAGACGTTCTTATAAGTTGAAATCATACTGACTTACAAAGTCTTTTTCCCAAGTGATATCTCCGTGCTGATCCCCTGTCATTTATCCTGGCGCCTTGATATACGCGTCTCTCACAAGTCCTCCCTAGACGCATAACTTAGAAGTTTAAGCGAATTGCAATCTTTGGTGGCCTTATACGCTCGATGCCGGTCACGGAAGCATGGCTGGTGTCATAGCTGTCGGGATAAGATTACAAATTAGATTCCCGCTGAGTGCAAGGGATATATTGCTGATCCACGGAAAAATCGTTCACTTACGCGGTGCGAGACAATATTAGATTTGCTAGAACTGGACCCCCTGGTTACAAAATTTAATCATCCTTCATTTAAATCGTCTGAGATTAAATTTTAATGATTTTCTTGGTGCAAGTGATTGTCTATTTGCTCTGTGTTTTGCCATTGAATAGTAAGGCGAGCGCCCTTCACTCTAAAATTAAGACCCAATATTTTTTGATCAAAGGGTCAGGTATTGTACATAATTATAGTGTGATTCCATCTTTTTCCTTGCCCGATTTGTAATTATTTCCGTTTAAATTCAATTTTGTTCCCATAAGTCAGAATGCATTAAGCGTCAACATTTTTAATGTGTATTTGCAGTATTACCTTTCTGCGAAATGTTGTTCGATTCCAACTCAAAGGAAACTCTGTACAGATTTTCTTCATGGGAATTTACATCCGTTTTATTAACAAAACCTGTCAATAGCTCAGTTTACTCAGGAAAGAGCTATTAAAATGTTGCAATAAATGTTTAGGGTTTTAAATCTGGATGGTGTTTTTGAAGGAACACAGCTTAATTTTTTCCTCAGTCGAATTAACCTCTTACTGGAGCAATAAATTAATATTTCTTCCCGCGAAAGAGGTTTGAAGCTGCCCTACTGAAATTCTAAATTCTATTCTCATGAATAAGTAGAGGGTTGATAGTTAACTTGCCATTAATAGTTGGATAATGGTAATGATACTATATAATTTGAGGATGCTAAATAATCGCTATACAGAAAAACGTTGTGAGATGTGTACTGAATAGACATGTGTTGTGAGGTGAATAAAAAACGATTAAAAATCAAGATAAGATAGTTAGAAAGTTGCTGGATACTAAAGTTGTTTTTTCTGATAAAAATTATGTAGTCAAATTTCCTCATAAAAATAATATATTTGACCACTTCAGTAAATAAATGACTCCGTGCATCACTTGAGTTTAGCACGCCGCACAGTGGGGCCAAACCCCCCTCTAGGCGGACAAAAGTCCAGAAATAAAATTTCGAATTTCAGTATTTGAAAGAGTAGTTTGTGTAGCCTGAGTCTTGAGCTGCAATATAATTCATTAAACAGGTAGGTTAGTATGCACCTGCGCGCAAAAATCAGTGTGGAAGTGACAAGTGAGCGGAGCACTCGCGCTACGGACGCCGAGCCCGAATTTCACCGTGTATTTCAAACGGATACCACATCACTCTGATTAAACCGTTTTGAATTTTAAAATATGGAATCAAACCATGAAAGTAGTTATTATTTGAATATGTTTTTAACAATTTTTATTTTAACATATAGAGCATAATAATTATAAATTAATGATCATAAGAATTTGGTAAATGTTTTTAAAGTTAATGAGTAGATACGCACTGAAAAGATATATTTCCAAACGAGTTCGTGTCGCGATATTTAAATCATATTATAAAGTAAAACATTATCTAGCGATTTTTAAAAAAATCTACTGCAGAAGAGCTGCAAAAAGTGTGTAAAAATCGAATTGCTGTAGCTAAGACAGCAGGGAATACACTCGACATTTATATCCGGGTCCGTGTAGTTGCTAGTGCAATGTATGTGTTAAAATTTTTAATCCTATTAATAATTTTTTTAAATAGGTCAATATTTGAGCAACCAGAAAATACATTTGACTGGGAAGATAACACGCATATGTTCGCACAATTCGCTGCTGAAAAGACGGATCGAGAAGCTGTATTAGGCGCGGACGTAAACCTGGTAAACATTCCAGGACCATGGAAACAATTGAAATTAACTCTCGAATCATCGGCTTCGCCCTGCCGCATCAGATATTATGTCTTCCCAAAATTTGACAGCTAATTCGCATTCAGCAACCTTTAAAACCTATGTGTACCAATTTTTAGGCTAAAACAATAATATTTCCAAATTTTGGCCATGTGTTTGGGATTCCGCCCCACTGTGCGCCGTGCCGGTTTTAAAGGTATAACGCAGTTATGGCATATTGTAGTACCATCTTTAGCCCATGGAAAGTAATAATAAGCTAAATTCTCTCTTGGTTTGTTGTTCTGATGGGAAAAACTCCGAGCACTACGCTGCAGAAGTGTGGCACGGCTGTCAAAAGTTAATCTATAAATGAATATTCACCTGACTTCAAGTATATCTATGATTGAATGTTCATTTTACGTCAAGTTTCCATGAAATTCAAGGAAATCTAGAGTGTGACTCTAAGTTTATTCTTGCATTTGAACGTTTCTTTTCACTCGAATGATCTACTTCCCACGCTGCTTTATAACTTTCTTAATAGTAAGATCAAGATCATGATTACATTCACTTCAATTTATGTCCACCTTTTTGACGGGATCTGTAATATTACGGTAGGAATTCAATCTCCTTTACGTCAGTCGTGTCAAGAGTCAAGCGGTGATACCATTTGAAATGCATACTGTGCGTTTGCAGTTCTCCGACACTCCACGGCCCTCAAATTCCGTCCTGAATGAAGGAGAAAGTTCTCTCGATAGATTTTTCCATTTTATCGCTCCATCATCACTCAAGGAGTGTGCATTTTTATTACCGAAAAGTTTTTTCTTTTCTTGCCAGAGCAATGGTATGCAGTTGACTTATTTTCCAGCCCAATGGTTTAATCCCAATGTGTAAAAGTTTTATTTCTCGCCAATAAAACTTCTGACTTTCGGGCTGTGGCTCCATGGAATTTTTGTCCCCCACTTGGCATTCCGAGCGAAGAGACAAACTTCTTCTTCGTCAATACCCGATCGAGACCTCTTTCGCCTCTTTACGAGCAAATTTAAACCTCCGCCCTCCGTGTTAAGCCCTCCTCTGCCTCTCTGCTCCATCCATAAACCTATGTCCTCGATTTTATCGTCTCCTTTGCACCCATGATTTTTCTCTCCCACCGCTGAGCGCCCACTTCAATCGTTCGATTTGGCTCCATCACGTTCCCCCAACCCCAGCAACCAAGAGGGACTCTTGATCCCAGTTTTTCCCCACTACGCTGAGAAGTGAACGGTAGTTGCAGCAATGGATGACATTTGGTTTTCCTGAGCCCAGATATCCAAGCAGTGAAGTTAACCAAGGATTGAATTTAAATGCCTCTATTAAAGCGTTTCATAAAGGGTGAAATCGTTAGTCCTGGTACCAGGACCAATGTGGGTGGTGTAATAAAACGCACTCTAAAAGCGCTAAAGTTCAAACGAATAAATAAAGTCTTTATAATTTTTCAACTTTTAAAATTATTTTCATAGTATCTGTGAAAAAAACTACGATATTATTAGCCTGACTGCTCTTCAGAATAACTGACCTACTTGTCCTTCGACATAAGACATGATAATCACAAGTGTCATATGATTTACTGTTGTTCCATTTGAGTGTAATTTTGTCAATATTTGGCAGTCGTTGGAAAGCATAATAATTGCTACAGATAATTCCATTCATGCGTAAAAATATTCTTGTAAAGAGGAAAAAAATCAAATACTTTTTTGTCATGTGTAGGGTTTGGAATGGTATTTTTTCTTACTTCATGTATTACAACGCGTAAATTACCGTAAACGGTTTAAAGAACTCCTTAAGATGGATACCTTACGGAAATGAATTTTATCGAAGCATGAATGTTCTAGTCTAAGAATATATGTTCACGTGCGATAACCTAAAATGAGCTGTTATTTTTAATTCAAAGAATTTGCATAATGATATCTGAATAATTTCATAATGACCGTGGTTATTACTATCGAAAATTTCCCTAATCAGGTGCCAAAACCTTCTCTCGTTCTTATTTTATTTTCCCACGGCTTAACCACGTGATATTGACTCTCTATCAAAGTTTATGTAATTTCCCGAGTTCTCCTCTATTTTTGAAGCAAGGATACAAGTTCATTAACATTCTGTTATCAGGTAGAATTAGTTGTTTTCATCGTATTCCGATAAAATTAGGCTTGAATTACATCCCCAGATCGCTATAAATAGTTCCAAAATAATCGCTAATCCTGAGAGACAAGATTTTGCCGTTATTCATCCTATCATATTTTTCTAACATGCTATATCTCTCTTTATCTTTTTAAAAATGAATAATTGATGTACTTAAAGTTTGTCAGTAGACCAAGAAAATGTAATGTTTTGTTCTGTTTTGTCCATTTCTTCCAAAGTGCCCAATTTGCATGCATAACTTAGGTTGATGAGCGCCGAGCTTATAGCCGTGGAAATGTAATTCAGCCGAAGACAGTTGACGGAATGCAGTCCAATATCTCTAAACATGTAAATACAATAATTTCATCGATTTCCTTGTGTTTCATTCTGTTCTGATTATGCATTTATCCTTCCTAGTATTTGAATGATGAGTGGAAGGAAATTAAAGGAAGAAACAGTATAATTTCATCACAACTCTTTTCTTGAAAATATGACTTACCTCTTCCGGTTGTTTGAGAATACTTTTGGTTTACATACAGCTGAATTTCAGTGGAATTGGTCTTTGGTAATATATTCATCCTACTTTTAATTGAAATATCAGTTAGAGATCGCAGTGTTGGGTTTGAGTGTGCTTGTGTCTAAATGGGTAGGCGAACACTCGGTGATTATTGGGGAGTTGTTTAATCTTGAAAATATCCGGCTTGCAAGCAAAGCAAGAGGTCATTACGCAGCATTTAATCAAAATTCACCTTGGTGCTTGGTAATGAATGCACCCCTCCATCTTCAGCCTCCCTATCCTAGGGTCTATTAGGTAATGTACTAACATTCACCAAGACTAAAGACTAGCAAATACTCTTTGAGGTAGTCGCCGAGTTAGCTGGGTTAAATGAGTATGTAAGCACGTCTACCAACCCCATTAGCCATTAGGACTGACTATCTCCTTCCATTAGTTATGCATGTTTATTCTTCTTTGCACACCACTCAAATTTTATTCCATTAAGACTTCTAGTAATATGCCATCACTACATAAATAAATACCATATCCAGATTAAAAGAATTTGAAATTGGCTTAAAAAAAATACCATCGACCATTCTTGCAGACTCCTGACAATTTTGGTGACAAAAAAGAAAATGAAGATTCACTTCAGTCGTTTTGGATTCCCTGCGAACGCATAGTTATTTCCTTAAGAGATCTTTATATGCAAAACAAAGAAAAACTCTTGTGATCTCTGCCTCAAATATGATCGAGTTGGAAATATGGGTGTAGCATATCAGATAACAATACCTTTTTTCAGACGATTTTAAATGTGAGAAATGCATCGTCGGAGAGAGGTGGGGAAGAGGCGCTTGAACGATACCAGAGCATCGTGTGTAGAAACCCTCTCTTAGATGCGCGGTGGACCGTGTTACGCCGTCAAATTCATGACTTACGACCCGGAATAGGAGTAGCCGCATAAAGAAGCCCCATTGTTAATGTGCTGTCGTACTGCTTTGTGTACAGCTTGAGAAAAGTGATGGAGTGAAGAAGCTTCTTGATTCAACTCGAAAATTTTTCAAACGCAAATGATCGCAGCGGGGGAACAAGGAGGAGCGACAGGATGAGTGGAAGATATATGGGCACAGATCTGACAAAGCGGCTTGAGTTTGGCGTATTGGGGCTCCAGATGGATGGAGGGGGGAAGTGGAGAGGATGGGGATTGTAGACGTGGGGCCGTGTTCAAAGGAAGGGGTGGATGAGGAGTCAGGGCCGGCGTGCGTCGTCCCACATATGTAATTGCCTTGAATGATGAGGCCGTGAAAGAATGGTATGGGCAAGCCAGCTTCAATGGATTGCTCCAGAGCGGAATAAAAAGTCGGTTTGCATGCGATCCATCATGATAACTCCTTTTCATTTTTGGACTTAAACTCCTCTTTTGTTACTTCGGTCTTCTATTTGTGTATATGGCTCGGTGGACATAAATGAACGTTGATTGAGTGTTTCAGTAATTGCCTTTTTATAAACGAATAGGTTAACAGCAAAACGGGTGAAGTCCAATGCCGCAGCCATTTACGTTCAGAAAAGATGACAAAACTTCCGAATGACGTAACCATTGCGTAATGATGCTTGTGAAAATCGAATAGAAACATGCGATCATGGGTTTTTTATGCTCTTGTCATCGTTATCGCATCATCTTTGTTAAAAACTGCTACGAACGAACATATAGTGTTACGCAACGGTTAGAGGGATTAAGATGGGAGCCCCTAGAGAATCAGAGGCTGCACGCAAGGTTTAGGCTGCGTGAGATATTCAGAACTGGTGTGTTTCCGAGCGACACAGAGAATATTATCATGACACCTCACTACATTTCTAGGTCTGTCAGATGCGATAAAATATGAGAGATACACTGCCAAACAGATAGGTACAAAAACTCATTCTCTCCTCGCACTATGAGCGACCACAATACAAACTGAGCTCCTCTAAATACACTCCCATAGTAGGTACATGTCACCATTTCACCTCCAAAAATTTTACATCTTTATGCGGCTGGTGACCTACCACACTCTTTCACATGCCCATACGGCGGCTCACGGGGTAGTATATAGATGTAGATGTAGATCTTATGAACTTGGTCTGTACTTTTTGGGTCATATTGTAGGCTTTTGCACGTAATTTATATAATTCTCTATATCCACGACTCTTCCATTTGCAAACTAGTCTGTACCTTAAATTGAAAAAATCCAGTCTTTAACACTGCTAAATGCGACGTTCAATCACTAAGGATGCAAGTCTTAAAAACTTATTTTGGAAGCCAAATATATTTCTACTCATATTAATATATTTGATTAAAAAGAGGAAATTACGTTGAAAGATTGACGTTGAATTGCGTATATCGACTATTGTAACAAAAGACTCTGAGCATAGCCTGATAACTTCTGTGTCCGCTACTGTCCCATTATATTGATATATCCAAACAAGATAGCTTTTGAGCATACTTTTATGCAATTAACTAGGCTCTAATTTTTTCTAACTTTTTATTGCCTCATCCATTCTTAAATTCTGGTGAACACCTGTTGAGTGTAAAAAACAGATTAAAAAACTGTCGAGTGTCATTTATGATTGAGATCAACCGAGGAGATTTTTATTGGTCTTGTATTGTACACGGTACATATATTCAAACATTGTTACTTTTTAGTCTTAAGTTTTGCAAATCCTTTGCAAAAAATTCTTCAATTAAAAATCCTTGAAATTATCATTTCAGTTAATCTATCACGCATATAAATTTGAAAGGATTAGAGATGGCGTAGGGGAGAATAATTTTATTTAAAACGGCTGCGCTTGGTTTTTTTTTTTAAATAACCACAGCCTGTGGGAGGAGTACATTTGGTTTCATGTGGTTGGTTGGCATGCAGGAAAATTAATCTGGATACATGAGTATGGTGAGGAAACTTTAACACATCTCTGTTACTCCATGCAACCTGGTAAATGTTCAGTCCCTGTGGAGGTATTCCAACCTCTTCTTGATGATCCTGGCGTAAAGCAGGGTAAAAAAAACGGTCAGATAATCAATATATTTTGGAGCCATATACGATCGGTTTGTCTTCTCTCTTTCGTGGCGTTTTCTTTGAGCTTATTTCGTCTCAGGTCTTCGTACTCTCATCTTCAACTTGATTGACCATATTCTCCTCTATCTCTATCCATATATTGTCGGCCCCGGTGGCGGTGGGGTAAAGTCTTCGTCTAATAACCCTAATAACTGAGGGTCGTGGGTTCGAATCCCTCCTGAGTAGATCATCCACAGCCCAGGGCATGGATATTTGTGAGTGTTAAATGAGTCAATTGTATGAGAGGACTGTACAGTCCTAAATTCGCTCACAATAAAGACAAATTATCATTAATATTACATTCATAGTCTCCAGTATTTTTGTTTCAGCTATTGTTTCTCTCCTATGCTATTTATCCTCCAGATCACCTCTAGTTTCTCAACCATTGCTAGGACATCAAAAATATGCCGAAAATTATTTAGATGTATAGGATTGGGTTTTCTTTGCTTTATGCCTTTGATTTATTTTTCTGCCAACTTTGTCTTCACATATAGTGTTTTCCTCAGTCTGATTTTCTAAATGGTCCATCACGTAGCATCTTTGACTTAGGATGTTTAGAGACATTTCTGCAATGCGGTGTAATCAAATGGTTTTAAGCCCCATTGTAAGTAGGGATTGGACACCTGATAACAACAATTTTATTCTTAAGATTTCATGCAGAAATTGCAATTATTTCCGCAATACCACCCCGCGTAATACAATTTGCAGAGATATATTTTCCAATCCAATGACGTCCTAGAAAATTCCAACCAATTATTTTTTCCAACAACTGTTTAATAGATATTAAATAAATAAATTTGGACAATTTTTCCGTCGCATTTTTGACCACCGTGTTTGTGTGAAAGCTTTTTGCGTTTCTCTCAATTCATTGTTGCCTAAATCCAACCTACGCTTGAATTAAGCTGTCTATCATTAGCTAAACACCTAAAGCAGTTTACTACAATTGCTGCGTGTTTGTTCAGTCCCTGCCTACTTCAACCTTATCGCGGGCTCAGATCTAGGGATTTCTCTCTCACAGGAGAAGTATTTAATGCATGGGAATAACAATAATAATGTTGAGGCTTCTTTACTGGAGCGAGATTGAGACGAAGGCAGTACGTTCTTCCATCTAACCCCTCGTCAGATAAATATATGAAATGAGTGAAAAGAAAGATTTCATGCACTTGTGGGAAAAACGTGAGGAAGTAAGGAAGGGAATATCCTTGACGAAAAAACCCACTGCAGAAAATACCCACACATGAAGGGGAGTGTGAAAAACCTGCGAAAACCTACTGACAGATTAAGCTAATGTGGCACCTACAAAAAACAATGCATGAAACACACATTAAATGATAATAATAATAAAAATAAGTAATTAATGCATTACTGCAAAGTTAAAAATAACTAAATTAGTATCAAGAGAATAAAAATAAATAAATAGTAAGAAAGGAAAAATTAAATAAAAAATAAAAATTATATTGATGAACAAATAAAATAAAGAGCAATAAATAAATTACACAATGATAACTCAAGAGAATAAAATAAAGATGAATAGATAGTAATAAATGAATCATAAAAAGTAAATCGACAGTAAAAAAGTAAGTATGCTCTGATATGAACGTCGTCAAATAATACCGCTTTCAACTTTTTCCATTGAATTTTTTAAAAAGTTGATTTTACAAAAAATGTCTTACTCAAAATATTTCCCCATGGTTATTCATTTCGCGATCTGATTTCTGTTGTTAACCCTCCGCCTATATGCTATTTCATCCTCCTTCTCCGCTCCGCAGTGATTTTGTTCTTCTGGTGCTTCTCGTGAGATAGATATCGTTTCAATCACCTAATGCTCTGAGGCTTTGTTCCTTTGCGCTCTGATTTCCGTCATTAATGCTCTATTTTTGATGAGATGTTTCTCTTTTTTTTAATCTCCCCGTAGCTTACCGTCTCGTGAAGCCCCGTTACATTATTTTCGTAGGGTTTCCCTCTTAGCGAGGAAGAGGCTATCGTTTCGTCTTCCGGTGGAGAAGCCCTTTATTCAAATCACCTCACTCTGTGAGAACATAATCTACATCCCTGCATTTTTCTTTCCTGAATCACCGGGGAATTTTAGTGAGTATCCGCTCAAGATGCCTTTTCCTTCGGGCTGGTTCATTTCACTAATGGGAGCTCGGAAAATTGCGCTTGAAAATCGTTCTGCGGATGCTGCCAAGGGTTCAAACTTTCTGCTTGATTTTTTTACTTTTATTCAGGATTTTAATTACCTGCTATATTAATGCAAAGCATGCTGAATTATTAAGGGCTAAAGGCGCATTTTGTAATGCATCTTAAGGAGTTAATGTAAGTTTACGCAGTGAGAAATAAACGAAATAGTGGACGATGGAACCATAAGGTTCTTAAGGCATCATTGTAAAAGTAGTATCAAAAGTCTATCCGGTATTAATGTCCTCTGCCCATGCAATATTCAGTCAATAGAAGGAATCAACATCAAAATTGTACTGTAATTAGGAGATAATGATCAGCACTGACTGTGTGACACATAAAACGACTTGTAGCTAATTAAAAATTATCTTCCTCACCATTTATGATAATTCCCTGTAATGATATGCGTTTATGCCGATGCACTCAAATATAAGCTAATTCCTTGCAGGGGCTTTTTGAGTGATAAGAGCAGCATCCACTTAATCGGGGAATCTGGAACGTTTCGATGCATTCATTTCGATATCTAACCCTATAATACCGGCGTTTACATATCGAGTCGATGGTTGTTCATTGTCGATCCAAATGCAAACGGGAGCCGAGGCAGAACCTAGAGTCAGAATGAAGCTTTGCGATGAACGCCGCTAATCGGATTGCAATGAATCATGCTGAAGGTTTCCGCAACTGGGGTTGGCGTGATAATGTAGTTGAAGGGAATTGCGATTGTTTTTGGTGGGCGAGGCTGTCGAATCTAATTACCGATGAAACACCAAACACCGTATCTACAAAGGCACGTTTACGAGAGTATGTTTCTTCTTTTAGCAGTAAAATAGAGGCTCAGCGAATTGAAACAAAAAATGCCTTTGTAGGCCAAGTAAATATGTCAAGCACATTAATTTGATTCATCAACTGAAATATCTTACTTAATTATTAGAACCAGAAATTACCGGAAGATATATTTTCTCTTGGGCCAGAAAACAAAATGTGGTCCTTGATTGGTTTGCCTGGTCGATGCGAAGGCCATCACGCCACTAGGCTTGCTCATTCTCGCGGTATGTTTCGTAGGATTTTAGGAAACTGTTAATTTAGTTCATATTTTTTGCTTGGAGCGTTGAGATTAAAAGATAAAATTACTGAAATCAAAGTGTTAGGGATATGTCTGAAAATTATAAAATATTCTAGGCGGCATATTAGAAAAATTTCAGCATGATATTTTTTGACTGTCAGGCAAACTCTTGAAGGAAATTGATTTCTTGTAATTTATTTGATTCTTTCTCACCCTTTCGAGTAATAACGTCATGAATAGTACAGGTTTAGTCCTTTGTAATGTTTCGCATCACACTTTTCCTCCACTATCTTCTGTCTTAGAAGTACATGTTTTTTTCTTATTCCTGCTCTGTACCACGCATTTGTTTGATCAATTTTATTTTCCCAATACACTTTGTACATTTCAAAATTTATCTTCCGCCTTTTCACAGAACTTCATTCAAAATATTATTCTGCTCTTTACAGCAATAGTCGATCATATGGACGAAGAAAACCCTTTTCTTTGATTCCTACCTTGTTTTGATTTTTCATTTCTTCATTAACCATCATTCATTTTTTGAATAACGACGTTTTACATTCGTAAGATAATGAATCATTGAGTTTATCTTTGTTTTGGCATACGTGAGTAGTTTTAATATTTTCCGCAACAATTCGCTAAATGTGGAAACTTTTTCGCATAGACTTTCAATTTAAGTGAAAAGAAACAGAATAAACTAAATTTTAATTGTACGCATTCAACATTTGTGTTTAACTCTTGTGTTTGGAAATGATTTTGGTTGAATTAAGATCGATGATAATGGTTGTACCACTAAATGTTTTTGCTACAGTGTAATGTAAGATGTCACTGATGGAGAATTCACCAAATGACAAAAGGATTAAAGGATTTCATTTTGTGGCAGACAATACAACAAAGGACCTCAAATCCGGAATGCTTGAAACAGCAAGACTTCTGAATTTAGTATTTTTTCTGGATTTTGGGTCTCAAGCGGGAAAAGATATCACACTTTTATTTGAGAATGTTTTTCATGATAAAACCATAACTTTGAAATTACAAACAAATGAAAAATATCATGTAATGATTAGCCTTCCAATACTAAATATTTTAACAATTTTATATTATACTGATCGATCCAAAGGAAAGTTTTTACTTCGCGGCTATCTGATCTACTCCATCCATAGTTTGTCCACATGGGCTGTCTTAGATTTATTAAATGTTATCCTATTAACCAGTAAATTAGGAACATCACTCTAACAAATGTCTGAAATGACGGATCCTTATGTTTCTTAAAAGTCATCAACAAACTCCCTCACCAAAATGCTCAATTAACCTCCTTACTTGCACCGCCCTGTACAACTGCCTCAATAAATTTACTTTGCTTAACACTCACGGTTAATTGCTTCTCTTACAAAATTCCACTGAGAGAATAGATTCCCGTTGTTTTAGACATGACATAAAAAATAATTTGGTACAGTTGTCTTGGCATGAGTTATCTCTCGTGAACTGCCGACAATGCCGATGCTTGCTCTACGTTGGGCTCACACTCAGACACATGAGGTAAAGCGTTTCGCGAGCAGCGAATCAGGAGGTCCGCTTCGTTTGCCTGGCTATCTGTGGGCATAATTGAGCAAAACTTCCATTTGTTTCACGCATCTGGCGCGCGCATAAAGTAATTTCGTTATTTTTATTTATGTTTCACTGGATTATATTACCACACATATGGTTTTTTTCATTTCTGTTAATCATAAAGTTAACGCAGGCCCCGAAAATCGTTAGCTTCATCATTTTAACGGTCGCACTCGTACGCGCCTAACGCGTCCATGAAAAAGCTTGAATACAAAAGTTCGCTATGAGCACGATAATCCACGAAATCTTTTACTTCCATTTCCATTCGCCAATGGATGTCCGCCCATGAAGTTGCCGCGCAAGACGACGTCTTCTACGCATACATGAAGTAAATCTTTCACTCATAAAGCCATTGGCACTTACGCGACATTAGCCGAATGGCGACCGTTTACCAATTACCGACTTCAGCTCAAAAAAGTTTGTCTTAGCATCCAGACGTGCGGGCTATGCTTACCGCCAATTAAAGAAGTGGGAGACCCCGATAGTTCGTCTTGTACACATCGCGTTATTAAGTACGCAAACCATGGGCTGCAAATATACCGTAGCAATCCTCTCTGTTGCTTAAAAGAAGCAGAGCTCTAACCAAAGCCGAATGCGTGGATGATGCACCGAACAACCCCCAGACGAACGTTCGTCTCCTTTGATGAGTACGAGTTTACAAACTTCCTTCGGGAGGAGGTGAACATCTTGCTGTGTAACTCGCCAAATCACAAACTTTCTGCGCGGACTCCGTATGTGTGGCTTAAGGTAGTTTGAGCGAAATATCATTTTACCTAGAAATCAATGAATTTGGTCTCATTTTAAAGAAGAATATCTAACCTTTCTAATAACACTAAAAATTCAACCCCTAATCACATTACTTTTGGTGTTATTTGCCAAAAAACACCAGCCATTTTACATGGGAAATGGTACGTGTATGCACTCCAGAGAGAGCATCTAAAAAATGAAGAATATCTGATACTTAGATTATGCTGATATTTTTATTTACTCTCTTACCATTTCTGTCATATAAAACTATATTATTGCACCATTAAGAATGCAATATTTAATTGATGTGTCTCACAGTTGGTGAAATTAAAACATATCACCGGCATATTGAAACATAACGCCGGCCACGGTGGCGGCGGGGTAAAGTCCTCGCCTGCTTTACCGAGGGTTGCGGGTTCGAGTTCCGCCTGGGTGAGTTTTTCACCATCCAGGGCATGGATGTAGGTCAAGTTCTGTTTGGTCCGGTCCCTGGAAAACCTAATGACAGGCTCAGCAGCCTATCGGGATTCCGGGGACATACGGGCCAACAGAATCGTCCGGCAGCAAAAAAATAATAGTAATAATTTAAGTATGGTCTCTATTATGATTAGGGAACTATCTCGCTCGGACTACCTTAAACGCAATCTTCCTAAAGCAGAAGATCCTGGCGCACATCTACGCGCCGGAGGGGAAAGGTGAAGTGGAGTGAGTGAATTGAACGGACGGAGGGGAAGGTAGAGGGGGGGACGATGGTTGAGAACGAGGCAGGGGAGCCCAACTACTTTGCCAGAAGTTGTAATGAGAGAAAAATGCAGCAAACCGGGCGCCAGGTAGCAGTGACTCATGGAATTTTTTGAGGCGCTAAGGTTGGCAGCAACTTGAAAAGATTCGATCACTGACGCTCCACAATTTACAACCTTCCTCCCCCGCCCAGCAGGATTTCAAAAGTTTTGAGGTCCATGTCCCAAATCGTCCACGGCGCAGCGCCAGTTTCTTTTGCAACTGCTAATATTCTTTACGTCCGTAGCTTAAACTATGCGGGTGGAAAGCCTACATGGGTGATAGTGCCGACATGTTGCGGGAGGTCAAAAACCAAGCACAATTATTTACTAGGAAAGGATAACTTAATTTCCAATGATTCGGAATTTGGATTTTCCGAATTTTGGGCTTCTAGATGCAGGGTCCAATACTGTATGCTATTTATGATGAATACCCTCTTGTATGATATTGTATGCTCTAAATTATCCAATTATTTTTTCCATGAGTCAGTGTTTCCCATGAAAACTATAACCATGAACTCTGCGGTCAATATCACGGGTTTTTCTATAACTTTCTCTATCAATCAACTTTTGCTGAGTTTTAAACGATTCTATTATAGATGTGGGATGACAATTGAAATTGTAGTTACAATTTCGTCTGCTTGCTGGCTTAGAAATCACAGGGAGATGGCCGCTTAGCTGGCTGTCTCTCTTGTTTTTTATCCTCGTGAGAATATAATGATCTTCCACTTCCTTCGTCTATACTTCAGCCTTCTTTCCCCATTTCCCTCCCCTCCCTCTGTCTCTCGCCCCAGAAAAAACCATCCCCCCTCTCGGCCGATGAGAAGAATTCGCAAATACGCTCTCCTCTCTTCGCACGTTACTGTTTCCTTCCTCTTCTGTTTTTTTATATGCCCCCTCTCTCTCACACTCCAATCTGCTTGTCAAAGCGAAAGGCTCCATCATTCCGGAAAAAGCAGAGCAACTCCCCCAATTCAGTCCCTTTAAGGTGAATGGAGCAGTAATCGTAAGTTATTGAGTGCACATCTCTAGAAACTTTTCAAGTTAGCCGAAAAGAAATTCTCCGAGAACACTTCACTGGAGCAAGTCTGTTCGGTGGAAAGCCTCATACACAGAGTAATAGCGTACAGGGCATATGAAGATTATTTTAAAGTTCTCGCCTTCATAAAACCATCGTTATGACGTGGGTTAACGACGCGGAGTTTGAATTTAAGCAATAATCTTACGCAAACACAAGGTTTTTTATTCGGCATAATGCCTTGATATTTGTTAGCCACCAATATATACATCTATATCTACATAATACCCTGCAAGCCGCCGCACGGGAATGTGGCAAGGGATGTTAGGTCACCAGCCGTGTAAAGGTGTAAGTTTTTGGAGATGAAATGGTGACATATAATATAGGAGTGTATTTGGTGGAGCTTAATTTTTATTGTGGTCGCTTATTGTTCACGGAACGAACGGGTTTTTTTTACCTATCTGTTTGGCAGTGTATCTCTCTTATTTTATCGTATCTGTCAGACCTAGAGATGAGGTGAGGAGTCATGATAGGATTCTTTATTCCACTCTGAAAAATATCAGTTCTGAATTTCTCAAGCAACCTAAGCCTAGCGTTTAGCCTCCGAGTCTCTAGGGGCTCCAAACTTAATCCCTCTTAAAGTTGTGAGACACTATATATGTACGCTCGTAGCAGTTTTTACGAAGAGCCTTGCTTTTCTTTGTATTTTATTAATTTTTTTGGTTAAATCTACTTGACCAGGGTCTATTTGACTCGCAATAAAAACGCGTGAAAAGTATTATTTTGCGATTGGGAGGAAAAATATACATAATGAATCGAATTATTTCGAAATATATGTCAAAAGACAGAAGTCTACGGGGTTAGAATACAACTGAATTACCAAGGAACCAAATCAGTCACGTGCATTTCTTTCATTAATGAGTATTACTAACAAGTACACGCATGCTATGTTTCACGCAAATGTGTAAACATACAAAAATCGCCGAAATCACCTCAGCGGGCCATCCTCTCCCCCTCTGAAAAACCCTTAAACGCTGAGAATCTTCTTATATTGGCAGCCCTTTAGGTGCTTGGAGCGAAATATCATTTCACCAAGAAATCGATGAATTTGGTGTCATTTCAAATAAAAATATATCACCTTTCCATTAAAAAAACTCAACCCATTACCACATTACTCTCTGAGATATTTTCCAGAAAATACCAGCACTCTTATATGGGAAATGGCACAAGTATTCACTCCAGAGAGACCTTATATTAAAAATGAGACATTCCCTACACTTATATATTGCCATTAAATCAACAGTGTGTAGTTTGTGTGTTTTCTCAACTATTTTCGAAAATTAATCATATTATCACTAAAAGGTAATCCACGTTTTACAATTTTAACAATTCAATTCCCTGTTTTACTTTTATACCATAACCTCAAAGTTAATATAAATATATATAATAAAATATAAATATTATAAATAACATAGTTTTTCATGACTAAATTGTAACTAATCAAATGAAAATATCTAAATAAATCTGTAAATTGACCCATTTTTTTCGCGCGGTGCGTTTGAAACTCCTTCAAAACGGAAAGTTTATTCTGATTCCGAAGAATTTACTGCGGTGACAAATTGATAAATTTTCAAAAATAGCTGAGAAAACACACAAACTACGCACTGTTGATTTTTTTGACGAGATCTAAGTGTAGGAAATGCCTCATTTTTAATATAAGGTCTCTCTGGAGTGCATTCACGTACCATATCCCATATAAAAGGGCTGTTATTTTTTTGGCAAATATCTCGGAAAGGTATATGATGGGGGGTTGAATTTTTGATGTCGATGGAAGGGTGATATATTGCTCTTTAAAATGAGACAAAATTCATTGATTTCTAGGGTAAATGATTTTTCGCTCAAACTACCTTGACGTCAAAAACAGTCTTGGAACAAAACCTTTTTCCCCACCAAACAAACTCAACTTTATATCATTACCACTCTCCCACAGCTGCAGGATTCAACTTCCGCTCTTTCTCCCTGGAACCTTAGGCTCCACTACTCACCCCTCCCTCACTCTTCTTCCCCACTCCCAAAACACTCTTAACTCCCTCCCCTCCACCCCTCCCCATTTGATGCTCTTTCTCCGCACTCCTCACCCCTTCGCGCTCAATTTTCCCCCTTCTCTCTCTCTCTCACTCCCTCTCCCTCCCTTCTTCGCTTGTTTCCTTAACAGCGTTTCACTGTTCCTCACGTTAGCATATCCCTGCGTGAATATTTTTTCCAGCCACCCTCTTTTGTTTTCCTTGAAGGTTCACTGACACTCGTCCCCCGCCACACTCCTCCTTAACTCTTCAATCGCCACCACACCAAGCCTCCGTCCGGCCGGGACAGCCCTTTCGCTTGTCTCTCACAATGTTCAATGGTCTTTTATTCTATCACATTTCTTGCCTATCATCTAATGCTTCCTGTCTCTTGGTCTCTTATTTTATGCCTTGCATTTCAAATTGTTCGGTTGGGCGGTGTATTTCGTGATAACCTATGGGATCTAATCTGATGAATTTTATTTTTTATGGTATGAGTGATTGGGAACCAGTGTGTTTATCGTAGGAGGTCATTGCCAAAATAATCTACATCTACGTAATACCCAGCGAGCCGCTGAATGGGCGTGTTGCAGAGGGTGGTATGTCACCACCCGTGTAAAGATGTAAGTTTTTAGGAGGTGAAATGGTGACATGTACTATGGGAGTATATTTAGTGGAGCTCAGTTTTTATTGTGGTCGCTTATTTTGCGCGGAAGGAACGAGTTTTTGTAACTAACTGTTCGGCAGAGTATCTCTTTTATTTTATCGCATCTGTCAGACCTAGAGATGTAGCGAGGCGTCATGATAATATTCTCTGTGTCGTTCTGGAACTCACCAGTTCTGAATTTCTCAAGCAGCCTAAGCCTAGCGTGCAGTCTCCGAGTCTATAGTGGCTCCCACCTTAATCCCTCCAACTGTTGTGAAACACTATGAGTACGCTCGTATCAGTTTTTAACGAAGCGTACTGTTTTTCTTTGTATTTTATGAATTTTTTGGTTTAATCTTAATGACCAGGGTCCCAAATGCTCGCGGCGTATTCGAGGTGTGGCCTAACCAGAGCAAAGTAGCATCTCTCTTTTACTTTTTCATCCAAAGACCTTCCTATTATACGCAGACCAAAACCTAGTTTATTTAATGCTGATGTTTTTCATGTGTGTTTCCCACGATATATCTGAAGTTAAGGCAATTCTAAGATATTTTACTGTATTTGAAGATTTTATATTCACTCCACCCACAGTATAGATATGGCTTTTTTGTGATGATTTTCACAGGAAGTAAACTGTGGTGCATTTGTTGATATTTAATTCTAACCCCCACTCCTGGCACCACGAGTGAACGTTGTTAAGGTCAGATGACAGAGCTTCAAAGTCCGCGTCTCCGCTCATTTCGCGGTAGATAACTGTATCGTCTGTAAATAATCTTAATTTACTGCTAACTCGAGAACTTAGATCATTAATATAAATAATGAATTAAAGAGGGCCGATTACACTTTATTGAGGTACACTGGATGTGACTTCGACCTTATCAGAGCTAAAACCATCAATAACTACTTTTTGTTTTCGATCACCGGGAAAGTCCCTAATCCTATTCACAATTTTTTTATTAACTCCGCATGATTGCAATTTTAAATGAGTTTTTTGTGAGGAACCTTGTCAAATGCCTTCTTACAATCAAGGAACATCGCCTCAATATGCTTATTCATGTCAGGTTTAGACAATTAAGCATTACTATGAATAAGACTTGAGGCCTAAATCCTTGAATTTGGAAAAGAGAAACTGAGTGCAGAAGTCTCACAGATAAGAGAGAAATTAGACCGAGTGGTTTTTTCTCCTACCGCGGCAGTTCAACCTCATGGGACAGAAGAGAAGCGATAGATATGAGGAATTGAGAGGCCCAAGTTAAGTCAGCGTGCACGGCGGTGCTCAAATAAAATGGGACAACGAACGGAGAAAAATTAAGTGAAAATATTTGTGTTGAGCTTGGAACTCTAAGGATCGGAAGCATTGATAAATCCGGCAAGAAAACACTAGAGGCATTTGAAGCAATGTACTACTTTGTTGGAGAATGCTGTTGATGAAATGGATGGTTAAAATAAGAAGTGGACAATTTTACCCTAGAGTAGAAGGTGAAAGAACCATATGAAAAAATATTAAGGAAAGACGAACTAGGTGGATTTGGCAAACTCTCTAGCATAATGGGTTTGTGGAAAATACGATCGAAGGAAAAAGTAGAAGAATAGGTCTCAATAGGAAGGCTAGGGAATAAATGGCTTGGCTAAGTAAAGATGAAATCACATACGATGAACTACCAGGGAGTAGAGGAGATAGCATTTGGTTGGGAAAGATGGAGGGCTGCGCTCTACCAAGCATGTGATTGAACAACCGATGATGATATCATATCATTTCAAGTCACGGTGATTCGCATCGTTAGTCTTTAAAAATACAAGGTAATACCTAATAATTATCATTATTGTTTTACATTTTGTTTTGGATATGAATACCTAAACCGTGAAATGACTGAAGAAAGAGAGAAATGTTTTCTGTATGTCATCCTAATATTCAAGTGTCACCCTCATCACGCTCTCTTCCACATCGTCATTTCCTTCCCAATCCAAAGGCCTCCGTCCATCTTCTGTCAGTGTCGTCTTTGGTCCTAACTACGCCGTCACACGATCACACCAAGTGTGTTATCCTCTCAGCGTTACGTTTCAGTTTGCAGATAATTTCACACCATTGCTATGGATTGCAATATAATTTTGTTACGATTTTCCAATAATCAGTTCATTTCTAAAAAGTGAGAGGTGGAAATGAAATATCTAACATGGCCTCCTGCAAATTCGGCAAAATTTCGGACGGTATAGCAGTTTCCTGTGACAGATAGTGAGAGGTGGTGCAAGCGACTCATTTGATATTTTCGGACAGCTATTGTATGATCGTGGATATCAGCACGTTCCATGACTATTTTTACTTATTTTTGTTTAAGTTTTATTTCCTCGTACTGAAAAAAGTCTTGATCTATCCATTTAACAGTGAGCATCAAGAATCGTTTTCAATGCGTGAGTTTTATAATGGAACCTCTTCTTTATGAAAAGTTTAAGAACCTACTTAGGTAGAACAAAATTCATTTTCATATATTGTTGGTAATATTTTATATCATTCTCAAGGGGTAAAGTTCACAATATTTTTGTAGGCTAATGCTAGAAAGGAATGTTTGTATATATTATCCATCATGTTCCTGATATAATTAATTTAGATTACCGAAGAATTAAGCAAAAAGACTTTGGTCTTGGAGTTTATATGGAAACATATGTGGCCGTGGGTAAATTCTTAAGAGGAATCTCAGAGCATTTAAAATGAAAATTCATGCTAAAGGGTGAAGAAAATATGAATGAGAGACAATCTGTGTCTCGGGAGAAGAGGGAGAAAATTTTGAATAGCTGATGGGGAATATTGATTTTATCCTGATGCAGATGATTAAAAAACTCTACCCAAAATAAATGATATATTTTAAATTCTCTCCTTCCTTTATTTTCCATTGACCTACAGTCATTATTTATAGTCTCATCGCTTAAGGTAGTCCGAGCGATAGTTCCCTAGTCACACCAGAGACCATATTCGAATTATACGTTTTAATTTCACCAGATGTATGGCACATTAATTAAATATTGCATCATTAATGGTGTAACAATATAGTTTTATATGACAGAAATTGTAAGTAATCAAATTAAAATATCTAAATAAGTCATTTGTTTGACTTTTTGCAAATAAAAACAACAAGTCTTTAACTTGACTCATTTTTTGTCGCGCGGTGCGTTTGAAAATCCTTTCAAACGGAAGGTTTTTTGCAATACCCAAGAACCTACTGCGGTGACAATAAGATTAATTTTCAAATATAGTTGAAAAAACATACAAACTACACGCTGTTAGTTTTTTTACGACACCAAAGTGTTGAAAACACTTCATTTAGTAAACAATGTCTCTCTGGAGTGCATTCACGTACCATTTCCCATGTAATAGGGTCGGTATTTTTTGGCAAATATCTCCGAAAGTAATATGGTAAGGGGTTGAATTTTTGGTGTCATTAGAAGGTGAGACATTTTTCTCTGAAAAAGACCAAATTTATTGATTTCTATGTAAAATGATATTTTGCTCAAACTACCTTAAAAATAGGACGTCGGTGTACGAGGAACACTGGCACAGTCGTTGAAACTTTATTTATAAAACTTTGCATGTTCCCACTCGAGACACTCGACGAATATCGTCAATGAGTTTCTCTTCAAAATAATGTTTTTATTTGGGAACTCGCGTACTCCAATCGAGACAACTTGAAATTTTCAAATATCAATTTACGAAAAACTGATGAAAGTTTCTCCGAAATGAGTCCTTACATGTGAAGTGCGGACGCTATAGGGTGCTGTGAGCGACAAACGACTGGTGAAGTCCGATGGAATTTTCCTTGATCGAAAAAAACAACGACAATCTCTCGTGCTTCCCGAGTCATTTAAAATCTCTTGCCATATCGAATGTTTCACATTCTGAATGGTACTAGAAACCTTCCGTGCAGTATATTTTTTATTCAGCTTCGCTGCGTGAAATAAACTTGAAAATATCGTAATCAGGCAAGTGCCTTAAACAAAACATTTGTATTCATAAAAAAAAACATCGGAGACTGTTTCCAAAGATTGTTTGGGAGGAATTATTGGAATCCGCTGGCAGAGTTGGAATGAAGCAGGCACAGATTTTGTTAGAGCATGGTCACTCGACTGTATATACTTTAGAAATCTTAACTGAGGAATTTTGATTAAAAAGTAAGGATTTGGGTTTTTTGATGCTCAAGACGCGTACTACACCATTAAGAGAGCTTGAAATAATTACTGTGCTCGTTCATTAAGCCTGAAGGATGCGGGCTAACGTCTGAGCCATTGAGAGCAAAATTATTATTGGTCAATTGTTTGCTATATTTTAAAGGCAAATTTCTCCCTCCTTAGTTTATTTAGTGCACTGGTCGTGAGAGATAAGCTACAGAGTTTGCGTACCAGAAAACTGCAGTTAAGATTTTGAGATTTTATTTATTTCAATTTAAGCTTATTTTTCCAAAAAGTTACGATTTTGGCATACAAAATTCTTGCTCTCAACGGTTAATACAAGGAATAGGAAATTGTTTGATAAGTTTAGGCTGCAATAAAGTTATCATTATGTATGCATTAAAGATAAGAAATGGCAATGAGAAAATGATATCAATCTTCTGACCAATATTCTTACCTGTAGACTATGAATGGAACATCAGTATTATCTCAGGATTCCAAAAATCTTGATCTTGCCCAATAATTCTACATATCCATTAGCGGAAACTAAAATCCTTTCAAGTACTCGTATTTCTACGCATATAATCTTTGGAGCTTCCTGAGCTTTCGTTGGCGTCGATAGAGTTACAAACCCTTTGTTGAGTTTTGCTTGTAACTATATTTAAAAAAAATGGACTGCGCTTGAGTTATTAGTGGTAAATTTTTTAATATTATTTTTTCAAAAGAACATTGAAAAACATTGTGCCTTGTGAGTATACATTGCTGTGTTTATCTCAAAACGCCTAGAGGTTAGCCCTCAAACTTAGATTTGGCATTGGTACTTACGCCGTAGTCACTATTTTAATATTTAACGGATATTCTCAACCCATAAAACTATCTCGGTAGCATGAAATAGTCTCTAGTATCTTGATAGTATTGTAGCCAGTCTTTTTCATTTCACAGGAATCCATGCCGTCGTAGTTTTTATATAATTTTTCTATTTCTTTTTTTTACCCCGAATTCCGAATCACGCAGCCAGAAAAGAGAGACAAAGTGTCCGGAAAAATCTAATCCAAACCTGAAGTTATATTTTTTCCGTGATATTTTGGGCATCATAAAAGTCAATTGCGTCCCGGCAGTATCATTTTGGTAATTGTAAACGTTCTGGCCCTTTTTTTAGCATTCTGATTTGTCTGCTTAAGTTTTTTAACGAGGTCCAACCTGCCGAGTGCCTGCTGAGAGACTGGGCACTCGTGCCAATCACCACCAATTTCCAACTCGACTGTGTCCGGGCCGCAAGTCTCCTTATATACCCAAGGCCGGCCAAGATGGCCGACCTAGGCATAAGAAGGAGGCAGTACGGTCCGTGATGGACGGTCGGCGAGATTGGCGGCAGTTGGCACGAATCTCCAGGACGCCACACGCGTCGGATCCTTTATTAAAGACAAGTAAAGTTCACAGAATTCATCATGTTCAAACATAAGACCTCTACCCTTTAAGAGGGCAGCCAGCACCGCTTTGTTATCAGTGTGGATAATAAAATCTACAAACATAGGAGAATTATTAAACAGATATAATGCGCCCCGGGGGGCAGCCGTGGCTTCCGCGTAATAGATTGGAAGCTCTTGGGATAACCGGTGTGCTGACTCGAGTCCGAGGGCAGGGCCTACCACCGCCCACTGCCAGGGAGTGGCATCCACGTACGCGTCCACCGAAATCGCGAACTGGGATAAGTGCCGCACCCGGGAAAAGATGCCTTGGTCATAGAACAGATTAAGCCAGGTGGTGCGTCGTTGATAGACGTGAGAAATCAAAAAGTATGGCAGATTCAACACGTTACATATTTATCCCTTTGATAATGGTGCATATTTTTATACCGAGAATACAAACGCTGTTTAATTTTTATTGCATAAATATGGTGAAAACCACTTGCTTGGCAGAAACACATATCCTCACGTTTCGGAAGCCCTTCCACTAATCATTACAATCATTAATTGTCCAAGGCAAACGTAAGAAATAATGGGCAAAATTCGTGCGAACATGGTGTAAGTCTCATATCGGTAAAAGCTTTATGGTTTTAAGTGCTGGACGCCAAAATCTTAAATTGGAATGAAACATTTCCATTGGAAAGCTCTTTGTGGATTAAAATATATCCTTTTCCGAGAAGGTGAAGTTTTACGAAATTTTGGAATACCAAATCCGAATGCACAGTATGTAGCTCCTATTTCTGAGCTAGAAACCATTATACCGTTAACTCGGGTAGAGATGATGCAGTTTTGGAGTGTTTGTAGGTATCTTGTACAATTCTTTTTTTATTTACTTTTACTGAGAAAACTAAATCCATCAACATTTCGTTTCACACAGTCACGCGCACAAATAGGGTGGGAAAGTTGTTTGGTCATTTTGATTTAATCCAAATGGATTTACATAAAATTAAATCTGATATTATTCTCTCTTATAGTTTGAATATTAGAAATCTAACCACTGTTAGCTCAAAAGAAATGAGTTAAATTTGTACCATCCATACCTCGTGAAGTGGGGTGAAAATCCATTCCAAAGTAAATCGTTGAACTCTTCTCAGAACCATTGCAGTCTTTATTGAGTTTTTTTGTGGTAA
This sequence comes from Ceriagrion tenellum, assembly GCA_963169105.1. Lineage (NCBI taxonomy): Eukaryota > Metazoa > Arthropoda > Insecta > Odonata > Coenagrionidae > Ceriagrion > Ceriagrion tenellum. The sequence goes on along the minus strand of OY720632.1, from coordinate 186,106,797 downwards.
TCACCTCGTTTGCATCTTAAAAAAATTCCTGGTAGATAATAATTTATCCTCCGGCCATGAGTTGTATTTTGGACATTTTGGTTTGTGGGAATAGCGTGCAGAGAATAGCGGGAGTGCCGGATAAATAGGTAGACTTAAAAACCTTTTGATAGCAATTTGTGACCGCAGAATTATTGCAAGTGTGGTATGTTTTCCCTTTAATATTCAATTTTGTAATTTAACAAGTACATTGAGATCAATGAGATATATTAAGCAGGTTATGAAAAATTTCCTTGTCAAATTTGAATTTTCTGGTTTGTAACACTGCGAAAAAGTTTTCACTCCCAAAAATTGTAACTGGCACCTGCCACCATTTTCCACCCTGCAGTTACCTGCTCTTATTTACTGCACTTACTTACCTGCCTCTAATTTTTCTTGATAAGTCCGCAGCTTCTAGAAAATTAATAAATAAAACTACGAAAACATATAGCAAACGTAAATCTTCAAAATACCATATTCTTCCCTCTATTAGCGCTTTTTAGACCTTTTATAGATTGGAAAACTTGTTAAATATACATTTACGATTTACCCTCGGATTATGATGTTCAAACAGTTAATTGAGCAAAATAAAATATATGCTCGGTGACGCTACTCAGGAGGATACACCTACTGAGATTTGGTGATGTTTTGATGATAACAGGATAATGGTGAAGACAAAGTTAATGTAACCAATAGGAGGTGAAATTCGGAATCGTAGTTTAAACCTAACGTAGTTCTGTCGATTTTTCTCAACTAAATATCCCGTGCATGAACCAACCGCCGTCGTTTACCTTCCTCCTCCGTTTGTCCGCCAATTCCATCCAGATTGGAAATTTTTGTGCTTTTACCATCTTCAACCCGGTATTTGCAACTCTCATTGAGATAGATCGCTTTGCATCGGAAAGTCGTCCTCGGGAACTTGGATATTACGTAATATCCAAGGTCCCGAGGTCCAAGGTTACGTCATTTTGACTCCAATCGTTAGCAAATCTACGACTAAATGCTGCAAGTAACCTTAAGGGCGTGTGGCAGGGGTTATTGTGAAGTCATCCGTTAGGGTGGGATTGAATACGCTAATAATATAAGGTGGACTGAAAGACCAATGTGAATTATGTGGTTATGAAGTACAAATTTCTAAAGAGAAAAATAATACTACATAAATGATACTTGAACCCTTATCCATCAATTTTGCACCGAGTTTTTTTTTAGCCAGTTTACGCCTCTGCCTTGGGGAGTTTTTGAACGATTTTTTCTCCATAGAATTTTGCAATTATTCATTTATTTATTTGATAAATGGATCACATACAGCATAAAGCCAATTTATAGTGAACATATAACATACAAATAAGGACACAAACGTAAAAACCTAACGAGAAGAAGGTAAAAAATAATAATCCAACATGGGGAGATAGTAAACATTATTTTTTTTGGGAATGGTAAATGGCTAGATTGGCGAAGACAGTGGAAGATAGGATGAAAGGGTTGATGTTCACAGGAAGGGAATTAACAAAGAAGAGAGGCGAAAAATGAGGTATCGTTTGGTAAGTGGCATTCTGGGAGTAGGGAGTATATGGAGCAATGAGTGAGTTCTGGTGTGTCGGGAGGGTATTCTGAAATGTATCGAGGAAACAATGTCAAGGCAGTCAATGGTTGAGTTTAGTGTGCTATGGATAAGTTTAAGATCGTTTTTTTAGGAAGATATGACAAGTTTATTAACAGAGAGTGAGGACAAGACATCATCAGAGGGGCACTCTATTTTTTACAATGCGTGGGAAGAAGTTAGGGATATGTTGCAGGGATTTAATATTTGTTGGGGCTGACATGTAGTGGAACAGTAAGAGAGGAGAGGAAGAACAATAGATTAGAAATATGACTGTAATGCTCTGGGATTACTAATTTCAGTGTACCGGTATAGTAGGCTTAAAAGGGACATGGCTTTACTTTTTATGGCATGGATATGGTCGGCATAGATAAGCTTCTGGTCCGTTATTACTCCAAGATATTTGACTGATGAAACTCTGGTCAGTGGGGTGGAGTATGTGCTCTTGCGAGTAAAGATAACAGCGTGGCTAAATCAGGCAACCTCAAAATTTGCCAAATGAGCGAGTGTTTCATTTTGAATTAAATTAGGCTTCGTCAACGCGGACTGCTGTTATAGTCGCAAGCTTTGGACTGCTTTGTTACAACTTGCGTCCGGCGGTATTCAAAATCTTGTCCGGATATGGTACTGGTCAAGGTCAATTACCAAGAAGGTGATTCTGTGGAATGTCTCGGTATCCTCACAATTTGCTGTGACAGTTGTATGTATGTAAACGCTCTGTTTTTGCTGTCGTCATTCATGCTGCGGAATTTTAGTGCCAATTTGTTTGTCAGTGCTACCCGTTTATTTTTTTTAATCTCTAATCAGTTCTAAAAATACAGTGCTGGATTAAATTTAAATCCTAAATATCACCCTGAAAGTAATCAGATTTGAATTTTACCTAATTTAGACGTACCTTATTTACCTAATTTAGAGTACCTAATTTAGACGTACTGTATAGACGTGCGCATGTATGAAGGGTGAATGAAGAAAATTTAACTGGGGAAGAAATTAAAACGCTGCTAGATATCATTTAACGAGCGGCCCTTACCCTGGTCCACCCTCCTTGACTTATTCTTGGCCCTAAATAAAGTGGCTCTTTTTTGAAAAGTTGAAGGGCATTTTGGCGAAATTTCTGCGAGGGAGGGAAAGGATGGAGGAGCAGGGGTGGCACGGCAGTCGGATAAGTAGGAGTCTCGTGTTTTAATTCCCACCAAACTCAAGGGAGTGGGAGTTTTGTCTCCGAGTCTCTAGCGACTTCAGACAGTTTAAATGATGTGAAATAATATATACACGCTGGTGGAAGTTATAAGGAAACGCGCAGCTTTCATCTATTATATTTATTTTTATGCTTGAATCTGTATGTCCTGGATTCCAATATCTTGTGAAGTATTCGAAGTGAGACGTAACCAGAGTAAAGTAGCACTTATCTTTCACTTTTTCATCCGAGGGCCTTCCAAGTATACGCTTCAAAAACCCCAGTTTCTTTGTGGCTGTTCCGCCTGTGTTTTGTATGTGTGTTCCCTACAATAGGTCAACAGTCACAAAAAGGTAAGTACATCGTTAACCAAATGACCTTAACCCAGGTCCAGCCACCTTGACTAATTCTTACCCCCAAAAAAAGTGGCTTATCCTCGAGGAGTTGAAGTGTATTTTGGCGGAAATTCTGCGAGCGGCGAAGGGATAGCCGGATGTAGTGGAGGGATGCGAATGGAATGCCCAGCAGTCGGGGAGGAATACCTCTCTCGTGTTTTAATTCGCTTTTCCTCCCCGAAGTCGCGAGAGAGGGAGAAAGTAAGATCGCTGGGCAGAATTCAATCCCTTTGCGTCGCGGTAAATACGAGGTGAAAGGGAAGCGATTTTAATTAAAGGGAACGGATTAAATAAAAAAGTGTTAAGGGCAGAGAAGAAGAAAGGAAAGGGCGGAGGTCGCGGATACGACGGAAGCGGTTTAAGAGGCTGAATGCTTCTTCCTTCTTTCCGATCCGAGAGCGTGGCGTTTGAGTCAATATTCGAATGCCATGGGTGGAAGAGAGAGGAAGGAGAGAAGTTTGATGGGAATGGGGAACTGGGCGAATCTCCAAAAAGAGCAAGCACTCCCTTCTTCTCCTTATTTGAGAACATATTGTGCCCTTGACGGATGGGAAAGGAAGAAGCTGTTTCCAGATTGAACTGAAGCTGCCGGGAATGGGGTTAAGGAGGGGTATGGGTGGAAGAGGGAACGGGGTGAAGGATGTAGCCAATAGGATTAAGGGAGTGAGGAGCAGGAGAGGGTTGAGTGGAGTGTCAAGAGGAGAGCTCAACGAGCGAGTTTACTAGCGAAGGGCATCTGATGAATTTAAAAATACGAAAATGCAATAATTTTTATTAAACCATCTTTGTTATTTTTTCACTTGACCTCAGCAGGCATTCATTAATTAATTTCATTTATATTTTTTTGGAAACCGGGACTAACCGCGATGCTATCTTCGTGGAGTCAACAGTAAGTTCACGTAAGTACAGAAGGAGATCACACCCGGGTTACTCCCTACACGTAATGCCGTGGCTAATTCCGGCATACTTTTATATTTGTCGATAAGAGCCATCACTTCGTTGCGTTCAAACTTCTGATTTACGGTGGTTGCTCTAACCACCTAAAAGTTACAATTCCAATTAAAGTCGATGTTAGATTTAAAGAAACACCTTGCTGGCAACGGGAGGAATATCTCCCGTTTGCCATTTGGCGATTAAGTAAGAGGGACCACATTTTATGATAGAAAAATCTTAGATTCGGAGGAAAGGAAGATTAAGGTTTTTTACTGATCAAATACTAAGAAAACAACCGCCTATAACTCAAAGTAATATTTTTTTAATAATCCTATTGGTTTATTCTACCTCTTGGTGGTATTTATCTCTATTTTTACAATTTACGATATCATATTAAACAAAAATAGAAGATTTTTTCGTTTCCGTACATATTTGTGAGGAAATTAGCCAACATGCACTTATAAGTGATATGTTCTGATAAATTTGTGAATCTTGTAATTTGAAAAATTTGTAAAAGTAGATGAGATAAAATATGTGCTAAAATTCCCTGTTTCCAACTTGGTTGATTGGCAAATTAATGCTATATTGCCACGCCGCCTCATAGCACGTGACATGGTGTATATTTAGAAAATTATTCGGTTCAGGATGCCAACATTTTACCGTAAACGTGAAAAAATATTCTTCATAATATTAAAATGGTTGCTAATAAAACATGGTATCATGCCGAGTAGAAATCACATGTTTACTCTTAAGTTTCGCTTAAATTTTCAATTCCGCGCCGTTAACCCAGGACAGAACAAAGCTTTTATTAAGAGAAAAATTTTACAATATAAATCTTGCTTTATTTATATTACTACATGAACCCACTTCATGCATAGGCGTATCTAAGTGAAGTTTGTTCCATGGTTGTTTTTTTTCTGACTTGAAAAGCTTGAAATGTGTACTGAATGACTCACCACATTCGCTCCAACCATGTTAACCTCGCGTACCGTGGTGCCAAGCGCACGGTTTGGACTATTTGTTGCATTTTATATCGAGCATTAATGAACAGCTCGTTTCTTTATAGCTCTGAAAACTCATGACGTTTTAGACATTACGCAAATGATGTTGGAAGATATTTTAAAGTGATTGAATAGAATAGTATATAATTTATTTACTTACATTTAAATTACAATTAATTATTAAATATAATAAAATATAACATAGAAATGAAAGCTCTAGTTGGGCTCCAAGGTTGAAACCTGAACTGAGCAATCAGCAATTTGTATAATGTTCCCTTGGAATGTAATTACAAATTAGTAATACAAAATCAGAAAAATTACATTAAATATGAACATAAAAACATTTCAACATTTTTCAATTTTCAAGCTGTATTTTGTTTGGTTATGATTAACGGACTTTTAAGCGTGAAGAACAAAAAACAAAAAAACAGCAGCAATATTGGAACACATTCAACATTTTCATCAAACAACTGAAACTATGTTAAACATTTTAAAAAGTTTTATAATAATATTTGGAGAAAAAATGTTGTTAAATGTAAAATTTTGTCTAATATTTAACATTGCTTTGAATATCGGAAAGTTGTGGGTTCCTTTCGGTAATCCTCGTAATGAAATTTGATATTAATATTTAGACCTTCGACAGTGTTCCCACACGTGTTAATTCCGTAACCAGATAGTTATGGAGCGAGAAAGATTCCATTCATGATTATTTTGCGAAATGAAACAGATCCCTATTTCAGTTGGAGATTCACGCATCGCGCGAGAGTTTATCCAATGTTCTCTATGGTTTGTTGTCATTTTGCTCTGGTGATTTTACTCGATGAGGTAGCAAACAATCAAGCAAATCAAGCTTCGTTCATTTTTGCTCTGGCTTATTATCAGCAAGACCTCATCATTCATGCAAATCCCCATTTTTATCATGGCTTACTCAAAAATGACGCGTATCAATGGAAACACCGACGCACACTTAGCTTTGGTTTGCTATTACAATCGCAGCTATTGTTTGTTTCCAGGGCAGGTAGCCACCAATAGTACCACGAGGTTAACATTGAAGGTTATTCCCTCGTGATACAATCAATCAATCAGGCTAATAGATCCCTAAATCAACCACAGATCGACCCAAATAAATGAGAATGTGTCATTGCAAATGACAACTGCGAGGATCTAAACGTGCTCTGAGACACTTCAGGGCGTAGTTTCATATATTTTTGGCGCTATCGTCGAATCCATGAACAAACACTCAGATAATCGTAAAATATACTGTCTCTGGCTTTGTACCTTGGTAAAAGAGACATTATGCATGTACGCGCTTTAATCACTGAAACGGATGTGATTGCACAGCTGTACAAAGTTAATTTCTAGTGGTTTTTTTGATCGAATTTAACCGATTAAATTATGTAGCTTTACACAAATCCATGACTGAACATGGAAAATCAATGTGGCTTTAGGAAATCTTAGTTATTCTTTTACGAACCTTCTAGAAGAATTAATTCTCTCACTCTCTTGCTCATTTTTTAATTAATGTGATTTTTAATCCTTTTTTCTCAATTTTTAAACTATCTTTTAAAGCCTTTGGGTGTCTTTTTATCCTTAATATATTTGGCAAATTGAAATTATGGCTTTTCTCTATTGTAACCGTTGTTTCATGTTTACTCGTTCATTCTTTTAGTTTATTATTATATACAGATAGCTGACAATATGGCGATCATTACTAAAGTTTATGTTGCTCATTTTTCTCCGTGCACAGTTTTCCAGAAATAAAAACATTGTTTCATTTCACGTCCTTTTTTTTTCATGTACTTAATAATAATGGAAGTTCATAGAGAATATCTTGGGTGAGAAATCAAAGAATTGCTGTAATCATTTAATATACAGTTTTTTAATTGATAAAGTTATTATTTATATTTAAAGGTTTTATTCATTTAAATCAGATATATTCACAGTCACTTTGGCCAAAATTAAAGTTAATGATGATATTTATAGGTGTCGGATTACCCGCGTGGTTGAAAAATAGTTGTGGCATCCTTCAAAGACGCATGTTTCTTCCAAATTTTCAATTTGGAAGCAAAAAATAGTAATGTTACTCCTCCTACAATCTCGATTACCTTTTACTTGAAATAATTTTTTTTCAAATTAACCTCAAAGGGATATAGATGATATACCATCCTAAGCTAGTGTATTTTACGAAATTGTCCCGCAGGGGTTAAAATAGCTCAAGATCCATGGCGGTCCGCGCATTTAACCACAAAAAATTATCCACTTGTTGTTTAAGACTCGTGAGTGGAGCTGATGGAGGAATGGCTACTAGCTTGTAATTATTTTTTTGATAAATAGTTTATGTTATAACAGTTAACTACCAGTACCCCTGTCAAAAAGCATGATAAATTTTGAAATTTGCGCTTCTTTCTGTGAAAATATTGTTATCAACTTGCTTTTTTTCAGGATATAAATCCAATAATTGAACACTTTATCATAACTCGGTGAGCCTGGTTTAATCGCAAAAAGAAAATACAAGCGTTATTGTATGACTATAAAATATTTGATCTGTATTCTACATTGTATCTTTAAAAATGTCTCTGACATCCAGCAATATGTGTAGATCCATTTCCACTTAGCCTAGCTAAATATTCTTGTTACTCTTTATCCCTTTAGATTATCAATTGAATAATTTTGGACTGAATCAAACAAGACAGTAATTGTCATTTTTTTAAAGCGTTATTTCAGATTTCCGGGAGTACATTTTTTAATTAATCAATAACTAGACACTATGCTGTTTTGGCCAGTGGTATATTTTTTCCATAATATTTAGATAGTATGACTCAATTACACAATATCTATCTGCTAATTATTGGACCATTAGTCATAATAATTAAGTAAATATGGCAGTTTTATGGTAATATTATGGTGTTGGGCGTTGTAAATCGGATGAGAAAGAGGGTTTTGTGCGATGGATTTTTATATCACGCAGTTAAAAGTTCGTCTCAATGAGTAAATGATAACAATTACGTGGTATTATATTTTTACTTCAAGTTAGGCTTAAAAAGCTTTAGAAGTATTATTTTTTGTCTCTATGCCCGAAATTTCACGCCTCTAATTTGTCTTTAATCTGGACGTTACGTAATGCAAATACCGACGTGTATTCTTTTACACTTCGGCTATGTATAACTAACTGACATCCATATTCTCCTTGAAACTCGGCCATGAACTATTTTCCCCCTTTCTAGGAACTCCGTTATCATTTATTAAATCTTAGATTAAAATAAGAGTTGGTGGTTTCCCAGCCGTTGTTAACTATTCTTGAAGAAGTGAATTAAAACACTTGTAAAGATATTTGCATTTAGCGTGAGCACCAACGGACAAGTAGCGAATAAAATGAATGAAATACAGACACGGCAGTGACTGTAATGAATAATGCGAATTAAATACCGACACGGCAGTGGCAGTATTGAATTCATGATATAGCCTGCTGATGTCACCAGACATAACTAGATTAACCTTAGATTCTATTTTTTGCAAAGCTCTGCTATTTTTCGTGACTTTATAAGGAATGTTTTGCGCATCAGGAAATACGCTAGGCTGAGTAATTAGACGCTAAACTTCAATTTACGGCCTTAATTTTTAGAAAATGATCTTAAAAATTATTTTCTGAAATTATTTCTACTCAATCAATAAATGACAAATAATTCATTCATGTTGGTTGGTCAATATGGTTGTTAAATTGCTACTTTTAGAGACTTACTTTGAATGTGTTCCAAAAATTGTCACTGGACATTACAAGCAATCTATAGCATGCCTTTATGATGATTTTTACTGTCAACTGTCTTTTCATAATAATTCTCTCCGAATTAGAGGAAGAAAAAGAGGATTGAAGCTGGGAAAATGTTCGAATTCCCATTTGCACCTTTAGTATATTGGCGAATTTATAACGCACTAAGTTCATCGTATCATTTGCTTGAATCCGCTGTTTTAATGTGACCAATTTACAGTAATAAGGATAGAAAATATATATGATTCATGTGTGCCTTCTTATTTCCTATTTTGGATAAAATATCTGTTGCTTTGTAATGCTGATTCGGTTAAAAGTTTGAAATTTAGGAATCTCAACAAAATCCCATGGGAGGATTCTTCTTTTGATGACAATGCAAGTCTATTAGTCATGTCCGTATCTTGATGGACCTACCTTATTCAGCTTCCGCCGCCCATCGTGGCTTCGGCAGTCTGAGGCTACTCTGTGACTGTTATGAGTAAGTTGTAATCGAGTATGCAAGGTTACCAACCTTTGAAGTACCCACACTACGTGCAGCTTTCCCTGCTAACGGTTACGGCGCTCTACCGGTCAGTTTTGGCACATTTTCGCCAGCATGCCACAAGAGAAACCAAAGCGTAGTAATACCATATGCCCGCTTTTACTATTATACTCAAGCTAGGATCCCTTTGGAAAGGACTAACTTGAGAGCCAGCATGCCATTGACCGCGACCCACCACTAGAAGGCATATGCGGTGTAATGACACACCGGGGGAGGAGGAATATTAGGAGTCTTAAAAACAGGAGGGCGTGTATGAAGCAGTGTATGGGGGTAAATGAGAGGTAAACCGAGAGGTTTGCAATGATAGGTCAATATGAAGGAAATTATTGAAGCCGAGTTAGGTGTACAAATATGTATTTATGAGTGAAACTTTGTGACTGTGCCTACCTCGGAAGGGAACGGCGTGATTGGTATGTATGTACATATGTATATAAGTCTTATAGCCATTGTACATTGGACGAGTTACCACATGTCTTGAGGTCTGTAACTTTCCTTATTCTGAGCATCTAAGCCTAACTCTACGGCTGCTCATCTCCTCACAGGATATTTTCGGTGACGTTATTCTGCGCTTCACCCATGGTAAAGTTCTGTGTGAATGCCACAAACGGGAAAAGAAACCATCTTCCCATATAAAGGGAGTCTTTCTCTTAAGCCAGTCAAGCTATCGAGTTTTCTCCCTTAACTTATTATTTTACCTTAGCGACGGAGAGGTTCTCGTTAACGTTGGACCCAAATTACGCTCGCGATTTTCCTGCCCTCTCTTATTTACTTCCGAAAATTGCTACGCTCACGTGCTTTCTTTAAGGTTTTCACAAAGAGATTTCGAATTAAAAAGAGACGGGAAATTTTTCGTTCCAGGTATGTTTTTTTTCCCTCGACTGTAAGTACCGATGATGAGTAACATTAGTCATTCATCGCCGTCTCTCCATATTTTTGGGCAAATTTCTGGTAATTTGGCAAATTTTCCCTCGTCTCGTGGCAACGGGGGATGTGGGGGTGAGGGGGTGGGGGAAACCTGCCTGCCTTCCTTTTTTTTTTGATAATATGATATTCTTGAGCAAGGAAGGGAAATTTGGGAAGGGTTCGGGGGGAAGGTGGGGGTAACTGAGGAAGGGGTGACTACGTGACGTCGGCATTATTGGTCCCTTTTCGCCCCCAAGCCGAGGAAATGGCTTCCATTGTGTAATGGCCTCGCAGCCAGAGATCCCTCCGCCCCGCCCCTCATTTCTTCTCTGTTCAATGTTACTCCCTCTTTTTCTCTTTCTGTTTCTCCCTTGTCTCTCATCTCCTTCTTTCTTTCGCTCCATCCCAGAGATTGCATGCTCTATAATGATTGAGTCTGGCTTCTTGGAAATTCATAGCGTTAAGCATTATTGATAAAACGCTTCATTTATATCTACATATTACGCTGCAAGCCACGTCAAAGGTTTGTAGGATTGAATAAAGGAATCAGCTGGTACGAGTTAAGGACCCGGCCGGCCGAAAGGTGCCCGGCGTTTACCGAATACCATGTGAGTGCGGGGAGGGGTACATTGGCGAGACCGGTAGATCGATTGAGAAGAGAATGAAAGAGCATCAACGGCACCTCCGACTTTGCCAACCTACGAATTCAGCGGTCGCAGAACATGCCATCAATTTCGCCCACGCCATCCAGTGGGAAGAGACAAAACGCATCTGCCAGTCCAAAGGATATTGGGACCAAAGAGGCAATTGAAATCCGCCTTGAAAGACAAAATTTCTTTCAACAGAGAAGTCAAGTCAAAATATGTTTATTTACACACCGAACAATACAGAATAACAAATAACAAAAACAACGGTGTGAACCCCGCTTCGCCCCGCATTCGCTTTAAGCTGTCGCCTCTTCAGGGATTAAACAGAGAGTCAGTCAAGTCAAAGATGTTTATTGCTATTGCATAAAATGGTATATACATACATTCATTAATAATAATATTCAATACATTAATATATACATTACAATAGCCCCCGCTATAGGAAATAATTCCTCTTCAGGGTTAGTCATATGAACTTTATACATTTTAACAACTATGTGTAAGCATGTAGCAGATTCGTTAGGGTGTTTTTAGGTTGTAGTCAGCAGGAACTCTTTTCTTCCGGGATGGCTTAATGGCCTGGCATTTGCCCGAGGCGTGAGGGAAACCGGCAAAACCTCACGCAGACCGCCGTGTAATATTGATGTGTTGTTTGCAGAAGACGGTGTTGCAGGTGAGATTACTAAGTGGCATTCTGATGTGTTGCGGCAGCGTCAGACCGTGTTGTGGATCCGGTGTGTAATGCCTTCATCGTAGTGTTGACTGTCGGTTCTGTTGTCTGGTTCCGGATGCGATGTCTGCGTTGTTCTGTGGAGAGATCCAAGATTAGTAATTATATTTACAAGTTACATATATTTACAGATTTTCCTAGGAGGATGCTAAGGTTGTTATATTTACACGTCACATGTATTTACAAAGCCAATCAGAGATTATTGTTTTAGGTTCAAGTTTTAAACAGCATCTAACTTATCAATTGTATGCCCATTGTCCATAGAAAAGATTAAGTTATCAGTAATATAATTGGAATACATTTACAGTCGAAATTTTATGTCAGTAATTAAGTCAAGAATAATTGGCTGTAGTCATGAACGAAATTTATAGAGTTTTTAAACAATTATGAGTGAAAATAAGTATCAATCGGACTGGGCGATGTCAAAATTATGGAAGTGAATATTTATACAAGGGTATATTCAAGGTGCATATTTCAGCAGATAGCCTGAGAGGCATTTGTCATATTATAACGATATCTTAGCCTGTCGTTCAAGCCGTCGTTCTCTCCACGGCTGTGTACTGCGAGTTCCATGAGTACACCGCTTGGACGGAGTACCCAAGAACCTCGCGCGCCGCTGCGTCCAGGAACTGAGCCGCCGAAAGTCGCTCCGCCGGGTGGAGGTTGGCCAGCAGCAGGCTGAGCAGGCGGAGAAGGTCCTTTTTGGAAACCGTCTCCTCCGTGGCGTCGACCACCGAATCTGTGGGAAGAGAAGGTGGGCAGGGTGTTACCGGCATCGCCTTGCCCAGCACTGCCGGTTCCTTTGGGCGCTGAGGGCACCGAAAGTCACCGGAGTGATGCCCTCCGCCGCAGTTGGCGCATTTGAGTGTCTCCGTTTTGCACTCTGTGGAACGGTGACTTGTCCCACATCGCGCGCAGCGAAGATCTCGCTTGCACTCGTGTGTCAGGTGGTCGAACCCCTGACACCTGCGGCATTGGGCTGGCTGGGCACGCGGTGGACGGGAGGGCTCCACGCGGTATCTCTTCCCGTAGGAAGTGACACCCTCGTGGAGTAGCCGGTGCATGGTGTCCCGGTCCTTGGAAATGACCCTCATCAGGGTCGTGGGCTGCCCGGTCCTCCGCGCCTTGATTCGGTACACCTTCAGCCTAGAGGTGTCGTAGCCGCCGAATCCAAGGCCCTCTTGGATGTCCTCTTCCGTAGTCGTAGTGTCCACTCCCCGGATCACCACTGAAAAGGAGAAAGAAAAAGCATCAGTTGTCGTTTGGGCGAGAGGCTTGCGAACGGAGACGCAGCACTTCTCGCCCAAACGGTGATCTAATTTCTCCTTCTCCTTCCCCTCCAGAAGGTGCTTAAACATCGCAGGTATGCGAAGTCTAGCACTTCTCTCCTTCGTGAAAACGGAGACCTCAGCGCAACGGAGGGAGGGTAAGGCACAGACGAGGTGGGAGTGGAAGGATTTCTGGGTAATGCCTTTTGGCAGGGAAGTAATGAACACCGGAGTGTCATTACGGAGGGAGCGGTAATCGGTGATGCGCGCTGAGGTGGAGGGGTTGGAAGGCGGGGGGGTAAGAGCTGAAGGCTGGGAGGGTTTGGCTACATGGGTGGGAGGGGGAGGTTTGGGGGATGGAGTGGACCCCGAGGGTTTCCTTGTTGATTCGGGAATCGCTGGCAGAGTCCCGGTCACGATGACCTTCTTCTTCCTGCCGGCCACCATCCAACTGACACCTGCGTTGTCATCCGGAGATTGACTCCGCAGGCGCCGCTGGTTGCCGGACATCTTCTCGAGAGAAAGGAGAAAGTCTCGTTAAGACTTCTTGTCGTTCTCCGTTCTTAAACAGAGACGATGGGTTCCACTTAAGTAGGACCTGGAGCCCACTCTTAAAAATGGCGGGAAAAGGGAAAACTTCTCCACCAATCACGTTCGACCTGACCTGAGAGACAGTGTATATAAACCGGCCCTCTTGACAGCCGGCATCTGAAGAGGCGACAGCCTAAAGCGGGGTCCACACCGTTGTTTTTGTTTTTTGTTATTATTTTGTATTGTTTGGTGTGGAAATAAACTTATTTTGACTTGACTTGACAGCCGGCATCAACGGCTCTGATGACGATGGAAAGGTCTTCCATCGAAACGTCGGCAGTGGAGCAGATGGAGCATATCACCCGGACGAAAACCCGAGAAGAATTTATTGCACCTCAATTGTGTCTAGCAGAGGATGATTTATTACTAAAATGCACTGTAGTGTAGAAATTTATTTTCAAAAACATGTACCACACCACTTTCATGCTACAGAAACTACCAAACCATCGATAATGCAATTAATTAAACTGGACGCATGAGTCATGCAGGGAATATGCAAAACATGGTGTTAGCACTAATCGGCAGGTTTTGAAACATGCATTAGGAAGCATATTAATTAATCAGCTACACTATCTGCCAACTACCTTACTTCAAAGCCTTATCGCAGAAATTATGGTTGCTAATCGATCGCGAGAAAAATAACATTTTAGGCCTTTCTGTTCTACAATCTATTTCACATACTTTATTCTCATTTTCTGTTCCACCGTAGTATTTTGGAGTTCGGAAGATATTGATAACATTGGCGGAAAATTAATTAGTTATGAATTTACGAAAAAGATTAAGTATAATACTCGGAAACGCCATCATCTGTGACGGAAAAAGCTTAATGGGCATTAAGCAAATAATGGCCCAAGCGCTCGTGATGAAAAGGCGACTTGGACTCTAGAAAAAGATTGGTCTACGAACGAGCATGTGATAACATCTGTGTGGATCGTGGAACTCCATGGATCGGAAGCATGGATCATAGGAAAATTAGGCTAAAAGAGAGTGGAAGCTTCTGAAACATGTTACTTCGTACAGTTCTGCAATTTTTATTGACGCGATTGATGTCATCGTCTATTGAGTCGTTAAGAATGTGCATGGATCTTCTTACCTTGATAGCATGACGCTATAGACGATGAAATCGATCGGGTGAAAAAGTTGTAGAATCGTGCATAGTAAATAGCAAATAAAAGCACTTATAAAGCAGAGAATGAACTGAAAATCTCTTGAGAGGTTATTATTGTTCATTATAATTTAGGATATGCCGCTGGAAATGTAAAAGATTCATAAAAAGATGCTTTCTTTTAGATGTTTTTTTTCTTGTTTTAACGATATGATTTTTGTGGTCAAAAGCAGAGGATGATACTCTCCGTATAACAATTTCTTGAGATTGATATTTTAAAATACCGTTTATCTGAAGAAAAATGATCTATTATTTTATTTTCAATCGGCTGAAAAATTAATTACACTGCAAAAGAAAGTATCAGGATAAAAAAATAACTTTAGATTCTCTAAACTGATATCCCTCGTATATGCTTTAAATGTGGATTGCTTGGTCATACTATTGTATTTTTTTGCGTTACACGGATATACCTGATGATGCAAAAGTGAAAGCGGTTGTGCAGTCAACAATTTTACTTGTTAAAATGTTAGGACACGTTCGCGGCGAACGTGAAATTTGCCGTTTTTCCCCCGTGGGCGTCAATTTTCATAAAAATGAAATCAATCCAATAATGTTTTTTATTAATACACACTACTTTGGTATGGTTGAAAATGATGAATTTCAACAAATTTTGGAAAACCAATGCGCCATTATTTAGTAATTAATTAATCCCCTTCTGTGTATGCAACCACGTCTTACGCATTGGATTTTCTTCGATATAGGTTTACGTTCACCTAAAATACCTTCAAAATATACGAATGAGTGATGTTTTTAGACATGGAAATTGTTGAAATATTTTATGTACTCTTATAATAAATTCAGCATGAAAGCATTCATCAATCTTTTGTACCGGAATAATTCGGTGTTTCATAGTTTTTAGCAACTGTTTCGAATTTTTCTTTTGAGCCTTCACTAAACCCTTCTTATTTTGCCATGATGCCTTGCTTCGATTTTTACGGCTTTGGAAATAAAATGCAGCGGGAGGAAAACGCGTCTTTTCTATGTAAGGACTAAGCTGCCTTCCCACTGCCATTGGTAAAGGGTCAATACTAGCCGACGGTCGTGAAAACGATTATCCCAAGTACCCACTGGGAAAACCTCTACCCTTATGACGCTGGCGACCGACGGCTCAGTCCGTAGCGCCCAATACCAAACAATGGCTTTCCCCTTCTCTCGCCTTTAGGGGTGGACGTTCCCTGGGATTTCCTAGAGGCTCGCGACAGGCCTAACCGCACGTGCCCGACGCTTAGCGAAGGCGAGAGCCGAACACATTCCGCACCCACCCTCACGCCTCCTACGAGAGGGGTGGTGGTTGGGGCGGAACCTTTGAATCTATATTTTCCTTTCTCGGCGAGAAAGAAACCAAATTTTTATCCGCATAAGCGAAGCTTTGCATCCAGTTTTATGTCAGGCAGAGCCGCACGTGGGTTCAGTTGTTTACGTTAGCAGGCCGCTTACCCACAATTGGGTGTTGCAAGTAACCGTTAGGAGACCAATCTCCCGACAGTTTCGTTTTGGACGAACCGTGTGCGGCATCCCTTCTCACAAAGTGACATTGTTGCAAAAATGTAATCCGCACGTCGAGTTTCAAATTAGTCGAGCCGAGCGGAGGGCCTAACATGTACAATAATGAAAAAAGTTTCCTTGCATTACCCGTGGGTGGGAAAGCCTTTCCATCTTCCACATTGCACTGCTCTGAAAAATAGCTTCTTCGAAATTCTTTCGATGGTTTATGGTTGTGCAGCTGTTCAGTGCCTCGTTCATCCCTATATCCTTCTACCGATATTCTAACTTATTGGTCATTGGACGTTTTCTACCCCTCCCTCACCCCCACCCACCACTAGCTCTCTAAATATTAGTCTAGAAATTTTTTGAGAACTCTCAGTCTTGACTAATATACCTACGAGTGACACACGAGATATACAAGTTTATTTTGCTGAGTTTCTTTTGGAGAAGTGATTTTTGTGAAATCAGTGATAGAACAAAATTGGAAGAGATGGGTGATTCAGATGCATCTCAGTTTAGTTCCTCTGACTCCGATGATTCTTATATTCCATCCGATTCCGAAGAAGACAGTGATTCTCCGCATTCAGAGGACGAAAGTGGAGAAGATTCTTCATCTGAAGAGGAGCATGTGACTCCATCGTCAAGTTCTGGTGAATGGGGAGACTGCACCAATACTACGAGAAGATTTACCTTTTCTGGTGGTATTAGTTTAGGCGTGCAATTGGACCTTTCAGATCCGGTGAGTATTTACAAACATTTCCTGAACGACGAAGTGCAAACACTTATAGTGGAAGAAACTAATAGATATGCAAGTCAGTTCATAGATTCTGAAGTGATTAGCCGACGATCTAGGATGCAGAAGTGGAAAGACACAAATAAGGGTGAAATACGAAAATTCATAGCCATCCTGATTGCTATGGGTATAAACCATTTACCCAAAATGCGGCTATATTGGTCTCAGAAACCATTATACGGAAATGACTTGATCAGGAATATCATGAGTAGGGATAGATTCGAGCTCATATTGAAATGTTTTCATGTCAGTAACAATGCTGACGTTACGGCCAAAACTGATAGATTAGCCAAAGTTAGGCCACTCCTCGACCTACTCCGTGGGATATTTCATTCCACGCTCACTCCTGGGGAAAATATTGTAATAGATGAATCGATGGTACCTTGGAGAGGTCGACTACATTTTAGGCAATACTTACCAGGAAAGGCTCATAAATATGGCATCAAATGCTATAAGCTTTGCAGTCCAGACTCATTCACGCATAATCTCCTGGTTTACGCAGGGAAAAGTGAAGTGCCCGAGACGAGGGAGAATGTTGGTCATAGCCACAAAGTTGTGCTGCAGTTGACCGAGGGACTTTTTGATGCTGGACGGACATTGTACATAGATAATTTTTACACTAGTGTGGGCCTTGCTGAAGATCTTTTGGGTCGTAGAACATATGTTTGCGGCACCCTGCGGGCGAATCGGAAAGGTAACCCACTAGAGGTTCGTCAAAAAAAGTTGAAAAGGGGGGAAATTATTGCTAGGGAAAATGGAAAAGGCGTCAGAATTATGAAATGGCAGGACAAAAGACCGGTGATGATGATTTCCTCTAATCCCGAACTTAGTGAGATTTTGGTTCCAACAAAGTCAAAATCTAAGCGAGGGGAGATAAAAATGAAGCCAAAGTCAATTGTTGCGTACAATAGTGCTAAAAAGGGGGTAGACATTTCTGACCAAATGTCTGCATACTACACTTGCATTAGGCGATCCCTCAAGTGGTATAAGAAACTGGCACTAGAATTGCTTCTAGGAACATGTATGGTCAATTCATGGGTGTTACACAATAATTATGGCCAA
Source organism: Ceriagrion tenellum (assembly GCA_963169105.1). NCBI lineage: Eukaryota > Metazoa > Arthropoda > Insecta > Odonata > Coenagrionidae > Ceriagrion > Ceriagrion tenellum. The sequence goes on along the minus strand of OY720632.1, from coordinate 186,088,722 downwards.
AATAAGAAAATTGAAATGCTGCATTTTCGAGAAAAGGTTATTGAAGGACTTTTGAAAGATGATGTTGACTATAGTGAGGCCGCTGGAGGAAGTGTTCCCGCTTCGAAGAAGAGGAGGTCCTTACATCACCTAAAAAAATACGAAGGCCCTATAAGGACTAGTCGGTAGAGATGCCTCACTTGCTATGAAAGAATACGAAAAGAAAAGGGAACAAAAGAAGCAAGCTCAAAAACTAAAAAAGTGAACACTTATTGTGAGGAATGTGATGGACATCCTACAATGTGCTTGGACTGTTTCAATAGAATTCATCATTGACATTTTCAAGAAAAATCAGTGAATTCAGCATTATTCTTTGTTTCTTATTTTTTGTTGAAAATAAAATACTGATTTATGCGTCCGTCAAAATGTCTACGGAAGTATGACGACTCAACAAAATGTTCAGTGAAGTAAGAAACTTTTTTTTGAGCAACTGCAATTTTTTGTTGTGAAAATTTGTGTTCCTCCTTCAGAAAAATTGTTTTGATTCCTCAAATTATGATATCCACACGGAAAATGGCATTTATTTATTCTGAATTTTTGGTATTTCGGTTGGTATTTATGTATGTGTTTTTGCGTCAATCTTCTATTCTGTTCATGGTATCAATAAAAATGTTTTCTTCATTTTTGATTTTGTTGTAAATAATTTTACCGATGTATGCATCCCTCAAAATGTCTACGGAAGTGCAACTATCGTAAATATATTCAACAAAATGCTCAGTAAAGGACGAAACTCAACACTTTGAAATATAAAATAGCTATTTTTTAGTGTAATTTAGTGTTTCCTCTTTCAGGAAATTTTTTTGTAGTATAAAGCTATGAAATCTACATAGACAATGGCATATATTCATTCTGTATAGTTGGTATCTCCGTTTGTACTTATGAATGTATGTTCCTTCATTTCATTATAATAATAGTTTTGTAGTGAGTTTTTAGTGTTTGAATTGATAATAAAACCTTATCAGTTTTATTTAGTTTATTTTTACAAGTTGTTTATTTATGACGATATGGGAAAGCAATATAATCGAAATGGTGAGTATAGTAGTATTTTGACGCACGATACAAGGAGGGGAAGCCTCTTCCTCGTATGGCCATCTTGAAGTTTTATTGAAAACGACAATGCCATTTCTAGCGATGTATAATGCCTCGTAAATAGTAGGTACATAGTAGTAAAGCATTCTTCATTGTAAATGTAAATAAAAACAAACAAAATTGATTTAAATTTTCATATAATTTACAAAGACGTTGTAAGACCGTAAAATTTAGCGTCGTTTATTTGCCGTGTCGTAGAAAATAATGGCACAATAACGGTTCAACTATGTGTAGCTCTCGACTACCTTCAATATGACTGCCATATTCTGTACTTTATATGAAAATGTTGTTTTACTATTGCATAAGATTTATAAAACTGCTTACGGAATTAATACGATTGAGAAATTCTAACGCGACACACGTCGCCAAAATTTTTCCGACCCCTGTAAACTATGGGTAGGCAATCCGCAATACAAGAAGTACGTATTTCAAAAAGTTGTTACCAGGAATCAAGTTGTTACCAGGTGTTTTAAATTTAATTTTTTGTAGTTAGTTATGCCTAAAACTGAAAATATTTAACATAAATACGGATAAAACACCATAAAAACTGAATCTTTACTTCACTGCCCATCATTTTTCATACTACCTTTCTGCAGGCAAAAAGTTCGGATTGGCATCAATAAAACAACTTCGTGGGCGATGAAGGACGTTTTCAGTCCGTCCTCACAGGCGTACGTGGACAGAAACCCCTTTAATTCTTACGGCAAGCGTGACCACCGGTGGGTCATGCCGCCCAGAGAGCTTGAAAACCCATGACCCACCGGTGGGTCATGACGCCCAGGGGGATAGGCTAGCCATGACCCACCGGTGGGTCATGCCGCGCTGAACGTGTTAAGGGAAAGGAGTACTGTAATAAGGGTGGGTCTTAGTTTTGTTCTTGTATGTGACATTACTTCCTTTCCATCAAGCTTAGTGCAATGTATCTGAAATTCAGTTACTTGTGAAGGTATTTGTTCATAATTGTGGGAAATTCCACAGAGAAAAAATCATCCGCCTTGACCGGAATTCGAACCCGGAGCCCTCGATTTCCAGTCAAGTGCTTTAGCCAAGGGATCCGGGTTTGAATTCCGGTCAAGGCGGATTATTTTTCCTCTGTGGAATTTCGCACAATTGTGCATTGCAGGTGACTCCTTAAAAGTTTAATCCGTGGCATTTCCCTGGTGACTCAAAATCAGTGTTCATTCATAGTTTTCCTTCCCGGCCTTAGTTCAATGAAATCGTCTCTTCAGATGTAAAAACCGAATGCATGCCGGTTATGTAGAGCTTTTCTTTGGGGATTCTATATATTTTAATGGACGAAACCTGCTCTTTGTCGGCTCTGGTAGTTTTTCCGCCGTGACCTTAAGACCTTGCCAGAAAATTTGAAATAAGTTTGAATGAAGCAATTCATAATTCCAATGAATATTTGTACTAACTGAAAAATTCGGCTTTCCCTGATAATCACGCCTACTTCACTGAAAAGTCGAGGTTATAAAGGTTAAATACGCATATGCCCGCACATACATATATTTAATGCCTTTTACTCTTCGTATGATGGAGATTTGAATAATCCGCCGTATCCATCTAACTAAAACTCACTGGTGCCAATATAGTCCGTGATATCTTAGCTTACGATAAAATTTAAACTGAGAGATGATTAAGGTCTTTTATTTGCTGTCTTGCATCGTAGAAAAAAATACTATGCATGGAAGTTTAATGTATATTAACTTTATAGTCTGAGGCTGAACTTTGAAAAGTTAATTTGTCTCCAAATAAAATAAATATTAAATTTTCAAAGTTAATATTAAGTCTGATTTCAAAGTATATTACTTTGATAACTTCTGACTATTTGCCAATTAAATTTATTTGAACAAAAATCCTTGTCTTTTGCTCACTCCTTGCCTGTGACCTCGATGACTCCTGGGTGTATTTGAATATTAGATTGGGCAGTAAGGTAACATTGGGTTTATGTTAGGTTTTCAAGTATTTCATTCAATTATACCGAATAACATATGAATGCGTCTCATAACTCAATCACCATGTACCATTTTACCTCCTAAAACCTCATCCTTTACTCATTTACACGGCAGGTGTCCTAACACCCCCTGCCACACGCCCATACGGCGGATTTCAGGGAAGTATGTAGATGTAGACTAGCATTCACTTTATGATTTCATCAACCTAGCAGACAGAATCACATTTTATGCTCTATAGTTCTCCAGCTCATAAATCATAGTATGAGGAACGAATGGATACTGCTACGCACCAGGGTAATTTGAGGATCGTTATTTGTCTCGAAATGACGATGAGTTGAAATTATATTTAAACGCGCTTAAACTTCACCTCCGGCGTTTAACGCGGTGCATAAAGCGAACACCAATGTGTTCCTCTATATAAACTTAAACTGTTACTTTGAGCTGAGACCTTTTCCTGCCGGAAGGGCTTTCGACGTCCAACTGCGCTGTGAACATTTTAATGCAGTAGTTCTGTAGAGTGCCATGACATTGTCGGGGTTCAATTTTACTAAGCTAACAATGACATAAAACCACTAATGTGATGAAGTCTGGAAAGGTTGCAGTCATGTGAATCGTTTTATTATTTGAAATTTTTAGAGCGAGATAAATAGGAAAGGGCTAGACTATTTTATGACAGGAACTAACTAATATTATTCCCAGGCTCAGATGAAAAAAATTAGTCAGTCTACGCTTAAACACGTTTAAGCTGCGTTTCTGGATTTTTTACAACTTTTTACGCTAGAAACACTTACGTAGAAGTCACGGTAACTAAATGATTAGACATAGTTAAATTTATTATGAAGGAAAAGTTGTGTATTCTGTGACTACAGACTCCATACCCTCGTTGTGATAAACAAACTTAAATAATGTGGGAGTCGTGTGGAATAGAAAGGGCAGAAAGGTCGGGGCGACTTGCTTGGAGAGTTGAGGGAGGCCAAAAAAAAAGATCAAAATGGACTCCACGCCGCCCCCTGGTGGACCTCAGGTCAGTTACCGAGTCGACTCTAGGGGGTTGGAAGCCTCGGCAGGGTCTTGACGCTGTGGCGCTCTTTGAAGTCCGCCCTCAGAGGGATGGGAGGGAGGAAAAAATCCCTCTCGTTGGGAAAGGTAGGTGTATATATGCAACACTGGACGAATCTGTGTGACAGAGAGGCAGGAAGTAACATAAGGGGTATAAATGAACGACCAGGAAATTGTAAAGAACTTCGGAAAAAGCCAATTTTTTTCGGGAAAGGACTTTGTGAGGCCATAGGGAAGCGGGGTGGAATAAATTAAAATTTAGCTTTCATTCGCGTTTTTGCCGGCAGCTGTCGTTGAGGTTTATTATGGAAGGTGAACTCACCCTGGACTTCTAAGTCATTGCGTATAAAAGGGCAGTGCTGTCAAGGTAAAACTACTTGGAGGAGATGGAGATCTTATCCGGGGATGTGTTGGATCTAAATGGTTCCCAGTGAAGAGCGGTTAGGACTTTATAGTTTTACTAGCAGGACAAATTAGGCACTGCAAGTCAAGTGTTAGCTGTCGTTGAAAACGTTTTGCGGATATCGGGACTAGCCACGGTATAACTGCTACGGAGTCACCCACAAACATCCACCGGGGAAGAAGACGCCTCGGAAGCTTGGATGGCTAAAGCACTCGGCCAGTAATCGAGGGATCCGCGTTCGAGTCCCGGTGAAGGTGAGTGATATTTCCTCGGTGGAATTTCACACTGCTAGGATTGGAACCAGAAATTTCGGGAATAGCTAACATTACATTCAGCAAGCCATTCCGATCTCTGCTGTCGACGTTTAAATAATAATTGAATCATCAGCCTTTGTAGGTTTCAAAAGGCGAAATTATGGATTTTTAAGCTATTCCAACCGGCTTGTGCTTGATGTTACCAAATTTTAATTTTAGCAATATGTTAGCTTGTACTTTATGCTCCGAAATGAAGGAAACAATCTCTTGAATTGGATAAGGCAATTGTAAATAATGTATATACATATATGTTGGCATGAACAGAATGATGTGTAACCACATACTGTAAGCCATTGGCGTGAACTAAATGAAAATGAGTATCGCAGCGAATCCAGTCCTATTTGGTCTCAACGCGGTATCATTTTCTGCTGCCTAAGTAGTCCCCCTCCGAAGTATTTTGAAAAGCTGTAATCTCTTGACTATTGAAGCTGTTGATCAAGCTTATAGCTAAATTGGACAATGACACGTGTCGACTCGTTTTGAGCAGGGATTTTACCCTTTTTGCGCCGAAGCGAATTACGATGTTAGGCACATACCGATCCTGGGAATCGGAAGCAGGTGATTTCCGCGATTAATAATCACTGTGTCCTAGTCCACGGCTGGGAAAAGTTGGGTTGTGAGCTGTGGTAGAATTTGTATTTCACTGAAAAAATGGAAATCACTATTTGTAATTAAAAATTGTCTAATTAAATGTTGACTTCCGTTTGGAGGCGATGTCCGTCGGACCAAGCTGTCACTTCGTTGGAATCAGGTAACATTTTCAAGGTTCTATCCAAATTAATGGTCTCAAAACTATATACCCATATTTTGGAAATGAAATTAGTTTGTGCAAACAGGTGACTCAAATGTTTCGGCTCTGTTAATCGGGTGGCCAACTCTATCCATACTCACACGTGCTGTTTTGGTCTGATTACACACTTTCTGGAACATTCTCTTCCGTTCCTCTCCGTCTCAAAGTCTTTACCAAGTGTTTCCGCCGTAGGATAATTTCGGAAACCGGCTGACATCAACTCGATGTCAGAAATAAAAGAGATTACATTTTGTTTTGCAAAGAAGTGGACGGTATACATTCAATTTTTTAAGACAACTTATTTATGGTAACCAACATCAGTTACATTGTTGCTTTGTTGGTCTTAAACCTAGAAGTCGCTTTAGCGTGAACACCAAGCATCAACATCGTTTGCTTTACCGCTTTGCAGAATATTGGTTTCCAGAAATTTTTAAGTAATCTAGAATTTGTGTGATAGAAGAGTAATAGAATTTTGAATCCCCTTCCCCTTTGCTAACTATACTGCTTCCTATCATTAAATTCTACGTAGAAGCATTAGTAAACAACTAGAATGAATGTCCTATGTGTTTACTGCATTTGGATTTTGATGTTTTTATCCTTGAATAGGTCTATCGTATTGTTATCTGATATTCTAAGCAATGACTTAGCAAGATATGAGAGGGTGATTTAGAATTATGGCGATGGCTGAGTGTGAACAGCGATCGCCCCATCGTGGTGCTTTCTATGTCGTGAAAAAGCTGGCAGCAGCCGGCTGTCGGAGGCTTTCATATTCGAGGCAACACGAACAAATGAAGAACAATATGCGTTGCTTGAGTTGACGACGACGTGTCATGAAGACGTGAGTATAGGTGTTAATATCAATAAAAATACCTTTGATGAAGTACAAAAGGCGCAATATCACTCCAAGTTGATTTTAAATTGACGCTCGTCTTCCCTGTTATCGTTGATATGTTTCTTTTTACCGCCAACTTAGTTTTAACGTCGTTTCATTTCATTTATCATCCTGGCAATCGCCGGCTGCCGAGTTCCATATTTGAGTATCGTCGGTTATTGTCGTGCCTAAAGAGAAAGTACCTGTAGTATTCGAATCCACGTTTGAAATGGGTATTTTATTTTTCTATAGTTATTTATTTTAAACGTACAACGCGTTTCGCAGTCTCCTGCATCTTCAGGTACGAGGTTATACCTTCTATTTACCTGAAGATGCAGTAAGTTGCAAAACGCATTGTACGTCTTCAATAAATAACTGTGGAGAAGTACAATTCTCATTTTCAATATGGAATCGAATATAAAATACTTCCACGAAGTGACGCCTGAAGGTTTAAAGTTTATTCACCCGTAGTATGTTACGTAACTAGGGAGGGTAATAGGTCTTAGCAGCCTGACCGATAATGCCGCCCGAACTAAAGGCGACGGTTGCTAAAACGCAGGTTGCTAAGTCCTATTTCTTTCTCCTGTTACGCATACGATCCATTGCAACATTTGAGATGAGATTCGTTAAAGCATTTTCCGTTTGTTATAGCATTGCATCATAATTCATTCTAATAATGCTTTGGATATAATGGAAGTAAAATACGATTTGTTTTTGACAGATACTGGGATTATTTTTTTCAATAAACGTTTATTGACTATTTCATTAATTACCACTACGTTTACCAATCGAACTCAGATCGATACGAACTCGGACCGCTCCGAACATTGTAATCCATTCGACTCGGATCGCCTGGTTAACCATTGCGAAATCGATTAAAATATCGAATAATATATGAATAATATCGAATAATATGTTGAAATATCGAATAATTGATTTGAGTCGGTTCATATGCAGAGTTAGCCCACTTCTCGTATCGAACCCACTAGCCCGTTGCGTTTACCATACCGAGCTGAATCGGCCAAATCGATCTGAGTTCGATTGGTAAACGTAGTGCATGATCATTTATGAATCATTAAATATATCATAATTCCTTTTGTATTGACCACCTTATTTTACAATTGACAAATGACCTGACACGTTTCTAGCTTACTAACCGCAATCTCGGAATTCTCCAGTCTTCATCGGTATCTCTTGAATCTTCCGATGAACTCGTGTTTATATCTAGTTCACTTTATTAGGTATTCTAATAATAGATTTAAGTTTATCTATTTCCATACGCCAAGTATACCAGAAATTGTTGCTTGGTTAATAATACAGGATGTAATGTGAATATAATAGGAAGCAAATGCGTCACTTTCTTCCCTCAAAACGAGGGGAGAAAAACCTACTTTCCATTTGAACATGGCGTATGTGTTTTTCCTTCATTGTTGGAAAGCGAGTATTGATGCATTAAGGAATCTATGACACCTGATTTTTTTTCCTTTCAGGTTTTCAATAACCTTTGTAACAATATTGTAAATCCTATTTTTCACTCCTCCTGCTCCTGCCAATCGACTACTGCTTCGGGGGAAATGTTGCATGGATGATAAATTCATTCGCGAGGCGCTTCACGTGTGGAGAGAAGCCTTAGGGTGGGTCGCGCTGCAGGGCAGCCCTTTCTAAGGCATCTTTCATTGCCTATTCGTGTCAAAGCTGCTGAGGGTTTAGCCTCTCGTGGGCGAAAAAAAGTTTGTTCATTCTTGACTACCGGTAACAGCTGACGCTTTGAGTTGCCTCTGTTGTCGCAACCATATCGCCGTTGTGCTTTGCGGCGATGAAATGCAGGGTGACCAGGGAAAAGGAACGTCGAGTCCGGCGGTCAATGAAATTGACCGCGCCAAAACACACACAATAACAGCTCGTCCTCATAGACATGGCGTGTTTTTTTTCCTCAAAGAGCGTTAGAGTAAACTAGAACTCATTATTTAAAGGGAGCAACGTTTCATATTACTATAAATTGGCACATTTCTATATACAACCAATAAATAACTCGGGAAGTGGTGCAGCGGATAATTTATGCTCCTAATTAAAAAAGGACATGAACACAATTCTTCAGTTATGGTGATTACAATAACACAAGTTGTACTTCACACCGAATCAATAAGTACAGGTCATTTGTCTTTATAATTGTTCTGAAATACTGTTTTTATGAACGCCCGCTCAAAACAATTTATTAAATATATTGAACCTTCCTCGAAATGGTAAAAACATTTCTATTTATTGTTAGAATTAAACATAGGGAAAATATGCCTTAATACTCGTTTGGAGACTTATACTCTTCAAATGCTACCATTTCCGTCATTAGCATTAAGAAATCTTACATTTTTCATGTCTGCCGTGTTTAAAATGATAGCCCCTCTGTGCATATTCATCGGAGCTAGACATGAGGCTTTGATGGCACTCCCCTTTTCCTTACTTCTATAATTAGAGGGTAAGGAGTTGCATTTCTTTCGCCATGGAGGTGATATGATTAGAATAGGATTGGAGGAAAAAGTAACGAATTTTGATCTTTTTAGTCGTGAAAACTTTTGTTCGTGTTATTATAGTTATCAAAAGTTTATCTTCTACGATGAATTAAAATATAATTCACCAAAGGAAAAGCGTGCTGTAAGTAGCAAGGCTTATTTGAAGACCTAATTCATCCTCTTTTTATTGGAAGAGTATCATATACTTGTAAAGTTTTTATCTTGACTTTGCTGAAGATCTTTGTAATAGATTCAGTGGAAGGTCAAAAGTGGAGAAACTGAAGGCATGGTTTGGAATGAAGACGGTATTTTTTTCTATTTTCTCCTGAGCAAATCTCATTTCTCCCATTTCTCAAGCATTGCATTGAAACTTTAAAGATCCAATATATTGAATACGATCCTATTTATATTTCCAGACCAATGTACAATGTATGTAGGTCATACCTGCCGGTTAAATAATTTTGAATTCCTTGAATTATATAAAAATTATTAAATATATCCTCAATCACCAGTGGTCTACCGTTATCCAACGATATTTTTCCTCATTCCCGTCACTTATATACCCTCGCTTCGGGACACTTTGGAGATCTTACAAAAGGCGTTAAAAAAATCGGTTCTTTGATCGCTAAAGTGCTCGATTGGGCTTGGAGTTTTGAATTGTTTCACTGTCCAATAATTAGAAATCTTCGGATGGATATTTTCCGGAGTTTAAAAAACATCGAATAATGTACATACCGTGGTATGAAAATGTTCTATTTTATTTTTATTGTCTTTAATAAATGGCGTTTTATTGCTTTTTTTAAAAAAAAGCAGTCAAACCTTTGAGGTCGACACGCACTAAGGAGACAAGGCATTTTCCTCATTCTTTAGTCAGTGAAACTAAAAATTCGTCTAATTTCATCTTAGTTAGCATAGTGAAACTATCTCGATTTATAGCTTTCAACTTCACTTGATGTGCTAAGCTGCTCTTGGAGACCAAATTGCAACGCATCAGTCATCTTTGCGAGGCGAATAAATGATTAGGATGCATTTTTGCGCATTGAAATTAGCTGAGAAATAACATAAAATGGGCGAGGAAAAATTGGTGCATGCGTGCGAAAACTGAAGTCATATTTTGACTCTACAATTGCTGATTCCTCCCTCGAACATCTTTACAACTCATGTAAAGCGTCTGAGTTTACATTCATTCGATCCAGAAAGTGGTTTTAGTTCCGCTGGGGTCAATAATTTTCCAATTTAATAAAATCTCTTTACGTCATTCGATCACTTAAATGACCAAACGTTTCGTCGAATCCTGTTTTGCATTTTGAAATTTTGCAATGTCCACAACTTATCTTCAATTTTCTCCACAATCCTATTTCTCGTCGCTTCAACTTAGTTTTTGCTCTCGATTTTTTGTTGGCTTTTACAAGGTATGGAATTCTCTTCTGTTTTAGTTGGAAAAAATTACACTGCGAAGCGTCACTGACTAGGGTTAAGTCTGCCTTATATCGCGGGCTGGACCAGTACGAAGTAGCATATATGAGTATACGTAAGGGGGCATTTTAATGTATCACACTAGATAATGAAACCAAAGGCAATATTTATTTTTAGCTTTTATCTTTCAACTGTTGATATCGGAGAATCATGTTGGCTGTGGACTTCGTTGGATTATTTTTTGGAACCCATTAATTGGCATTATCTTGGCATGCACTGTATGAGCCGACACTTGACAGAGTATTGTAATAAAATGACAAATTTAAAAAAATCACTAACTAAAGAGCCCATTGGATTTTATCTTACGTATGGCTAACATGTAGGAATAGATTTTACAACAGCTCCAATGGTTATGGTTACAATGTCCCTTTATTCCATGACCTTATCCTCAGACTGTCATAAAACTCATTCGCCCCGGTGGAATTCGAACCTGGAACCATTAGACAAGAGACGGTGAAATGGAAATGTTGACACTACTATGGCTACTGCAGTCGCTTTATCATATTAGTGACTCTTACTTCCCCTGGACATTTACAATGTGGTAAGAATTTGTTATATGGTTATACGTTAGGCAGATTTTCTTTCTCCGAACCATTAGCGGTGCAAACTTAGGAATATTGACTCTCTCGATTTGAGGAAGGTTTTATGTGATTTCCCATTCATTCCTCTACTTAGCTTTCATTGTTAAGATAAGATAGTTACTAGCCATCAGGGGATTCGGTATAAGGAGAGAGAGGGTAGGATTGGGGACATCTTCCTCGGCGCCACTGGACACCCCACGCTGGTTTTGCTCGGATGTTTAATCCGGCTGAAGACGTTTTAATGGTCTTAATTAGGTAGGTGAGTCCAGAGGTAAAGAACTGTTAAGCTCTGTGTTAAAGAGTGATCTACCATGATTAACCCTTTCATTCCTGGTGCACAGCACACTATATAAAATATATGCTGCGTAATTTGGGCGAAATGTACTGAAAAGTCACGCATTTTTTGTAAAAAGTATAACGTTCACCTGTGCATAAACAGAAGGTACGTTTTTTGTGCAAATATACATAATGGTTTATAGAATAATCCTATGGAACAATATGCTATTGTTCAGGTACTGCAGCCAATGTGTATCCCTACAATGACCACTAATAATTCATTTAAAATATTCCTAAGCATTTATAAAGCCATAATTACCAAATACAGTCTTCTTCTTGATGCCGTACACTATTCATTGCGTTGGCAGCTCAAGCATCGCCCTCTTGCCTGTTGAAACAGGTCCCCACTATCTCTAATCCCTGTCCACTCTTTGATGTTTTGTGTCCATGAACTTTTTCTTCTTCCTCTTGGGCGCTTCCCTTCAACTCTCCCTTCCAAGATCAGACGGATTTCGTACTTTTTCCCTCTCAGAATATGCCCAAAATATGAGATTTTCCTCTTCTCAATTAACTTCCTAAGTGAACGATCGAGTCCTGCTCTTCGCAGGACCTCAGTGTTTGAAACTCTCTTGATCCATGAGATTTTGAGAAGCCGTCTTAAAAAATACACAAGACAAATACATTTTTTTTCAATTCAAACGAAAATTCTATAAAATAGTGCATGATTATTTTCATTTTTTATATTTTGTTTCCATCTTTAAGTATCCAAAATAATGCAAGACGTGATTTTGCATGTACAGTACACTGTACATCCTCTAACGTGGCTATTTATGATGGTAAACGTATCAAACTTTCGGTAAATCTTCCAGAGAGACTTTATGACTCAAACATGAAAGGGACACTTTTTTTGCATCCTTAAAATAGTTCAGGTCTGAGGGGGTTAAGACAATGGAGTGGTCCTTCTGTAGTTTGCATTATACTGGGTTAAATTTCACTCCACACAGCTATTATCTAAACTTATATTACTTGACGCTGAGGCATATATTCTGTAATCGAAATTTATTGATTTATATAGGGATGAATCGTATGAGAAACAATACTAGGATGCGTCAAAGAATATGAGAAAGAGTTGTGTGAATAAAGTCAAGATACGGCCTCTGCTACTTTATAAAGCGAGAAAAGAAACGAGCGAAGAGGGTGGGGCGCCAAAGAGCAAAGCAAAGGCAGCTGAATCAATTTCGAAAAACTTAGGTTGTCACAAATCTTTTGCCGCAGAATATAATGGTTTTTAGAGCGTGACGGCAAGGGGATTGCTTCGAATTGCCATCGCGGTTATGTCAGTTCAAACGCGACACCCTAAGTAAGAAATGTGCGCTGTCAGAAATGGGAAAGCGTGCGACGGGCCATTGTGACATTCGATAATTGACTCAGGATTTCCTCGTCAGAACGACATGCTCTTTCTCTCTATCTCTCGGATTACGTCCACATTTCTTCACTACCTCACTTTTCCAATCACCAGTTGCTATTCGGCAAGTTTAACTTCGTTCCTTTCCCTTAAAAAACAACCACTTTACCTCGGTGTATTTCTGGGAAATGTTTCTGGCGCGGCGCTTCGGACGATTCTGAGACATGGACTACGAAACATTAAAAAAAAAATCATTGGGAAACGGGGAGGATGGTTGCTTAGTGCGGAGGGTCAGTCAGAAATGCATTCTTATTAAGCTACGTTTTCATAGACGCGTCAGACTCGCACGCGCGTGACGAGGTGCGTCATTTTTTCGCATGAACCGTTCGCATGCAAGCGAACCTACGCGTAGGCGAACCTACTCGTAGGAGGTATCTACGCGCCATCTACAGCAGAGAAGAAATTTAAAAAAAAGAAACGTATTAGATGTTACGTATAAAATATTACCACCAATGCATCAACACGCGTAAGCATTGAGAATCACCGGAAATAAAAATTGTTCTTACCTTCCACTCCAATGGATACTCCTATCTCCCTCCACGCCTTCTCCCTTAGGTTTCTATCCCTGTATTGATAGTCCTTATAATTGTATAGGTACGTGTACTTCTCTTGAATTTCGGAAATGATCATTTCATCCATGGAACCTACACTTCGCTGGTCAGCCATGTTTATGATTCTACACGTTCCACGCGTCGAAAGTTGAAAATATTTCAACTCGGGCGACGTGACTCTACACGAACATACGCGAACTCATGAGAAGAAATCCGGGCTTCTGATTGGCTGAGGATCTCGCTTTCGCGTCTCTTCGTCTGAAACACGTTCATGAAAACGTACCTTTACTGTCAACACGAGCGCTTCAAGGTGTTGGCTTATTCAGCATAACTTATCGTCCCGTTTTGACTTGTCTCTCGATATGAGACTTCAATTTAAGGTCCGAGGTAATGTCGAGACGATGGGTTTTTTTTGAGCACTTGCCTTTCGTGCAAGTGCCCGGTATTTTTCTCGCGAAATTGTTTGATTTTCTGATTCACTCTCTTTCTTTCCCTCTCTCTCTCTGTCGTTACCCCTTCTCATTCGTAATTTCACTTAACCCCCTCAACGTTTACCTCCCCTATTGCCACGCTGGTCTGCGCTAGGAAATTTTGCCAAAACTATTACGGATTTTGACTCCGGAGTTGGTAGGGCTCTTTCAATGGTGGATCAATAAGTAACGAGCCACAATTTTTTTTCGTACCAATAATGTTTTCTAGGGCATAAAACTTTTACAGTATATCCATTGATGGTCAACCTGTGTTACTTCTTGTTTATGGAGTACCCATAGCGGCAGAAAAGTGAGCTACTGAGCAAATATGTCATGTCTGTTACAGTCGTTTGCGTATAAAGAGCAGAATTGAGTTGCTCATTTTCCGCAGGCAAAGGGCCGAATCCAGAATGAAATTCGCTGGGAGACGATGTGATTGTATGCCGAAGGCTGTTTGGAGAGCAGCCGCCTGGACCACTTGGTACGGTACGCTGCAGACGGAAAATATTTGCCGAAAGGTATCGAAACTGGTGATGCGCCATTCACTCCGGACCTGGTACCATTTGAATATCTTCCTCTTGACCCAATGAACACATTTTTGTCAGTCAACATTTTGTTTCAGATGCCGAAGTGAAATCGGTTGTGCGAAGTTGGCTCCACTGGCTAAATACGGATTCCATTGCAGAGGGTATTTGCGATTTCGCGCCACTAAGGGAGAAATGTGTGGAGAGACTTGGCGGCTATGTTGAAAAATGCTAAAATATTTGCCTTTCCTCTGTGAATGGTAAAATATTTTATCGGTTACAATATCTGCCACACATATTTTTATGCGATACTTATCAAGCCACCCTAGTCGAATATTGAAAATAGTCTCATAAAAAATCTTAGATTTATCTTGGTTCAAGACTTTTCTGGACTTTATTTCTCTTTATTTAATGTTTAAATTAATTCATGTAGGGAGGTTAGGCCTGCCTCGCATTAATCCGCGTTCTCCCCTCCGTCGGATTTCCTTCGCCAACTGCCGCTATTTCTTCTTAGGCAAAACGCCCATTTCAATCAAAATTTCTCCCACCATTATTTATTTATCCTTTTAGCACTTCCTCCCTAGAAAATGTGTATTTGCATATTTCTTAGATATTTCTCATTTGAAAATGCTTTATAAGCTTTCTAAGTAGTCGATGACTATATATTTTAAATTAAATTATTCGGCAGTGTAATGTTTAATCTAGATTACCGCACACCCCTTATGTTAACTACAATACCGATTTCCTCTTTGTCATCGTTCATGTCTTTATCACATAAGACACTATGTTCCTTCTTATTTTCTATAATTTACGTTTTGGTGCTATAATATCTCTAATGAAAACCACAACCTCTCTCCTCAAATCATTCACCTTCACTATTGGAGGGAATATATAAGGCAAATGGGTTCTGATTTCATCGTCAACTGTTTTCGTCGTTTTGCTAGAGGATCTACATCTACATAATACCCTGAAATCTGCCGCCTGGGCATGTGGTAGGGGGTAATAGCTCACCAGCCGTGTGAAGATGTCAGTTTTTGGGAGATGAAATGGTGACTTGTATTTTAAGTGGACCTCAATTTTTATTGTGGTCGCTCATTGCTCGCGGAGAGAACGAGTTTTTGTACATATCTGTTCGGCTGTGTATCTCTCTTATTCAGTCGCATCTGTAAGACCTAGAGATGTAGTGAGGAGTCATAATAATATTCTCTATAATGAACGAATATTGCAAAAATATCGCGTACTTACTTATGGCAGGAGACTGATCACTCGGACTGACAAAAGAAGGGCTGAGTACTGACAGATAACGATTTTGAGGTTAGTCTCGGCCTCTCCTCATCACATCTACTGTACAGAAGACCTCACATACGTAGGTATGATTCAGTTGCTGAGCTTAGTGATTCAGTTTTGCACAAACAGAGGGCAAGCGAGCTCCCATTTTTCGTTCTTCACTAATTGGCACATGGCGCTGGCTTGTGCATGTTTCAAAATTCACGTATCAAAAGGTAAACTGCTCCGTAACAGCTTCGTCTGCTTAGCCAAAAGTGTAGTATTCAAATAAATGTCATATATTTAGATATTACACATTGTTTACCTGTTGTAAATTTCATAAAAATATAAATAGTTCCGCCTGCTTCGCCAAAATTATTCTATTCGAAGAAATCTACGGCATATTGATTTAGATATTGTTTGCCGTATGTACATATTGTTTTAATTAAAAACATGAAATATCCGCCTGCTTCAAGTTAAGGGCTGTCTTCAAAGAAATGTTTGAAATTTAGGTGCTATGTTGTTTTCAATAATAACTCAGTGTGTACATTAAAAACAAAAAACAGTACTTAGTACTTATTTAATTATTTAATATATTCATCACTTCTTAGCTATTTCGCAAGTATTTTTGCCTGTTTATGCTAGCCTTTCAGCTAGTCACAGAATGAGAGTGGTTTCCGGACGACATGGATTCCGGTCGCAAATCCTTCGATGTCGAGGTGAGTGGCGTCCCTATCGTCCAGCCCCGGAGGCATCAGGAAGTGGACGGTGCGTCCAAAAATAACAACCGGCCGAGATGAGGCAGGAGGTCGGACCCCTGAACGGGGGCTGGAAAAAAAGAGGACGAGAGGAAGCCCCTTTTATTTCGGCTCGTCCTTGACGGCCTTATCAGAAACGTAATCCCGGAAAAGGCTTTTGATGGCCCACGCGATTCGACCGAGTAGTATGCCCTAAACCATCCCTCCCCTTGCTTCCGGCAACATGATCATCCCAATCGAGAGGGCGGCGGCAGCAGGAGCATAGGCTATTCGTCCTACTCTCGTGGAAGCCACCGCGACGGCGGCAGATGGGCATTTTATGACTTTAGGGAGTGGCTGCTGCTGCGGGGTGGTTCACCCCCTGTCTCCCTCTCTCTCTCTCCGCCGATGCTCCACAAAAGTTTCATCCGTTGAGCGAACGGCGAGATATACGGGAAGCCTCTCCTGTTTCTCTCTCTCTCCCTCATCCCACCTAGCTCTCCGCAGTTTCTCCGTTCTATCTCCAGAGACCCTCTCCCCCTATGTCTTACATCCCTCTCTCTATCCATCCCTCCATTCTTTCCCATCATCCTCGTCCCTTCGGCTGAAGGTCTTACCCGCTCCCCCTGGACAGATTGTAATGCCGCGCTCCTTTCCTTGAGTTATTGTTTGTTTTGTGTGTTTTAAATGTTTAATAAGTTTATGGTTTGTTTTGTGTTTTTTTTTCTCTTATTTCTCGTTTTTGTGTTTTAATGTTTGATTTGTTTATTTTGTATGGTCGTTGTTGGTTGTGAGGGAGTTGTTTAAGTTTGGAGAGGGGGGATTGTTGGAGTGGAGAGAGAAGAGAGAGAGGTGTATTAAAGAACGGTAAATAAAGCGCTACCAAAGAAAACACCAAGGCGTTACAATATGTCTCCATTTTAGCATTACGCCTGGATGTGCCTCCGTTTGGCTCATTTCTCACTGTGGTGGACACGTAGCAGGACTTTTTGAGAGCAGTATTTGTCGGGGATGGTGGCCAAGTTATGTCGTCAATTGCGCCAGTAAAGATAAGATGGTTATGCTAGTCCAGATTAATGTTGGTTTTCACCCATTTCGAGAAGTATGAACTAAGCCATGAGAAGAAATCACTACATTGCATTTCGGTTAGGCCAGAAGTAAACCCATGGATCGTTATTGGTAACGTCTTCCACCAGATAAAGATTATTGATCACAAAAGTTTCGACAGCCACCTCTGCAATCGTCTTCAGGGCTACGATGGAGTCCTGAAACCTGATGGAAGAATTCTTCTCCGGCAGTATTGTATGTACCGGGATAACACCAAATACTCCGAGGACCTTTGGATTACTTAGCCCACCACCGTGTTCCGAGAGTATGCAAGTTAAATTTATATGGCTCATAGATAATCTTGCTGTTATGATTTTTACAAGAATTCTTTCATGTTTTATCAAATTTCAGTTAATTTGCTCTGGACGATAGTTCCCAATTTTGGAAGAAACGCATTGCCTTATTCACGTCATTTTATATTCTTCTACTGCAAAAGAGGATGTTTTCCCTAATTGATAGAATGAAGCTTAATGTTATCGTTTTTCTTCTTTTTTGCTCGTTACTCGTTGTAATGTTACATCCTCTGCTCTGTAAGGCAGTTTGCTGTCTTTGTTTACTCCTGTGAGCTTTTCCATGTGGCCAAGGAGTAAACATCTTTATAAAAACCAAATGAACTAGACATCATGAAAAGAACTACTGATAAACGACTTGCTTGTTTTCCAAACTTTGAGCATGCATTCATATCTTTCTTCAAGTACTCCATTATTCATACCAGACTTCTTCATTTCATCGACGCACTATCCCATACCGGCTACTTGAAGGGGCACGAGGCATCACTGGAAGCCCATCTCGTAAAGTAGGGCACATTAGCATTCCATAACAATACGCTCAATATCCCGGTGACTTGTAGACCATGTTTACCTGCATTCTGCATTGAACCCGGATTTAATGCAGTAGTTTTCCTCCGTAAAAAGGTAAATGAGAGCTTTAAAAAAAAATCGAGATATGATCTTGTTCCAATAGAGGCGCTGTTCGGGGAAACGATGGAGGGAATCTTTTTTTTTAATGATTCTCTCAGAGTTAGCTCGATCCATTAACCGTCGCAACCATTTCAATTTGGATTCAAATCGATCGTGGCTGTCAGGGTCACTGTAAACATGTTTGTGAGGAATCATTCCCAACCATGCCTTTTCAAACGTTCCTACGATTATTTGGAGAGGAACTTTGCTTGAATCCCGGAGTGTTGACAGCATGCCATGCCTACCCTTTACCGAATATTTGTCGACAGTGATGCAGCACATTTGAATGAAGATTTTCATTTGTTTGAAGCCGCATTTCAGTTAAGTTACCAAATATTATGTTCAGTTTTCACTCTCCATGCTCGTATCTACATTCCTTTTTCGCAAGCCTACTCCCTACTAGGTGTGGCAATGGGCTATTTCGGCATTAAAAATGTAGTAAATTTTGCTAACAAATAAGTTTAATTTAAGGATATGTTAGTAATTACTTTCTGATAGATGTCAATATAAAAAGCACCTTGGTTACGAAGATTTTTACGATCCCTTCGGTATCCGCCTTCTCATATTGGGTATTATATCAAGTCAGGATATCCAAGCTGTGTAAGACTTCTTAAAAATATAAAAAGTAATATAGCATGAATTATTAGATTTTTTAAAACCAATTTCAACTAAAACTCCATATTACAATTATTTGACTACAATTATGGTTTCTTTGAAATGGAGGGAACATATTTTTCCGGTAAGAGTTGTTAAGAATGTTCACACAAAATATTATTTACTGATGGCACATGTAGAATTGCTTCCTTTTTCTTGAATAAATACTATAATTAGAGTTTGAATTCTGCAAAATTTACGAGGAAAATGTGTCCTACTGGTAAAGTAAACGCATAAACCTTTTAATCGTTTGATGACAATAATGCGAAAAGAATTTTCTGTCGAAAATTTTTTGTCCGAGTGCAAATGCTTTCACTAAAATTTCTAACCCGTTTTTCGCAAGTTTAAACATTTTTGTTATTCAAGAAAAAATAGCGTGTGTGGTTTGAGTTTAGGTTCCAGGCAAAATTGATGTCATATTTTTTCACAGGTTTAGTAAATTGTTTCAAAAATGCCGTAAGAAGTTTCACAGAGGCTCTGTTTCTAATATTTTGCTCATCAAAAGGCACATTACTCAGAAGACTTAGGTCTCCATATTCCAACTCAAAGTTTTTCTGTGCCTACACATAGCCTCTCTTTTAAATGAAGCCTGTCTAGGTTGATAAGTAGAGTTCCTTTCCAATCCATCTCTTCAACGAGGTCGAAACGTTTTGTCGAAGTGGTACTACTTGGTAAAAAGTTTGAATAAATAATCCTTTGAAGGCATTCCTAGATAATAAATAAGTTTTATGGGTTCATTTATGGTTTCATTTATGGTTTCCGTCGAGGTACACCCGCTTGGAGATTCTTGATGGCTTTTCAAGTTTTCTAACCTACAGTTGCGCATGTTATGCAGCTTAAGAAATTCAGAACAGGTATATTTCAGAGAGACACAGAGAATATTATCATGACAACTCACTATATTTCTAGGTCCGACAGAAGCTATAAAAAAGAGAAATTCACTGCCGAACATATAGGTTCAAGAACTCGTTCTTTCCGCGAACAATAAGTGACCACAATAAAAACTGATATCCTCTAAATACACTCCTATAATACATGTCACCATTTCATCTCAAAAAAACTTACACCTTTACACGGCTGGTAACCTAACCCCCCCCTGCCAAACGCCTATGTGGCGGCTCGCAGGGTATTATGTAGATGTAGATGTACGTACCTGTGGTACAGGCATCGTCTTCATAATCAAAAATATGAATTTATTTCACTTAAAAGCAGGAAACAAGTAATTGTCGTTTGAAACTATCCGTCCCATCTCACGATCTCGAACAGCAATCACAGTTTTTCTCAAGGGATACTACTCTCAATGTGGCGGAAATGACTTAATCCGGAATTTGTCACGCCACCTCTGTTGAACTTAGTGCTATAATTTGTCAGTATTATAAATCAAAAGATCTAAGAATCAACTACTGTTATAATATCCTTAGAGTTTAGAACAAAGATCTTTTTCCCGTGTCTGTTCCACCTCTACACAGAAATTTCAGATCCATTAGCATTACGCTCATTGATTTCAACCTTCGTCCCTCCACTCATCATGTATTGTCAACCCATTTTGGTCCATTTCGGCTTTATGTAATATTTTGACGATTTAAGTGCCATGGGAGTGACAAAGTGAGTCAAAATTATTAAATAATAAATATATTTATTATTAAAGTACACGTTTTTATTTCAGTGGTTTTTAAATAAATCCTTCCTTCATCGATGAAATGGGTTACCCATTGTAAACCAAAAATGTGGTACAATATGTGACGATTATTCTAAGAATATTTATTTTTTATTACAATATCTCTCCAGCCATAGGGGCCTATAGGAGCAACTATTGCATAGAAATACCATTTTTTGAATTAAATTGCGGCAGTAATTCGCCCGCAACTTCCAGGTTCAGGTTTTCAGATTTCTATATTTTATTATTATCAAATTTCCAGGAATTTTTGTTTCACATAAATAATTAATGAAAAGCTTATTTTTGCTGCTACTGAAATCCGCGTCAATTTATTGCTGGTGGCAATATCCATAAGAACCCGTGTTAAAAACACCACTATCAAGTCTATGCTGAAGTAAATATAGCCTTGAACATTGCCAATCATCTCAGTACATCAAAAGCACTTTAAAGGTGGTATACTTAGGTATCATAATTCCTGGAATAAATGATTCTTATGCCAGAGACACCTTAAAGGTCACATCTTGCTTCAGTAAAATAAATGAATACTGAGTCTATTATTCAATATAATATCAATGAATACACTTGATTTTTACACAATTTTTATTTTTCCTACTTCTACCTAGGCGTCGACACTCAGGTCATCATCGGGTGAATATGATGATCTGAGTGATAGATGTCCTGAGTGTCGAAACCTAGGTAGTGGAGGAAAATAAAAATTGTGGGAACGTCAAGTGTGTTCATTGATATTATAATGAATCGTTTCCACCAAGTAACGGCCGACAACACCAACTATATTATTCAATAAATATTCTGTATATACAATATGCCAGGTGATGCCGTTATACCTACAATCTCCATTCCTGATCTCCCGAAACAAATACTCAAAACTAATTTAACCCTTCAACGTCAGGTGTGCCGAATTGGGCACATACCTCCAGAGTCGCTGTGCCTCAGTAACCATGGAAGTTATTCCACTACAGCTCATTAGGACGTTTTCGGCACGCTCGTTCCTAAATTCTGGGCTATTTTGAGAAAAATCTTTTAAAAATGGATGGGCTTGCTTTAAATTATCTCACTTGATTGGGATTTGGAAGGAACAAATTATTTTCTTAAGTAGAAAATTGTTGTCCATAAAGGGTTAAGGCTCATTTTCAGAATTTTCAACTCGATTGCTGACTTCCCTGAACTTGCCTCTCCTGCCTCCGTTTTCGAGTCCCATGTGGACCCTCTCTCATTCATTCTCCACTCATCACGCTCATTCCCAGATTATCCTTCATATCAAATGCCCCCTCCCCTCCTCCGCCTCCCCTCCCTGATCAATTCACTTCCTGATAACATTGGACCGTTACCGCTTCCCTCGTACACTTTTACCCACGGCGCTTTTTCCCATCTCACTAGCAGTATTTAATCATTTATTTACATGAGTCTTTAATTTAAAAAAAAAATAATTTATTTTTCTTTTAGCGTTAAAAAAAAATTGGCATACGTTGTCAAGTGTTGCTATATTTGTGTCACTGTAAATTCCTAAGAATCCTGCGTGTCATCAATTTCCTAAATAAATGAATGTGCTTCCTTGGAATACATTTCATATGTCACAACTAAGAGGTTGGAAAAAAGAATTAAAAGCTTTTGCGATTGGTTGTAACCTCTTGAAAATGACGCTATTGCGTTGAAATCGGTTGAGGATTAGAAACCGTGTGGAAAAGTACAACGTTATTTCATTCTAAATTATCCTCAACCGGTTTCAATGCAATGGCGTCATTTCCAAGAGGTTACTAAAAGTAAGTACTTCTAGTGTGGAAATAAATGTGTGAAAGTAAGTACTTTTAGCTTGGAAAAGTACCAAGTTATTTCATTCCAAACCATGGAAAAATTCCACAAAGTAAGCCCGTCGACGATTAATTTTATTAATTTTTATGGTTTCATGGAAATGCGTGAATGAAGGGATGGAAGACATTTGCAAATGTAGTGATTTGGCGTTCCTGCCTGGCGTTCGTTGTACGTGGCTTAACGTGACTTAGAAGTTAAGAGTGTTAGGAATGAAAGGGAAGAGAGTGGGCAGGAACTGAAGTGGGTTGGTGCCAAGTGGGCGAAAATAGACGAAATCTCAGAGAGTGTTTTTGGGGCAATGGGTTAATTTGTTGGTAAAGACCCCGATCCACTGAAAACCCTTTGATCCAAGGAAGAACAGCCAACAAGAATGAAGACTTTAAATTTTATTTCCTTGGTTTTAAGATTTCAGTACATTTTATGGCCTTTAGTTTACTAAAATGCATAACTCGTTCGTTTCTTTTGGGTCGAGGATGACTAGGCCGCATTTCGTGGAATTTTTGCGATACCCTTATGTTGTTAATCGGTAGGTACCTAAGTGTCCAACTCAGCTATTTTTGTGAAATGTTTTGTGTCTCCATAATTTTCTTCCAGTATCCCGAATTGTTCGGGTTATACCTTTTTTAAATGTAAATAAAACTTCATTTTTATCAACATATAATTAGAAAAAAATCTTCATTCATTGTAGACACTACTATTCTCAACAACACGGTATCCGAGTGTCCACATGTTAAAACATAAAATTAAGTGAAAGTTATAAAAAACAGGTAATGTACAATTATTGATTTGTATCAAGATGATTCTCTTCTATGTATTCCTCATTATTACCATTTTCTTTATCTTTTCGTCCGATTTCGGTTAAGGGAGAGCCGGTGGGTGAAAAATACGCTTGAGCCTAAAAACAGACTACGAGATTGTTGAGATGTAAGCTATTTTTGGGTAAGCTGAAATGACCATTACAAATGATTTAAATGTACTAGAGGCACTCTGCGGTTTGAACAAAGCAAATGAAAAAGGTTTTCGGTTTAAAAAGGGTTTATCATATAAAATGTCTGATGTGAGAACGAAGGCTTTCGTGGTGCTCTACGTTGATCTTCTTCATTTTTCGGGTTCTACCGCATCTTTTGTTGGAAGTGACAACAGTATCGCTACTGTCAGCGGCTTTCGGTCGAAGACACTGACAGTAGTGTCAGGGAAACTGTTGTCACTTCCGACTAAAGACGCGGTAGAAGCCGAAAAATGAAGGAGATCAACATATAAGATGTCTGCGTGTGGTTCGCGTGTACCCGGATATTGAACGCTTTAAATTTTGGCTATTGATTAAAGGGGTTAATTAATTTAAAAATGTGCTAAAAAGGCTCTGATCAATACTCTAATAGTGTAGGACCAACATGCTTATGGTAATTAAAAAATTGAAGTTATTTATGCTTAGTTTCTGTCATGCTGAATTTGATTCTAAACTGACAAATATCAGAATCATACATCAAAATTATACTCTGTAGTAGGAGAATGGAATTAGACTAAAAGGAATTGGGTGAATTATCTAAAAGCTTTTTATAGTGAATATTTATCGTATTTTTTGGAAGTTGTGTACAAATCGTTTGCTGATACAGTAATACCCATACACCTACAATAGTTATAGAAATATGTGCATGATACTTAAGCAAATGGCCAAAAAATAATTGCTTTATTAATTAACCTTGTGGTATCAGTTTCATGTAAATGGTAAGCTAGTAAGGATATTTTAATTTGGCCGCGTAACTGAATTTAACTTTGACCAGATTACGGTGCTTGTTCTTCGACTTTTGATTAGTAAAAATTTACATTAAAAAGATTTTATAATACTATTGTTATTTATTTTTTTTATAAAAGGAATTAAATAGGCATGGAAGAGAAATTATCTAACACTATTTGATCGTTCCACCATCGAAGTACGATATGTTAATGGAATTTTTCCTCGAAAATGTTATCTGTACTATACAATGAACTCACAGTATTAGTGTTACTGACTCTAACTTGCTTTTTTTGCTTATAAAATATTTAGTAGGAACTTATCAGGAATGAGTGCCGCAAGTAGAGGGTATAGGAGGAAATCTAACAATTGAATTTTAATATTTCCTTCAGCCTTGTTTAAATTTTCCGCAATTCCACTCGGGAAGCGTCATCACGTCGTGATAACACTTGGGTCCTTTTCATTGTTGGTTTTCCCGGAGCAGTGAAAGCCGAAGCCGGATATCCAGTTACCGCCCCTCACATCCCCATTAAACGATGCGAGCCAAGCGAAAACTGAAAAAAAAGATATTTGGATGTACCCATTGCAATAAGTTCGGCAAATATGCGATACCAAATAGAATGATGAAGTAACCAGATGCGACCAAACTTCAACTGTGAACATTTCCAAAATCTGCTGATGGGCTGCGAAATTTTTGAGACATTAGGAGTGGGTAACTACTAGGGTTGAATGAATGATTTTATCATCTCATTCATTCAATCCTGCCTTCAATAATTGACTATTCGTAAATTAATATTCTAAAGATTTGAGAAAACTCATTCGCAACTGTGCGAGTCAAAACATCTACTTAATATTTACGTTTTGTTTATTTGGTTTTAAATTTTCTGCTTACGCTGATGGCATGCGTTGTTGGCTGAAAACTAAAATGAAAGTAAAAAGTATTAATTTTTGAGTTTATTTTCAATGAACAGTTTCTTATAGCCATAGATACCGACTACAGCGCCATTTCTATGGAGTTACTACATGTGATCTATTATCACAGTGAGTTGCTAATAGCTCAAAAAATAAGGTAGTTAGATATATCTTTAATACCTTTAGTCGTTTTATCAGGAGTTTTTGCTTCTCATAAACAATTTTTCTTGAAAAGGACATTTAAAACAGTTGTAAAAATTAAATTGTCCTCATTTTTTCCCATTTCCCCATTTAACCCCATATAGTTTCAAGTTATATTTCCGATAAAAATAGCGGGGGAAGTTATCATGTTTCTTTTAATGTTTTTTTTTGTTTTTCAAACTAAAGAGAGAGGACATATCGTTCTATTTGGACCCATTTCTTAAAAATAAGTGACAATAATGTCATTTTACGGAAGGACCACTTCAGCCAGATCCTAGTTTCACACCTGACGCAGAAAACATCTTAACAACGTAAGGTCTTTTTTGCGACTGAATTGTAAGTCTTACGGTAATTGAGAAGTTTTCTGGGATAGAAGAATTAACTCTGCAATTCCACATGGTAAGAGATTCCCGTAAATACCACAATGGAAGCAATCCCACATGGTAAAGATCACCTGATGATGTTGCACTGCGGCGAAACCGGTCGGGAATAAATATTTTTTTCCATGTGGAATTGCAGAGTCAATTCTTCTATCCCTGATATCAAGGGATTCCACCAAGTAAGGCTTGAAGCTATCCTCTACGATAAGTTTTCAGTTTTAATTATTGATAAATTACACACACCGTGTTATTTATGTAATCTGAGTGTCGCAACTTACTAAGTGAATAAAACTATTATATTATGGAGTGCGTAGAGCAGCCGTATCAAATGCAATCCATGGAATACGGCTTCTATTTAGTTGAAGACTTCTCGAAGTGCAGAACGAAATGCAACCGATAACCTCGAGTCAGTGGATATTTTTTGCAATTTGTGTCCCGTTACCTTTTCTTTTACAACGAGGGTATACTCATCTCATTTCATTTAAACTCGCTCAAACTTAAACCATGATGCGATTGAAAAATTCGTATCCCAAAATATGCGCCAAAATACTGAAAATCAAGAACTACTTGTTATGAAAACAAGATATTTTCCTGAAATATCTCTATGAAAACGATTGATGCTGAACAGTAATCGTGTCACGTTAACGAGAAAGGTCGTTCGGCTAGAAAACTGGATCTCCTCATCGATTAACTGAAGACGGGGATGTTGACAGAAATGGAGAGGGACGCACAGTTGTAAAGCCCAAGGTCCATGAATCATTCACATAAAACGGAAAAGTCGTCAAAATCGATTGGAGCAGAAAATGACGCTTTTTGAGAGTGCGAGGCAGGGAGGATTGTTTTGCAGCCCACCGACTCAGCTGCGAGATAGGGAGAGAGAAAGAGGGAGAAGGAGAGACAGAGAGAGAGGGAGAGAGAAAGAGAGAGGGAGGGTGTGTGTGAGAGAGAGAGGGAGAGAGTGAGAGAGGGAGAGAGAAAGAGGGAGAAGGAGAGACAGAGAGAGAGGGAGAGAGAAAGAGAGAGGGAGAGTGTGTGTGTGAGAGAGAGAGAGGGAGAGAGTGAGAGAGGGAGAGAGAGAGAGAGGGAGAGAGAGTGAGAGAGAGAGAGAGAGAGGGAGAGAGAGAGAGAGAGTGTGATAGAGTTGGAGAGAGACACGCCTTGATCGTTGTCAAAAGATTGGCAAGGCGGCGGCAAAGGGTCTTCCCTTTTGAGAGAAAATCACTCTCTTTTATGACAGTTCAGCTCTCAGCCTTGAATGTAATGTTTTTGCCCCCATCTCTGCTTCCATTTCACACCCTTATGTTCATCCCCTTAGGCTTTACAAACCTTATCTGTTGAAGTAATAAATTAATATAGATGTCAATTTAAATTAAGAAAATGAATAAAAAAACAACAAGAATTATATATGATTTGATATATAACAAGAGTTATATATGATATAGACGTCAAATATTTGGGAGTGAGTGTAGATCAACATTTAAAGTGGGATAAACACATTAACCTCATTACTAGGGAACTCAAATGTTTCCACGCGAAGTTTTATTTCCTTCGAAATAAATGTCCCCGGCAATTTATTAAAACTATTTATTATGCTCTAGTTCAATCTAAACGAAACTACGGCATAATTTGTTGAGGAGGTGCTTGTAAATTCCCTCAATCCGCTACTAATTATCCAAAAAGCAATAGTAAGACAGATGGCCAGAAAATGTCAGTATGAGCCGTCCTTCCCCAAATTTGTGGATCGACAGTTACTTCCCCTACATCATCTCTATATTGATAAGGTACCGAAAATATTCTACCTAAGAAGTAGTGATTAACCTAAGGTCGAAACCTATGTATACCAATTAAGATCTACAGGAATGCATATTTTGCCCAATCCTAATTTGACGTTATTCCAGCTATCATTTATATACATAGGGCCAAAATTATTTCATATATTGTCGGATGATATAAGAGATACAATTAGTTCATCATCATTTCTTTACAGAGTTAAAGTATGGCTATTCGATACAGAAAATCCTGATATGTTTTTTGTCAATATCAACTGTTAACAATCCTTATAATATGTTTGCACAACAGGTTGAGATTTAAAAATGGTTATCCTTTTCATTGTATACCTATGTTACATATTTTGTCTCAGTGTATTTCGAGTTTATTCTTACTGATAATTTTTTTTTAGGTATCCCAAATACAGGCAAAACCTAAAGGGATCCATAATTTATCCTTTGTTATGCCATATAGTTGTGTTTGTACAGTTGATTTAATGGATGAATAAATTCATTATTATTATTTAAAATTTTCCTGGCGTATCGTATTAATGAAGTTCTCTCGGGCTCCACACCAGGTTAAAAATAGTGTTTAACTGCCAACGTTTCTGTGACTGAGTCCGCCACCGTCTTCAGGGCACAAACTGACATTTTTTTAAATACCAAATAGTTAATTTTTTCGGTGTTTACTAAACGTTGCTGTTTACGCTGATTGTTGTTTTAGTAAGTTGAGGATTGGCTTCCAGGCGGAACTCAAGGCAAAACCGGTGTCGCTATTGACGTTGTAGCTCTCCAATTTAGTCTCCATAGCCTCTTTGGTGAGTCTATCCCAATGTCTAGATGTTTTGTGGAGTCATTTGGTCTTTTCGAAGTAAAATGAATGGTCATTTGTGAGGCTATGTTCCGCTACCGCCAATTGCTTTGGATGGAAGAACCTACTACAGCTCCGGCGTTCCTTTACTCTCTTCTCAATTGTGCGGCCAGTTTCTCCAATATACACTTTACCGCACTCACACGGGATGCTGTGAATGTTTTTAAACCTAGTGGGTACAACAAGAGTTGCCATGGAGTTGTTGACACATCATACAAAGCTCTCAATTAATAGAGACTAAAGAGAGGATTTGTCACTGATAAAAAATTAAATCTCTTTTCACCACAAGTGTGTCTGAGTTCAGTTATTCGTTCTAAAACTGAATGAACTTATCAACGTGGCTATGCGACAGGTAACAACATTATCTATTTTTCATAATGTATGCTTGCGAGAACTCTCAAGGTGCTTGGAACGATTATCGCTTATCGTACACATTCTCTGATCACGGATTGTCACACGTCTTTTAATTAGTGATAACTCTAGATACAACATTTCATCATACTGACGTGGTGTTTTGGCCATTCAATGCTAATTTAACACGTAGCCTCACGGCACGTGCCAATTATATCCTAATAATTCGATTACGCAAATACAGATTTTCATTTAAACGAAAAAATTAAATTTCTTCATTAGAGTGATTGCTAAAAAATATCTAGGCATCTATCTAGCATATTTAAATAAAATTTCGTCTATATATTGAACGCCGTGCTGAAAACTTGTCAATTCATGTTTTAATTGAGGAAGAAACATATGGAACTATAATTTTTATATTATTTTAGTTACTGTCTCAGTGGTAAGTTCCTACGCATTAGCAGATGCACGCTATTGAAATTTGGTCCAAAACTTATTTTCTTGCTTTAAAATATCGTAAAAATGCGCACTCGGAACCCCAGGAATCAGTTCCACACATCTTTACTCCCAGAGTTCAACAATCGCCACGACCAGTGTCGCTTCCCCTGATTCACGCTTGACGTGATTGTATGCATTATATCACACATCGTGATATACTATAGTCTCCTTGGTTTTAGAACGCAGTGTCCTTGGGTAACGGCTAGATAGGGAAAAAGCTTAATTAATCGACCGTACCAGTCATACAGGAAGCAAGCGCGAATTAGAGACGGTATCCGGATAGAAGCTAACATAAACAAAGGAGTAAGACAAGGATGCGACCTCTCACCAGCACTGTTCAATATGTCCTTGGAGGAGGCCATACGAAAAGCGCAAGAAACTGGACTGTGCGGAATAAAGATAAATGGAGTAGAAATAAACATGCTCCGCTTCGCAGATGATATCGCAGTCATAGCTGAAAACCGCGAGGATCTTCAAAGGTCACTTAACATCAAGGACCAAGTTCTCCAAGAATACAACATGAAAGTAAGTAAGATGAAGACTAAAATCCAAGTATGCGGAGGAGAAACACTGAATGCTGAAGTCACACTGAAAGGTGAGAAATTAGAGTAAGTGGATTCCTTCACCTATCTCGGAAGCATCATCACGTGGGACGGAAGAAGTACAACAGACATCAAGCGGAGAATAGCCCAAGCTAAGAAGGCGTTCATGGGAAAAAGACAACTGCTGTGCTCAAAGAAGATAGGACTACAAACCAGGAAACAGTATGTGAATACCTTCGTTTGGAGCGTAGCTTTCTTTGGATCGGAAGCATGGACCATTGGAAAAGCTGGTCGGAATAGATAAGAAGCCTTTGAAATCTGGTGCTGGAGGAGAATGCTGAAGATAAAATGGACGGAAAAAATAAGAAATGACGGAGTGTACCGGAGAGTAGAAGAGGAAAAGACCTTATATAACTCCACAGAGGAAAGAAGAACCAGATGTACTGGACACACCCTGAGACACAATGGACTTGTGAAGAACGTAATTGAAGGTAAAATAGAGGAGAAAGTCCCCAGAGGAAGACCCAGGAATAAGTTCTTGGACCAAATTAAGAGGAAAGTGCGTAGGAAGAGATACCAGGAGGTAATGGATCTAGCATTGGATGGGGAATGGTGGAGGGCTGCAGTCATTCAGTCTTAGGATTGAACGACCGGTGAATGAACCAATCATATAAATCCATCATGGCGTCCGGTATTGGTTACGTTGTAAACTTCGTAAGGGATAATTGTAATGCACGTTAATTATCTGCCACATTTAAGTTTAACAACTATTATCAAGTTCCTACACGACTTGAATTACTAAACTTTTCCAATAAAATTTTATTTTTAGGCGTTATCGCGAAATATAGCATAGGTTACAGGTCTCATTACTCAATTGTTTGGCGTATTTTTCAATCACATGTAAGAGCACCGGTTGCCCTTTACGCTTCGCAAGCGTGGTTCAGCCTCACACTGAAGGGAGCTTCCCATTCGTTCTAGTGCGTCATCCACAGCGTAACATTAGAGGGCACTTTTCTTCCATTTAATTAGACTGACCCTGCACACTTAAAAGCAGACTGGGAGCAAATGTGATGTTTGCAAAAGAACAAACGAGCGTCTATCCGCGATTTTTGCAAAGTGGTTGTTTCCAGTGAAGGAGTCAAACATGCATATTGTATAGTGTTTTTTTTTATTTCACCGAGATAAAAAGGTTACGCTTTAAAATACTTTTTTGTATGAATTCAGCAACATTGAATAAAACATTCGGTCGGGACTTTTGTTCACCCCTTAAAATGATATACACATCGGTAGGTTAAATACAATTCGCCTGAGTACATATCGTTTAACTCAACGGCATTCGTATGTGCTAAAGTGAGCTATTATGTTCCGATGCACGTTAAAGCTTAAAGGTAGTTTGAGCGAAATATCATTTTACCTAGAAATCAATGAATTTGGCCTCATTTTTAAGAAAAACATATCACCCTTCCATTGACATAAAAAATTCAATCCCTTGCGACATTACTTTCCGAGATATTTGCCAGGAAATACCAGCCTTTTTATATGGGAAATGGTACGTGTATGCACTCCAGAGAGACCTTATATTAAAAACGAGGCACTTCCAACCCTTAGATCTCGTCAAAAACTCAACAGTGTGTAGTTTGAGTGTTTTCGCAGCTATTTTTGAAAATTAATCATATTGTCACTGTAGTAAATTCCCCGGAATCACAATAAACCTTCCGTTTGGATGGAGTTTCAAACGTACCACATGAAATAAATGAGTCAAATTAAAGACTCATTTAGATATTTTCATTTGATTACTTACAATTTCTGTCATGTAACACCATATTATTGCACCATTAATAATGCAATATAAAATTCGTGTGTCTCACAGTTGGTTAAATTAAAACGCATATATCGAATGTGGTCTCAATTATGATTAGGGAATTATCTCGCTCGCACTACCTTAAAATACCTTTGGTGTGAAAGTCACGAGGTTGGTTCGTGGTATTCACTTAGGGGGGTGCACCAGAATTGGAACACTGTACGGGCACTCCACAGCCCCTTCGGCGGAGGACTGGGTCGGCGATACCAAGGTCGGATTGTTGTCTGGACTGGGTGAAGGACAGAGATGGGAGAGCAAGGGTTAAGGTGGGGAGGAAAACAAACAGGCCACCTCTCTCCCTCCACCCAAACCCCTCTGCCAATGCTTCATCATTTTCCTTCTCCGTTCCCCTGGGGGAAGAGAGGGATCAAGGTCGTCTGTGGATGCCTGGAGTTGTCGTCGTGGGTGACGACGGCCGTGGATGGAATCGAGGTCGATTAAGCGGAATGGGAAAAAAGTGGCGACGCGTCTCGCGCGTTCTGTCGCGTTCGATCTGCGTGCCCTCTTGTGGATTGAGGAGGGCTTTGGAATCACTCTCCTCCTTGCTCTGCGCCCCCGACGGGCGAATGACGAATGAATATGAGGGAAGCAGGGGGCATCACCATCGATGCATGCATTCGATCGAAGAGTCAGTCGAGGATAGAGAGAGAGAAAGAGATGATATCCGAGACTTCTTTTTTATTTTTATAGTCGTGGACCTTGAGAAAACAATTTCTTTCCGCGTTTTATTTTCCTCAGAGTTAACGTAAAATAATGTGGCGCGAAAGGAAAGGTCGTGAATATGTTTGGCGAAAGTAGGTTTTTGACGCCACAAGGTCATTTAGATATCTGAACTTGTATTATCATTGCATTTTTCCACGAAATTAAAAACCACTATGGCATTAATTCATCCATTGGTTGTTCAATCCTCAGATTGGTTGAATGCATTCTATCTAATGCTAGTTCTCTTACGTCATGTTAGTTTTTTTATGCATGTTGCTCTTATTTTGTCTATGAAATTATCGCTCTGGACTTAACCCTCCATTATTTATCCAATTATATTCGTCGTAATCCCATTGGGCTTCAGGTTGTGTCCAATCCATCTAAATCTTCTTGCCTTTCTAGCGTTCCAGAAGCTTTTTTCCTCGTCTAAAATTCCTCAAACTTCATTATTCCGTATTGTGTTTTCCCATTTGACCTTCAATATCCTCCAACAGTACCAGACCTCGTAAGTTTCTGGTCTTATCTGATCCGTCTTCCAATGATCCTTGCATCCGATCCGTAAAGTGCCACAATCCACACGAATGTTTTTGCGAACTGTTTTCCCGTTTGTAGTTCTATTTTTTTAACGATGCAGTTGTCTTTTCACCGTGAACGCTTTCTGAGCTCGGACTATTCTTTGCTCGATGCCCGTTGTACTTCTTCAAATCAATGTGATGGGATCCCCAAGATGGGTGGACGACTTTATTTACGCTAATTTCTCTCCTCCTAGTCTGGCCTCTGCCTTTAGCTTCTTCCTTACAAATATTAGGAATGGTTTGAAATGAAATAACTTTGTACTTTTCCACACGGTATATTATCCTCAACATTTATTATTTTACTACCTCTTGTATTACCAATTTAGTAACCTCTTGAAAATGACGCTACTGCGTTGAAACCGGTTGAGGATAATAGACCGTGTGGGAAAGTACAAAGTTATTTCATTCCA
The DNA here is from genome assembly GCA_963169105.1 of Ceriagrion tenellum. Classification (NCBI taxonomy): domain Eukaryota; kingdom Metazoa; phylum Arthropoda; class Insecta; order Odonata; family Coenagrionidae; genus Ceriagrion; species Ceriagrion tenellum. The sequence goes on along the minus strand of OY720632.1, from coordinate 186,055,341 downwards.
AACCATGGAAACATTCCACAAAGTAAGCCCGTCGACGATTAATTTTAAATATTAGGAATATGGTATTTTTCTTCCGAGACAAAATTTCATCTTAAGATGCGGCTGCAATGCCTTAATTCCGTATTCAAATAGTAAAGGCATGCCTCCAGTGATGAAAGTTAGTTTTAACTGTACCTTTAGAAATATAAAATGAAAAAAAAACAACATTTTTTTCGGGTCATGCTTACTCGGAGAGGCTAACGCGTTCGACCGTCAAGGAAGTGACGTGGGAGAGAGGAATTGCTGTTTTCTGCTCCTTTCACGATCCACTCCACCAATCACAGCATCTCACAGAGAAGAAGATGTGGAGGAATGGAAAAATAGTGAAGTGGCGGAGATATATGGACTCGGAATAATATTTCTTTCCTTCTCGTCCCGGATGGGAAAGTTCTCAAGACGCATCTTTCATTCATGCGAGTGCTACTTTAAAGAACTCCATTTTATTGATTTTATTTTTGACCATTGGACGATGTAGAATAGATTCTATTCGTTGGTGCCTCATCTATGAACTATTTAGCAACACGCTTCAGTTCTCAATGGTTGCATCATTTGATGGCGGAAGTGCCCATGTCCATTAACTAAAGGTTTAAGATATTATGGATTGGTCATGATTCGTGGACTCTCATTGTTTTGTTCCAAGCAATCGAACAACAAGATTCGGCTGATTTCTATTTACAAAAACCGGAGCTTTCATAAAGGAATGTTTTCAATGATATTGCTTTGCTACGAAAACAAATCATTAAAACTGAAAATGTTTACGAAGTTAAATTCCAAGCATCATGGAGCTGTCATCTTACCTGAATGGCTATTTTCTTACTTCACTCTTGGAAAGTTGATTTTATAGTTTCAGTAA